>OX451735.1:413906629-414595010 GCA_948472305.1 Vicia faba | reverse complement strand
TACCAACTAAAGTGTCACACCAATGTAGCTACTGCTTCAACCGTATCGGTCTACGCCGTACAGTTCCCTCACAGTCTATTGCTACTTACCTAAAGGGTATCCCCAGATCCGGGTTAGAATCTATAGTAACTCCGATACAAAGCCCACAAAGATAAAATATACAGATCAAACAATTGAAAACAATATGATGAACTAATCATAAGGTACACCCCACTTATAAACTCCCCAACAGAGTCGCCAGTTCTGTGATACGGTGGCCCGAACCGGGACTGTCTTTAGGAATGCTGGTTTGCATTTTGCGTTTGTGTTTGCAAAATGTCGCGGTAAGCAAGAGTCGCCACCAACTTTTATTTTATCCAACAAGGAAAGGAAAAAAGCACAGAAAAATTCCTTTTTCGAGATATTTTTGAGTACGGGGGGTGGATTATAGAAAGGGAAGGTATTAGCACCCTTTCTATCCATAGTTATCTACGGGCTCTTAGGTACTTGCTCATCATTTTCAAAATTGTTTTCTTTGTGTTTGTGTGCTTTGAAAAGTTTTTGTTTGACTTCGATCTAACTCTTGCTTCTGTCTTTAAGAGTGTAATGAAGTGTTTTTGAAAAATTTGTTTGTAAATGTGTAAGTGTGAAAAAAAATTTGTTTTGATTGAGCAAGTATTTAAGAACTAATCTACCTACTCGAAAAAAGAATCGTTCTGTATTCGTTTCCTTTAGACAATGCTATCCCACTATTAGTGAGTAGGTAGCACCGTCGTTGGAGTTTGTAAGGGTCAATTCGAAAGGGACGTACAGTCACTAAAGCAATGTTAGGACGTTTTAGTAGTAACCCTAAAGTCTTAGATCAATTATCCAAGGAAACTATTCCGAGGCAACCTTTCCGAGGCAACTTTGATCTTTGGACAAAAGGACGGCCACTAAAACATCCTATACTCAATGGCCGTTTACCGAAGTCAACCAAGTGGGAGTGTACCCTAGGAGTGCGCATGTGCGAGTGATTCAATTTAAGATTATTTGTCTTTGCACATGTTTAGGGTTATCTAACCGTTTTAAGATTAAACATACATTCTTGTCATGCAAACCCTAATTATTCACATATCTAGCAGTTAAATATTTGCGGAAATTAAAGTGCAGAATTTAAACTAAGCTATTACAAGGCTTCGGGTATTTACATAGCTAAAAACAAACCCTTTGAAATTAAAAGCGGTAAAAGTAAATAAATGTCCTAAATAAATTATTACAAATTGTGAGCAGATACAATAATTGGGCAAAATAATAATAAAGGGCGCGATTAAAAATTAGATCGACGAGAAGTTAGGGTTTTGACCCTCCTATCCTAATTAAAAAAGAAAATGTTTTTGTTGTTTTTAATATTTTTTAAGAAAAAGATTAGGTCTTAAAATTAAATGCTAAATTAATTAGTTATTAAATTGATTAATGAAAATGATTAAATGACATATTTTTGGTTTTTTGTTATTTTAGGAAAGAAATAAAATAATTAAGTTAGTAATAAAACCTATTTATTCTAATTAATTTTTATTATGTAAAAAGAAATTAAAGTTGTCTAAAATTAATAACCTAATTAAATTAATTACCTTTTTTAATAAAAATAAATATCTTGAATTTAATTGGATAAAAAAATGTTTTGTGATTTTTTTTGATAAAAAAGAAAATAGTTATTGGTTAGTAAATAAATAAATAAATTAATAGAAAATATAAAAAGAAATAAAGAGTAAGAAAAGGGCCTGAATCAGCATTTTTGGGAGGTGTAAAGAGCATTCCTGGGCCCAAAAACAAGGAGGTCCGTTTGACCTTCCAGATTGCTTGCTTCTGCATTGACTTGGCTCTATGGTGCTCCCCTCTTGCTAACCATCAGATCTAGATCTAAAGACAAATGGCGCGCTGGATTATGAGGATGCATGGTGGTCATTAACCTCATGCATGTACTGAATTGCCTGAAAGAAAATGTGAAAATCAAAAATGCTGGAGGCAGAGTTCGAACCCCTGACCTCCAGCCTTCCAATGCCTTAAGCGTTGTCTGGATACCACTGAGCCACTTTGTTTTTGTTGTACAATAATGAAACAATAATAATTATATGTAAAACAAAGAAATATTGGAAAATAATAAAAAAATGCGCGCAGAAATTTGAATAGGCCAATGGGGGAGTGACACGCAGTCGTCTCCTTCCTCTCTTAGTGGGTAAAAGTGGAACACTTTTACCTACGGACGTTTTGTCCGTCGCTATAGTCCGTGTTCATTCCAAAATCCTCCATGGGCCATATAAATAAAAATTAACGCCATGTTTGAGTTCATCTTGTCCTCCTGAACATGATAGTACCACTTACGAAGGCCAATTTTTCCTGTAAACAAAAACCCTAAAATGGAGCTACGAAACCTAGCAATGGTGAATTCCAGAACATGCTATATAAATGCAATTAAATCATGTAGAAAGCTTACATATGTCTCATAGATCAAGAATATGTGATTAATTCATCCTAACAATGCCTATATCATGAGATTCGAATTCAAGAACAGGGCTATGTCGTGAGCGACTTACAAAGCTTTTTGGGGCTTGAAAAGCTTGGTTCTTGATCGCTTTAGCTTTCTGAGAGTCCCAGGAGTCAATTGGGATCGTTCAAAAGTCCGAAACTTCCTCCAAATGGGATTTCAATCTTACACTTTTCTTGATTTTTTCCAGTTTTGGTTCTCCCTCTTGCACCTGTTTCTAACCTCTCTTTTAGGTTTGGCCTCGTTCTATATGTACCAAGCAATGTATTAGGGTTGATAAGTTGTATTCATTCTTCCTCCTTCAATGATTTGGATTGTGATTTGATACACTTTTAAAACTTTCCAAAATCGGTCCAAATCTAATCTTTTTGTGCATGCATGCCTTGATACGAGTTTGAATGACTTGCTAGCTGTAATTGGAACCTGAAACAAGCACAAAATCTCTTACTTTCAATATTTTGGATTTTATTTGATTTTTTTATTATTTAAATTGAATTAATTCAAATAAAAATAAAAATAAATAGTTAAAATAAGATATGGACAAGTGGCAAAGGCTAGAGATCATGGGCTATGTTGTCAACTCAAAACAAGTGAAAAAGATTGGGCCCACTTGGCAAAATTTGAAGTTTTAGGGATAGTTGACTTTTGGCAATTTTGCAAAAAAGGTCAACTTCACCAATGCATAACTTCCTCAATTTTGACTCTTTGGAGATTTTCTTGGACTTTTTAGAAATATTGAGATGTCCTCTAATCAACCCTTTTGGTCTCATTTCAATTTGATATTCCATGCTCATGTATGAAGCTTTGACAAAAAAGGTGTTTTTGTTGACTTTTCAAAATGACCTATAATGTCCAAATTCATAACATCTTGTGAGGGAATATTTTGAACTTGGGAGATGAATATGGATTGTATGGAATTTCATCCTCTTCAAAATGAGCTTTGGATGGGTCATTTATCATAAAGCATGAGAAAGTTATGCTTGGTCAAAGTTGAGTTGACTTTTCCTACAAAACCCTAATTTAGCAACTTTTGAGTCTTGATGAATTATGAGCAATCCTTGATGAATCATGATCAAACCTTGATCAAATGATGAAATATACTTCAAAATGAGTATATTGACCAAAAATCTTGAAGTTTGACTATATGTGGACCATAGTTGACTTTTGCCCTAGCATAGTCGATTTTCAGGCCTTTGAGCAATTGACTGAGCAAACTTCCTCTGCAAGGCTTAAAACTTGACATGGATGATCTTCAGAACATATTAGGACATTGGTGAGCATTTGGGATCACTTGGACTCAAGTATCTTGATGCAACATGAAACCCTAGTTTGGGGTAGACTGCCTTAGGAGAGAGCTTGTCTGGCCAACCCTTGGACTACCTTGAGCAACTTGAGGATCTTTCTTGCAATGTTTTGAGAAATATGGGAGGGCAAATTTTGGGGTACAACAATTCTCGTTTGTAAGAATTCATACAAAGGTGTTGATCTTTTGAAAATGTTTTCAAGTTTGAAAGATGTTTTTTGAAAGTGTGAGTGGTTGTTTTTGAAAATAGCAAGGATGTTTTGTTTTGAAATTGAGCAAATAACTAGGAACTTTCTACCTGCTCAAAATTATTTCATGTTCATTTCCTCTTTCCTTTGACATTGTTACCTTACCATTGATTTGGTAAGTAACCCTATCTTTGGATGCAAAGGGGACGGGCGTGGATCATCGTATAACCATGATTAGAAATGTTGCAAGATATCTTTGCATTTTTCTTTAGGGTCTAAGATCATTTCGAAAGGCACCTTTTGATAGCGTCATCGAGGGACTATGATCCTATACTTTGCTTGTCTTTGCAAAGATACCTCACATGCATAATTTGGCCATTTTTTGTAAAGCAACCAAGTGGATTTACCCTAGGGGTACTTGTGTGCAAGTGTATTGATTTCATGCTTTATTTTTGTCTTGATTAGGGTTTGCTATTTTGTTGGTTTTAGTCTTTCCATAAAAAATCCTAATTACTAGCAATTTTTATATAAAGCATTAAATTGCAGAAAATAAAAATACTAAGCTATTACAAAGCTTTGGGCGATGGGGGTACAATTTTTTGAATGGGGATTGCAAGAAAATAAAGTCGTAATTATCTATTACAACTATATTGAACTAATGTACAAGAAAATGTAAGAATAAACTTGTTTTGGTTTTTGTTAAATGAACTAGTTTAACAAAATATTTTTGGACTTTTGTTCTTAAAGAAATGAAATAGAACATGTGAATATGAAATATTTTTGGTTTTTTCGGTCATTAAAAGCAAAAAATAAGATAAATAAGAAAATGGAGTTAGGATCAGCACTTTGTTGAAACGAGGAGGAGCAGAAGTTCTGACTCTGATACGCTGCAAAAGAGAAAATGTTAGTGGGAAAATGGAGGGTCAGAAGTTCTGGGCCTGAGTACACCAAGTTATGAGATTGCTGGGAATAAAAGAAAACCTAAAATCTCTAATTGTTGAGGGGGGTTCAAAAGTTGTAGTGTAGCTGGGAACCTAGAAGTTCATGTATCGCTGACAAGTCAGAAGTTATGGCTATTTGAGAGAGTGAGGTGATAATGCTGTTGGGTAAGGTTGTTTAGAAGTTACGATTTAGGAATGTTGTTTGACAGATAAATTGGTGATAATGTCATTAAATAAGCCTAAAAAATGCTTATGGGGCTAGAACCCAGGACCCTTAGCACTAATGTCTTATGCGCACGCTTTCTTCCACTGGGGTGGCTGTACATCCGGTATTAGAAACCAAAGGATAAACATATAACATAAAGTAAATTCTGATGATGAGCTTCATATCTTTCTCTACACCAATCAGAGCATCTGCAGCTTAGTCATTTTTTAACCAAACAAAAATGCACAAAAATGTCTACATTGTATTTTGACCATGCAAATCTAACAATGCCTTAGTAATATGATGAGAGTCAGCAGATGCTTAACTTGCAACTGGAAAATTCTCTATGAGCTTGAGTCTGGTTCTGACTACTATGATATTCTGGTCAGCTTTCTCACGTGCTCAGAAGGCTGGAATAATCTTTAACTTGAGCTAAGGAATGGCTGGAAAATTATGGAACAACCAAGAATCAAAGTTCTGCTTTTTGAAATGGAAGTTGGTGGAGATGGAATTGCAGTCTGTAAACAGAAGCTAGGTGTAACACCCCAGTTTTAATTTTTTGATTTATTTAATTGGGAAATTATTTTATTGGAGTTAATAAAATAAAAGAATTATTGATATTTGGATAATTGAAGGAAAACTAGAGAAAATAAAAGAAATAAGAAAATATTGGGTTTTTAAGTTATTGGGCTTGGATGTCGTTAGTAAGAGTGGGGGTGCAAAAGAAATAAGGATATATTTTGGAACTCAAGTTATTTTCTCATTTTTCACGATAACACAGAATTTGGGAAAATTGGGAAGTTGAGCTCTGAAGGTGAGAAGAACGAAGAACATCGCTCAAAGAACTCAAGCTGCAATTTGATAAGGTAAGGGGGGCTACTACTCGATTTACTTTTGCTTATGGGTTTAGGTACGATTTATTTTGGATAATCGTAGGGAGAAACCCCAATTTTTAGATGTTCTTAGGAATCAATAACCTTAGGGTTGAACCTTGTTAGAAAAGGTTTAGGTTCCCAAATTTTATGAATCAATTAGGGATTTTAGGTTCTATGGTGGATTTGGAGTATATTGGTATGATCGAGAGTTTCCCTTAGGTAATTCTAGGGATAACCTCAATGTTGTTAGGATTTCCCTAAAGGACGGGTAATATGTAACTTAAGGTCAATTTTATGAAAATTGTTGTTGATGAAAGAAATGTGGATAAAATAGGATGTTTTGAGATGAAAATTCTGAGTTGTGTATGATTTGAAAAATAAGACCTTAAGTGAAGTAATGCTGTCCTTAAGGTTGGAACTTGACTAACGTAGAAGGGAATTGTGTTTCCAATTGATGTGTTGCTTTGAGTTATGCAAAATTGATGTTGTTATGTACCGCAATGCACGTTTTGGCTGGTATTTTTGTGTTTGGTTGCTGTTCTGAGCATGCTGCAAGTACAGGAAAATTCTGCATGCGCTCATCAACACGGGCCGTGTTGCACAACACGGGCACCCGTGTTGATCTTCTGTGTTGGTAAAAATAATGTGTTTTCTGGACACATTACAACACGGGCCGTGTTGCACAACACGGGCACCCGTGTTGACCTCCTGTGTTGGCTTCTGAATTTTGTTTTCTGTGCTTTGTTGTGGTGTACAGGAATGATTTTGTTTAATGTGCAGTGTTTGTTAGTTTTGAACATGCTGCTTAATGATATGCATAGTATTGTGGAGGCTTGTGTCGAATAATGTTTGTATGTTATGATACCAACACTATGTGGATTTTATTGTCATGCTTTTAGATAATGTTATCAAGCATGGATTATGATATGATTGGTTGGTGTTTAATAGTATGCTGAGTGATTACATGCTATTCATATCATGTTGTATTGGATATTGTTGATGTTGCATGATATGGTTTATTGATGTTAATAGTATGCTGAGTGGTACATACTGTACATATCATGTTGCATTTGTTAATTCCCATTGTGTGGAATTAACATGGTGGCCAATATACGTGTCCGCGATTTAATGGAACGTTGAGGTGGTAGCCGTGTCCGCGATATAATGGAACGGTGAGTTATCCGTGACCCGAGATTTAATGGGGCGGTAAAATGGTACCACATGCATGGGTGTGTTGCATTACATTGAATATAACATGAATGGATGATTTTCCAATGTTGTATTTAATTGATTGTATGCATGTATTGTTGCTAAATTGTTAACGATGTTTGATGTTAATTATAAGCATGAAAAGTAAGATATTATGAATATATGAATTGTAAAGGTTTTCGTAAACTATGAAACATGCTAACTGTTTGGGTGATGCTTATGGTTTTCTGAATTGATTGTTATGAACGTATAATCAAAGGTATAATTGAGATGCTCACCCTTACTGTTGAATATTTCAGATTGAGGAGCTTCGTTCAGGTGCTAGGCGAAGGCTTGTTGTTTCTAGTTTATTTCCGTTTAAGTATTGTCCGGGTCATGCTCTGATAGTTGTAACTCCGGGAACGTTTGTTTGTCGAGCTGCTTTAGTCAGACTCGCTATTTCCTTATGTTTGTTATAATATGATGCTGATATATTTCAGGTGTTAATCCCTGATGATTTTGAAAATATTATAACATTGGTTTTGTTAATTAAATTATTCCGCTGTGTAAACATGTATGAGTTGCTTCTATGATATGCATGACAGGAACTTATTTTTGTAAAAAGAGAATTGTGACATCCTCGTTAATACATGTACTCTGAAAGTATGATTTTAATTATTTGCGAAATTTTATGCGGGGTTTTAGAGGGTGTTACAATAGTGGTATCAGAGCATAGTCGGTCGTTGCGACCAGAGTCTTGAGTCAGTCATCCCTTTTGTATGCGATTAGTGTAAGGTAACACTGTCGATACTGTATTCTAATGAGGAGTATGTTTTAATTCTCAGGAATATGGCTGGAAGAGGTAACGGACGAAATGATGCTGCACTCGCTGAGGCTTTGGGGATGTTAGCTGGTGTACTTGCTGGAAATCCAAATGGAGGCGTGATTGGTGCTGATAGGCAATTAGGGAATTTCCAAAGGAACAATCCTCCATTGTTCAAAGGTACACACGACCCTGAAGGTGCTCAGAAGTGGCTGAAGGAAATCGAAAGGATTTTCCGTGTGATTGATTGTGCTGAAGATCTGAAAGTCAGATATGGTACGCATATGTTGGCAGAAGAGGTCGATGACTGGTGGGTTGCAACAAGGACTGAAATGGTTCAGGATGGAGAGGCACTGACTTGGGCTAACTTCAGAAGGGCTTTTCTGAGGAGGTACTTTCCTGAAGATGTTCGGGGAAGAAAGGAAATTGAATTTTTGGAGCTTAAGCAGGGCAATCTGACTGTTAGTGAGTATGCTACTAAGTTCACTGAGCTGGCAAAGTATTATGCGCACTACAACAATGATGAGGCTGGAGAATTCTCTAAATGTATCAAATTTGAGAATGGTCTCCGAGATGAGATTAAGCAGGGAATCAGGTACCAGCGTATTCGTAGATTTTCTGATCTGGTGGATTGTAGCAGGATCTTGGAAGAAGATATTACCAAGACTAGGTCGTCTCACTCTCGTGGGGCTGTTGATAAAAGAGGAAAGCAACATATGGACCGTGGCAAGCCATATGGTAGAGATAACCAGAAATCAGGTGGTTGGAAAAGGCCTAGTGGGGGAGATTCTAAGGCTCCTATCAGATGCTACAGGTGTGGTGAGTTTGGTCATCATATTCGAGATTGCAAGAGTGATGAGAAGAAGTGCTATAAATGTGGAAAGACTGGTCATTTGTTTAGTGATTGCAAAGGGAAGTCTGTTACTTGTTACAATTGTGGTGAAGAAGGTCACATTCGTCCGCAGTGTCCTAAACCTAAGAAGGATCAGTCAAGTGGAAAAGTGTTCGCTTTGTCTGGATCTGAGACTACTCCAGAGGATCGATTGATTAAAGGTACGTGTTTTATTCATGGCACACCTTTAGTTGCAATTATTGATACTGGTGCAACTCATTCCTTCATTTCTTTGGATTGTGCTGAGAGGTTGAAACTGGACATATCTGATATGCGAGGTAGCATGGTTGTTGATACTCCTGCATCGGGTTCAGTGACAACTTCACTTGTATGTAGGAATTGTCCTATTGAGATTTTTGGTAGAAGTTTCGGTATGGATTTAGTGTGCCTACCGCTTGAACAAATTGATATTATCCTTGGGATGAACTGGTTGGAATTCAACCGGGTTCATCTGAACTGTTTTGCTAAGACGGTGATTTTCCCAGAAGCAGTTGGTGTCGAGAATTTGACAATGACTGCTAGGCAGGTACAAGAAGCAATGGAAGACGGTGCTAGTGTGTTTATGTTACTTGCTTCGTTAGATGCAACAGGAAAGGTCAGGAGTGGGGAATTGCCAGTGGTGTGTGATTTTCTAGAAGTCTTTCCTGATGATGTTGGTGAGTTACCTCCGGAGAGAGAAGTGGAATTTTCTATAGATTTGATTCCTGGTACGAGACCGGTGTCGATGACACCATATCGTATGTCTGCATCTGAGTTGGCTGAATTGAAGAGTCAGTTGGAAGATTTACTGGAGAAGAAGTTTATTCGTCCAAGTGTTTCGCCTTGGGGTGCTCCGGTATTGTTGGTTAAGAAGAAAGAAGGTTCTATGAGACTGTGTGTTGATTACAGGCAATTGAACAAAGTAACCATTAAAAATCGGTATCCTTTACCGAGGATTGATGATTTAATGGATCAGCTAATTGGAGCCAGTGTATTCAGTAAGATTGACTTGAGATCTGGATATCATCAGATTCGTGTGAAAGCGGAAGATATTCAAAAGACTGCTTTTCAAACGAGGTATGGGCATTATGAATATTCTGTTATGTCGTTCGGAGTTACTAATGCACCTGGTGTTTTCATGGAATATATGAACAGGATTTTTCATCCGTATCTGGATAAGTTTGTTGTGGTTTTTATTGATGACATTCTGATTTATTCCAAGAATGACGAAGAGCATGCGGAACATCTCAGAATTGTGTTAGAGTTGTTGAAAGATAAGAAGTTGTATGCAAAGTTGTCCAAATGTGAGTTCTGGCTGAATGAAGTTAGTTTTCTTGGACATGTGATTTCTAAGAATGGTATTGCAGTGGATCCTACAAAAGTAGAAGCAGTATCTCAGTGGGAAGCGCCGAAGACTATTTCTGAAATCAGAAGTTTTCTTGGTCTTGCAGGTTATTATAGAAAGTTTATCGAAGGATTCGCAAAGTTAGCATTGCCGTTGACGAAGTTGACTCGTAAGGGACAAGCGTTTATTTGGGATTCTGATTGTGAGAAAGGTTTCCAAGAATTGAAGCGGAGATTGACTAGTGCTCCTATTCTGATTTTGCCGAATCCAGTGGAATCTTTTGTGGTTTATTGTGACGCATCTCTGATGGGATTAGGTGGTGTTTTAATGCAGAATCAACAGGTAGTTGCGTATGCTTCGAGACAGTTGAAGGTTCATGAAAGGAACTATCCTACTCATGACTTAGAGTTAGCAGCAGTTGTGTTTGTCTTGAAATTGTGGAGACATTATCTGTATGGTTCGAGATTTGAAGTGTATAGTGATCATAAGAGTTTGAAGTATCTTTTCGATCAGAAAGAGCTCAATATGAGGCAAAGAAGGTGGTTGGAATTTCTCAAAGATTATGATTTTGGTTTGAATTACCATCCTGGTAAGGCAAATGTGGTTGCAGATGCTTTGAGCAGGAAATCCTTGCATATGTCTATGATGATGGTTCGTGAATTGGAGTTAATTGAACAATTCCGAGATTTGAGTTTAATTTGTGAAAGTACTCCGAAGTGTGTTCGTTTGGGTATGTTGAAACTTACTAGTGGTATTCTAGAAGAGATCAGGATCGGGCAGAAATCTGATGTTAATTTAGTTGATAAATTGACATTGATCAACCAAGGTCAAGGTGGTGAGTTTAGAATTGATGAAAATGATGTTATGAGATTTGGCGATAGAGTTTGTGTTCCTGATGTTGCAGAAATCAAGAAGAGTATATTAGAGGAAGGACATCGCAGTGGGATGAGTATTCATCCGGGTGCCACGAAAATGTATCATGATTTGAAGAAATTGTTTTGGTGGCCGGGAATGAAAAAGGAAATAGCTGAATTTGTGTATGCATGTTTAATCTGTCAGAAATCGAAGATTGAGCATCAGAAGCCGTCTGGATTTATGCAACCGATGTTTATTCCAGAATGGAAGTGGGATAGTATTTCTATGGATTTTGTATCCGGGTTACCGAGGACTCCTAAGAATTGTGAAGCGATATGGGTTGTGGTGGATAGACTGACTAAGTCTGCTCATTTTATACCGGTGAGAATGGATTACTCAATGGAGAGGTTGGCACAGTTGTATATTGAGAAAATAGTGAGTTTGCATGGAGTTCCTTCTAGTATTGTGTCAGATAGAGATCCGAGGTTCACTTCGAAATTTTGGGAAGGATTACAGAAGGCTTTGGGTACTAAATTGAGGTTGAGTTCAGCTTATCATCCTCAGACTGATGGACAGACGGAGAGGACGATTCAATTGTTAGAAGATTTATTGCGTGCTTGTGTTTTAGAGAAGGGTGGAGCTTGGGATAGCTATTTGCCATTGATTGAATTTACTTATAACAATAGTTACCATTCGAGTATTAGTATGGCTCCGTTTGAGGCATTGTATGGTAGACGGTGTAGAACGCCTTTGTGTTGGTATGAATCTGGAGAGAGTTTAATAATTGGGCCAGAGATTGTTCAGCAGACTACTGAAAAGATCAAATTGATTCAAGAGAAGATGAGAGTTTCTCAGAGTCGTCAGAAAAGTTATCATGATAAGAGGAGGAAGAATTTAGAATTCAGTGCTGGAGATCATGTGTTTGTGAGAGTTACTCCGATGACGGGTATTGGTCGAGCGTTGAAATCTAAGAAGTTGACTCCGTGTTTTATTGGTCCGTTTCAGATTACGGAGAGAGTTGGAGAAGTTGCTTATCGTATTGCTTTACCTCCGAGACTTGCGAATTTGCACGATGTTTTTCATGTTTCTCAGTTGAGGAGATACATTCCAGACCCATCTCATGTAATCCAAATAGATGATGTGCAGGTGAGAGATAACCTGACAGTAGAAACATTGCCTATGAGGATAGAAGATCGGGAAGTGAAACAGTTAAGGGGTAAAGAGATAGCATTAGTGAAGGTTGCTTGGGGAGGTCCAGCAGATGGAAATGTTACTTGGGAACTAGAGAGCCAGATGAAAGAGGCTTATCCGGAACTGTTCGTCTAAGGTATGTTTTCGAGGACGAAAACTCTTTTAGTGGGGGAGAGTTGTAACACCCCAGTTTTAATTTTTTGATTTATTTAATTGGGAAATTATTTTATTGGAGTTAATAAAATAAAAGAATTATTGATATTTGGATAATTGAAGGAAAACTAGAGAAAATAAAAGAAATAAGAAAATATTGGGTTTTTAAGTTATTGAGCTTGGATGTCGTTAGTAAGAGTGGGGGTGCAAAAGAAATAAGGATATATTTTGGAACTCAAGTTATTTTCTCATTTTTCACGATAACACAGAATTTGGGAAAATTGGGAAGTTGAGCTCTGAAGGTGAGAAGAACGAAGAACATCGCTCAAAGAACTCAAGCTGCAATTTGATAAGGTAAGGGGGGCTACTACTCGATTTACTTTTGCTTATGGGTTTAGGTACGATTGATTTTGGATAATCGTAGGGAGAAACCCCAATTTTTAGATGTTCTTAGGAATCAATAACCTTAGGGTTGAACCTTGTTAGAAAAGGTTTAGGTTCCAAAATTTTATGAATCAATTAGGGATTTTAGGTTCTATGGTGGATTTGGAGTATATTGGTATGATCGAGAGTTTCCCTTAGGTAATTCTAGGGATAACCTCAATGTTGTTAGGATTTCCCTAAAGGACGGGTAATATGTAACTTAAGGTCAATTTTATGAAAATTGTTGTTGATGAAAGAAATGTGGATAAAATAGGATGTTTTGAGATGAAAATTCTGAGTTGTGTATGATTTGAAAAATAAGACCTTAAGTGAAGTAATGTTGTCCTTAAGGTTGGAACTTGACTAACGTAGAAGGGAATTGTGTTTCCAATTGATGTGTTGCTTTGAGTTATGCAAAATTGATGTTGTTATGTACCGCAATGCACGTTTTGGCTGGTATTTTTGTGTTTGGTTGCTGTTCTGAGCATGCTGCAGGTACAGGAAAATTCTGCACGCGCTCATCAACACGGGCCGTGTTGCACAACACGGGCACCCGTGTTGATCTTCTGTGTTGGTAAAAATAATGTGTTTTCTGGACACATTACAACACGGGCCGTGTTGCACAACACGGGCACCCGTGTTGACCTCCTGTGTTGGCTTCTGAATTTTGTTTTCTGTGCTTTGTTGTGGTGTACAGGAATGATTTTGTTTAATGTGCAGTGTTTGTTAGTTTTGAACATGCTGCTTAATGATATGCATAGTATTGTGGAGGCTTGTGTCGAATAATGTTTGTATGTTATGATACCAACACTATGTGGATTTTATTGTCATGCTTTTAGATAATGTTATCAAGCATGGATTATGATATGATTGGTTGGTGTTTAATAGTATGCTGAGTGATTACATGCTATTCATATCATGTTGTATTGGATATTGTTGATGTTGCATGATATGGTTTATTGATGTTAATAGTATGCTGAGTGGTACATACTGTACATATCATGTTGCATTTGTTAATTCCCATTGTGTGGAATTAACATGGTGGCCAATATACGTGTCCGCGATTTAATGGAACGTTGAGGTGGTAGCCGTGTCCGCGATATAATGGAACGGTGAGTTATCCGTGACCCGAGATTTAATGGGGCGGTAAAATGGTACCACATGCATGGGTGTGTTGCATTACATTAAATATAACATGAATGGATGATTTTCCAATGTTGTATTTAATTGATTGTATGCATGTATTGTTGCTAAATTGTTAACGATGTTTGATGTTAATTATAAGCATGAAAAGTAAGATATTATGAATATATGAATTGTAAAGGTTTTCGTAAACTATGAAACATGCTAACTGTTTGGGTGATGCTTATGGTTTTCTGAATTGATTGTTATGAACGTATAATCAAAGGTATAATTGAGATGCTCACCCTTACTGTTGAATATTTCAGATTGAGGAGCTTCGTTCAGGTGCTAGGAGAAGGCTTGTTGTTTCTAGTTTATTTCCGTTTAAGTATTGTCCGGGTCATGCTCTGATAGTTGTAACTCCGGGAACGTTTGTTTGTCGAGCTGCTTTAGTCAGACTCGCTATTTCCTTATGTTTGTTATAATATGATGCTGATATATTTCAGGTGTTAATCCCTGATGATTTTGAAAATATTATAACATTGGTTTTGTTAATTAAATTATTCCGCTGTGTAAACATGTATGAGTTGCTTCTATGATATGCATGACAGGAACTTATTTTTGTAAAAAGAGAATTGTGACATCCTCGTTAATACATGTACTCTGAAAGTATGATTTTAATTATTTGCGAAATTTTATGCGGGGTTTTAGAGGGTGTTACACTAGGAATGTTTCTAATTTGGCCAAGAGATGTGCAAGAAAGTTAGAGTTTGGGCGTGAAAAGAAACTGAAGCTTAGCAGGTTTTTGTGTTTATGCTTTTAGTTTCCAGTTCTTTGAAATTTCAGCAAGGTTTCAAGGCTAAAGAAAAAAATTCTCTCCCTTTTACAGTTGCAAAATGAAGTTCAATTTATAGGCAAGGATTTAGTAGCTTGGAGAAGTCAAAAGTACAACCATCATACACTAGGCGCTGACTTGTTCTTGAAGAAAGTTCAAACAAGAAAGGTTAATAGCTTTTAGACATGCCTAAGCTGGATTTGTAAGCATTAATTAATGAAAATTACCCTTAGAGGAAAAAGCAAAGCATGGCCCGAGCATAAACTTGTACAACAGTTTGCTTTTCAAGGACAGCAATGGTACTTCTTTCTCACACGTGGGGAAATCCTTTGGATAAAAACTCAAAAGTGGTTGTGAGCATTAAATAATGATGAGATTTATCAAACTAGAAATCCTGAGCTATGAGATTATGCATAATAGCATAGATCTGGGTCAGAAGTTCAGCATCAGCGCAACTTAGAACAAAACATCCAACTTCTGATCCTTTAATCTTTTCGCTCCAGCATGTTCTGAAGGAGTTCTCAAACTTTTCTGAAAGTTTTTAACACGCTTTGTAGACTTTCTTTGAATTACTTTTGCAAACTCTGGCTGAACGTTCGTGAAAACTGGACCAGAAGTTCTAACCAAAATCTATCTTGAAAGTGTCCTGAATCCGCTAAGTGTTTCAGTTTCATGGGCGCGTCTTTGAACATTTATAACTTGAAATTCCATCATTTCCAAGAGAAGTTTTGTTCTGCAATATTTTAGGTCTTATTGAGATCTAAAACTCTTATGTTAGAAATTCTTCCAGAATCAGCTTGCATCACAGTGATAATCTGATCAGAAGTTCTGAGCTTGTCATATTTCTTAAACACTTAGGAAAATTCTAAGTATTTTAGAATTTTGACTTTTGAATTTCTTGATGAAACAAACTTCATATTTCAACATGTCTTGATTAAATATGATTCTTGAAACATGATTTTGATCAAAAGTCAAAGTTTGACTTTTCAGTGTGCAAATGACCATTTTGCCCTTGTGAATGACTTTCTTGGAAAATTTGCAATTCAAGGCTTGAAATTGGATGGAGGAAAACCTGAGAGTCCAAGATGATCCTTTGAGAAAAGAGAGGGAAAATTTTGGGGTACAACATCTTCCCCTGTTCAATCTTCTTAAACCTGAAGAGTTAGATTAGCGAATCCGCCATTCATGACTTGAAGGTTAAAGATGATTGAACACTAGATTGCCCAGAAATTTGCACTCGAAGATGAATTGTGAATGGGCTTATAGATGCCATTTGGAGGAATGTTGGTAAATACTGGAAGAAGTATCAGCATAAATCTCTTGTTGATTTATACTAAAACATGATACCTTATTTGTGAGAAAAAGAGTTAGTAAAGTGTAGATGTATGCCTGATGTTTTCTAGAGGTGGTATTATGCTAAATGCATTTTGTATGTACATGTTATGATGTGTGAATGTGAGATGTATGTTTTTGTCTGGGAAAATAAATCCCTGACTACTGCTGAGGAAATTCTGGGGAGTTGAATCCCTGATTATTGTTGGGGATGAAGAATATGCATATCTTCAAACTTTGTTGAAAGTACGCTTTCGCTGGGGAATATCTCTTGAAAGTCAGTTGTTATATGGTTGGATCCAGGCTTCACAATTTGCTGAGGATGAAGAAGTCAACTGCTATCTGGTCGGATCCAGGCTTCACGGTAATTTACTGGGGAAGAACAAATTAACTGTTATCTGGTCGGATTCCAGGCTTTGTAGAAAATTTCTTGAATTTGAAAAGTTATCTGGTCGGATCCAGGCTTCACAACTGTTTGCTGGGGATACGGAAGTTAACTGTTATCTGGTTAGATCCAGGCTTTGCAGTGACTTGAAGTGGTAACTATTATCTGGTCAGATCCATGCTTTGTAGTGACTTGAAGTGGTAACTATTATCTGGTCGGGTCCAGGTTTCATGGTTTTTGGAAAGTTGCAATATTATCTGGTCGAGTCCAGGCTTCATAGTGTCTTTCTGGGGATCATAGTTAATTGTCATCTGGTTGGGCTCCAGGTTTCACAATAAACTGTTTGAAAAACTGTCATCTGGTCGGGTCCAGGCTTTGCATATCTGAGGTTGACAAGGTGAAATGCTATCTAGTCGGGTCCAGGTTTCACAATAATTGTTTGAGGATTTAGTTGTTATCTGGTCAGATTCCAAGTTTCACAACGAATTTCTGAAAGGAATTGTTATCTGGTCATATCCAGGCTTCACAATAACTTGTTGGGGTAAAGGCAAACTCTAATGGGGAGAAGAAGCTAAACCTTGGTCCGGTTGAGTCCAAGTTCTTCTATATTTGAAGAGTTAAACTATTATCTGGTCGGGTCCAGGCTTTTAGTAACTTGAAATTGAGATCAACTGCTATCTGGTCGGGTCCAGGCTTCAGACACTCAAACTATTACCTGGTCGGGTCGAGTCTTCAGTAATTTACTAGGGATAGTGGCAAACTCTATTGGAGAAGAGGAGTTTTTCTAATGATTTTATAGGAGTTAAATTTCTATCTGGTCGGGCCCAAGTTTTGGCAATTGAAGAAGTCAAACTATTATCTGGTCGGGTCCAGGCTTCATTAATAACTTGAAAATTGTGCTAATATCTGGTCGGGTTCAGGCTTTATAGTATCTTTTTGGAAATCGTAAAGGCTTTGCTGACGGCTTTACCGGGGATTATGGGTTATGGCCCTATGATTTGCAATAGTCTGATAGGATAGACTCCATTTGGGGATAATAGCCTTGGCTGGGGAAGATATACTCAGCTGGGGTGGATAGACTCCGTTAGGGGATAATAGCCTTGGCTGGGGAAGATATACTTAGCCGGGCTAGACAGGATAAGCTAGGGAATTTTGCGGTGCCTTGATTGTTGTATGTTAGGGAAATTTGAACTCGGTTGGGGAGTTATGCTATCTCGTCGTTTGTTGGGGAAGATAGACTATGCCGGGGGAATACATACTCGATTGGGGAGGATGTACTCGGCTGGGGAATTTTTTGATTCCTCAATGGTTGTTAGGGAAATAAAACTTGTTGGGGAAATAAAACCTGTTGAGGAGGTGAGTTTCTTTTAGGAAGAGATCCACGAGGCTTCAACTTGTAAAATTCGTCTTAACTGGAGAGAGCTTCCAAGAGATTGAGACTCTGGTTGGGGGTTTATCCTATACAAAGAGACTATGTGAGTAACTTTGTTGAGGAGGAAGTTAATAAAATAACTCTGTGGGGGTATTCCATATTCATTAAAGAGGTGCTTGTTACTGCTTGGGTCATATGTGCCAAACAGTTTTAGTTATGTCCATATGCATATGTTCATTCGATTTTAGTCATTGGAAAAATTTGCATTCAAAACAAAGACAGAAATTTTGCACTTTAAAGTATATCTGTATTGATATTTTGCCCATGAACAAGAGTTTTTGTACAGAGAGACAGAGATCCTAGTAAGAGGAAATCGTCGAAAGGAAAAAAAATTGAAAACAAAAACAAATAGCCATGTGAAATGATCTCATTGCCTTCCAACTCTACTATTGCCCCGATGTCTTCGAATGTCCCTTACTGTTGAGAGAAGTTGATTGGATTGATCTTGGACCGTTTGAACTTGGACCTTGGTGATAAAGTTGATTGTTTTGATTCCACGGGACATAGTCATACGCTTTTAATCCTTAATTTTTGCCTGGATCGCCCTTTCGGGTTTTCATCCCACCAGGATACCCTAATTTTTGCCCAAACCTTTTGGTTTGCCGGGATACCCTTATTTTGCCTAGGTGTGTCAACCTAGCGGGTCTCTTATGCGTAGTATTTTTTTAACTATGTCCGCGTTTATAGGATGTGGGAAATCTTCACCATCCATGGTAGTCAGCATCATGGCACCGCCAGAGAAAACTCTCTTGCCAACAAATGGCCCTTCATAGGTGGGAGTCCATTTGCCTCTGGGGTCGCCTTGTAGTAGAATGCTGCATTTTATTACCAAGTCACCAACTTGATATACTCGAGGCTTGATATTTTTGTTGAAAGCCTTGATCATCTGTTTTTGGTACGTCTGACCATGGCAAACAACAGCTAAATGTTTTTCGTCGATCAAGTTCAGCTGATACAATCTCGTTTGAATCCACTCATCTTCGCCTAAGCCTACCTCATTCATAATCCTCAACAAGGGAATATGAACTTCCACTGGAAAAACAAATTCCATGCCATAGACTAAGGAAAAGGGAGTTGCCCCAATTGATGTTATAGCTGAAGTGTGGTAGCCATGTAGAGCAAATGGAAACATCTCATGCCAATCCTTATAGGTTACCACCATTTTCTGCACAATCTTCTTGATATTTTTGTTGTCCTCTTCGACTGCGCCATTCATTTTCGATCTATATGGAGAAGAATTGTGATGCTTGATCTTAAACTGAATGCAAAGCTCAGTAATCATAGCATTGTTGAGGTTAGTCCCATTGTCAGTGATGATCCTTTCGGGGATACCATAACGGCAGATGAGGTTGTGTCTGATAAATCTGGCTACCACATTCTTTGTTAATGAGGCAAAAGAAGTGGCTTCGACCCACTTGGTGAAATAATCAATAGGGATCAAAATGAAGTGATGTCCATTGGAAGCAGTTGGCTTGATTTCTCCAATCATATCAATGCCCCACATTGTAAATTGCCACAGAGCGTCATGACATTTAGAGAGATAGGAGGCACATGGACCTTGCCAACGTAGATTTGGCATTTGTGACAAGTTCTTGAATGTTGATGGCATTCATTCTCCATTGTTGACCAATAGTAACCGACTCTTAAGATTTTCTTAGCCATTGTATGTCCACTTGAGTGAGTACCAAAGAGACCATCTTGCATGTCTTCCATGATTTCCTCTGCCTCCTTCTTGTCCACACATCAGAGTAGAATTGAATCATGGCTGCGCTTGTACAATATCCTGTTACTTAGGAAGAATTTGGCTGCAAATCTTCGTAAGAATTTTATGTCATTGATGGATGCTCCCTCGAGATATTCTTGTGCTTCAAGGTATCTCATTACCTCATGGTACCATGGCTTTTCCACATCGGTGTCAAGCTCATAGCAATGTGCAGGTTCGTGGAATCTTTCAATTGTAATCATAGGGGCTTCGTTGTCCCATCTGACCTTGAACATTGAAGACATGGTTGCCAAAGCGTCAACCAACTGGTTTTACTTCCTAGGGAAGTGCTCAAATGTGATCTCTTCGAAGTAGGAAATCAGGGATAACACAAGTTCCTTGTAAGGGATTAGGTTAGGGTTTTTAGTGTCCCAATCTCCTTTTACTTGGCCGATCACTAGACGGAATCCCCAAACACATTCAAATATTTAATCCTCAAATCAATGGCAACTTTCAGACCCAAAATACACGCTTCGTACTCGGCCATATTATTCGTGCAATCGAAGCATAATCTGGTAGTAAATGGAGTGTGTCAACCTTCAGGTGAGATGATTACAGCACCAATTCCGTTACCTAAGACATTGGAAGCCCCATAGAAGACCATAGTCCATTGGGATCCTTGTTCAGGTCTGTCATACGGTCCGGCTTTCGCACAGTCGGTTACCAGCATGATGTTCTCATCAGGGAAGTCGAAGTTCATTGACTGATAATCATCCACAACTTGATGGGCCCGATGATCAGCTAGCACACTTTCTTTGATGGCCTTTTGGGTAGTGTATTTAATATCGTACTCAGTCAAGATCATTTGCCATCTGGCTATCCGACCGGACAGGACAGGTTTCTCGAAAATGTACTTGATTGGGTCCATTTTGGAAATCAACAGAGTGGTATGAGTCAACATATACTGTCTTAGCTGGCGAGCAGCCCATGCCAGAGCGCATCAAGTTTTCTCGAGCAGTGAATATCTGGTTTCACAGTCGCTAAACATTTTGCTCAGGTAATAAATATCATGCTCTTTTTGGCCAGACTCGTCATGTTGGCCCAAAACACACCCCATAGAGCTCTTTAATACTGTTAAGTACATGATCAAGGGCCTTCGTTCGACTGGAGGCATAAGAATAGGAGGCTCTTGTAGATGTTCTTTGATTTTGTCGAAGACAACTTGGCATTCATCGTTCCATCTGACTACCTGATCTTTCTTCAAGAGTTTGAAGATTGACTCACAAGTAGCAGTCAAGTGAGATATGAAACGGGCAATGTAATTGAGACGACCCAAGAATCCTCTGACTTCTTTTTCAGAATGAGGGACTGGCATTTCTTGGATGGCCTTTACCTTGGCAGGATCAACCTCAATGCCTTTATTGCTGACAACAAAACCTAGAAGCTTCTGGATCCTACTCCAAACGTGCACTTGTTAGGGTTTAACCTCAACTTGTACTTTTTAAGCCTTTCGAATAGTTTGTACAGGTGATCAAGATGTTCCTCTTCAGTCTGTGATTTGGCAATCATATCATCCACATATACCTCTATCTCATGATGAATCATGTCATGAAATAAAGCTACCATAGCCCTTTGATACGTTGTCCCTGCATTCTTCAATCCGAATGACATGACCTTGTAGCAGAAGGTGCCCCACTGCGTGACGAAAGTTGTCTTCTCCATGTCTTCGGGAGCCATCCTTATTTGATTATAGCCTGAGAAGCCATCCATGAAAGAGAAGACTTTATGCTGAGCAGTGTTATCAACTAAGACATCAATGTGTGGTAGAGGGAAATCAACCTTGGGGCTTGCCCTATTCAGATCCCTATAGTCTATGCACATGCGAACTTTTATCCTTTTTCGGCACCGATACCACATTGGAAACCCATTGGGGATAGGATGTCATAACTAAGAATCCTGCATTAAATTGTTTCATCACCACAACTTTGATCTTCTCAGACATATCTGGCCTCATGCGATGAACCTTTTGTTTGACGGGAGGACAACCTTCTTTTGTCGGCAAGCGATGAACTATGATGTCGATATCCAACCCAGGCATATCTTCATAAGACCAAGCAAATACTTCCACATAATCATGCAACATCTGAACCAAACTGCTCTTGACACTGCTTTCCAAGTTAGCGCTGATCTTGATTTCCTTCTTATCTGACTCAGTACCCAGGTTGATAACTTCATCTGACTCTTCGTGCCGTTGAATAGCTTTTTCCTCTTGTAATAGAAGTCTGGCTAGTTCTCCCGGTATGTCGAAATCTTCCTCTCCTTCGTCTTCGGCTTGGTTGATAGGACATTCAAAGTCATAGTTGGCAATAGTAGAGTTATTGGCAATATGATCCAGAGTGGATGTGGACCTGCAAGAGTGTGTGTGTGTGCATGTAAGATACATGGCTATTTTTGAAAATGTATTTGAAAGAAAATAAAGATAATGAACACAAATATTTGAATACAAAAGAGTCCAATGTACTGAATGATCATATGATTAGATGAACATAAATAAAACCCTTGACAAATGGACCAAAGTTCCCTAGGCCAGGCACATGGCTTAGAAGTCATTGTTGAAATATTACAAACAACATGTTCTTGAATCGAAAGAAAAGCAATAACAAGTAGGTTACTCCTCAATGAAGGGGATGGGAACAAAGTCCTTTGCATGCCAATTTTTCAGCTCCGTTGTAGTTGGATACACCCAATCTTCAAATGCAGCTTCTTCATCATAATCACCCATGGCGTTGACTTCATGGCTTCTAATGCGGAGAGGTGGCTTTCCAGCACGAGCATCCCTTACTTCCTTCTGAGCTTTGACGGTGAAGCCCAAACCAAACTTGTCTGCTTTAAATGGGATATCGAGGAGTTTCCCCCAAGTATCGCAATTTCCTTCTTCAACTGCCGCACGGGCATCCTTGACTAAAACCATATTTGACATGGCCTTAACAACTTTAGACTCACCAGAAGAACATTTGGTAGCAGCAATCATCGGTGGCATGACTTCAAAGGCTTGACATGGGGTTTCAATGAATTCTCCATCCATCTCTACATACTTGAAAGAGTTAAGGTGGCTCACCATAAACTCTTCTTCTCCACATATGGTGACTATTCTGCCCTTGACTGGATATTTGAGTTTCTGATGGAGAGTTGAGGTTACTGCACTAGCTTTATAGATCCACGGGCGACCTAACAGACAAGAAAAGGCAGGTTGAATATCCATAATATAGAAGGTGGAGTTTAATATTTGGGAGCCCACTTTGATTGGAAGATCTACTTCCCCATGAACCGTCCTCTTTGATCCATCAAACGCCCTTACAATGATATCACTTGGCTTCAAGACTAAATCTTCACAGTCAAGAAGGTCTAACGCCCCCTTGGGTAATACATTCATAGAAGAACCAGTGTCGACTAGCACATGGGCTAAGGTAGTCCCTTTGCACTCGACAGAAACATGTAAAGCTTTATTGTGATTTTTCCCAAGAGGTGTTAAGTCAGCATCTGAAAATCCCAAGCCATTATCAGCTGTCAGGCTAGCCATGCAATTCTCAAATTGGTATCTTGTTGTCTCATGGGGAACATGAGCCTTTTTTAGGAACTTGATTAACATTTTAGCATGGGCATCGAAACAAAGCAACAATGACAGCATTGAAATCTTAGAAGGGGTTTGCCCCAACTGTTCCACAATCTTGAAGTCGCTTATTTTTATGATCTTTCAAAATCTCGTCCATCTCGCGAGTGGAGGGTTCTTCATCAGCTACGTCCTTGGAGGGTACTTCAATCACATCAGGCTCAACAACCTTCTCCTTTCCTCTTGTATTATTACTTGGCTTGGCAGCAGTAATGCGGATGGGCGTCCTTGTAACAACTGGTGGTGAGATATTGGGTGAAAATATTCTCCCAGTTCTAGTTACTTTGCTTGAACCAGCTATGTATTCAACATCGTCATCTTTTCCTTCTTCGATCCAAGAGTCTTGTTTAATCCCATGATAGAACACTTCAACACCATAATTCCATGGTACCGCTTTGTTTGAAGAGTAGGGAATTGGTCCGGGATTGGTAATTATTAAGGGAGAAATGGTGGGTTCATTTGAAATCCTAATAGGACCTTTGGAGGTGATCCTAAGAGGCTTATTTGAGATGGTAATAATGGAGAGGTCTTCACATTTGTTAGTCAAACTCTTGGAAAGTGGGGTCTTCTCGAATAGAATTTTGTGGCTATCCATCAGGCGTTGTATGACTTTCTTCAGCCTTTCACAACCATTGTGTTGTCTTGTACAACACACACAGTCTTTTACACAGCCCGGGAAAATCCCAACCTTCAACAAGTTCTTTTTTATGGTATTCAGCGGAGTAGTCATTTCTTCAACAGAGGCAACAAAAGTTGTATCTTCAACGACATTAACAGTCTTGTCATGCTTCGGCATTGGAGCGGTTATTACATTCGATGTTGGAGGAGGATCGAACTCAATATTTTTGTTATCAATCAAATCTTGGATTTTGTTCTTCAAGGCCCAGCACTGGTCAGTGTCGTGCCCGGGGCTGCTTGAATGGTAAGCACACTTAGCGTTCGGATTATACTTCGGTGACGAGGTATCGGGGTTGGTAGGAGGATCGCACAATGTCACTAAACTAACCTTGATAAAATGTTGTAAGGCTTGAGACAATGACATGCCTAACCTCGTAAATTGTCTTCTTGGAGTTTCAAAACGTTGATGATTTGCATATGGTCTTGGAGTAGAAGTTGGATTGGAGATTCAGACAACATTGACAGACATACGATCATTCTTCTTGATACGGGCCCAATACCTGTACATAATATTGACTTCCTTTTTTGCAGCAAAAGTTTCTTGATAGGATAGGAAGTGGAGGTAGATGCCACAAAGATCTTCCCACTTTTGATGTCACTTTCAACTCTTTCACCGGTTAAGATTAATTCAATGAAACCAGAAGAAGAGCAGCCCACCAACAGATTAAAGAAAGGACCAGATGAAGTGCCCATGAACATGTCGATGTGCTCCCTATCAGTCAAGGGCAGTTGGACCCTACTAGAAAGGTCTCTCCACTTTTGCGCATATTCCTTAAATCCTTCATTATTTCCCATGGTCATATCTTGCAATTGAACCCTCGTTGGCGCCAAGTTAGCGTTGTACTGATACTGATGGTAGAAGGCGATAGCTAAATCCTCCCAAGTATTGATACAAGAACCATCTAACTGATAAAACCATTCAAGTTGCGTTCCAGCTAAGCTTTCTTGGAAAAAGTGAACCCAGAGCTTCTTATCAGAGGTGTGCGGATGTATTTTGTGCACATAAGACTTTAGGTGAAGTTTTGGACAAGAAAGTCCATCGTATTTTGCAAAGACTGGTATTTTGAATTTGTGGGGGATGACTACCCCAAAGATCAAACCCAAGTCATCAAAATCTAAACCGGGGACGACTTAGATTTCAACAGCTTTCAATCTGTCTTCTAATTGCTTGTATATGATATCAGCGGGTGGATACTGCTCCTTGAAATAATCATCATCAGATACTTGATCATTGATACAGTCAACCTGAGTACTCTTGACCTCACCAATCTGGTTCTCGTCCTCTTCAGATGAATATACTGGGATTTGACGGACTGTCTCCTTGAACCTTCTACCCATGTTGAGTAGAGCTTTCTTCTTAATGGCCAGCAAAGCCATCATATCTTACTGCCCCTTGGCTAGAGCAAGTAGAGTTTCCTGAAACTGAGAATTCTGGGCTTAGAGATCCTTCACAGTTTTTTCTAGATCCATCTTGCTGAAATAAACATCAGAAAGATAAGGAAACCTGTTATGCGAAAACCTGTCATGTTATGATGCATGAAATATGTACATGTAAATGATTTTAAGGATTAATGAGATTTAAATTTGTATAGAAAAAATAATGAACAAACGTTAATTTTCATTAAACAAAATAAAAGATATTACACCATGCCTCTTGGGCTTACAAAATAACCTTCTAAGATAAAAAGACCGAACGCATCCTCTTTGGTGCGAGATAAGCGTTCACACTTTTCTCTTCTTGTAGCTTCTTCGTAAGCTCCAAGAACCTCTTCTCACTAGCATAAAATTGAGCTTAAAAAGTATCTCGTTCTTCCTTAAGCTGGATCCAACCCTTTTGAAAGTCTTTGAGAGAGGTAGGCATGTTGGCATGGAGGATAATGTAGGGAACATCTCCTTCAACCACAAGCTTCAAGATGACTGGTAAGATGGAAGGATAAGCCATCACCAGTTTCTGAGCACGAACTCACACCCATTTAAGGTAAGGCTCGAGGGGAATGGAATTCCTGTGTCCTAACGTCTTGCTATCCACCTTGTTCAACATTCTCCAGGCTCAGATAAACCTCTCACGGTAACCTTGATCGCCATTCTCGTAGTCAAATACCACTCCTTGGATAAACATCTCGTGGGGACCATCCCTCCGGGCGTAACCAAACTGTCGTAGGGCTAAGCAGGGGTTGTAAGTGATACCTCCTCTAATTCCAAGCAAAGGGACATTAGCGAATTCTCCATAACGGTCGATGATAGTAACATTCTCCAAAGAGAGGGAACACCAATGAATATCTGAATGTCTGAGCGTCATCAACCTATGGGACCATCTTGAACCTTGATCATTTTTCAACACAGATTGGGGAAGATGCGAAATAAACCATCTTGCCAAGAGAGGAGTACAACACATGAGGATACCTCTTTTCCTCAAAGTGCGAGAGTAAAAATAATATAGGATGTCTCCTAACAATGTAGGCACCGAGTTACGAGACATGAATATTTTGACGGTGTTTACATCTATGAGTTGGTCAGGATTTGGAAACAAAACCATCCCATAGATGAGAAGAGTCACAAATTCCTCAAAATCTTGTAAGTCCAAGGAGTTCCAACAATCTTGAGCTTTCTCAAACAGGAATTTGGCCAAGAAACCTTTGACACCACTCATTGTTTCCCAATTAGTTGTGACATCAGATGGCTGCAAGTGTAAGGCTTGAGCAATCTCTCCTAGCTTTAGATCTCTTTCCATACCGTTGAAAGGTAGTTGATTGAGAATGAGAATCCTCAAGAGTTGGGAAAATTCTTCCAAAGTTAGCACAAGTTGATAATCGGGAAATGTGAAGCAATGGTGTAGAGGATCAAAGAATTGGAAGAGCACCTTCATCATATCTTCATCAGTGTTGGAGGTAACCAAGTTTAGGAGGCGACCATGTCTTTTGATAAATGGAGAATTTTCAGGAATTCTTGATGCTAGCTCTTTGAGTTGAGGAGGGATCCTTACGAGATTGACTTGAATGGTTTTCCTGCGAATAGAATCCATGTCCTACAAAACAGAACAAAGATAAATCCCAAAAATCCTTGAAATGGTTAGTGAATATGAGTATGATGTTATGATGTTTATGATGTTATGTACAAGTATATATATACAAACAAAACAAACAAGTCCTTAGGTTTAGTCTTGTATGGAGTCTCATAGGTAAGTACCCTCTTGAAGTTTAGTTGGCTCAAACATGTCCTAGTAATAGTAACCGGGTTCTAAGGAGCTTAATATCACTAATTTGTTTCTTTTGGCATTGTTTCAGCGCAAGCCTCTTTAATGGCGGCCGAAATATCCCAAAAAACCAAACCTCAATGAGTGTAGTATCGAGTATCTACCAACTTCGGACTGCACCAAAGCCGGTCATCCCACTACGTCCTAAAGGCCAAGTTGGTAAAGTAAAGGTTCTAAAAGTTCATTAGTGCTTCATGACATCACTCAGCGGCCCTGTATTCTCCTTGACTACTCAAGGGCTACCGGTACCCACAAATATGTCACACTAACATATCTATTGCTTAGACCATGTCGGTATACCCCGTAAAGTTCACAACGTGTTGCTACTTATCTATAAGGTATCCCAAATCCGGGTAGAGGATTCAAACCCAAAGAAAGAACCAAAATGTAAAGCAAATAAATCAAACAACGAAAGCAAGCAAATATGATCTAGCCCTAAGGTAACCCCACTTTTTAAGATATCTTGTCCCCAACAGAGTCACCAGTTTTGTGATACGGTGAGAGAACTAACTTGGGTGTTTTGCGTTTGATCACAAATGTTGCGGTTAGCAAGAGTCGTCACCGACTTTTCTTTTATCCAAAAGGAAAGGTGAAAAAGCACAGGAAAGACCTTTGATATTGTTTCTTGAGTTCGAGGGGTAGATTATGAAAAGGGAAGGTATTAGCACCCTTTTCATCCGTAGTTATCTACGGGCTCTTAGTTACTTACTAGATCACTTGCTTTTGTTTGAAATTATGCTTTTGTGTGGTTTTGAAAGTATTTTTGGAAAGAGGCCATTGTTTAGGAAAACTTTTGTAATGATTCTCGTTCGTAAGAATGCATACAAAGGTGTTGATCTTTTGAAAATGTTTTCAAGTTTGAAAGATGTTTTTGAAATGTGGGTGTTTGTTTTTGAAAATAGCAAGGATGTTTTGTTTTGAAATTGAGCAAGTAACTAGGAACTTTCTACCTACTCAAAAGTCTTTCATGTTCATTTCCTCTTTCCTTTGACATTGTTATTTTACCATTGATTTGGTAAGTAACCCTATCTTTGGATGTAAAAGGGACGAGCGTGGATCCTCGTATAACCATGATTAGCAATGTTGCAAGATATCTTAGCATTTTTCTTTAGGGACTAAGATCATTTCGAAAGGCAACTTTTGATAGCGTCATCGAGGGACTATGATCCTATACTTTGCTTGTCTTTGCTAAGATACCTCACATGCATAATTTGGACATTTTTTGTAAGGCAACCAAGTGGATTTACCCTAGGGGTGCTTGTGTGCAAGTGTATTGATTTCATGCTTTACTTTTGTCTTGATTAGGGTTTTCTATTTTGTTGGTTTTAGTCTTTCTATACAAAATCCTAATTAATAGCAATTTGTATATAAAGCATTAAATTGCAGAAAATAAAAATACTAAGCTATTACAAAGCTTTGTGGGATGGGGGTACAATTTTATGAATGAGGATTGCAAGAAAATGAAGTCCTAATTATCTATTACAACCATATTGAAATAATGTACAAGAAATTGTAAGAATAAACTTGTTTTGGTTTTTGTTAAGTGAACTAGTTTAAGAAAATATTTTTGGTCTTTTGTTCTTATAGAAATGAAATAGAACAGGTGAATATGAAATATTTTTGGTGTTTTCAGTCATTAAAAGCAAAAAATAAGATAAATATGAAAATGGAGTTAGGATCAGCACTTTGTTGAAACGAGGAGGAGCAGAACTTCTGACTCTGAAGGGTCAGAAGTTCTGGGCCTGAGTACACCAAGTTCTGAGATTGCTTGGAATAAAAGAAAACCTAAAAGATCTAATTGTTGAGGGGATTAAGAAGCTGTAGTGTAGCTGGGAACCTAGAAGTTCATGTATCGCTGACAAGTCAGAAGTTCTGGCTATTTGAGAGAGTGAGGTGATAATGTTGTTGGGTAAGGTTGTTTAGAAGTTCTGATTTAGTAATGTTATTTGACAGATAAATGAGTGATAATGTCATTAAATAAGCCTGAAAAATGCTTCTGGGGCTAGAACCCAGGACCCTTAGCACTATTGTCTTATGCGCACGCTTTCTTCCACTGGGGTGGCTGTACATCCGGTATTAGAAACAAAAGCATAAACATATAACATAAAGTAAATTCTGATGATGAGCTTCATCTCTTTCTCTACACCAATCAGAGCATCTGCAACTTAGTCATTTCTGAACAAAACAAAAATGCACACATAACAGTTCTGGCAAGTTTCATTATGGTTTCAAAAAAACATTAAAAAAAATGTCAAAATTGTAAATCAGAAACAAACATGTATCTGCTAAACCTAGTTTCCTTAAGAAGTTCTGAACTGATGTTCTCTCTACTTAGGCAGACAAATACATGAAACTTCAGAATATGTACAACAACGGGATCAGGATGTCTACATTGTATTTTGACCATGCAAATCTAACAATTCCTTAGTAATATGATAAGAGTCAGCAGAAGCTTACCTTGCAACTAGAAAATGCTCTATGAGCTGGAGTCTGGTTCTGACTGCTGTGATATTCTGGTCAGCTTTCTCACGTGCTCAGAAGGCTGGAACAATCTTTAACTTGAACTGAGGAATGGATGGAAAATTCTAGAACAACCAAGAATCAAAGTTCTGCTTTTTAAAATGGAAGTTGGTGGAGATGGAATTGCTGTCTGTAAACAGAAGCTAGGATTGTTTCTAATTTGGCCAAGAGATGTGCAAGAAAGTTAGAGTTTGGGTGTGAAAAGAAATTGAAGCTTAGTAGGTTTTTGTGTTTATGCTTTTAGTTTCCAATTCTTTGAAATTTCAGCAAGGTTTCAAGGCTAAAGAAAAAAATTCTCTCCCTTTTACAGTTTCAAAATGAAGTTCAATTTATAGGCAAGGATTTAGTAGCTTGGAGAAGTCAAAAGTATAACCATCATACACTAGGTGCTGACTTGTTCTTGAAGCAAGTTCAAACAAGTAAGATTAACAGCTTTTAGCCGTGCCTAAGCTGGATTGGTAAGCATGAATTAAGGAAAAGTACCCTCAGAGGCAAAAGCAAAGCATGGCCCCAGCATAAACTTGTACAACAGTTTGCTTTTCAAGGAAAACAATGGTACTTCTTTTTCACACGTGGGAAATCCTTTGGATAAAAACTCAAAAGTGGTTGTGAGCATTAAATGATGATGAGATTTATCAAACCAGAAATCCTGCGCTATGATATTGTGCATCATAGCTTAGATGTGGGTCAGAGGTTCAGCATCAGCGCAACTTTGAACAAAACATCCAACTTCTGATCCTTTAATCTTTTCGCTCCAGCATGTTCTGAGGGAGTTCTCAGACTTTTTTGAAAGTTTGTAACACGCTTTGTAGACTTTATTTGAATTAATTTTGCAAACTCTGGCTTAACGTTCGTGAAAACTGGCCCAGAAGTTCTAACCAAAATCTGTCTTGAAAGTGTCTAGAATCTACTAAGTGTTTCAGTTTCATGGGCGCGTCTTTGAACATTTATAACTTGAAATTCCAGCATTTCCAGGAGAAGTTCTGTTCTGCAATATTTTAGGTCTTATTGAGATCTAAAACTCTTATGTTAGAAATTCTTCCAGATTCATCTTGCTTCATAGTGATAATCTGATCAGAAGTTCTGAGCTTGCCATATTTCTTAAACACTTAGGAAAATTCTAAGTATTTTAGAATTTTGACTTTTGAATTTCTTGATGAAACAAACTTCATATTTCAACATGTCTTGATTAAATATGATTCTTGAAACTTGATTTTGATCAAAAGTCAAAGTTTGACTTTTCAGTGTGCAAATGACTTTCTTGGAAAATTTGCAATTCAAGGCTTGAAATTGGATGGAGGCAAACCTGAGAGTGCAGGATGATCCTTTGAGAAATGAGAGGGAAAATATTGGGGTACAACAGTATCCATGTTGAATGCAATGGTTTTTGAGTTGAATTTGTGGCATCCTTATTCAATTGTATAGTTTTTGTAACTCTGATTCACATTTATATTGTCGAGTAGAATTGGGGTGTTACAAAGTTGGTATCAGAGCAAATTTGGTCTGTCTGACCAAGTTGTCGAGTCGTAGGTTGTTAAACAATCGAGTATTGTTAATTTAAGTTCTAACTGTTGTTTATGTTGTAGCGATAAGTTGAGATGGATAGAAGGAATGATGCTGCACTTGCTGCTGCTTTAGAAGTAATGGCGCATGCTATGGAGAATCAGCCGAACACTGACGAGAACGCTGGATCTCGTAGTTTGGTGACTTTCCAGAGGGAGAATCCGCCTACGTTCAAGGGAAAGTATGATCTTGACGGAGCGTTGAATTGGTTGAAAGAGATTGAGAGAATCTTACGTGTGATGGATTGCACTCAAGCGTAGAAGGTTTGGTATGGCACGCATATGCTACCAGTTGAAGCTGATGACTGGTGGCTAGAGATATGTCGGAGATTGGAATTCGCAGGTGAAAATGTCACTTGGGCTGTGTTTCGTAGGGAGTTTCTGAGGAAGTATTTCCCTGATGATGTTTGTGGTAAGAAGGAAATCAAATTCCTAGAGCTGAAGCAAGGGAATATGTCAGTTGTTAAGTATGCTGCAAAGTTTACTGAGTTGGATAAGTTTTATCCGCACTATAGTGAGGCTAATGCTAGGTTTTAGAAGTGTATCAAGTTTGAGAATGGGTTGCGCCCAAAGATCAAGGAGGTAGTTGGATACCATAAGATCTGTGTCTTTGCTGATTTGATTGATAGTTGCAGAATTTATAAAGAGGATAATAATGCTCACTACAAGATTATTAATGAGAAGAGGGGTAAGCACCAATAGAATCGTGGTAAGCCTTATGATGCCCCATTTGGTAAAGGTAAACAGAAAGTTGCTCAGGGTCAAAGGACTAGTGGGGGAGATGCTCCTGCTGGCGTGGTTTGTTTCAAATATGGAAATCAGGGCATAAGAGTAATATGTGTACTGCTGAGGTGAAGAGGTGTTTCCGTTGTGGTAAGAATGGACATGTTGTATCTGAGTGCAAGCATAAGGAGGTGATTTGTTTCAATTATGGTGAAAAAAGGACACATTGGTAGCCAGTGTCAGAAACCGAAGAAGGAGCAAACCAGTGGTAAAGTGTACACTTTTGTTGAGGATCAGGAAGCTACTGAGGACAGACTCATCAGAGTTACATGTTTCATTAATAGTACTCCTTTAATTACTATTATTGATACTGATGCTACTTATTGCTTTATTGCCGCTGATTGTGTTGAAAGATTAGGTCTTATATTGTCTTTTATGAATGGAGAGATGGTAGTTGACACTCTAGCCAAGGGCTCGGTGACTACTTCCTTTGTGTGTTTAAAGTGTCCTTTGTCGATTTTTGACAGAGACTTTGTTGTTGATTTGGTTTATTTTCCATTAAGAGGGTTGGATATGATTCTGGGTATGAACTGGTTAGAGCATAACTATGTTCATATTAACTGTTATAACAAGTCTGTGAGGTTTTCTACTCCTGAGGAAGAGGAAGGTAGTATGTTGTTTGCTAGACAGTTGAGGAAGTTGATGCAAGAAGAGGCTCATATGTTCTCGTTGATGGCGTCGCTATCTATCGAGAATCAAGCTATAATTGAGGAATTGTAAGTGGTGCGTGAATTTCCTGAAGTTTTCCCTGATGAAATTCCTGATATACCGCCAGAGAGAGAGGTCAAATTTGTTATTGATCTTGTACCTGGTACCAGACCTGTGTCTATGGCACCATACATGATGTCTGCATCTAAATTATCAGAATTAAAGAAGTAATTGGAAGAGTTACTTGAAAAGAAGTTTGTGAGACCAAGTGTGTCGTAGTGGGGAGCTCCAGTGTTGCTAGTAAAGAAGAAAGATGGAAGTATAAGACTTTGTGTTGATTATAGACAATTGAATAAAGTGACGATTAAGAATAAATATCCGCTTCCAAGAATAGATGACTTGATGGATCAATTGGTGGATGCTCGTGTGTTTAGTAAGATTAATTTGAGTTCGGGATATCATCATATTAAAGTGAAGGATGAAGATATCCAGAAGACGTATTTCAGAATGCGTTATGGACACTATGAGTATTCGGTGATTCCTTTCGGTGTTACCAACACGGCGGGAGTATTCATGTAATACATGAATCACACCTTTCGGTGTTACCAACACGTCGGGAGTATTCATTGATGGTATTTTGATTTACTCTAAGTCAGAAGAAAAGCATGCAAAACACTTAAGAATAGTATTGCAAGTCTTAAAAGAGAAGAAGTTGTATGCAAGGTTGTCTAAGTGTGAATTTTGGTTAAAGGAGATTAGATTTTTTGGTTATGTGATCTCAGGTAGTGGTATTGCTATAGATCCATCAAAAGTAGATGTTGTGTTGCAGTGGGAAACTCCGAAGTCGGCTACCGAAATTAGAAGCTTTTTGGGACTAGTTGGTTATTATAGGAGGTTTATCAAAGGTTTCTCTAAGATGGAACTTTCGTTGACTAAGTTGACTTATAAAGGTAGAGATTTTGTGTGGGATGTCCATTGTGAAGAAAGTTTTACGAAATTGAAGAAAAGATTGACGTCGGCTCCGATTTTGACGTTACCTAATCCAGGAGAACCTTTTGTGGTATATTGTGATGCTTCTAAGATGGATTTAGGAGGTGTGCTTATGCAGAATGATAAGGTAGTTGCTTATGCGTCAAGGCAGTTGAGCACTCATGAGAAGAACTATCCTATGCATGATTTAGAGCTTTCTGCAGTTGTTTTTGTGTTGAAGATTTGGAGGCATTATCTTTATGGTTCTAGATTTGAAGTTTTTAGTTACCATAAAAGCTTAAAGTATCTATTTGATCAGAAGGAATTGAATATGAGACAACAAAGATGGTTGGAGTTGTTAAAGGATTATGATTTCGGTTTGAATTATCATTCAGGAAAGGCGAATGTGGTAGCTGATGCATTAAGTCGAAAGACTTTACATCTGTCAGCAATGATGGTTAAAGAATTGGAATTAATTGAACAATTTAGAGATATGAGCTCAGTTTGGGAAGTGACACCGCGGAGTGTTATGTTGGGATGTTGAAGATTAATAATAATTTTCTGGATAGTATCAGAGAAGCTCAGAAGTTAGATGTGAAACTGGTAGATTCGAAGGTTGGGATCGATCAGTCTGAGAATAGTGATTTTAAAATAGATGTGCGAGGTATGTTGAGATTTCGTAATAAGATTTGTATTCCTGGTGATACAGAGATGAAGAAATTGATTCTTGAAGAGAGTCATAGAAGTAAGCTGAGTATTCATCAAGGAGCTACAAAGATGTATCAGGATTTGAATAATTTGTTTTGGTGGCTTGGGATGAAGAGTGATGTGGCTCGGTTTATGTATGCATGTTTGACTTGTCAGAAGTCGAAATTTGAACATCAGAAGCCTGCAAGGTTGATGCAACCGTTAGAAGTTCCAGAATGGAAATGGGATAGCTTTTTGATGGACTTTGTGACAAGGTTACCTAATACTTTAAGAGGACATGATTAGATTTGGGTGATTGTTGATAGGCTTACAAAGTCGGCTCATTTTATTCTTATTAACATCAACTTTCCAGTGTCGAAGTTGGTTGATATTTACACTAGTGTAATTGTGAAGTTGCATGGTGTTCCTTTGTGCATTGTGTGAGATAGAGATCCGAGGTCTACTTCTGATTTTTGGAAGATTTTGCAAGAAGCGTTGGGTTCTTGAGCAGGGAGGTTCATGGGATACTTATTTTCCATTAATAGAGTTCACTTATAATAACCGTTACCATTCTAGTATTGGGATGCCACCTTTTGAGGCGTTGTATTGTCAGAGATGTAGAACTCCGTTATGTTGGCATGAATATGGAGAAAGTGTAGTACTCAGACCTGAACTTGTTTGTGAGACTACTGAGAAGGTGAAGATGATTCGGGAAAAGATGAAAGCTTCCCAAAGTAGACAGAAGAGTTATCATGATAAGCGAAGAAAGGACTTAGAATTTCAAGCAGGTGACCATGTGTTTTTGAGAGTGACACCTGTAACTGGTGTTGGGCGAGCATTGAAGTCTAAGAAGCTCACTTCTCGTTTTATTGGTTTGTATCAGATTTAAGAAAGAGTTGGGAATTTGGCTTATAGAGTGGCTTTACCGCCTAATCTTTCGAATTTGCATGATGTGTTTCATGTGTCATAACTCCGGAAGTATATTTCAGATCCATCTCATGTGATTCATATGGATGGTGTACAAGTGTGGGATAATCTTACTGTTGACATGATGCCTGTACGAATCGCGGATCCTGAAATGAAGACTCTGAGAGGCAAGGAGATTGCTTTGGTGAAAGTAGTCTGGTTAGGAGCTGCTGGAGAAAGCATGAATTGGGAATTGGAAAGCAATATGCGGGGCTCCTATCCTGAGTTTTTTGAATAAGGTAAATTTTCGAGGACAAAAATATTCTAAGTGGGGGAGAGTTGTAACGCCCGTAATTTAATTAATTATTTATTTAATTAAATTAATTTGGATTATTTGTGAAGTTGCGAGATGTTAAGATTTATTGGTATAAGTTGTTGGATTATTATTAATTAATTAATTAATTAATTAATTAATAAAAATTATATTATATGGAATTAAGGGAATATATGAAATAATGTTGGACTTATGCTATTGGTTAGAAGTAGTAAAGTGGGGGTGTAGGTTAGGCCCAAGAGGATTGTTATATAAGGAGAAGCTAACACAAGTATTTGTTTTAGTTGGAGAATAAGGATTCCTGTACGCTGACCGGTAGAGCTGCACGAAAGAGAAGCAAGTTGCCCGGTGTCGAGAAAAATGAAGTAAAGTCGTCGACTAAAGTTTTTGGTTGAGCGACCTTCAATCCAGGTAAGGATGGGGTTATGACCTTATAATGGGATTTATGATGTGTATTGCGTGGGAATTGGTTGATTTATGATTATGGTGTGTGGATGTTTCTGAATTGCTATCGAAGTTACCCGTTATTCATGTTGTGGCCGTTGGGAAGATGCTCGTTCTGTTATGTTATGGACGTTTTGAGTTACGTGACTGCCGGTTTAATCGATGAGTAGGTTAGTGTAGATTGTTGCCTGTTGTTGTGGTCGTTATGATGGTGTGGTCGTTATGATGTTGTAGTGGTTCGAGCAGTTGACAGGAAGTTAGGAATTATTGTTGTAGTCGGTCTTGTATAATAAACGAACATGTCGATAGGAATATAGTTGCCTGTTACTGTGTTATTCTGAGAAGTTGGCTGAAAGTTATGAATTGTATTGATGTGGTTGTTATGATGTCGTGTTGTTCTGTGTTATTGGCCGAACTAGTGGTCGAGGAGGATGCTGAAGTGCTAGGTGCCGAGCGGAATTTAGGATGCAAAGTGTGTCGGAGAATATATGTGTTGGATGTCGAGCGGCATTAGGCTGCGAGGCGTGCCGAGGAGCACGACACTGTTGTCGAGCGGAACGAAGTTGCAGGTTATGCCGAGGAACATAAGTTAGTTATTCTTCTTCTTTGTTTCTGCCTGTGTCGAGGAGCGTGAGTTAGTTATTATTCGGTCTTGTGTCGAGCAGGTTGAGGGGCGTAGTTCTCCCTATCCCTAGTGTCCGTATATGTTGTTTGGTCGGTATCGGTGTTGTAAGTTGTTTTGAATTGAGAAATTGCAAGTTGATGATGTATGTTGAGATGCCTTTAATGATGGGCAGATATTAAGTTGTAGGCTTATGGCCGACGTTGATTTATGTTGATTTATGTTGAATTATTATTAAGTTGTAGGCTTATTCCAATGTTGTTATGATTGTTGTTGTGAATTCTTGTTGATAATGTGAAGTTACAGGGATGTTTTAAATGATGATAAATTACCTATATTTACTGGTAATAAATGGTGATGTGGGCTTATACCTTTGGGATGGATGATGATTGTTGTGAGTATGTGATAGTGCATTTATATACATTTGCATACTCTATGATGGCCTGGATTGGCAAACTGTGAAGAAGGCTTATGCCTCTATTTATTGGCAGATTTTTAAGATGGGAGTTCTGCTCCATTTTTTAAGATGGGAGTTCTGCTCCAATGGTACCACATGTATACGCATAGTATTGAGTCGCATTCTAAGTAGTATGATTGAGCTGATGTGTTGATGAATTAATTATTGTATTTTGTTGATATCCTATTGTGATTGTTGATGTTTGTAAGTTGTGAAGTGGTGATTTTTGCATGAATTGATTCTAATATAATATTCATCATATGTTCTATTATAATGTTCGATATTTCACCCCTTCTGTTTGAATGTTAACCCGATGTTGGTAACGTGCGGGTAGTCCAGAGTGAAGGCGGTTGACCTTCAGTAGTTTGAGTCGGTGTCATTGCTCTGATACGTAACACTTGGGGGGATGAATGCTTGTTGCTTTAGTATTTGTTATTTCAGTTGGCTAAACTTTAAGTTGATTATTGTTAAGTACTTGTTATTCAGAAGTTGCTTTCATGTTGGATAAATATATTATTATGATTATGCTGCGTAGTTGTTCAAGTTGTTGATTTAAAAGATTAATTTATTTTGCTATTGGTTCATCCGAAGTCTTAAAGTGTTATGTATCCATGTTGAATACAATGGTTTTTGAGTTGAATTTGTGGCATCCTGATTCAGTTGTATAGTTTTTATCACTCTGATTCACATTTATATTGTCAGGTAGAATTGGGGTGTTACATAAGGGACTAAGATCTTTTATCGAAGGCAACATCAAAGGGTCATCGAGGGTCTTTTGCTAAAGTGTCCCACGTTCGAGGGATATGAATGTTTAAATTTGAGGCAACAAGTGAGGTTACGCTAGAGGTGTAAGTGTGCAAAATGTGTTTGATTCAATTATTTGTCTTGAATTAGGGTTTTTCTATGATTGATTTTAATCATGTCATATAATCCTATTAAACTATCAATAATAAGGAAAGCGATAAATTGCGGAATTTAAATATCCTACGCTATTACAATGCTTTGAGAATGGGGGTACAAATTTTGTGAATGGGGAGGAAAGCAACAACCCTAATTATCTATTATAGACCATAAGCAATTATATAACTATGAAAATAATGATGTGAAAAATAAACCAACGCGCGGAGATAGTGAAAAGGGAAAATGTTTAAAACCTTAAAAAATCTGCTAAGTATTTGAGAAAATAATTTGTTGTTTCTTTGCTTAGAAAATATTTGAAATGAATGAAATAAAATAAAAGTTAGACCTAGTTCTAATTTTATTTAAAAATTAATTATTTACAAGAAAATAAGATGTGATTAAGTGATCTTTTATTATCAAAATTAAATTAATTAAAGTCTAAATAATCTAAGTATTTAGATAATATTTTTTGAGTTTTATTTAGAAAAAGATATTTGAAATATAGCCTAATTCTAACAAAATTAAGGTGATTAAAATAAATCAATTTTTGTCAATAATTAAATTAATTAATTAATTAAAGAACCTAAATCTAATTTTTATATAAATAAAAATTATATTTTTCGTATTTTAATTAAATGAAAAAATAAATAAAAGTAAAGAAAAGAAAATATAAAAACAACTTGGGACTGGCGTTAGTAAAATGAAATTGGAGGGTGTGAAAAGGAATACTAGGCCCAAAATAATTTTTTGTTGAATCAAAAAAATAAAAATAAAATAAAAATGGACCTACAATGTGAAGTAAAAGGGAGGTGTATGGAAAGAAATTCAAATCAGGCCCAACATAAGAGTCTAGGCGCCTGGGGATTCAGTGTGGCTGCCTCGTGGAAGTGTATCATGCGCTTGCCTTATGTGATGTGTGATCTGGATATAGGGAGATCAAATGCTGATGATGATAGGGCGTATAGCATTTGCGCTCAGCTTGTTGGTATTGAATCTGGAAGAAATAAATGTGAAACAAATAAAAGGGTACCACTGGGGCTCGAACCCAGGTCCCAAAGGTAACATGCGCGCGCTTTAACCACTGGGGTGGTGATACATCTGGTAGTTAAAACAAAAACTAATAAATATATTATAAACTCATTTATGAATATGAATTCATCATCTTCCTCGCGCCAGTAGCCACATCAGTATTTTTGAATTTCTGAAAATGCTCATTTCTCGACCAAATTGAAAAGTGTAACCATGAAACTTGCTTGAAATTTTACCACGAATCCAACCATATAAAATTAAAAAGCTATAGATCAAAGAAGAGTGAGAATTTTACTTGCAAGATAAACTGAACCCTAGAATTTCAGACACTTCAGTTTCAAAATTCTCATCACTCAGGCAAGATAAATGAAATGTAAGAACATGGTTAGCTTCAGGGTAATGATGTCTACATTTTTTATTCAGAAAGTAAACATTGATTATGCTTGTACATAAAGTTCAAAGTTTAGAAAACTTACCTCAAAAGTGAGAATCGTGTTTGAAGTTGGATCCCCCATGGAGGTGTTGTGATGATCTGGATAACTTCACTGAACTACCAGAAAGCTATTGCAATGCTTACTTTGGATTGAGAGTGTCTGGATTCTTCTGGACAAGTCAAGTTGCAGAGCTCTATTTTTTAAAATGGAGGATGATAAAGATGATGTTGCAGTGGTATAACAGGTGTTGGAATAGCTTCTGTATGAGTTATAGAAGCTTTATGGATGATTTAGAATGAAAACACACGAGTTGATTAGGTGTTTGAAGTTCAAGGTCAGAATTTGCAAATAATGGAGGTTTTGTGTACAATTTTGACTTGGGATAGTTTGAGAGGGTTAGAGGGCTTACCAACTCGTGTCTATCTTGCAAATGGACCTCTCTATTTATAGAGAAAGTTTAGAGGGAGGGAGCTGATCAGATTTGCAAGATCACATGTTATGGTTTGGTTGGATTGTAAATGAAGCAATCTTTGAAATACATGGTTTAAATGTGAAGTACAAGGAAATCTAAAGTGGTTAGGCACTTTAAACATGTTGCTTTTGTATTTTATGTTGAGCGTGTGTAGAGGGATCAAGTTAGAGGCTCAAGAAGTTGACTTTGTGATTAAAGCAACTTTGCAAGAATGGCAATGTTAACTTTGTGCCAAAACTGGCTAAATGGTTTGGACAATGCTTAAATAAAATGGACCATAGCTCAAACGTTTGTGTAACCATTTAATTCTAGAGTGATTTTCAAGTTAAAAGGTCTACAAAGCAATATTATACAGCATGGCATGAGGATTTGTTCTTGATCTCTTCACAAATATGACCTATAATTCAAGAATGGATGCCCAACTTCATCTCTTCAAATCTCTTAGCTCAAGCATGATAAAAACGTGTTCTTGGACATTTTGGAAAGCTTGAAACGTTGTATACAACCTTCATGTTTACCACTTTGGATAAATCAACTTGGAACTTGGTGAAAAATTACCAAGAAGTTGGGACAAAAATCTGACCAAACTTGTTGAAAATTTCTCTAAGTGTTAGATAAAAATGTCATGACTTAATGGGCCTATATCTCCTAATCCAAGAATTTTTTAGACATCATTACTCAAGGACAAAGTTGTACAATTCATTATTCTCTACAACTTTCATCTTGAAAATTTTCCTTGAATCATCTTGTATCTTAGTGAAAAATGGTCATGAAGTAGTGCATTTATTAAAGACAAAACACTTATAATTTTTCTAAGTATTGGAAATTTTTACTTTTTTGTTGACTTTGTGATTCTTGTTGATCAAGCTTGACAAATTTTAATGTTTTTATGGCTCTTGACCTTTGAAGTTCAAAGTTGACCAAAAAGTCAAAGTTTGACTTTTGTGTGACAATTGACTTTTCATCCGTTGATCTCAATTCTCAAACTATCAATCTCTTGCACCTTTGGAAATGTCTTGAACCATGTAATTAGGTCAATATGTTATGTTTGAGTCCTTAAGATCATGCTTTAAGTCATTAGGTCATGTACTAGGTCAAAAGTCAATGATCAGTCACTCTCATTCAAAACCCTAATTTGGTCAATTTTCCCCTTTGATGATTTGAATGATTTCCTTGAGGAATTATGATCAAACTTTTATAAAATGGTGAATATCACTTCAAAATATTGATGTTGAGAAAAAATCTTGAAGTTTGGCTGTATGTTGACCATAATTAACTTTTTACCCAATATAGATGATTTCCAATCATCTGAGCAATTGACTGAGCAAATTTGTGATGCAAGACTTGAAACATGGCATGAGCATTCTTGGAGGTCTATGATGAACCATGAGGGTCGCTGGAGGCATTAGAAGTCCAATTTTCCTTGAGAAAACCAAAACTCTAGTTGTGGACCCAATGTTTAGGAGGTGAGTCTGTCTGATCAACTCTTGAGAATCCTTGAGCATTTGAAAACTTTTGTAAGAAATGTCTTGAGAAAAAGGGAGGGAAAATTTTGGGGTACAACATCTGCCCCTGTTCAATCTTCTTAAACCTGAAGATTTAGATTGACAATTCTGCCATTCGTGACTTGAAGGTAGAAGAAGACTGAACACTTAAGTGCCCAGAAATTTGCACTCGCTTGTGCACGAAGTAATATTGTTGGTTGATTATGCCGGAAATAGGCTTATAAATGCTATTTGGAGAGGTAATGAAGATTTACCTTAGATGGTCTTAGAGATGCCATCCAAAGTAACTATTGATGGAGAATTTAGACTAAGTCTATGCTCGACTTTAACTGGGAGAAGTATCAGAATAAATCTTTGGTCGATTTAATATGAGCCAAGAAATGTCTACTGGGAGAAGTATCAGAATAAACCTTTGGTCGATTTATTCTGATCTAGAAGAGGTCTTTTGGTTTTTAACTAGAAGATGCATCATAATAAATCTTTGGTCGATTTACTCTGAGCTAGAAAAGGTCTACTAGAAGAAGTATAAGAATAAATCTTTGGTCGATTTAATCTGATCCATAAGAGGTCTTTTTGTCTTTAACTGGATGATGTATCAGAATAAATCTTTGGTCAATTTAATCTAAGCCAGAAAAGGTCTACTGGAGGAAGTATCAGAACAAATCTTTGGTCGATTTAATCTGAGCCAGAAGATGTCTACTAGAAGAAGTATCAAAATAAATCTTTGGTCGATTTTTTATGAGCTAGGAAATGTCTACTGGAAGAAGTATTAGAATAAATCTTTGGTCGATTTATTCTGAGCCAGAAGATGTCTGCGTCCGTTTTTAACTGGGAGAAGTATCAGAATAAATCTATGGTCGATTTAATTTGAGCCAGAAAAGGTCTACTGGAAGAAGTATCAGAATAAATCCTTGGTCGATTTAATATGAGCCAAAATATGTTTGAAAGAAGTGTTCATCATGTAGATATTTTCCCCGTCTTGTTTCGGGAATTAATCTTGGACCTATTGGTGATAATATTCGTCTGTTGATTGATCTTTCCTGAAAAGGTAAAGAGTTAGTTGTGTGCAATGTCATGATGTATGAAATGCATTGCGTAATGATGTTCTCAAAATAAATGAGACTGTGCTACATGAGTTTCATATGCATATGTTATGACGTATGAATGTGTATCTTCAATCTTGTCTAGAATGCTTCTGCTGGGGATTCTTGTCTTTTGAGGAAACTCTACAGGGGAATGTTGATTTCTACTTTGGGGAGAAGAGTTAAGAAACATTGGTTGTTCATCGCTCTACTGTGGAATTTAAATCTTATATACCCTGACTGGGGATAAAAGAGATGGATAACCTCCTAACTCGTCTAGGGAGGATACAGTTAACTGGTATCCGGTCCGATTCCAGGTTTCTTAGCGACTCTCCGGGGATAGTGGTGGCTTCATTGGGGAGAATGTAATCTTATTTGGGAAATAAAACTTATTGGGTAAATAAACCTTGTTAGGGAAATAAACCCTATTTGAAAGAGAAATATTCTTCTGAAGAGACAAACTCTCCTGGGGGGATTGAATTTTGATAGAGAAAAGAAATTTGCAGGGTTTTTCAGTTTTGGAGGAATAAACTCGACTGGGGAAGAGAATTTCCATGAATCATACTGATTGGAACTCCGTAGGTTGGGAAAATATGGGGAATGTATCCTTATTGGGGATGAATTTGTGAAGATTGCTTTGTGGGTATAATCTCATAGAAGTGGGTCTGTGGGGATTCATGGACAGCTTGAACGTCATCCCAACTCCTAGAATCTTGAGTAAATGCTTATTCCTGTTCTTATGCGTATATTTGTTAATAGTTAATCATGTTCATATGCATATGTTCATTCAATTTTAGTCATTTAGACATTTTTGCAAGCAAAACAGAAAAAACATAAAGTTTGAATTTTAGAGTGTATTTGTATTAATAATTTGCCTATAAACAGACGATTTTGTACAAAGAGACAGAAATCCTAGTAAGAGGAATTCTTCGTGAATTGAAAAGAGTACAAGGTGAAAACAAATATATATAGCTATGTGAAAATGATCTCGTTGGGTTCCAACTTTGCTATTGCCTCTATGTCTTTGAATATCCCATCCTTTGCTGACGGAAGAAGTTGATTCAACTGATATGTACCATTTGAACTTTTGACTTTGGTAATAAAGCTTGCAGTAAGTGATCTAACGGGACATAATCATATTCTTTAATCCCTAACTTTTTCTTGGGCTGCCCTTTCGGGTTTTTAGTCCACCGGGATACCCTTTCTTGCCCAAGCCGCCTTTTCAGGTTTTCGACTTGCTGGGTGTACAATCTTTTATATATATCCCTAATTTTTGCCCGAACCTTTTTGGTTCCCTGGGATGCCCTTTCTTGCCTAGGCCAGTCAACCTAGCGGGTCGTTTTCATGCGTAGTTTCTTTTGATTATGTCCATGTTCATAGGGTGTGGGAAATCTTCACTGTCCATGGTGGTTAGTATCATAGCACCACCTAAAAATACTTTCTTGACAACAAATGGCCCTTCGTAGGTGGGAGTCCATTTTACCCTGGGATCACCTTGTGGTAGAATGATGGGCTTTATTACCAAGTCACCAGCCTGATATACCTGATTCTTGATCTTCTTGTTGAATTCCTTGATCATACATTTCTAATACATCTGACAGTGACTGACAGACGCAAGTCTGTTTTCATCAATCAGATTCATTTTATCCACCCTAGTCTGAATCCATTTGTCTTCGTCTAAATCTGCATCTTTCATAATTCTCAGAGAAGGGATTTGAACTTTGACAGGTAGAACGACTTCTATACCATATACCAAAGAGAATGGGGTTGCCCCAGTTGATATTCTAGCCGAAGTGCGATAGCCATGAAAAGCAAACGGTAACATCTCGTGCTAGTCTTTGTAGGTCGCAACCATCTTTTGCATGATCTTCTTTATATTCTTATTGGCTTCTCCCACTGCGCCATTCATCTTTGGTCCATAGTGTTGTTAAGGTTGGTACCATTGTCAGGGATGATTCTCTCAGGGATGCCATACCGACAAATAAGGTTATGCTTGATGAACCGGGAAAGCACGTTCTTGGTAATAGAGGCGAACGAGGCTGCTTCAACCCATTTTGTATAGTCAATGGCGACGAGAATGAAGCGATGTCCATTAGATGCAGTAGGCTTGATTTCTCCAATCATATCAATGCCACACATTGCAAATGGCCAAGGAGCAGTCATCATGTTCAAAGGAACCGGAGGCACATGAACTTTATCTGCATAGATCTGGAACTTATGACAAGTTCTCGAGTGGTGATGACAATCGGTTTCCATGGTCGACCAATAGTAACCCGCTCTCAAGATTTTCTTAGCCATAGTATTTCCACTGGAATTAGTACCAAAGATGCCTTCGTGCATGTCCTCCATAATTTTATCTGCTTCCTTCTTGTCCATACAACGAAGCAGAGTTGAACCATAGTTGCGTCTGTACAGAACTCCATTTCTTAGGAAGAACTTAGAGGAGAACCTCTGTAGGAATTTCTTGTCCTTGATAGATGCTCCTTCAAGGTATTCTTGAGTTTCAAGATACCTTTTTACTTCGTAAAACTAAGGCTTCTCTTCTACTCCATCAATATCAATTTCATAGCAGTGTGCCGGTTCTTCGAATCTTTCAATGGTAATTCTGGGAGCCTCGTTGTCCCATCTAAGCTTAAACATGGATGACATGGTAGCTAAGGCGTCTGCCAACTGATTTTCTTCCCTTGGGATGTGCTCAAAGGTAATCTCGTCGAAGTATGAAATCAAGGTTAGCACGTGTTCTTGGTAAGGGATAAGACTCAAATACTTTGTATCCCATTCTCCCTTGACTTGACTAATCACCAAGGCTGAATCCCTATATACGCTCAAGAATTTTATTCTTAAGTCAATAGTAGCCTTAAGACCCGAGATGCATGCTTCGTACTCAGCCATGTTGTTGGTACAGTCAAAGCAAAGTCTAGCAGTGAAAGGTTTGTGGCAACCTTGAGGAGAGATGATCACAACACCGATTCCATTTCCAAGTGCATTAGAATCTCCATCAAAAACCATAGTCCATCGGGATCCTAGCTCAGGTCCTTCATAGGGTCCAGGTTCTTCACAATTTGTAATTAGCATGATGTTCTCATCCGAGAATTCGAAGTGCATAGACTGATAGTCGTCTACAGTTTGATGTGCCAAATGATATGCCACTACACTTCCTTTGATTTCTTTTTGGGTGGTGTACTGAATGTCATACTCTGTTAAGATCATTTTCCATCGGGCTATTCTTCTGGAGAGGGATGGCTTATCAAATATGTACTTGATGGGATCCATTTTAGAGATCAATAGAGTAGTATAAGTCAACATATACTGTCTTAGTTGGTGAGCATCCCATGCCAAAGTGCAGCAAGTTTTTCGAGCAGTGAATATCTTGTTTCACAGTTGGTAAGCTTTTTGCTAAGTTAGTATATTGCATGCTCTTTTCGACCAGACTCGTCATGTTGCCCTAGTACACACCCCATTGAATTCTCTAGCACTGTTAGGTACATGATTAGAAGTATTCGTTCAACTCGTGGAATCAGAATCAGAGGTTCTTTTAAGTACTCCTTGATTTTATTAAAATCCATTTGACAGTCGTCGTTCCATTTTACTACTTGATCTTTCTTCAGTAGCTTGAAGATTGGCTCACAAGTAACATTTAAATGAGAGATGAATCATGAAATATAGTTTAGTTGTCCTAAGAAACCTGTTACCTCCTTCTCAGTACGGGGAGCCGACATTTCTTGGATGGATTTAACTTTTGCAGGATCGACTTTGATACCTTTACCACTGTCGACGAAGCCTAGGAGTTTTCCAGACCTTACCCCAAAAGTGCATTTGTTTTGATTCAGCCTCAGTTTGTATTTCTTTAGTATTTCAAATAACTTGTGCAGATGGTCAATATTCTCTTCCTCAGTTTGTGATCTGGCTATCATATCATCGACATAAACTTATATCTCATGATGAATCATGTCATGGAATAAAGCTACCATGGCACGCTGATAGGTTTCCCCAGTGTTCTTCAACCCAAAAGGCACGACCTTGTAACAAAATGTGCCCCACTATATAACCAAATTAGTTTTCTCCATGTCTTCAGGCGCCATCTTGATCTGATTATAACCCGAGAGACCATCCATGAAAGAAAATACCTCGTGTTGAGTGGTGTTATCGACCAGTACATCAATATATGGTAGTGGGAAGTCATCTTTGGGGCTTGCCCTATTCAGATCACTGTAATCTACACACATACGTGTCTTGCCATCTTTCTTTGGTACGGGAACAACATTGGCATCCCATTAAGGATACGACGTCACTTATAAGAACCCCACCTGGAACTATTTCATGACCTCGGCCTTGATCTTCTCAGACATCTAGGGATGCATGCGATGAACTTTATATTTAGTTGGAACATAACCCTCTTTTATCGGCATACGGTGAACCACAATATCAGTATTGATCCCCAACATGTCTTCGTATGACCAAGAAAATACCTCAACATATTTGTGCAACATCAGAATCAATTTGCTCTTGACATTGTCTTCCAGGTTGGTGCCAATCTTAACTTCTTTCATATCTGTCTCAAAACCCAAGTTTACCACTTCGATCGACTCTTCATGTGGTTGCATAGCCTTTTCTTCTTGAATTAAGAGTCTGGAGAGTTCTCCAGGTATCTCACAATCTTCCTCACCTCCGTATTCGGCTTGGTAGATTGGATTTCCAAAGTCATAGACGGAAATATCAGAATTGTTATCAACAAGATCCAGGGTGGATGGGGATCTGCAGTGTAGTGTGTGGGTGTGTAAGAACACATAGCTATTTCAAAGTGCAATAAAGTAAAATAAATACAGAGAGCGCAAAATTTGAATGCAAAACGTCCAATGTTTTTCATTAAATAAAGATATGACATATGAAATGATAACCCTTAACAAATGGACCATTGTTCCCCGAGCTAGGCACAAGGTTTAAAGTCATTATTTTAAAAGAAATTACATAACAAAACTTCTTAAAGCAATAAAAATAGGAAATAGAAATTACTCCTGACTAAATGAGAATGGTACAAAGTCTTTGGCCTTCCAGTTGTTGAGTCCGCCACCAACGGTAGGGAATATCCAATCGTCCAAGTTACCATCACTATCAGTGTCTTCTAGAGCATTGACTTCATTATTGCTAATACATAAAGGTGGTCCTCTATCACGAACACGTCGAACATCCTTTTGAGCCTTTGAGGAGAAATCAAAACCAAATTTGTTGGTCTTGTAGGGGATATCGGGAAGCTGACCCTAAATAGTGCAACCACCCTCTTCTATCAAAACTCTAGCATCCTTTAGAGAAGCCATTCTTGGTAAATCCTTGATGATCTTAGGAGTAGCAAGAGTAGCTTTGGTAATGACAATCATCGGAGGAATTACTTCAAATGTCTGGCAGGGATATTCAATGAATTCACCATCTATCTCAACATATTTGAAAGAATTCAAATGGCTGACCATATATTCTTCTTTTCCACAGACTGTAATGATCTTCCCTTTATCGGATACTTCAATTTTTGATGTAGGGTAGAGGTAACAGCGCCTGCTCTATGAATCCATTGGCGTCCTAGCAAACAGGAATAGGCCAACCGGATATCCATTACATAAAAAGTGGAGTTGAAAACCTGAGATCCCACCCTGATCAGAAGATCAACTTCTCAGTGCACCATTCTTTTTGACCCATCAAAGGCTCTTACCACAATATCGTTGGGTTTCAGCATCAGCTCTTGACAGTCTAATCTATCCAGAGCACCATTTGGAAATACATTCAGGGAGGACCGGTATCAACTAACTCATGCGCCAAAGTAGTGCTTTTACACTCAATAGAGATATGCAGAGCCTTGTTATGGTTCTCCCCCGCCAGAGTTAAGTCGGTATCAGAAAAGCCTAAACCATTGCCAGTTTTTAGGCTTGCAACATAATTCTCAAACTGATCAGCAAAGGTCTCTTGTGGTACATGAGCTTTATTCAGAAATTTCAACAAATCCTGAGCATGGGCTTTGGAGCATAATAATAAGGACAACATGGATATCTTAGAGGGTGTCTTCCCTAGTTGTTCAACTATTTTGTAGTCACTTTTATGAATGATCTTCAGTATTTCCTCCATCTCTTGTTTAGAGGAGTCTTCAGTTGTAACATCTTTTGAGGGTGCCTCCATCTGGACAGGCTCATCTACTTTCTCTTTGCCCTGGGCGTCAGTAGTTGACCCAGCATCAGAAATATGAACAAGTGTTGTGTTAGTTTTTAGAGGAGAGATCTCCGGGGAGAAGATCATTCCAGTTCGGGTTACTTTACTAGTTCAGATAATATTTTCGACATTAATATTGGTAACTTCATAATCTTCATCTTTAGTAATCCATGGCTCTTGCTTAACACCATGACAATAAACTTTTTCCCCATAGTTCCAGGGAACAACCTTGTCAGAGGAATAGGGGACTGGCCCCGGTGCAGTGATGATTCGGGGAACCACACTTGTCTCAGTAGGAATCCTTATAGGGCCTCTAGAGGTGATCCTCACAGGGGTATTGGAAAGTGTGATTATAGAAACATCTTCAAGTCTCAGTTCTTGAGATATACTTTCATGCAAACTCTTCATAGACAAAATTTTCTCGAACAGAATTTCACGACTATCAATCAAATGCTGAATACCCTTCTTCAGCCACATACAACCATTAATTTGGGAAGCACAATGGTAATAATTTTTAGGACAACCCATAAATAAACCAACTCTTAATAGATTCTTCTTAACTATCATCAAGGGAGTGGTCAAGTCACTTATGGTGGAGACATGGGAAACATCATCAATAGAATTAACACCTTTACCATGATTGGGCATGGGTGCAGTAATCACATTGGGGGTCTAGGGAGGGTAAAATTCAATTTCATTTGCATCAATCATGTCTTGGACTTTTCTTTTTAGGGCCCAACAATCATTGGTGTCGTGCCTAGGACTATTGGAATGGTATGCACACCTTGCATTTGGGTTATAGTTCAGAGATGATGTGTTGGGATTTTGAGGAGGATCCCTCAGTGTTATCAATTGTTCTTTCAACAGATGTTGGAATGCTTGAGCCAATGGCATATTAATCCTGGTGAATTGCCTCCTCGGAGAGTCGGGCCTACGCTAGTTGCTCGGTTGTTATGGTCGAGCAGTTGTTGGATTAGAGATTAAAACCGCCCCTACAGGATGATGGTGATCATTCTTACTATGGCTCCTCTGGCCATAGACATTATTGGTTTCTTTATTTCCAATGAATGGTTTCTTCACATTACTATAGGGTGCAGCCATATGAATCTTCCCGCTTTTGATACCACTTTCAACTTATTCTCCAGTCAAAATCAGCTCAGTAAGCCTGATGATGAACTCCCAATCAGCAAATTAAAGAATGGACCCGTCAGAGTGCCCATGAACATATCCACCAATTCTCTGTCAATCAAAGGGGGTTCCACCCTTCCATCCAGATCCCTCCATTTTTTAGTATACTCCTTAAAGCATTCGTTCGAGCCTATATTCATACTTTGTAATTGCACACGAGTTGGTTCAAGGTCAGCATAGTATTGGTATTGTTTGTAGAAGGCGGCAGCCAAGTCCTCCCATGTGTGAATATTGGCTCCTTCAAGTTGATAGAACCATTCCAACTATGTTCCAGATAGGCTCTCTTGAAATAAATGAACCCATAACTTCCTATCGGCAGTGTGTGGTTAAATCTTTCGGACGTATGACCTCAAATGGAATTTGGGACAAGAGACCCCATCATAAGACAAGGACCTTGAACTTATGGGGGATGAATACCTCTGGGATTAAGCCTAGGTCTCCAAAGTCCAATACAGGCACTTTTTGAATTTCCACGGCTTTAAGTAGGTCTTCTAGCTGCTTGTATTTGTCATCCACTGGAGGGTACTGCTCATTGGAATAGTCTTCCTCCTCAGAAATATGGTTATTTCCACCCCATCCCTGGTGCTTTTTTACATCCTCTTCTTGATCGTCATCCTCTTCATAGGAAACATCTTCTGCTTGAACCAGTCGGGCAAGACCTTTGAACCTTCTCCCCATGTTAGGGATAACAACCCACTTCTTAGTTTTATTTTCCATGATGAGGAGCGCCATCATCTCTTATTTCCCATTGGCTAGGTTCAGAAGAGCCTCTTGAAACTGTGTGTGTTGAGTTTGCAGATCTTTTACGGTTTGCTCGAGAGCCATCTTAAACTGAAATAAATAGTAAATAGATGAGGAAACCTGTATCAAAAAACATGCTTAATAAGTTCAAAAATTATAATTTCCCCTTGGGCTTACAATTAAAAAGCAAAAAGGTCTCAAAGAGACAACAAAATAAACTCCTAAAACCTAAGACTCAAGTCTCCCACTGACGCTTCCTCTTCGTGTCAATGTATTCATTAAGGCTTTGTTCCTCGTGAAGTCGCTTTGTGAGCTCCAACACTTTCTTCTCTCTTGCATAGAATTGAGTTTCAAAGGTGTCTAGTTCTCCCTTGAGTTGAATCTAGGACTTCTGCAATTCTTCTAGGTTAGTAGGCATGTACGGATGGAGAATGGTATAAGGAATACCCCCCTCGTCAATAGGCTCCATAATCACTGGTAGGATAGCTGGATATGGCATCATGAGGTTTTGAGCGCGAGCTCGTACCCATTTGAGATAAGGCTCCAGAGGGATGGAATTCTTATGCCCCAAAGTCTTTCTATCAATCTTGCTTACCATGCCCCAAGATCGTACAAGCCTTTGACAATAACCTTGAACATCATTCTCGTAGTCGAACATAATACCCCAGATAAGTGCATCATGAGGACCATCTCTTTAAGCGTAACCAAACTGACATAGAGAAAGAGAAGGGTTGTAAGTAATACTTCCCCTAATGCCAAGAAGTGGAACATTAGGGAATTCCCCACAGCAGTTAATGATAGTAAAATCTTCCAGAGATCGGGAACACCAATAAATATCCGAATGAGAGAGTGATATCATCCTTTGAGACCACCTTAAACCTTGTTCATTCTTCAATACTGATCGGGGAAGGTATGAAATAAACCACCTAGATAGCAATGGTACGCAGAACATAAGAGCCCATCTCTTCCTCATAGTACGAGTGTGAAGAGAATGCAGAATATCTCCAAGCAAAGTAGGCACAAGTTTACGAGAAAGGAAGATTTTGATAGCATTCACATCTTTGAGTTAGTCTGGATTAGGGAACAGTACTAACCCATAAATTAGAAGAGCCAAGATTTCTTCAAAAGCTTGAAAATCCAAAGCCTCTAAAAACAGTCAAGCCTTCTCTAACAGAAATTTAGCCAGAAAACCCTTGACTCCACTCCTTGTTTCCCAATTAGCTACAATGTCGGACCGCTTCAAGCGCAAGGCTGATGCAATTTCTTCAGGTTGTGGATCTTTCTCTAAACCAGTGAAAGGTATTTGATTGAGAACATGTACTTCCAGTAATTGAGAAAACTCCTCCATTTTGGGTACCAACTGATAATAGGGAAAGGTGAAGAAGTGGTGTACAGGATCAAAGATTTAGAATAGAACACCCATCATATATTCTTCAAAACCCAAGGTAACCAAACTGAGTAGTCGACCATGCCTTTTGATGAAAGGAGAACTTTCAGGGACCCTTGGTACTAACTCCTTAAGTTGAGAAGGTATCTTCACAAAATTGATTCAGATAGTGTTTCTGCAATCGGAAGCCATAGCCTACAAAATAGAACAAAGATAAATCTCTAGGTCCTTGAAATGGTTAGTGAAAATGATGATGTTATGATGTCATGTTCAAATAGTTAACCATACACAAAAAAAGAACACAAGGCCTTAGGTTTAAGCTTGCATGGGGTTTATAGATAAGTACCCTCTTTAAGTTTTAGTTGGCTCAATCTGTCCTAAAAGAACTAACTGGGTTCTAGGAATCTCAATATCATTAATCTTTCTTCTCGGGTATTGTTTCAGCACAAGCATTGAAACTGTGACCGAAATATCCGGATAGTCCGATCTCAATGAGTGTAGTATCGAGTATTAACCAACTTCATTCTTCACCAAAGCCATCTATCTCACTACTTTCTAATGGCTTAAGTTGTTCAACTAAGGTTCTACAGTCATTTAGTGCTTTATGACACCACACAGCGGCCCTATATTCTCCTTTATTTAACTCAAGGGACACCGGGTACCGACAAATGTGTCACACTAACGTATCTATCGGTTCAACCATATCGGTCTACGCCGTACAATTTCCATGATCTATTGCTACTTACCTAAAATGCCGCAGATCCAGGTATAGGATCTATACAAGAAATAAACCCAAGCATAACCCAAAATAGAAAGCAAACCAGGCAAACAAGTAAAGCAATAAAGGTGATCTAGCTCTTAAGGTAACCCTAATTTTATTATTATCACAAATGACTTGGTGGGAGAATTGACTTGGTGTTTTGAGTTTTATCATAAATGTTGCGGATAGCAAGAGTCGCCACTGACTTTTCTTTTATCCAAAAAAGGAAAGGGTGAAAATAACAGGAAAGACCTTTTGAGAATTTTCTTGAGTTAGGGGGGGTAGGTTATGAAAAGGGAAGGTGTTAGCACCCTTTTCATCTGTAGTTATCTACAGGCTCTTAATTGCTAGCTCACTTTGAAAATGCCTTGTGTTTTGTTTATGTTTGCAAATATTTTGAAAATACCTAAGCGCGGCAATTTTGTAATGATTCTCGTATCGTTAAGAATGTATACAAAATGTTTGTTTTGAAAATATTTGTTGAAAGAAAAGGTTTGGAAATATGTTTTGAAAAATGCCAATGTAAGGCAATTTTGTAATGATTCTCGTATCGTTGAGAATGTATATAAAATGGTTTTTTTTTTTGAAAAGTATTTTGAAAATAGTTGTTTTGAAAGTGTGATGAGTGGAAATTGTTTTAGTTTGTGAGAAATCGATTACGAGCGATCTACCTACTCAAAAAGTCTTTGTTCTTTTCCTCTTCCTTTATATAGTGCTATCTACCATTAATTAGTAGGAAGCTCCATCATTGGATGTGAGGGACATGCGTGGGTCATCGTACAGTCATAGAAGGCAACTTGTAGGACGCTTTAGCAATTGTCGTAAGGGACTAAGATCGTTTATCAAAGGCAACATCGAAGAGTCATCGAGGGACTATGATCTTTTAATCGAGGGTCTTTTTCTAAAGTGTCCCAAGTTCGAGGGACATGACTGTTTAAATTCGAGGCAACAAGTGAGGTTACCCTAGAGGTGTAAGTGTGCAAAATGTGTTTGATTCAATTATTTGTCTTGAATTAGGGTTTTGCTATGATTGATTTTAGTCTCGCCATACAATCCTATTAAACTATCAATAATAAGGAAAGCGATAAATTGCGGAATTTAAATGTCCTACGCTATTACAATGCTTTGGGAATGAGGGTACAAATTTTATGAATGGGGAGGAAAGCAATAAACCCTAATTATTTATTACAGACCAAAAGCAATTACATAACTATGAAAATAATGATGTGAAAAATAAACCAACACACGGAGATGGTGAAAATAAAAAATGTTTAAAACCCTAAAAAAAACTTCTAAGTATTTGAGAAAATAATTTGTTGTTTATTTGCTTAGAAAATATTTGAAATGAATGAAATAAAAGGAAAGTTAGACCTAGTTCTAATTTTATTTACAAATTAATTATTTACAAGAAAATAAGATGTGATTAAGTGATCTTTTATTATCAAAATTAAATTAATTAAAGTCTAAATAATTCTAAGTATTTAGAAAATATTTTATGAGTTTTATTTAGAAAAAGACATTTGAAATAGTCTAACTCTAACAAAATTATAGTGATTAAAATAAATCAATTTTTGTCAACAATTTAATAATTAATTAAAGAACCTAAATCTAATTTTTATATAAATAAAAATTATATTTTCATATTTTACTTAAATTAAAAAATAAATAAAAGTAAAGAAAAAAAAATATAAAAACAAATTGGGCCTGGCGTTAGTAAAATGAAATTGGAGGGTGTGAAAAGGAATACTAGGCCCAAAACAATTTTTGGTTGAATCAAAAAAAAAATGGACCTATGATGTGAAGTAAAAGGGAGGTGTATGGAAATAAATTCAAATCAGGCCCAACATAAGAGTCCAGGCGCCTGGTGATTCAGTGTGGTTGCCTCTTGGAAGTATATCTTGTGCTTGCCTTATGGGCCGTGTGATCTGGCCATGGGGAGATCAAATGGTGATGATGAGAGGGTGTATAGCATGCACGCTGGGCTTGGTGGTATTGAATCTGTAAGAAATAAATGTGAAACAAATAAAAGGGTATCATTAGGGCTCGAACCCAGATCCCAAAGGTAACAGGTGCACGCTTTAACCATTGTGATGGTGATATATCCGGTATTTAAAACAACAACTAATCAATATATTATAAACCCATTTCTGAGTATGAATTCATCTTCATCCTCATGCCAGTAACCAGAATAATATTTTTGAATTTCTGAAAATGCTCATTTCTCAACCAAATTGAAAAGTGTAAATATGAAACTTGCTTGAAATTTTACCACGAATCCAACCATATAAATTTTAAAAAGCTATAGATCAAAGATGAGTGAGAATTTTACTTGGTACCAAACTGAACCCTAGAATTTCAGAAACTTTAGTTTCAAAATTCTCATCACTCAGGCAAGATAAATAAAATGTACGCACATGGTTAGCTTCAGGGCAATGATGTCTACATTTTTAATCAAAAAGTAAACATTAATGATGCTTGTACAGAAAGTTAAATGTTTAGAAAACTTACCTCAAAAGTGAGAATCGTGTTTGAATTTGGAGTCCTCCTGGAGGTGTTGTGATGATCTAGATAGCTTCACTGAAGTCCCAGGAAGCTATTGCAATGCTTACATTGGATTGAGAGTGCCTGGATTCTTCTGGACAAGTCAAGTTGCAGAGCTCTGTTTTTGAAAATGGAGGATGATGAAGATGATTTTACAGTGGTATAACAAGTGTTTGAATAGCTTTTATATGAGTTATATAAGCTTTGTGGATGATTTAGAATGAAAACACACGAGTGGATTAGGTGTTTGAAGTTCAAGGTCAAAATTTGCAAACAATGGAGGTTTTGTGTACAATTCTGACTTCGAAGAGTTTGAGAGGGTTAGAGGGCTTATTAACTATTGTCCGGCTTGCAAATGGTCCTCTATAATTATAGATAAAGGTTGGAGGGAGGGATCTGATCAGATTTGCAAGATCACATGTTGTGGTTTGGTTGGATTATAAATGAAGCAATCTTTAAAATACATGGTTTCAATGTGAAGTACAAGGCAATCTAAAGTGGTTAGGCACTTTAAAAGGTTGCTTCTGGAATTTGTGTTGAGTGTGTGCAGAGGGAGCAAGTTAGAGGCTCAAGAAGTTGACTTTGTGATTAAAGCAACTTTGCAAGAATGGCAATGTTAACTTTGTGCCAAAAATGGCAAAATGGTTTGGAAAATCCTTAAATCAAATGGACCATAGCTCAAAATTTTGTGTAAACATTTAATTATGGAGTAATTTTGAAGTTAATAGGCCTTCAAAGCAATATTATACAACATGGTATGAGGATTTGTTCTTGAGCTCTTCACAAATATGACCTATAATTCAAGAATGGATGCCAAACTTCATCTCTTCGAATCTCTTAGCTCAAGCATGATAAAAATGTGTTCTTGGACATTTTGGAAAGCTTGGAACATTATATACAACCTTAATGTTGACCACTTTGGCTAAATTAACTTGGAACTTGGTGAAAATTTGCCAAGAAGTTGGAACAAAAATCTGACCAAACTTGTTGAAAATTTCTCTAAGTGTTAGATAAAAATGTCATGACTTCATGGGCCTATATATCCTAATCCAAGCATTTTTTGGACATCATTCCTCAAGTACAAAGTTGTAGAATTCATCATGCTCTAAAACTTTCATGTTAAAAGTTTTCCTTGAATCATCTTGTATCTTAGTGAAAAATGGTCATGAAGTAGTGAATTTATTAAGGACAAAACACTTAGAATTTTTCCAAGTATTGGAAATTTTGAATTTTTTGTTGACTTTTTGATTCTTGTTGATAAAGCTTGACAAATTTGAATGTTTTGGTGACTCTTGACCTTTGAAGTTCAAAGTTGACCAAAAGGTCAAAGTTTGACTTTTGTGTGACAGTTGACTTTTCATCAGTTGATCTCAATTCTTCAACTATCAATATCTTGAACCTTTGGAAATTTCTTGAACCATGTAATTAGGTCAAGATGTTTTATTTTAGTCCTTAAGGCCATGCTTTAAGTCATTATATCATGTACTAGGTCAAAAGTCAATGATCAGTCACTCTCAGTCAAAATCCTAATTTGGTCAATTTTGCCCCTTTGATGATTTAAATTCTTTCCTTGAGGAATTATGATCAACCCTTGATAAAATGGTGAATATCACTTCAAAATGTTAATGTTAAGAAAAAATCTTGAAGTTTGACTGTATGTTGACTACAATTGACTTTTTACCCAATACAACTGATTTTCAATCATCTGAGCAATTGATTGAGCAAATTTATTATGCATGACTTGAAACTTGGAATGAACATTCTTGGAGGTCTATGATGAACCATGAGGGTCATTGGAGGCATTAAAAGTCCAATTTTTCTTGAGAAAACCAAAACCCTAGTTGTGGACCCAGTATTTAGGAGGTGAACCTGTCTGATCAACTCTTCAGAATCCATGAGCATTTGAGAACTTTTGTAAGAAATGTCTCGAGAAAAAGCGAGGGAAAATATTGGGGTACAAAAATTAGTAATTAAGAATGGAAAATAAAAGGAAAGGAAATAAACTTAACCAACACAAGAGCTTCGAAAATAATGTGGTCCACCAAAATTTCCCTGAAAAAGAAAGGAAACTGAAGATGTGTTTGATATTAGAAGGAGAGAATGAAAGTCATATTTAAAAAAATGTAAATATATATTGTATTTGTAGATTAAAACATCAAGTGTAAAGTGGATTAGTGGTAAATTATCCTTTGAAGCAACAGAGTAGACCCATTTTTGAATCCTAGCTCAAGCTAAAGTTTTGAAAATTTTCCTTTGAATTTTAATGACTCGATGATTAACAAATGCCACATGTATTGACAAATGCCACATCAGATGTCACACGAGCAAAATTAAACGCCGTTTGAAAAAATTGAACAAAAATGACTTAAATGACGATGTTTGAAGACATAAGGGACTACATTGGTCTTTTTAAAACTTATAGGACTAAAATGAACCCCGAGGTAAAGTTAAGGGACTAAAAAGGGTACTTTGCCTAAAAATAAAGGCACAAAATAAATGCATAAAGTAAAATAAATTGTTAGTGAATTAGAAGTTAGAGGGTTAGTTGAATGACCATCTCAAAGTTGAATTTGAAAACTCATTAGAAGATTGAAAAAATAAAAGCTTCTCAATAACAAGTCTCATTTGCTTTTTGTCAAGTATATAATTAATTTCAAGTTCTCAAAGCAACCACATGTGATCAACGATGTTCAAATGATTCACTTAGACCAAAATTCATGAAGTTCATTAGAGGATTGATATAATCAAAGCCTCATAAAAATAAACTTCAAAGTTATTGGATCAAAGGTTTCAAATTAAACATACTTGGGCTTGCAAACATAGTTTTAGGCCATGAATGATCACCTCTTGAATCGGGAAAAATTTAGCGTTATGTTAAGAAATCGTAAGTGGACTTATGTAGAAGCCATACCTATTTTGAGGCCGGTCAATAGAATCTATGTACCGACATAATAGAGAAATGATATGTAGAACATTCTCAAAAAACATGTAACACAAGTAAAACAAGAAAGGGATAAGATGAAGAGGGAGAGGAATGATGGTGCAGCCAATGTATTAGATGAAAATAGGGTTTCAAATATCATCAACATCATTCATCCATTTTGGTGGATTTGATTTCTCAACCTATCAACACCCAAGATCCAATGAGGTTGAGGAACCTATCCCAAAAAAAAACCACTCAAGTGTCTCCAAATCAGGACCAATCAAAAAATAATAATATATATTTAATATAAAATAAAACTTAAATGATTTAAAAAGGAAATAATTGGTAAAATACACAATATTTATTAAAACACCAAATAAAAATCCTAAAAAAATATCAAAAGTCAAACATGAGTCAACAAGTGTTGACAAAATTATTTAGAATTTTTTAAATTCAGAAAATATTTTTAAAATTTAAAGAAATAAGCAAAATAAACCGAAATTTGTGAAAAAAATTAAAATCAAAAATAAAAATAAATTGAGTTCATCAATATCTGAAAAGAGGTCATTGGATCCTTCCATAATCTTTCCATAATTTTAAAGTCAAGAAAAGTATTTTTAAACAATTAAAACAAGTCAAATAAAGTGAAAAATCATTAAAAAAAATACCAAATCACAAAATAAAATTGTGAAAAAAATTAAAATTAGAAAGGGAAAAATCAAAGGTAATTTTGGTAATTTTTTCAAAATTTTAGAAGTTGAAATGAACTTTTTATGAATTTTTGAAATTTAAAACAATTAAATCAAAATTCAGAAAATAAAAATAATATGAAAATAATGTGGTGCGTTGGATTCAACTCATTTATCCATCGTGTCAGATCCAAAGTTGTTGAAGCTAGGCAACACAAAAAGCTCCAACCAATCAGATTAAAATGCTTGGTTGTTTATCATTGGTTGAAGAACGACACGTAGGTCGTCTTTAACCTCCAGCCTCCTGCAACTAGGACAAAACGCATATTCACAAATTTGTAAATGTACAAGTTCATAGTGGTACCATTAGATGCGTCTACTTGGGACAATCACAACATACTCGCAAAAAATTTCTTTAAAGTGTAGCTCACTTGATTTGAGAAAAACCAGAGAGTTTTGAAAATTTTTGAAATCGAAATCAGGTGCATTAATTCACCCATTAATCAAAATTAAACCATCAGCAAGCATCAATGAACATCATAGATCATTCCAGTAATTTGAGTTAGAAGAATTGATGTCTTAAACTACTCGAACGAAGTATGAAGAAATTGCTCCGAAACTTGACTTGGCTTGCATGATTTAGAGCACCTCAAGGCTTAATTCTTCTTTTGCTAACTTCAGTGAAGTTCAAGGAAGAAGAATGAACAAAGAAATTGGAGCTGGAAGTGCTTTAAAACCAAATTCGAAGTTACAAAATTAAGAAGGTATGAAGGAAGTTCGACAGGGGTTTCCTGGATCTCTCAAGCTTGGGAAATTAATTAAATATCATCCTCTATTTATAGGGAAGTGAATGATGATGAGAAATGAGAGGAATTATGAGCAAATCATGCAAACCAAGCCATTTGTGATCATACCAAACATGTGACTTGAAATGCATCAAAACATCCTCATACCAAGTGAAATTCTTATCAAAACGCATCTGGGCAATTAGTTAAACATGTTTAGAAACTAAACTTTGAATAATTCGACTTGTAATCCAAGTTTACTCATGGTAAAAATTCTAACTCAAGGCAAAAACAAATTCTAGGGAACCAACTTCAACAATGCATAACTCACTACTCAGGGACCTTTATGGGATGATTCTTGAAGCATTCCAGAGATCTCACAACAAACTTCACAATGTTACAAGAAAGGTAGCATTTGGATGTTTGAGCAAAAATTTATGATCAATTGAAATCGTAAAAAACAAATTGATTTTTGTACTTAGAAATATTTATAAGTGTTGAGCTTCAAAATGACCTATAATGTTCTTCAAAATTACATGACCTTCCACTCAAAATTAGCTCTTGATCCTTGAAGATGAAATAAAGTAGACCTCTTGAGTTGAATTGTGGAATTGAGATCACTTAAAAATCATAAAAATTGAAAGAGTTATATTCTTTGAAAGATGATGAACAAATATGGAGTAATTCACAAAAGACCTATAATCTTTTCAATTCTTAAACAACTTTCCAAGCATTTTAAAGTCTTGCATATTGAACCAAAGTTGTAGTAGACATCCAAAAGATTATTGTGGAAAAATAATGAGCTCAAATAGATAAAAGTTGACCAAGTTATGATCATTTGAAGTCAAACCCTAAGATTCAAAGGCTTTTCAAAGAGACTTGTAATCTTCTTCAAACTTAAATGGTCTTCCATGATAAATTAGCCTTTTATCCTTGAAGATAACTTGTTAAGGACCCTTTAAATAGAATCATGTCTTTAGAATCAATCTATAATATCAAAAAATGAGCAAGATATGGTCCTTGGAAGTCAACAAACCCTAGCTCAGAGAGTGTCAAAATAACTTGAAACCTTTTTCAACTTTTGATAATTTTCCTTGAACAATTGGATATTTTCATGTGAAGAGAAGTTACTATAGATGATGATAAGAAACCATAGAAAAAAGAACCAACTCAAAATAATTAAAATTGTGAGAGTTATGTACTTGGGATCACTGAATCCAACACTTGCTCAATTAGGTCAAACTTGTTGAATCAACCTTGAATATTTTTGGACTTTCTTGGCAAAATAAAGCATTATGGATCACATTATCCCTTGAAATGATGTTGTATTGAAACACACTCAAGCTTAAGTCTCAATGAATCTTGTTGAATAAGGCATGGAAATAAACACATGAAGAACCATTTGATTGAGGACCAACCCTCAAACCCTATGTTAGATGGTGAGATGGATGCAATTGTGTCATCACCTACATTATGAACATTCAAAGAAGAATATATACATATTTTGATGTTATTTAAAATTTAACCCACCTAAAAACACATGTACAAGATACATAATTCAAGGTGCTTGACGATCCCTCAAGAAAAAACTTAAAGATAGAATGAGGTAGAAAGGGAGAACCAACCCTAATGTGTAATCTTGATGTATTGATAAAATGAGATAATCAGAAATCTTAGGGGAAAATTGGGGTATAACAATGCCATTTTAAAATTTTCAAATGTTAGTTTATATTATATTTAATTGAAGCTATTATATAATTGAATTGGCAATGCGCTCCAGTGGTAACACTCTGGTTTTGTGAAGCGAGCATAAGGGTCTGGGTTCGATCCTCCCCAGTGGCACCTTTTGTTTTGTTATTTTTTGCATTGTTCACTTAGCAACTTATTTCATATTTATTTTTGTGGTTATTTTGTATAACACCATGCAACGCATGGCCCCGTGGATTATGTTTTGGTTTGTAACTTCAAGGACGTGGGTTCAACACCCTTGGCCACCTTTCCTCATTTTTACCACTAGTTTCTCTTTTTTTTCCTATTTCTTTTCTTTTCATTTTCTTTTTTCTAGTTTGTTGATTTATTTTATTTTTCTCTCTTGATTTTTATTTTATCAAACTCAATATTTAAAAAACACCCAAAATATTTCATTTATTTAATCAAGTTTTGATTTTATTTTATTTTGTTCAAATATGTTAATTATTAAAAAATCAAAAAATAGTTTCTTTGTTTGATTTATTTGAATATTGATGTTTCTTTCATTAAACTCTTTTTTTGAAATATTTTCTTAAATTACTCTCTTAATGCCATGATGCCTTAATGTGTCTACTTGTGTGTTATTTTGTTTTGAAGTCTTATACCATGACTAAATGTTATTCCTTTGAAAAAATGTTTTGTTTAAATGATTGTTTAGTTGAAACTCTAGGATTTTATTTGCTTGATCCTTGAAAACATTTTGATGTTTCTCCCATGAGTATGTAAATATATTTTGTCCATGCTTAATCCCTTTTAGGGTTTTATGATTCAAATTTGTGTGTTTTCTTTATTAGCTTATATATATGATGATTCTCAGTAGGGTTTGTTCTTGCCATGCTTATTTGATCCATGTTATATCTTGAAGGCTTGATGTTAACTTGTTTATTTGTCATGAGTAATCATTAACCCTAATCCATGTTGCTTTGTAACTTTGTCATTTATCTTTGAATTTACATGAACTTCTTTTCTTTGATGTTGATCTTAATGTTTATGTGATGGTGGTTGATGTTTATACCTCGCATGTTAGTACTTGTGTTCAAATCAAAGGAAAGTGATTGTAGTGTTGACTTGATAGTCATGTGCACGTGTTTGTATTATGTTCATCTTCATGTGTTTACCTTTGTATGTTACCTTTGTAAATGTTTACTTTATGTTTACCCTTTGTGCACCTAAATCCTAGTCTTATTTTTAAACTTTGAAACTTCTTTCATTAAAAAACCTTGACTTTATGTAATTGCATTTTTAAACTTTCTATCTTCAATACACTTAAGAATATTAAACAATTTCAAAAGACTAAAAGAGATTCAACCTTACCCAAATCTTTTTTCCACTTGGCTTTTCTATTTAAAAATCTTTTCTCAAATTGATTAAACATGAGTTATCTCTAAAGTTGAGATGTAATTCTCGTATCTCCATAGTAATGATTGAAATGTTGTTTATTCTTTTCCACTTGAGGGAGTTAGAGACATATTTATTGATTTTATATCAAAGTTAGAGCTCTTACTTCATGATGTTGCAAAGATCCATCTTCTCATACTTGTGGGGTTATTAGTTGAGTATTCTCATTAAGATGACTACTTGTTCCCTCTTCTAAAAAAAATTACAACAAATCTTTTGTTACTTTTACCATGAACTACAAGGTTTTGATCCTTCATTGGTACATAGGTATAATACTTTATGTCTTTCCAAACACAATAAAAAATAATAAAAATATTTATCTCCTCATCTCCACACTCTTGTTTGCAAACAAACCATTTTAACCAAAAAATACATATATTATAAGAGGTTCCTATAGAGTACTATATTTACATATGGTTCTAAAACCTTCCCTTTGTATAACCAACCCCCGTACCTTAGATCTTTTCTCATGCTTTTCTTTTAGTTATGCTTTTTGAATTGCATGTTCATATAGGGTTTTGATCTTTTCTATTTTCTTGAAAATAATAAAGTTAGGTGGTGACTTCTTAATTTGTGAATCAAGTAAGTCAATAGCTTGGTCTCTGATTTTTCACCGCGACAATAATTAATAAGAAAATTTAATAAACTCTTCATAAATTCCAAATAGACACCACATATAAACTTATTATATGAAAGTATCATAGAAAAATATGACTGGCTGGGATGACACATTTGTTTGTAATTAAAATACTCTTTGATACTTATTCATGATAAAATCCAACCAGAATTAATCATCTTAGTTATTCTAATAGATCGGAAAAAGAGAAAACCATCAATTTTGCATATATATATATATATATATATATATATATATATATATATATATATATATATATATATATATATATATATATATATATATATATATATATATATATATATATATATATATATATAGGTTGAGTTCGACTAATCTTAAACTTTTAGTGATGGCGAGTGGTAATTTCCAAAGAACCGTGTAGTATTAACATATTATTGAGAAAGGAGGATGCATATCAAAAATATTTCTATACCTCTTTTACCAAACATGTGATTCTGGAAGTGTAACACTCTCTAAACCCCCATACAATAATATGGCATAATCAGAATAAATTAGCATGCATATCAAAATAGGTCGTCACATGTATTTCAAAACCAACACAAACACATCGGTCATGCTCATAACACACATTTAAAATCATGTTCCATACACATATGCATATCACAGTGGAATAATTCTATTTTCAATATGATACCAATAATTGAATCTCATAATAGAAATAATGTATTAAGGCTTTAGGCACTAAAGGCCACTCGTTACATAATCTCAATACAATTTAAAATAAAAGAGAGTATATCAAATATATCTCAAAACAACATGAATTCAAACGTGTCTCGTGTTACATAACCAGAGCATGACTCACTACCTAAATATAGATAAACAAAGAACTATCTCTTAGGACTATTCCTTGCAAGAAGCAACACTATCTTTGATGCCTGAGCAATGTCATACAAACATTATTCCAATAGAAGGATGAGAATTCACATCATTATAAAAAATATATAATAATAAGTAATTCAAAATATACAAACATCAATTGAATTCATCATACTTCACATATTCATGTATTCAATATTTGTCAACATAATTCACATGTTTACATATACGACATTGCTCAACGATTTAAGATTTAAAGAGAACTAATCACAAATACCACCAATTTAGGATTCACATCAATATTACATATTGCACACCAATAACACATTTCACATCGATACATGTGACTCAAATGCAACTCAATAAAATATGCATGTGGTACCAATTATTATCCTTTACCATTTTTACGTTTAAAACGAGTCCATCTCCAAGAAAGATAACTACCAAAAAGCTCGTCCTCTAAGCTTTCAAACCCGTCCTCTGGGTTTTGGATAAGTCACTAGCTCTTGCAAAAACTAGAAAAAATTGCCTCTTGACAACAAATGATGCATGTGCAATCTCAAAAATCATATGCAATTAAGACCATCTCTCAATCTTGATTATACAAGCATACATCACATAATTCATCACATTTGAATTATCTCACCATTGCATAAGATATATATTTCACGTCTCATTCACATACAATGAATTTTCATAGCATTAATCAATTAAACACACTACAATAACATATAGCAAGCAATGCCTAACAATGTTATTCACATCCAACTTCAATTCACACATACATATACACAAAATTTAAGTATCATGTTCATACCGAAAATCTTCCGAAAACCATCCAAAACTCATTCCTAAAATTCCCAAAAATTCATGATAATTCATGATAAATCATAAGCATACAAGATCCTGAATAGTTTAAGAAAATATAAAAATTTGCATCCTAGACCGCACTAAGCGGCATTTAGGGTGCTAAGTGGTCTCGCGAAAAACCAGAAAAATTATACGAAGACAACTTCTACCTCCTATGAATTGGGTCACTAAAACTCACTCTAATCAGCCATATTTAACCAATTAAATATATTATAACCTATATCTAACATGTAGCATCAATTAAAAACATCAAAACATGATTCAAGCATCAATTTCATGATTTCTCATTCAAAACCTAAGCATGTCAAAACCTAGAATTTGAAGAACAAAATCCCTAAATTATGTATTCTATCCATTACATACATCACATACTCCCATAATCAAATGAAAATCCATCCTTACCTTAGATGTAGATCATTTTCTAGGGTTATTCTCTCTTCCTTTCTCCTTTCTCCTCTTTTCCTCTTCTCTTGATTTTCTTCACTTTCTGTTTCTAACTTCTATCTTCTTTTTGTTTTCACAAAACCTTTACTAACTATTATTTTACTCTAATGGGCTTATCTCACCTACTCACACTAATGTGAAACATAAGGCCCAATTAATTAACAATGATATTCTCACACTTACTAACTCAATTACACATATAACACATATTCCCAATTTATAAAATAAATCATATATCACACATCACACCAATTAATCCTAATAACTCAAATATTCACAACATCACACAATTTTTATTAATTACTATATTATATAATAATTAATAAAATAACTAAATAATAAAATAACTAGTATTTAAAAATTGGGATGTTACAACTCTCCCCCATTTATGAGATTTTCGTCCTCGAAAATTACCTCAAACAAACAACTCAAGATAAGACTCTCTCATCTGACTCTCGAGTTCCCAAGTCACGTTTCCTTCTGCCGGTCCTCCCCAAGCTACCTTCACCAAGGCAACCTCTTTACCACGAAGTTACTTCAACTATTGATCCTCTATCCGCATAGGTGATGATCCACAGTTAGGTTATCTCTTACATGTACATCATCTAATTGGACCACATGAGACATATCCGTAATATATCTTCTCAACTGAGACACATGAAACACATCATGGAGATTAGCAAGTGACGGTGGCAAGACAATCTGATAAGCCACTTCGCCTACCTTCTCTGAAATCTGATAAGGACCAATAAAATGCAGCGTCAACTTACGCGACTTCAACACACGACCAACACCCGTTACTGGAGTAACTCTATGAAATACGTGATCTCCCTTCTCAAACTCAAGTGTTTTCCTCCTATTATCATGATAACTCTTCTGACAACTCTGAGAAGCCTTCATCTTCTCCCGAGTCATCTTAATCTTATTTGTAGTCCGCTAGACTATCTCAGGTCCAACCACAACACCCTCTCCCGATTCATACCAACACAAAGGCATCCTACACCTTCTACCATACAAAGCCTCAAACGGTGTCATTCCAATACTTAAATGGAAACTATTATTATAAGTAAACTCGATCAAAGGCAAGTAATTATCCCAAGCACCTCCTTGTTCCAATACACAAGCCCTCAAAAGATCCTCATATAACTGAATTTCCCTCTCAGTCTGACCATCTGTCTGCGGATGATAAGATGAACTCAAACATAACTACGTACCCAAAGCATTTTTCAAACCTTCCCAAAATATCAAAGTAAATCTTGGATCTCTATCTGATACAATGCTAGACACAAAACCATGTGTTATACCCCAATTTCCCCCCCTAAGATTTCTCATTATCTCATGTCACAATACATCAAGACACACACATTAAGGGTGTTTCTCTTATTATCCTATCTTTAAGTTTTCTCTTGAGGGATTACCAAGAACCTTGAATTGTGTATCTTGTACATATGTTCTTTTAACTAACATCAATATGTGTATATATGTTCCTTTGAATGTTCATATTACAGGTGATCACAATTGCATTCATCTCTCCATCTAATCTAGAGTTTGAGGGGTCACTAGTGCAGAAATGAATTTTTACATCGGGTGAAACTTACTTTTTACATCGGTTCTGAGTCTGATGTAAATTCAGGCGATATAGTAAATCAGGGACTTTTTACATCAGTTCTGGGTCCGATGTGAAAAAGACAGTTAAAACATCGGTTATAAGCTAAGCCTGATTTAAAAAACAAATACAACGTTTTTAAAAAAAAAATTGATGCAACATTTTACATTGGTGGGCCGTGTGGACCGATGTAAAAGATATCATTTTTACATCGGTTGTGCTTTTCGCCTGATGTAATAGTTACAATTTTGAAACTTTTTACATAGGTGGAAAGTAATGACCGATGTAAAATGTATGCAATTTTTTTTGAATAAATTATTTATTTCTGGGTGATTCCCTGTAAAAAAAATTGGTACCCATTTTTTCATATTTTTCCAATATTCCAATATCACACAGACTATACTTAGGTCGCTATATATATGTCATAGCTTCCCAACATCACATAGACCACATCTAGGTCAATATTTTCATATTTTTCACAACAAACTTACAAAATGAACAATTGTATTGCAAACTTGAATTGTATCACAATAAACAAACTCACAACAAACTTACAAATATATATTCTTCACAACAAACAAACATACAATTGTATCACAACAAACAAACTTACAAATATATATTCTTCACAAAACATACATAAATATTCAAGCATTTATAAGTCTTTTTTCAAACTTGAATTAGCAATATAAAATCCACAAGTAAATGAGTTTTAGCTTCGGTAGACAACACCAAAATCACATTGTCTGACAATAAATAATAACAATTAACATCCGCAAAAAATATCAAGAAACTCAATACATGTGCAAAAAATAAATAATAACAATTATGTGCAAAAACTACAACTTAGACAATTCTATAAAACTCACCAGATAAAGCTTAATTTTTATATAACTCAAAGAAACATTTTTCCCAACGGAGTCACAAATCATACAAATCATCTTGTGTTAATTCAGTTGGGTCATCAAATACCTATAATACATAAATATAATAATATAGAGTTATTCTTTAATGGTTCTCTAATGGATTGCAAGAGCTCAATCTTCAAGGTCATATCTATGGAATTAAATATTTGTTGTTCAAGGAGCCCTCTCACTTTATTTAGGTCAAGATCTCCTAAAAGTTGGTGGTGAAAGTCATCAACAAGATTCATAGGTTCATGTGTTTATTTACATGCCTTATTCAACAAGATTCATTGATACTTAAGCTCCATCCTTGAGTGTGCTTCAATACAACATCATTTCAAGGCCTCTTATGACTTATCGTTCTTATTTATCCAAGAAAGTTAAAAAAATATTCAAGGTTGACTCAACAAGTTTAACCTAATTGAGCAAATACTAGATTAATTGATCACAATTGCATAACTCTCTCAATTTTCAACATTTTGAGTTGTATATTTTTTCTATGGATTATTATCATCATCTACAACAACTTCTCTTCACATGACAAGATCCAATTGTGCAAGAAAAATCATTAAAAGTTGAAAGGGGTTTCAAGTCATTTTTTGACACTCTTTGATTTAGGGTTTGTTGACTTCCAAGGGCCATATCTTGCTCATTTTTTGAAATTTTTTAATGACTCCAAATCCATGATTCTCTTTAAAGGATCCTTAACAAGCTCTCTTCATAAGTCTAAGGCTAATTTTGAATGAAAGATCACTAAAAGTTGAGAAAGACTACAAGTCCCCTTGAAAGGCTTTTGAATTTTAGGGTTTGACATCACATGATCATAACTGGTCAATTTTTATCTCCTTGAGCCCATTATTTTCCCACAATAATCTTTGGTATGTCTACTACAACTTTATTTTTATGTGCAAGACTTGAAGATGCTTGGAAAGTGGTTGAAGAATTGAAAAGATTATAGGTCTTTTGTGAATTTTCCCAAATTTGTTCATCATCTTCTAAAGACCATAACTTTTTCAATTTATATGAGTTTTGAGTGATCTCAATTCCATAATTCAATTCAATAAGTCTACTTCATACCATCTTTAGATATCAAGATCAAATTTGGAGTGGAAGGTCATGTAATTTTGAAGAACATTATAAGTCATTTTGAAGTTTAACACTTAGAAATATTTCTAAGTACAAAGATTCATGTGTTTTTCACGATTTCAATTGATCATAACTTTTTGCTCAGATCTCTAAATGGTGTCTTTCTTGGCACAATGTGAATTTTGTGGTGACATCTTCAAATGCTTCAAGAATCATTCCATAAAAGTCAATACCTTGGAACTAAAGTTTTCTCTTGAAGTCAGAATTTGATTTCCATAATGTGACCTCTAATCATCAATTTTGTGCGTGCTTTCCACTTAAACATGTTTAACCAAGTTGTTAAGGCTGGATTAAAGATCCAAACACAAGGAATGGTTGAGTTTTGACAACTTTCAAGTCACACTTTTGTAATGATCAGGGTGTGCACGAATTCAGCTCAAATTACATCATTCACCTCTCCTCTTGATTTCATTCACTTCCCTATAAATAGAGGATGATATCCTACTCATTAAACAAGCTTTATAGAGCCAAATAACCTTTGTTGAACTCCCTCCATAACTCATAATTATGCAAATTCGAATTCAATTCTAAAGCTTCTTTCGACCCATTTTATTTGCTGATTCTTCATCCTTGAACTTCACTAAAGCTAACAAAAGAAGTATTAAGTCTTGAAGTATCCTGAATCGTGCTAGCCAAGTCAAGTTTCAGAGCTCTGAATTTGAACTTCAACGGGTAGATTCCTCCATCAATTCTCTCCAAATTCTTTTCTATAACGTAGCTCTCATCACTCTGATATTGATTGCATTATTTGTTTTTAACTGGAAGTGAGTTTTAATCATGAAATTTCAAATCCCCTTCCAACTTTTATCTTCTGGTTTTCTTCAAATCGACTGAGTTGTGTTTTAAATAAATTTTTCGTGAGGGTAGGGTTAGGATCGTCTTGAAGAGACAAATCCAATGATACCGCTATGAGCTTCTGATTTTTCCATTTGAAGAAACTCATAAAATCCCAATGCGCAGAGGTCTGAAGGTTGAAGACGACCTATGTGTCTTCTTCAGCCAATGATAATGTGACAATTGTTTTATTTTGATTGGCCTGGATTTGTTTGATTTTGTATGTTTCTCACTAAGATCCATATCAAGTGCAATGCGCCTGGTCCTTTGGATCTGTTTACTAACGCGTTTAACTATGATAAGATGGCCTATATTATTTTGACATTATTTTATTTTCTGATTTTCCTATTTTATTTGTTTTAAGTTCAAAAACTCATAACTCACTTATTTTTATTCAAAATATTATGAAAAAAAGACACAAAAATACTTTGAATTATTTCTGACTTTGTGAATATTTTTTCATTTTTTATGTTTGATATTTTTTATAATTTTTTTATTGTTTGATTTATTTTAATTGTTTTAAAAATACTTTTCTTGATTTTAAAATTCTGGAAAAATTCTGGAAGGATGCAATGACCTCTTGACAAATATTGGTGACCTCATTTTATTTTTATTTCTGATTTTACTATTTTTCATAGATTTTGGTTTATTTTTCTTATTTCTTTAAATTCTAAAAATAGTTTCCGACTTTAAAAATTTCTGAAATTTTTCGCCAACACTTATTGAATCATGTTTGACTTCTGACTATTTTTTATATATTTTTATTTGGTGTTTTAGTATACTTTGTGTATTTTTACCAATTATTTTATTATTTTTGTTTAGTCCTGATTTGGATGTTATCTTGGGACAAGTTCCTCAACCTCATTGGATCTTGAGTGTTGATAGGTTGAAAAACCAAATCCACCAAAATGGATGAATGATGTTGATGATATTTGAAACCCTAATTTCATATGATAAATCTCTCCCCTCTTAATCTTATCCCTTTCTTACTTGTGCTACATGTTATTGGAGAATAATCTACATATCATTTCTCTAACATGTGGTACATAGATAGCTATTGACCGACCTCAAAATAGGTGTGACTTCTACATAAGACCACTTTCCTCTAGAACTTAAAATGAATGATATACTTGACAAAAAGAAAATTAGACTTGTTGTTGAGAAGCTTTGATTTTATCAATCTTCTAATGAGTTTTCAAATGCAAGTTTCAAGATGGTCATTCAACTAACCTCTAACTTCTAATTCATTAACAATTAACTTTACTTTGTGTATTTTTACTTTGTGATTTTACTTTGTACTTTTAATTAATGCCCTTTATTTTATGCCTTTACTTTTATGAACCATTTACTTTAGCATTTACATTTCATGTTATTTTCATCTTTTCTCACTTGATCATTTATCTTTATGTCATTTTCTATTTTGTTCACTTGAGCTCTCTTTTCTTTTTGAATACGCTTAATAATCAACTTGATCAATAAAAAACCTTAAGGTTACTCAGACTATTTGGTTACTATCCTTGGAATTAAGGAGATTGTGGACCTCTTGGACTTAGGATTAAAAGTCTTGATACCCTTGGGACCTTGTGACTTTGTTGTTATTTTGTCTGGAGTTCTTAGGGTTTACCTCAAGACATTGGGTTGATTTTCTTTGTGTGCAGGTTATTTTGTTATATGTTTTGTCTTTGATCAAGAATTTCTCTATATACAGATGCTACTCTGCCCAATTTTTTAGAAGACTTAATGCTTCTGAAGATTGGTATTCTTAAGAGGTTTAGTATCTTTGCTTTCTTGGTTTCAATCCAAAGGATAGGAATTCTACATTGGCTCTTTATGTTAAGTGTTGGCTTCTTGTTGGTTAGATCGTTCTTTTCCTTAGATTTTACTTCATGCTTTAGGATAGTCCCTTCACCTCCTCTCATCTTCTTTAATTTAAAAATCTTCTCCCTACTTTTCAAAATCTTCTTGTTTTCTAACTTGAATCGCTTTCATAATAAACTTGGACTTAGGTCCATGCATTTTCAAAAATATTTTCTTAACTAAACGTTAAACAACTTAATCATACCTTGAAATTTTTGTAAGAAGACTAAAATTCATTAACCTCATTCAAATGATTTTGTTACTTTGGCTTTTTACTTTAAAACTTTTCTCAAACGATTAGACTCGTGTCGATTCTTATAGTGACACGAGCTACTATACTTCTACGATATATAATAAAGTGATATATTTTTCACTTGGGTGTTGAGCGACGCTTTGTTGATTTTAAAACCCAAGTTATATCCTCCACATTGAGATGATGCAAATTCTCCTTTCTCATAATCGTGGGTAGTAAGTATGTTTTCCACTCGGATATGATGATGATGTCTCTTCTCTTAAAATTAACCAACACACTTGTGTTTTAAAATTTTAAAGGTGAACTACGAGTACCCTGATCCCCAATTGAACGAAAGGTGCTACGTAGGAAGTAAAGCTTCGCAACTGCGGCGGGTGCATAAATTATAAAAACTACTTCTTTTCTCATCCCTACCATCTACTTTTTGTATACAACACATATAGCCAAAATACACAAATTTTCAAAGAGGTTCTTATGGAGTACCTTAGATGTTTAGGGTGCTAATACCTTCCTTTTTCATAGCCAACCCCCGTACCTAGATTCTCTACCCCTTTCTTTTTGGGTTATTTGCTCTTTTCCCATTCCTTTGAAAATAATAAAGCGCGGTGGTGATTTTTATTTGATCTGTGTGATTTAAGTTAATGTAATGGTTTAGTCTCAACACTTCCACCACTACACCATTCAAACTGACAAACTTCTCAATGTACAACTTTTCAAGCCTCTAAATTGGATAATCCATTCTCATCGGAATAAAGTGAGTAGTTTTCGTCAACCTGTCCATAATAACCCAAATATCCTCAAAATTACTCAATGTTTTAGGTAGACCAGACACAAAATCCATAGAGATACTATCCCATTTCCATTCAGGAATAGATAGCGGTTGCATCAAACTAGACGATTTCGGATGTTCAATCTTCATCTTCTGACAAGTCAAACGAGAATACACAAATTCTGCAATCTATTTCTTCATACCTATCCACCAAAGTAATTTCCTCAAATCTTCATACATCTTCGTAGCTCCAGGATTAATACTCAATCCACTATGATTCCCTTCCTTAAGAATTCTCTTCTTCAAATTGTCTATATTCGGAACACAAACTCTATCATGACATCTCATGATACCATTCTCATCGATCTGAAAATCACAACCTTGACCTTGATTGATCAACGTCAACGTATCCACCAAAATCAAATCAAATTTATGACCTTCTCGAATCTCATCATGAATGCCACTAGTAAGCTTCAACATACTAAGCTTAACTCCAAAACAAGTCTTCTAAAAATCAAACTCATACCTCTAAATTGCTCAAGTAATTCCAACTCTCGCATCATCAACATCGGTGTTTACCTAGGGATTTGGTAAACAACCGCTGATCCTCCAAATGGTTACTTATTTGGTTACTCGCAGGATCGATCAGATTGATCCTATGGACATAGGTTGATTTTGAAGTTTAATTAATGTGGATAAGGCTTTAAGTAAATTGTTTAAAGTAAATTGCATAAAGGAAAGGCTTGGTAAAATAAACAAGGCTTGAATGTAAAGGTTCGACAGGAATCTTAAAAGGGAAAAGCATGTAAAATACTGGAAAAGTAAATGACTTGAATTGATAAAATTGGTGTTTCACACATACATTTCTCAACAATTCGTTCGCTCACACTGGGTACTTGAATCTAAATGAGTGACTATGTATCTATTGTGAACACACGCGAGAAACTACACGTCTACTCCTATTTATACAAAAACATTCCAAGTAACCGTCGGGCAGTTACACTGCTTCGAGATTAAGCCACTTGTCACGTTCTCCATGTTCGACGCTCCAGATCCTTGCACGTTTGCACGTAGTAACTGCTGGAAACCGTTTTCCCTCCAAAGCTTTGAATTTCAAACTGCTCCACTCTGGACCATCGAACACGTTCGTCAAGAGACGTCTTCGACGAAAACTCCTTCGACGTCGAAGGCAATGAGCCTTCCTCCTTGGAAGAAATCTTCTAAGTTATTTTGCCATCTTTCGACGGGCACTTCGACAAGCTTAGCCAGTCGAAAGCATCTTTCAGCTTTTAATGGCTGCCATCAATTAAAACAAAGGTGTCGAATTTAGGAGCCAACAAATTGCCCCCCAAGAATGCCTTATTTCGACTCTGAAAGAAAAAGGCATTCTTTGAAAACGCCATTCGACACCCATTTTTCCACGCTTAGTCACAAGTTAACTTGTGCACTTTTTGTTGCTTTTTACCAACTATTGGCAATCCCAAGAAACCATCATTGATTTGATCCTAGGACGTCACTTTCAGTACGGCGTGCAGTACCAAACGTCACTTCATAATTTGTCATTATGACAAATCCCAAAAACGAGGACGCACGCTGCGTCTCTCTGTTTCTGCAGAAACGGCCAAAACAACAGGATGCTGCCACGCGTCCCACTAATTCCTGCAGCATTAAATGACATTTAATGCCCTCGTTATTGGGAATTTCTCCCACTACTATAAATAGTAGTGAATATCCCATTATGAGATTTTTCACGCAAACTAGCCCTCAAACTCCCTTGCTTTCTTACAAACTTGTTTCTCTTTGCAGAAAAACTCTTCCTTTTCCAACTTCATCTTCATCCTCAACAATGGCTTCTGCTTCCACTGCCCCCAAGACTAACGCACCAACTGAACAACTTGCTAAGCCCAAGGTCTTTGTTACTGCTCCGGTAGTGAACGCTACAGGGAAACGAAGAGTCCCTGAACCTTCTGACATCTCCGTTCGCGATGCTTACTCGCGTCACTTGATGATCCCGGTTGGATACTCCAACCAGATCTTCGCAATGGCTGGACCTATGAACCCAAGCATCTCTGAAGCTCTGAAGATCAAGAGCTATTTTCCCATCGTTGAGAAACTCAAGCCAGTAGCATGCGCCAAGAAGGACGCAGAGGACAACGAAGACCCTACACACGAGAAGATCGACCTTCGTTTCTTCAACAGAAGTGTTAGAGTTTTTAGGTCTTGCCCTAATCTGACCTCTGACTATGTTGCTTGGCTAGCAAAGTTGGAGAAACATCAAACTCCAGTCTGGAAGGAAATGGGAATCTTTGACCTAGTAATGCTGTCGAAGACAGGTTTAAACTACTCCCCAGAGATGCTTATAGCTTCGCTGTTATTCTGGGATAACTCTCACTTCACCTTTCACCTTCCATGTGGGATGTTAACCCCCACACTCTTCGACGTAGCAGCCATCACTGGCCTTCGACCAACCGGAGATTACTTCGACCCGGAAGAAATGTCGGAGGACCAAATTGGCTTCTCTGAAACCAAGCCAACATTCACCACCTTTATCAACCATTATCACGACAGGTCGACGGATACAGTGTCGGATGTCGAACACATAGCGTTTCTAGCCTTATGGCTAACTCGCTTTGTGTTTTGTTCGAAGTCTCTGCAAGTGACCAAAAAGATGGTCACTCTGGCCACCCAACTGCATCACCGCCAAAACATCTGTTTGGCAGAACTAATTCTGGCCAGTCTTTATGACTCAATCAGCAATGGGGTTACTCTCCTGAAACATGTCGAAGATAGGAACAGTTTGCTACTCGCTGGGCCTTTCTGGCTACTTCAACTGTGGCTTAACGCCACTTTCGAATCTTTCTTACCCAAGAAGACTCAGATAAATGAACAAGCCCCAGCGATAGCTAATAGACGTATCGAAGGAATTAGGCTGGCTCTACTGACACCTGTAGAAGATGGGCTGGAGTTCCAACAAACCTTCACTAACTTCGTGCTGATGTTCGCTCGAAGGAAGGAATTTGTTTCAACTATGGCTCCATTTGCTCAACGAAAGGTGGGGCCAGCATGGTTTACGAGGCCACATCCAAAGGAGTCGAGTGGTCCCAACGTCGATGAGCACACTGTTCTTTGGGAGGCGTTCCTGACACCCAGGATCATGCCTCTTCGATTTAAGAGTTCAAAGACTCATTTGAGTCTGCTTGCCTATCAACCCAATCTGGTGTCTCGCCAGTTTGGTATCATCCAAACCCTGCCTTCTCCCATTTTCCAAAGAGAGAAGTCAATGTTGTACTTCTGCAACGATTATACAGAAGAAGCTGCTACCAAGCATATCGGAAGGTATGCTGGTCGAACAATCCTCTCGCTGTTCAACTACCAGCTTAACTTCCTTTGCTCACCATCTTTTCAAGAGTGGTGGAGAAGCTATTACGCTGAGTACTTCTTCGACGAGAAGGACTTCATATCAGAGTTGCAGAAGTCTTTTGTCCTTGTGTTTGACAAAGTAAAGAAATGTAAGTTCATACTCTCACATTACTTTTTATCTTTCTCTTCGACTGTTAGCCTGTTAACTTTCCTTTTCGCTTTCAGTTGTTCGGAAACCCCTAGCCAAGAAGGCTACAGAAGGCCCACAGGGAAGAGTCCCTTCGACAAAACCTCCACCGCCGGCGAAGACTGTAGCGCCGGCGAAGACAACGGGCAACCAACAGGGAGAAGGCTCTTCGAGGAGGCCTCCTGCATCAGTAACCAGATTTTCTTCATTTTTCTTCTGGCTTTCGATTTTTTATTTTCGACGTAATTATTCAATCGAATTCCTATTGGTTTTATAGGCCCCTTCGCCCAAGAAAAGGGCAGCATTGGTGATCGAATCGGGGAGTGATGACGAAAGTGATTCCCCTCCTTCTCCCCTAAAGAGGCGAAAGTTAACGAAGGACGCTTCTGTTCCTACCCCAGCTCCTGAAGGTCGAACCGTCAGAATAAAGGTTGGTGTAAGAAAGCCTAGGCCACCTGCAGTGGTCATCGAAGAACCAACTGAGGAGGAACTGAACGCTCTTGTTACCAAGCCTGTCGAAAGTGACAATTCCAGCCCTGGGGCTGAAGTTAATCCACAGGTAATCTACTGGACCCTTCTTATAACTTAGGCATAGAAACCAGTATTCGATTTTGTCTCTTTCGACATCTGAAGATTTGTCTTCTTTCTCTTTTTCAGGACACCACTGGAAGTTCTCCACCAAGGACTTCAGAAACTCTAGAATCTGCTGAACTCAGCAGGCCTCAGGAGAAAAATTTAGGCAATGACGAAGCCCACACTGAGACTGAGGCCAATGCTGAAACAGTGGAGAAGACAACTGAAGAGCCTATGGCGGAGGAAACACAGCCGGAAACGGTTCCTGTGGTAGACTTGTCGTCAGAAGAGAATCCTGAAGGAAGAGACCAAGGCAATGGCGAAGAGAATCAAGATACTGTTGACGAAGAGCATCAAGGTGGTACTGGCGAAGACCACCAGGGTGACGCTAGCGAAAAGCCAAAAAATGACGCTGGCGAAGGACCCCAAGGTGATGTTAACGAAGAACCACAAGTCAACGCTAGTACCGCCTTCGTCCAAGTCGAAGAGCAACCAAACGAGGCACTCAGCATTCAACAGACTCAAGTCCAAGATAATACTATGGCAAGGGTCACCTCCTCAAAGCACAGGTCGAAAGAGGACTTGGAAATCTTGAAACAAACTGACCCTGTCAGCTACCTTAATGCAATCGTCGAGAGTAAGAGTTCTTCCGACACCAGTCAGGAAATTCCTACTCTGTCGGGGAAATCTACTGAGACTTCTCCTCTTGATGATGCGTTGGCGAAGGTCAAGGCCCATTTCTTCAAGAGAGATTTAATGAAGGCTTTAGAGGGGGACCCCACTGCTCCATCTTGCTTAAAAGAGGTTTTGAATGCTGTTGACTTCGATGCTGTAGCCCCAGAAATCTCAGACTTAATCATGGAATTACATTCTATGATTGACCAAGTCTCAGCGGATTACCGGCGCCAACGAACTTTTAACAGTCAGCTCGAAACGCTGCATGGCAAGAGCTTATCTGCGTGGACTGCTGTCTCAAGTTCGACTTCTCGAATTGCCGAGTTGTCGAAACAGAAAGCGTCTGCACAGTAAAGGTTCGATGCTATTGAGCGAGAGAATGTCTCCTTCCGAGCACAAATTGCAGAGATAGAGGCGAAGATAAACGCCAACACTGTACTCCAGGAGGAAATTCTCTCGACCATCTCAGACGCTGAGAGCCAGACTGAGATCAAGCAAGGCTTGGAATTCGCTGAGAGGGCTCAAAGCCTCGACGCCCAAATTGCCAAACTGGTGCAAGAAAAATCTTGGTGCAAGAAGAGATTGGATCTGCAGCATGCCAAGTATCTTCGACTCAAGAATTCTCTTTCCTTTTGATTGACTCTCTTTTGTAACCATCTTCTGTAATCACTTTCGACAACAATTGCCATTTTGGCTGAAATTAATGAAACTTTCCATTTTGGCATTTTTATGGTTAATTTAGCTTGTTCTTTTATTGTTTTATTTTTATCTCTTGAAGTATAGGCTTATATTTTTTCAAATATTTACCATTCACTCTCAAGAGCCTTTTATCACCACTTATCTCTTCGACTTCATAGGCTCCACCAGAAAAAGTTTGGATAATTCTGAAGGGTCCTTCCCATTTGGGTGACCATTTCCCCATGCTTCGATCCCGTTGATCCATGGGAAGAATTACCTTCCAAACTAAATCTTCAGGCAAAAATACCTTAGGTTTTACCTTTCTATTATAAGAGTCTTCTACTCTTTTCTTCTGAAGCCTGAGTAAGTCGAGAGCATGTAGTCTCTCTTCGTCTAAATCCACCAGTTCATCTAACATCATATTCCAATAAACCTCAGAAGGAATATCATAATGCCTCTGAACTCTTGCAGATTGAAGACAAATTTCTGCTGGCAATACTGCATCATGGCCAAAAGTTAGCCTATATGGTGTTGTACCAGTGGCTTCTTTTGGGGACGTTCGACAAGCCCATAAAATCTGGTCTAACGTCTTATGCCAATTCTTTGGTTTCTTCCCAACATGTTTCTTTATCAAGCCAATCACCACTTTGTTAGCTGCTTCGACTTGACCATTCGCCTGTGCATAGTAAGGCGTGGATGTTAGGAGTTTGAAACCTGTTTCCTGAGCAAATTCCTGCATCTTTCGACCAGTGAAAACTGAACCTTGGTCAGTTGTTATTGTCTCAGGGATTCCATACCTAAATATAATGTTCTTTTGAATAAATTCAATGACATTTTCTTGGTCTACATTGACTAAAGGGACAGCTTCGATCCACTTAGTAAAATAATCAATGCCTACCAATATGTATTTCTGACTCTTTGATGATGCTGGTCGAATCTCTTCAATAAGATCCAACGCCCATCCTCGAAAGGGCCAAGGCTTCACTATCGAGTGAAGTTCGCTTGCTGGTACATGCTGGATGCCTGTATGAACTTGACACTCTTGGCAACCTTTGGCGAACTCAACACAATCTTTCAGCATAGTGGGCCAATATAGTCCTTGTCGAAACAACAATCATTTCATCTTGTGGCCTGCTTGGTGAGCCCCACATGCCCCAGCATGCGTAGTCGAAAGGGCTATGTATGCTTCAGTTTCACTTAAACATTTCAGCAACACCCCTTCAGGCGTCTTCTTGAATAACTCATTACCCATGAGTACAAAACTCAACGCCCTATATTTTGTTTTTCGTTCTGTCGGAGCTCCTGGATTTTGAAGATAGTCCACAATGGGTTTCCTCCAATCCTGGTCTGACAAATTATCAATGAACGAAATCTCGAAGTTTGAGTGATCAGCATAACCTAGCCTTGTCGATTCCAAATCTGATGGTGATAGACAAGTTGCCTTTATCTTTTCTCGAACTTCGATTGCTCTTTGTAATCTTGTTTTTGAAATCTTATACCCTGATGCAATCTGTGCCAAGTCATTGGCTATTTGATTTTCGACTCTGGGTATGTGTCGAATATTGACACTTTCAAATTGTTTCAATAAACGATTTGTTATCACAAAGTACATAATGAGATTCTCTCTTATGCATTTATACTCCTTTGTGACTTGCTTGATGACTAACTCTGAGTCTCCCATTATTTCGACTCGAGTTGCCCCCAATTCCAACAATATTTCAAGGCCAGTAATTAGAGCTTCATACTCAGCCTCATTGTTCGAACAAGAACCTTCGATTTGGTACTTGAATGTTGTTGGAATTTTATCTGGAGAAATAATCAAGACTCCTACTCCTGTTCCATTTTTATGGCTGGAACCATCGAAGTAGAATTTCCAGGGTTCTATCTCCACATAATTAATATCCTCGACTTGAATTGAGTGGTCGACTATGAAGTCTGCAACCACTTGTCCTTTTACTGCCTTAAGAGGCATAAAGGTCAAGGAGTATTCAGTCAATGCTAATGCCCACTTGCCAATTCGACTATGCAAGATAGGTTTCGACAACATATATTTGAAAACATCAAAATGAGACGAAACATAAACATCAACTGGTTTTATATATTGTTTGAGTTTTGTACAAGAGAAATACAGACATAGACACAATTTTTCAACTTCGCTATATCTAGTTTCTGCATCATTCAAAACTCGACTGAGATAATAAATGGGTCTTTCGACTCCATTCTCATCCTCTTGGGCTAACATACTTCCCAGAGTTTTGTCAGATGCAGCTATGTACAATCTCATACTCCTATTGCTACAAGGAGGCACCAAAATAGGTGGCTTAGTGAGGTACCCTTTGATTTTGTCGAAGGCTTCTTGTTGCTCTTGCCCCCATTCGAACCCCTCCTTATTCAGTCGAAGTAAGGGTGAAAAGGCCTGAGCTTTCCCACTTAGGTTAGATATAAACCTTCTCAGGAAATTTATCTTGCCTAAGAGAGATTGCAATTCCTTCTTATTCGATGGCGCTTTCGCTTCCAAAATTGCCTTCGTCTTGTTCTGATTGATTTCGATTCCTTTCTTGTGGACAACGAAGCCCAAGAAATCTCCAGCTTTCACACAGAACGCACACTTCAAAGGGTTCATCTTCAGACCATGTTCTCTCATTCTTTCGAATGATTGTCGAAGGTGGTCAATGTGACTCTTCCTGGAAACAGATTTTATAACAATATCATCAATATAAACTTGCATAAAAGTGTTAATAAAATCATGGAAGATAGTATTCATTGCTCGCTGGTACGTTGCCCCAGCGTTCTTTAGGCCAAAAGGCATCACTACCCATTCGTAAGTGCCTAAGGCCCCAGGACATCGAAAGGCTGTTTTCGACACATCCTCTTCAGCAATGAATATTTGATTATATCCTGAATAACCATCGAGCATACTCAGGTATTCGTAGCCAGCGGCAGAATCGACTAGCATTTCCGCCACAGGCATTGGATATTCATCTTTGGGGGTGGCAGCATTCAAATCTCTGAAATCTATGCACACCCTTAACGTGCCATTTTTCTTAATTACTGGCACAATATTTGCAATCCATTCGACATACCTTGTAACACGGATGAATTTGCATTTCAGAAGTGTTTCGACCTCCGTTTTGATCTTCGACAAAATTTCTGGAGCGAAGCGTCTTGGATTTTGCTTGATTGGCTTCTTTCCAGGTTTGATTGGCAACTGAAGTTCTACCAATCCTCTGTCGAGACCGGGCATTTCGTCATAATCCCATGCGAAACAGTCTTTAAACTCTTTCAGCAACTGGATTACTTCCAACCTAAGTTCTGGATCAATTTTGGCGCTGATGTAGGTTGGCCTATTCTCTGATCCTTCGCCTAAGTTGATTTCTTCTAAAGGGTCTTGTGCTAACATCTTAATGTTGTTCGCCAAGGGATCCTTTTCGAAGCCCAAAGGCTCATCGTCATAGATGGCGTCGAGCCTCTGTTCCTGCATTTCATCTGGCATAATATCAGGGGGTCTTGGATCGAAATCCTTTCCTGGGCCAACAGCAGATAATTGTTGATCATTGGCCTGTGTGGCCATGTACTTTACTTCGGCTTCGAGAGCCGTTATCATCTTGGTTTCAGCCACATAGGCCGAAATTCGCTTCAGAGATTGTGACTCAGTCAGTATCACTGAATTCACTTCCCCAACCAGTTGGTTGGATGTCAGTTAGCCCACTGAAGTCTATGTGGGACAAGTCTTCTCTGTCCCATTGGAAACCATGCTCAGGATGCAGGTATAGGGAACAAAAGGTATTTGGCGCTGGCGCCATGTCGAAGTCAGGAGTTGGACATGGCCCTATGTGAGCCAAGTTTTTGTCGAAATCTGTTACACCCAAGTGATTCACTTCGCCAAGGTAGTAACTCTGATCTGCCTCTATGTTTTCGACCATCCCATCTGGACGCCATAGAAGCAACCTTTGATGCATCGATGAAGGCACAGCACCTACACCATGTATCCACTCACGGCCTAACAAAAGGTTGTAGTTAGGTTTGGCCGATATGACCATGAACATTGTTGGTCGAAGGATCGACCCAACTTTTATGTCGAGCTGGATCACTCCCATGGTGGTCCCAATGCCTCCCTCATAGTTGGACAGGACCATATTGTGAGGTTTGATTTCTTCATCCCTTTTGCCAATCTTCCTTAGCATCGAATGAGGGATAATATTGATAGTGGCCCCACAGTCGACCAATATTTTGTTCACAGTGGTCTCTTCGAGCTTAGCCCTTATGAACAAAGGTTTGAGGTGATTCTTCATAGCCTCTGTGGGTGGCTCGAAGAAGCCATTTTGTTCCTCTGTAGTGCCATTGTCCATGACAAAATAGCACACTGGCCTGTGTTTGGCCATTTCTTGTTCCACCTACTTGTCGATTGAATTCCCTGGGCAGTACTGAAACAATGTTCACCATTATATCCAAAGTATCGTCGGACTCAGCATCATCTTCGTCTTCGACTTCACTTTGATTAGGCCAAACTAGCATGTTGGTAACTGGTTCTCTCTCAAGAGGCTTTCTTTGTTTCCTTTGAGGCACATTCGAACTAGTTTCTGCCTTAGGTTCGTTGGCAGCCTCTCTTTCAGCTTTTCGCCTTCTTTGATATCTCCTCCATTGGGATCTCGACATAGGATTTTTTCCCTTGTAGTTGCTGGACACTTGAGCAACCTTGGGTGCAGCAACTTGAGGATCTTTCTTCTGAATTAAAGAGGAACCTCTTGGCACTTCGAAAGAATGCCATTTCTCTTCACTTGGCCTTTTCCGGCCAGATGTTTTGTACCAAGTGTCTACTGGTACATTTGTTGGAGGCCTAAAAGTCAAAGGCCTCTTGTCTTGATTAGAACCCCTTCTGGGATCATGTCGAAGGTCAGCATTTTCCCTTCTCTTGTTCGCTGCTCTCACGCCTTGTATGTGCTCAGCAGCTTTTTTATCAAAGATAGAACTGCATCTTGGACACAGCATCACCTCTGATTTCTTCTTCTGGCATCTTTGTAAAAAATCTGCCAAGTTTTCGTTTTCCCTAGGGAAAGCCGTTTTATTTGCCTGCTCTTGCCTTGTGGCTTCTTCTGAAGTTTTAGGGTCAGAAAGTTCAACCATGTTGATATTCATTGTATCCTTAGTAGCAAGAGTTAGTTGTTTCATTTGTGTCTCCAGATTCTCCGTCTGGCCTTGTACAGTGGCCAATTGGGAACTGGGCTTTGGTCCAGTTTTTTGTGCTTCAGCAGTCTTCGACTTTGGGTCTTCGACCGCTTTCTGGACAGCCTCAATTGTCTTCCTGGATAAATTTCCAGAAAAACTGCCAAAGATTGGCATGTTGATGTGATCCTTTGAGACTTCGACCACGGTAATGCCTGGCTTCTTCGACTGGATCCTGGTTGCCTCTATCATGTTCACCTCAGAGGGTTCTGCATAGTGGGCTTCAGCCTTCAGTGGATTGGAGTCGACAGCCATGGGGGATTTGTCAGCAAACTTTAATCTCCCTTCCTCAATAGCATCTTGCACAAGATTCCTGAAAAGAAAACATTGAGAAGTTTTATGGCCCAGAAAATTATGATATTTGCAAAAACCCCTCTTCTTTCTTTGATCAAGAGGAGGCACTTTTACCCCGGGGGGTACTATCATTTGGCCATCTTTAACTAGTAAGTCGAATATTTCATCACATTTTGTGATATCAAAACTGTAAGTCTTTTTTGGGAACCTATCGTTGGTCTTGTCTGGACCAATGGGATTTTTCCCATTTGAGGGGACTAACTGTTTACAAGAGTATGGAGGCCCTTGTTTTAGTTCTGCTAAATCGACTTCTCCTTCTTCGATAGCTAAAGTGTCGTCGAAGGATTCTAGATCTTCGTCATCCATCTCAACGTAAGCTATTCTCTCTCTCTTGTGAGTTTTCGTTGCCTTAGCTTTCTCAGCTTTGAGGCGTTCGACTTGTCGAACTCTATCGGCCAGTTGGGCCATGTCTCTTAGGTACTGGGTATCTAGCTTCTTCCTAATGGAATAATCTAAACCACCTGCGGCCATTTCGACCAGCTCATGTTCTGGCACTTGTGTAAAACATCTCGCCTTAAGCAACCTAAACCTATTCAGATATTCGTCTATAGGTTCAGTGAAACGTCTCTTAACACTCGCCAGTTCTTTCAGGCTTATCTTGGTTTGCCCCATATAGAATTGTTCATGGAACAATCTTTCCAACTGGGTCCAATGGTGGATCGAATTGGGGGGTAGAGTTGTGAACCAAGTAAAAGCGTTCTTGGTTAAGGAACTTGGGAAGTATTTGATCCTTAGGTTTTCATTATTTGAAATGTCTCCTGCTTCGATCAAATACCTCGCCACATGTTCGACAGTAGATTCTGTCGTGTCCCCAGAGAACTTAGTGAATTTGGGGACTTTGCTCCTAGGAGGTAAGTCAGTTTGTAACACATATTCTGACAATGGAGATGTAAAGTTGGGCCTTCGAAAGCCCATGTTCATCCCATTCTGATTCATGATCCTTTCGATCATGGTTGCCAGATTATTTTCCAAACCCATGTTTTGGTGTTGGATATGCTGAACCACTTCGTCAGCATTTTGGTTTCTGTTAACTACCCTTACCTCTGGGGCTATTACCCTAGGTTCTTCGACAGGCTGTTCAACAGGCTGTTGAACCTGGTTAATGGTGGTTTCTTCCTCTACAAATATCCCCTGATTTCCTCTTATTTGCGCCCTTTGGGGCTGTCGAATGGGTGGGGGTACTCCAAAGAAGTCAGCCAAACGCGTCATTTGCGCTGTAACTTGCTGATTCGATTGAGTAGTATTTTGTATTAGAGGATTTAGCATTGTACTCAAAGTTTGTGCCAACATTTGCACCATATCATGGTTGCTTTCGTCCATCTGTTGCCTCAAGACTGCTGTCGAGGCATTTGTAAGGCCATGGGCTACTTGGGACGTTCCTCCTAAGAGTTGGGTCCTATTTCTATTTGCCATGCCTACTCCAGAGCCTTGGAGTGGCGAAGTAGCACTCACGAAAGGGTCTGAATAAGTGGACGCAGCATTCGTCAGGCTTGCCACTTCAGAAGTTGGCATACCATAGAATGGAATAAATCCTGGGGGAACCACAGGCCTTGGGCCTGTATTTCCCCTTGGTGGGGGGGTTCCCAAAGGCATTCTGGGGCCTGTAAACGAAGTTATTGGCCCCGTGGTTGTGACTGACACTGCTGGTGTCGAACCAACATTCGTCGCTTCACTCACGGTCATATTAACCGTTGCTCCCCCACTTGGTGGTGGAATTTCATTATTGTTTGGCGGATTCGCCATCTCTTCCCTTCTTCTGGCAGTATTGCTATCGTTGGTGTATATTCTACCACTCCTCAATAACATACAACTCGAAAAGATGAGATTTTTCAACAATCAACACACAGTCCCACCGGGTGTGCCAATTTGTTTACCTAGGGATTTTGTAAACAACCGCTGATCCTCCAAATGGTTACTTATTTGGTTACTCGCAGGATCGATCAGATTGATCCTATGGACATAGGTTGATTTTGAAGTTTAATTAATGTGGATAAGGCTTTAAGTAAATTGTTTAAAGTAAATTGCATAAAGGAAAGGCTTGGTAAAATAAACAAGGCTTGAATGTAAAGGTTCGACAGGAATCTTAAAAGGGAAAAGCATGTAAAATACTGGAAAAGTAAATGACTTGAATTGATAAAATTGGTGTTTCACACATACATTTCTCAACAATTCGTTCGCTCACACTGGGTACTTGAATCTAAATGAGTGACTATGTATCTATTGTGAACACACGCGAGAAACTACACGTCTACTCCTATTTATACAAAAACATTCCAAGTAACCGTCGGGCAGTTACACTGCTTCGAGATTAAGCCACTTGTCACGTTCTCCATGTTCGACGCTCCAGATCCTTGCACCTTTGCACGTAGTAACTGCTGGAAACCGTTTTCCCTCCAAAGCTTTGAATTTCAAACTGCTCCACTCTGGACCATCGAACACGTTCGTCAAGAGACGTCTTCGACGAAAACTCCTTCGACGTCGAAGGCAATGAGCCTTCCTCCTTGGAAGAAATCTTCTAAGTTATTTTGCCATCTTTCGACGGGCACTTCGACAAGCTTAGCCAGTCGAAAGCATCTTTCAGCTTTTAATGGCTGCCATCAATTAAAACAAAGGTGTCGAATTTAGGAGCCAACAATCGGCATATGCAAAGACTTCCTACTTAATGCATCATCCACAACATTCTCTTTATAGGATGGTAATTCAAACCAAAATCATAATCCTTCCAAAATTCCAACCATCTTCTTTGTCTCATATTCAACTCTTTCTGATCAAACAGATATTTCAAACTGTTTTGATCACTAAGCACATCAAATCTTAATCCAAACAAATAATGCCTTCAAAGTTTCAATACAAACACAATAGCATCTAACTCTAAATCATGAGTTGGATAAATCCTTTCATGCACTTTAAGTTGCCTTGAAGCATAAGCTACAACTTATCGATTTTGTATCAACACACCTCCTAAACCCACTAATGAAGCGTCATTATACACAATAAACTGTTCTATCGGACCTTCTCTTAAGCTCTTGAAAACCAATTTCACATTGTGCGATCCAAATAAAAGCTTGACCCTTCCTAGTCAATTGCGTCAACTAAAAAGGTAACTTGAAAAATCCTTCAATAAACTTCCGATAGTAACCTGCTAAACCAAGAAAACTTCTAATCTCAGAAACAGATTTCGAAGCTTCCCAATGAGACACAACCTCAATCTTTGACAGATCGACAACAATACCACCACTCGATATCACATGACCAAGGAAACTCATTTCTTTCAACCAAAACTCACACTTAGAAAGTTTTGCATACAACTTCTTCTCTTTCAATACAGATAGCACAATCCTCAGATGTTCAACATGATCCTCTTCACTCTTCAAATAGACCAAAATATCATCAATGAAAATAACCATAAACTTATCCAAATACTGATGAAAAATCACGTTCATGTATTCCATAAATACACCAGGTGCATTGGTCACACCAAACGACATCAAATAATACTCATAATGACCATACCTTATTCTAAAAGCAGTCTTTTGAATATCTTCTGCTTTCACACAAATATGATGATACCCAGACCTTAAATCTATCTTGCTAAAAACACAATCACCCACCAAGTGATCTATCAAATCATCAATCCTCAGAAGTGGATACTTATTCTTGATAGTCACCTTGTTCAGATGTTTATAGTCCACACATAACATCATATAACCTTCTTTCTTCTTAACCAACAAAATTGGTGTACCCTGGTCGGAAAAATAGCAAGTGTAATATTTTTCCTCTGCAGTAATAATAGGGAAATTCCTCGAATGTCGATCTCAAGGACTATGTATAAGTATTGATTTCAATTCGAGGTTCAATTAAACAAAAACTTAAATTGGGTTTTGGTTTAGAAATTGTCATTTAAGAATTAGCAGAAATATAAATTGGTTTTTTCACATATATGAAGAATATGCTAGGGTAAAGTGTGTGATTTTCCATGTGACAACCTTGAATCCTGATTTCTTCAACAAGTTCATGATATTCAATTACCTGATCTTTAGTTTATTTTCCCCTAAGTCCTTAGTGGGAAAACCTTTGAACATTCATCCTAAATCCTAAGTCCTTAGAGAATTATGATGAAATCAAGCCTTTGTTTTATCAAGATGTAACCGGTAACTATAGGGTATCCCTAGTCCTAGGTGATATCTACTATCATTTAATCGTACAAAAACCTTAACAACTATGGTCAAGCTAATTGATAACTGTAAAGTAGTCATTTTTGGCGCGACAAGGAAAACATTAAAAATATTGAACGATCAAATTGAATATGAAAAACTATTGCATTAAATAAATTTAAACTTAAAGCCGCTTACAAAATAAAATCAGAGACACCCCCTAACATTGGAGGGTTTAGCTACTCATATTGTTCAAAGTAATTTCAGAATAAAAATTAAACATTACAAATTGATGGTGACTTTGATCTTCAATTGCTTCCGCTCATGAAAGGTCTTTGTTCTCCAACAATTGCATAGGCTTCAATCTTCAATCCTAAAATTCTTTGTCTGCACAAAAAGCTCCTTCAATTCACCAGAAAAAATCTCTTAAATAATCAAAATCCATTGGTCTCAGACGGAACTGCCTAAGGGTCATAGTTAGTGAAAAATCACAAAAACCAGCAAAATCAGCGTCACTGGCCAACACGGCCCATGTCAGGAGACACGGCCGCCCGTGTTGGCCCTTTTTAAAGTTATAGAAGGTACAACACGGCCCGTGTCAGGTGAAACGGCCACCCCTATTGGCCCCATGACTTTTGATTTTTTTAAGGTGTTCCCCCCTGACACAGCCCGTGTGAGGCCTCCTGTAACACTGAATTTTTACTTCCTCCGAAACTCTGTATTTTTCAATTTTTCGCACTGATTTATCCTCATTTATTCCTCTGAGCCTACAAATTGTAAAACACACAACCAACACATAAAATTCAGAAGAATGAAGTAAAACACTAAACAATATAAAGAACAGATAACTAAAATCAAAGGTAAATAATAGTGTAAAAACCACTAGTCAAACTCCCCCAAACTTAAACCGTTGGTTGACCTCAAGTGACAATTACAAGAGCTCATGAAATTTGTAGCATATTAGTACTCATACGTGAGACTTCTGTTCACATTGATCAAGAGGTAGCTCGTCCGATGTTCACACGACGCGAAGAGTTTTTGTAAGAAAATTTTAATCTTGAGCTTCTTCTTCAGATACCTCTCTAACTATGCTTTATACTTAAGTCTTTTTCTGATTTTCCTCCTCTTTCATTCAGATAGTCAAATTAAGGCAATGAGAATTATAATGATCATCATATGCACAAGACTAATCAAAAAAATTTGTTTAGGCACCAAATAAGCAACACTTGCTACTTTAAATACAGATGAAATTTTCAAAACTTTCCAGTTTATATATTGTCCTTATTTGGATGACGTTTGGGGATCAACCCCCTTTGGGCTGAATAACCTGGTGAGGGTTACCCAACTTAGTGGGTCGGTTTCCTTTTACCGCCTTTTCATCATTTGGTGCCAACATTATTCATTTCTCAACCAATCATACATGCATGTCAATCTAGATTATGCCAGACTGTATAGATAAACTACTCAAGGAGTACTTCTCAGGATTCAGGCACTATGATACAAATCTACATGTTAGGCTTGTATCACTGTCACATTATTCTAAACTTCCTACCCTCAAACAATCATCCCTTTATCTCTATGTACTATTCTCGATCTCTTTGAAATACAGTCTCTTGCATAAAACAAAACAAAAAATTACGGTCAAAATTTAGGAAGACTTCAACATGCGGTTTTACACAGCAAATAGCATAAAATAAACAAACAAAACATCAAACAAAACAGTAAATATCCCCCCAAACTTGAACTAAACATTGGCCCCAATCTTTCAAAACAAGATCGAGAAGGGTGACTCATTGAGGGTAATGCAACACCAACGGCTTCATCCTAGCTTTCACCTGCAAGACCCTCTTTTTATTACCTGAATACAAAACAAACAACAAAACAAAAAAATCTATGTCTTTAAACGCGTGGGTTTCCTCCCACGAAGCGCTTTGTTTAACGTCGCATGGCTCAACGGTTCATTCCCCTTCATTATGGGGGGTACTTCCTCTTCAAAACATTGTTGCTCTTCCTTTCCGCAACCAAGAACTCATCTAGTCCAAAAGCATGGATCACTTTGTTCTTCAAGTCACTCCCAACTTCCATCTCATCACCTTGAGGTTCCTTTTTCTTTCTCTTCTTGGTTTCTTGAATGAACTTATGAATTTTGATAGACGCTTGAGATGATGCCACCTGAGAGATTATGTTGGAGACTTTTCTTGGGGGTGGTTTTGAAATTTTGTTGTCTTCTGCTAGTTTGATTGTACCAACTGAAGCTTGATTATTTCCACCTGCACCTTGCTTTTTGATCTCCAACAACTTCAACATTATCTCCTCATCAAATGATTTTAACGTCAGATTACCTGTCTCGATATCAAAATTGCATCGACTAGTAAGTAAAAATTGTCGACCAAGAATGATAGGAGTCTCTTCATCTTCGGGAATATCCATGATCTGGAAGTCAACTGGAAATACAAAATTGTCAATTTCCCCTAATACATCTTCATTTATCCCATATGACTGCTTGATGGCATGATCAACAAATTTTAATTTTTTCCCCACTCTCGCTTATCTTTTTAATACCAAGCTTTTCGAAGATAGAGAATGGAATTAAGCTCACACTAGAACCAGAATCAATTAGAACCCTCTTGAATGTTCTATCTTTTATAGTGCACTGTATTGCAACTGATCCATGATCTTTCTGCTTGATAGGTATTCTTCTCTCAGGTGTGATTACACACAATTTCTCATCACAAGGTACCGATCCATCTCCTGTCGGTCTCTTTTTTTATAGTACCTCCTTCAAGAATTTCCGGTACAAGGGCATTTTCTCGAGTACTTCAAAGAACGGTATGTTGATCTATAGCTTTTTGAACACTTTGACAACTTTATCAAAGTCTTTCTCTTTTGTGTCCTTCTTTGCTACTCAAGAGGGATACGACAAGTTAATCATTGGTTTAGTCTCCTTTGCATTCTTCTCTTCAGTTGGCTTCAGAGGTGATACCACTTCTTCCTGCTTTTTCTTGTTCTCTCTCACTTTTAGATCTACTTCTATGACATGATCATCAAATTTTACCTCCTCTTCTTTTTCTTGAGCAGCTTTCTAACTCCTTATTGTGACAACATTAACATTCTCATAATTTTTTTGATTTCCTTGTGCTTGCAGAGATAATTGTTGTGCAATTTGTCCCATTTTAATTTCCAATTTTTTTATTGAAGTTGTGGTATTCCTGTGATTTCTCCTTGTCTCTTATTGGAATTGAGAAGTGTGGGCATTCATCTTTTCAATAGCTACCTCCCATTCTTCCTTTTGTGGAGCTTGTTGCTGATTTTCTTTCCAGGAGAAGTTGGGATGATTCTTCCACCCTGGATTATAGGTGTTCGAATATAGATTATTCTGCTTCAAAAACTTGATCTCTTCAACTTTTTGTGGAGTAGCAAGATAATGTGCAGTGTGATGAGGTCCACTACAAATCTCACAACTGACAATCTAAACAAGTTGAACTCGGGCTACAGTTTGAGTACCTAAATTCATAGCCCTAAGTTTTTTCTCAACTTCAGTAGCAATTTGATCTTCCATCTTTACCACTTGATTTGCAAGTTTCAAGTCAATTACCCCCTCTAGTTTACTCACACTTCGGTCATATAATTCCAGGTGTTCATTTGCAATAATGGTATCATTGATCTTCTTAATACCAGTGGCTATTGTAAAGTGTGATGAGCCACTGGCAGCTGTGTCGATAAGCTACTTTGTCTTCATTCCGAGGTCATTTACAAACATATGCATTTGCTCAGTTTGATCCATATTGTGAGTGGTACAATCTACCAATAACCTCTTGAATCTCTTATAAGCATCCCCTAGTGACTCTTCTTCTTTCTACTTAAAATTTACAATACCATATCTTTTGCGAATGTAACCAGAAGCAGGAAACTATTCATCCAAAAAAGTTTTCTACATCTCTTCCCAAGTAGTATTACTCCCAGTAGGTAATGAGTAAAACCACTCTTCAGAAAGTGTGAATGGAAACATTCTTAATTTCTTTGCTTCTTCAGAGTTCCCCTCAATCTTCAAAGTCGTTCTCATAGTAAGAAACCTTTGTAAATTATTGTTCGCATCTTCATTTATCTTCCCTGTGAAAGGTATGTTCTCAAGCTTTCGGATTATTGAAGGATGGAGCTGAAAATTTGCAACATTCACCGGTTGATTCATAATAGTCAACCAATTTGCTGGAGCATTTTCTCCTCCATAGTCCCCAAGAAGTTTCTCCGGTAGTGGGGGGTTTTCACCCATAGTTTCCTCTTCCTTTTTAGACTCTAAACCTGAATGATCTGAGGCAACTTCTTCTTCTGATTCTAGTCTAGCTAATCGAGCTTGTATGTGCCTTGTGTGAAAAGTTCTTTCAATTTCTACGTCAAAAGGAAATTCAGTTGAGGAACTTCCTCACATACAAAGTTTAGAGACAAATCACTAATGACAAAAATAAAATAATGATAATTAAAATTGAAATAAAATTTTAGTTGATGAGCAACAAAATTTTAATTGAACAAAAATTGAACTCTATATTCACCGTTGATTTTAGTTATCTATTCTTTACATTGTCTAGCGTTTTACTTCATTCTTCTTCCTTTTATGTGTTGGTTGTGTGTTTTACTGTTTATGGGCTAAGAAGAATAAATTAGGACAAATAAGTACGAAGAAGTGCTAAACACGGAGTTTCAAAGGAAGTAAAAATTCAGTGTTACAGGAGGTCTGACATGGATGGCCGTGTCACCTGACACGGGCTGTGTCAGGGGGGACTCCTTAAAGAAAACCAAAAGTCAGGGGGCCAACACGGGTGTCCGTGTCACCTGACATGGGCCGTGTTTCACCTCCTAGAACTTTAAAAGGAAAAGTTGAATTTTAAGGGCCAACATGAGCGGCTGTGTCGCCTGACACAGATCGTGCTGGCTAGTGACGCTGATTTTGCTAGTGTTTGTGATTTTTCAATAAGTGTGACCCTGAGGGCATTTTGGGAAGTTCCGACCGAGACCAATAGATTTTGATTATTTAAGAGAGTTTTTAGGATGAATTGAGGGAGCTTTTTGTGCAAACAAATAATTTTAGGATTGAAGATTGAAGCCTATGCAATTGTTGAAGAACGAAGATCTTTCATGAGTGGAAGCAATTGAAGATCAAAGTAACCATCAATTTGTAATATTTAATTTTTATTCTAAAATTACTTTGAACAATATGAGTAGCTAAACCCCCAATACTAGGGGTATCCCTGATTTGATTTTGTAAACGACTTTAAGTTCAAATTTCTTTATTGCAATAGTTTTTCATATTCAATTTGACTGTTCAATATTTTTAATGTTTTCCCTGTCAGACCAACAAAGATTGATTTACGGTTAACAATCAGCTGGACCGTGGTTGTTAAGGTTTTTCTATAAAATAGACGATAGTAGATATCACCTAGGACTAGGGATATCCTATAGTTACCGGTTAAATCTTGATAAAACAAAGGCTCGATTTCATCATAATTCTCCAAGGACTTAGGATTTAGGATGAATGTTCAATGTTTTTCCCACTAAGGACTTAGGGGAAAATAAACTAAAGATCTGGTAATTGAATATCATGAACATGTTGAAGAAATCAGGATTCAAGGTTGTCACAGGGAAAATCACACACTTTACCCTAGCATATTCCTCATATCTGTGAAAAAGCCAATTTATATTTCTGCTTATTATTAAGTGACAATTTCCAAACCAAAACCCAATTAAAGTTTTTGTTTAATTGAACCACGAATTGAACTCATTACTTATATGAAGTCCTTGAGATCGACATTCAGGGAATTTCCCCGGCAACGACGCCAAAAACTTGATTGGAAAAATAGCCAGTGTACTATTTTGCCTCTACAGTAATAATAGGGAAGTTCCTGGACTATGGAGCCATCGATATCAGACTAGTTCCAGGAACTAAGTTGGTCGTAAACTCCACCTCACGCTATGGCGGTAAATTACTTACATCTTCAATAAATACTTCAGAAAAATCACAAACTATTGTTTATTCACCAATCTTTCGTTTCCCACCAATATCCAATGTTGCCAACAACACGGTACCATCATGCACAGACTCATTCACTTGCTTGGCAGACATAAACAAATCTCTCTCAAAACCAGAATCAAGAAAGGTAATTGTCTTATCAAAATAGTTTATATAAACATGGTTGTATTCCATCCAGTTCATCCCAAGAATAACATCAAGTTAATCTAATGGAAGACATACTAAATCCACTCCAAAGTCTTTACCAAAAATACTCAATGGACAATTCAAACACACATATGAATTAGTCACTGAACCCATAGCAGGAGTGTCAATAACTATACTTCCATTCATATCAGATAACCCAAGATTAAATATCTTAATACAATCCAAATAAATGAAAGAATGTGTCGTGTCAGTATCAATAATAGCAATCAAATGTGTACCATTAATAAAGCACGTACCTCAGATTAGTTTATCCTCAGTGGCAGTCTCGGAACCAGATAAAGAAAACAATTTCCCTTTAGCTTGTTCCTTCTTTGGCTTGTCACACTTGGTACTAATGTGCCCTTGCTCACCATAGTTGTAGAAGGTCACAATGGCACCTCCTCTCCAATCATAGGACTCATGACCTAGCTTGCCATACTTGAAACACTTCACATCATCACTTGAGCCCTCAGGAGCATGACGTCCTTCGACACCACACTTGTAGCACCTAACCGGAGTATGAGCTCCTCCCCCACTTGGCTTCCTATCATAACCAACTTTATGTTTCCCCTTATGAGCAGAACTCATATACAACTTCCCTATGAATTGGCCTTTTCCCTTCTTATCATCCAAATACTTATTGCGAGCAGCAATATCCCTACTATCCTCATCATAAATTCTAGTCTTGTTAACCAGCTCATAAAATCGCCTAATCTATTGATAACCCATGTCTTTCTTGATCTCGGGCCTCAAACCATTCACAAACTTAAGACACTTAGATATCTTAGTATTAGCAATGTTGTAATGAGAACAAAACTTAATCAACTCCTCAAATCTTATAGCATACTCATCCACAGTTCCATTACCCTACTTCGTCTCAAAAAACTCAATCTTCTTCTTCCCACGCACATCTTTTGGAAAATACTTCTCCAGAAATGCATCTCTGAAAAGTGCCCATGTAACCTCCATCCCATCTTCTTCAAATCTCTAAACAATGTTACTCCATCAATCCTCAGCTTCCTTCTCAAACATATGGGTACCAAACTGCACCCTCTGAGCATCCGAACAATTCATGACCCTAAATATCTTTTCAATCGCTTTCAGCCATACTTCCCCAAGGCACAGAAGCTCTCATGCGATTCTTTAAAGATTGGAGGATTGTTCCTCTGAAACTTTCCCAAGGCACAAAATTCATCATCATCCATGTTACCCATATTCACATTCGGAGCCTACCCAATTACACTAGCCAACATTGCCAACGCCTCGACAATAGCATTGTCATTCCTTCCTGTAACCATCATCTTAAAATTCCAATTAACCAACAATTCTCATCATACAAACAATATTGATTGTGTCATATACACATATTGAATACAAAAGGAAATAAACCACATTAATAAACTGACCAAATGGCCGAACATGCTCTGATACCACTAATGTAACACCCCCTAAACCCCTACGCAATAATATGGGATAATTAGAGTAAATTAGCATGCATATCAAAAGAGGATGTCACATGTATTTCAAAATAAACACAAATACATTGGTCATGCTAATAACACGCATTTAAAACCATATTCCATACACGTATGTATATTACAGTGGAATAATTCTCTTTTCAAAGCGATACCAGTAATTGAATCTCATAATAGAAATAATGTATTAAGGCATTATACATTAAAGGCCACTCATCACATAATCTCAAATACAATACAAAATAAAAGAGAGTATATCAAACATCTCTCAAAACAACATGAATTCAAACGTATCCCGTGTTACATAACCAGAGCATAACTCACTACCTAAACATAGATAAGCAAATAACTAGCTCCTCCGACTAATCCTTGCAAGAAGCACCACTACCTTCGGTTCCTAAGCGATGTCATACAAACATCATTCCAATAAAAGGGTGAGAATTCATATCATTATAGAAATATATAATAATAAGTAATGAAAAACATACAAACAACAATTGAATTTATCACACTTCACATATTCATGTATTCAACATTTCTTAACATAATTCATATGTTTACATATACGACATTGCTCAACAATTCAAGATTCAAAGATAACCAATCACAAATACCACCAATGTAACATTCACATGAATATTACATATTGCACACCAATTACATATTTCACATCGACATATGTGACTTGAATGCAACTCAATGCAATATGCATGTGGTACCAATTGTTATCCTTTACGGTTTTTACGTTTAAACCGAGTTCATCTCCAAGACAGATAACCACCAAAAAGCTCATCCTCCAAGCTTTCATACATGTCTTCTAGGTTTCGTACAAGTCACTAGCTCTCGCAAAAACTAGAAAACATTTCCTCTGGACAACAAATGATACATGTGCAATCTCAACAATCATATGCAATTTGTAACACCCCATTTCTACCCAACAAGTTAAATAAAATCAGAGTTCTAAAAATTTTCCAACAAACAAATGGAATGCTACACTTTCAACTTAAAACTACGACATTCAATCATTTATAGTTCAGATACATAACACATGAGCTTCGGATGAACCGATAACAACCAGCTTAGTTTCTAAAAATAAAACAACTTTCATTACTACGCAGCGGATTCACAGAATTCAACTGAAAACACCATAACATCTTATCCAATTCAAAAACAACTTTAAGACAACAAGTCTTTTAATGAAAACAACTTAAAAATTCAGCAACAAAAATGAATATCAACAACTAAATATCAAGCGTTCATCCCCTCGAGTGCTACGTATCAGAGCGACGATGCCGACTCGAACTAACGAGGTAATAACTATCCTTCTTGAATACCTGCACATTACCAACAGAGGGCAACATTTAAACAGAAGGGGTGAGATATCAAACTATATAACAGGACGTATGATAAATAATATATCAGAATCAAATCATATAAAATCACCATTTCACAACTTTCAAACATCTTTAATCTCAACAAAACATCAACATGACATAACAACTAATTCACAACCTTTAGATGATATCTGTCACAATAAGTCAACAACATAAAGAAACAACAAATCTATCTTCACCACAACTCAATATGCAACATCAAATGCGACTCAATTACAATACACATGCATGTGGTACCATTGGAGCCGAACTCCCAACTTAAAAATCTGCCAATAAATAGAGGCATCAACAAGGCATAAGCCTTCAACTTTATATTTGCCAATCCAGGCCAACTTGACGAGCATCAACTCCAACATGATATGCTATGTATGCATTAACGACATGAACGTAATAACAACAACAACAACAATAATTAAACTTAATTAAACATTGGTCATAAGCATGCAACATAAATATTTTGCCCATAAATAGAGACAATGAAATCACCTGCAAATTCACACTTTTCAACAAAAATGCCACTCAACAGGTCAACCAAAATTACCACAATAAACCGCGTAATTACTCGGACTATTTTGGCTAAAATCGGTTAAATTAATTATCGGCCAAAAATTCTATTATTTCTACTTTATACTAAGTTTCTTATTACGACTCGGTTAAATTAATACTACACTACTATTCGAACTTGTACTGTAAATAATACGGTTCTGCTATCGAAATTGAGACTAACTTAAAATAATCAATTACTCCAAAATAATTATCTCTAGTTCACAACTCCTAAAAATTAGTTTATTAATAAAACTAACTTATTATTAGTATTATAATCATTATTATTATTAAATATTAATTATACTAATAATACTACATTATTATTATTATTATTATTGTATATTAAAGAAATAGTATTATATATCATTAACATAGACTATACAGTAACAAGACATGGTTTTTATTAAGTTCATATCACAGGTGATACAGTACCGTCAATTTGTTATCCTCCCTTAATAGCTAGGTGTGCTGCATGTTAATGAAACTAGCTACAGAATATATATACACATATTAATGAAACAAGCTACAGTAACAGAACAAGGCCATTAAATAATAATTCCATTCATACGCTTCTGTGTTGCAAGCCAAGTGCCACTCCATTCCAGCGCTACAGTATAAAACAAGTAACACTAATGCTACTTCACTTGTATTCGCTACTGTATTCCAAGAAAAATAATTGCCATTGAATACTTCTTAATGCTACTTTATTATATGCCAAAACAAGTGCCATTTAAATATTAATATTTCAAGTTCCGCTACTGTAAGCAATGCAAGCCACGTGCCTTTTAATTAATTACTACATAATGTCGCTACATGCTTTACGCTACAGTATGCTAGTTAAACTCCAAGTGCATTTAAATACTGCATCTCATATATCTCTACAGCAACAAAAAAATTGGAACTTTTGTAAAGAAAGATACTAAGGTACTTATATATGCATTATCCAATTATATTGGGTCCTAAATCATCTCTCAATTTCATCAATATTCCAATTTCAGACACAATTAGAAATAATATTCATAACCCAAATTCACATACTATTAATTATTCACCCTATTATAGAGTCAGAACTTCACCCTTACATTGGATTAAGAGCAGCTTTAAGAGACTTCAACCGAATTTTTGGGGAATTTTGGCACTAGAAGTAATTTTTCCTCTTCTTCTTCTTCTCCCATCACAAACCCTATTTTCCTCTTTTTCTTCTCTTTCCTGATAACAAAACTCTCTCCTATTTCATCTACTTCTATTCTGATATAATAGTTATATTATATTTAATCTAAATAAATCAAATTGGGCCTAAATGCTACACCCCACTTTTACTACACAACACCACCAATTAAGCCCAAATTCACATTTAAGCTTAATTATAAAATAACACTTTAACTTAATTCCACCAAATTAAATCCGATTAATTATTATTCCAACTTAATAAAATAATTCCGACTTCGACGATAAAAATTTGAATTAATATAAAATATTAAAAAATATTTAATTAAATAAATAATTAAATATTGGGGCGTTACAACTCTCCCCCACTTAGAATATTTTTGTCCTTGAAAACCTACTTGATACGGTCACTCTTAATGCAAATTTCGCATCCAACTCTCTAATCTTTAATTCGCGTTTGGCAACACTTCGACCACTACTTTCTCGACATAACAACGCTCAATATGATTTAATTCAAATCCATACGTGTTAATCATTCAACGTGTTCGCGACATAATCGTTAATAACTTATTAACCACTTCAACAATATTTTGACATATCAACATTTAAATTGGTTACACACTTATATTTGGATATACAATACTACATTAGCATCTTAACAACATTTTCAACACCAAAAACACATACACAATTTAATTCCCATATATACATATGTATGTCAATTATCAACACAATATCAACAACTCCATTCATATCATCGTATCACTCTTATAGTGACATCAACATATCCAACATATTCAACTTCATCATATTATGGAATACTATCCATCATTTACAGTAACTAACAACAACATCACAACAATGGGGACAAAATTATTATAACATCAACTTAACAATATAACTAAACAAATATGCACACAACTCACCACCTAATAACAACTACAATAAATTCCTTATAGGATCAACAAATATCTCCGAGATATCACAACACCTTGGCACATCATCCTTACACCAACAATCTACCAAATCAAGCACGTAGAGTCGTATACTCATAGAAACTGTGCCACATACGCTTCAGCTGCGCAACTTTGATAAACCATCTTAAGTCACCGTCCTCATTAAAGGTTCTGCCAACTATACAGTTTACAATCCTTATTCCAGTTCTAGGCTTTCCTCAACATCCACCATAAAACCATTGTTCACTTGATATTCTCAATCTTTCACTTTGCGACGTTAGCTCGCATGTAAACCCGCTACTTCAAATTGTTCAATTTATCACAACTCTTTCCTAGCAATTCCTCTATTACTTCACACAAACTGGTGAGAGGCTACCTTTTGATATAACATGAACCACTTCGCTCACCATTAAGATAGCAAGACAAGTTTATACCATCTAACACGATCTCGTCTACTATCAACAAGAGATTAAGGGTGACCACTTCCTCAATTTGTCAATAGATAGGCGACAATCATAATGGAGTATAAACCATCGTTACTAAACTATAAAAGTGTTCCTTTAGAACTTGTACTCAAGTTACCTAACGCACTATAATCCAATAATTTCCAATGAGGTTTGCAAATACTCCCACAATTTCCCTCTCATTAGATTTTGTCGATGAGACACCAACGCTCAACATATTACACGATCCATATTACACTCACTTAGCCTCACATGAAGGTTATGTATCCTCCAACTCAAGAATTACTTTCTTCATCTCCGCATCATCAGGAATATAAATTTGATTACGGAATCTCAACAAACCATGTGCATCTAACTCGAAATCATCATTCTCGGACTGATCGAGTCCAACCGTCGAATCTACCAATTTAACATCTAACTTATGAGCTTCTTTGACACTATCCAGAAAATCATTGTTAATCTTCAACATTCCCAACATAACACTCTTCGGGGTCACTTTGCAAACTAAGCTCACATCTCTAAACTGTTCAATAAATTCCAACCCTTTAACCATCATTACCGACATATGTAAAGTCCTTTGACTTAACACATCAGCCACCACATTAGCTTTACCTTAGATGATAATTCAAACCAAAATCATAATCTTCCAATAACTCCAACCATCTCCGTTGTATCCTATTCAATTCCTTCTGATCAAATAAATACTTTAAACTCTTACGGTCGCTAAATACTTCAAATCTAGAACCAAAAAGAGAATGTCTCCAAACCTTCAACATAGACACCACTAAGTCCCATCTTAGACGCGTTCATAATACACTACAAATGACTCGCTCAGATTAGGCAAAACCAATACCGGAGCAGTCGTCAATCTTTTCTTTAGTTCTACAAAACTTTCTTCACATGCAACATCCTATACTTGAAATGACGAACGACTATCCATTTTAATGCTGAACATCTCATTTCTCAACTTATTCGCCAACAACATATTACGCTTGACCTCGTCTCGAACAATCGCGATAATAACCAATCATGCCAAAAGAAAAACCTCTAGTTCCGTAAACGACTTCAGAGTTCCTCCATACGGGAATGAATCAACCATATTTGAAAACACTCTCATATGATAGAATACATTTCTATCTCCTCATAGGTTCAAATAGAACACTAATCTGATACTCGGAACACAAGATATGAATTTCCAAAGTTATCCGAAAATGCGAACACCGACGTCATGCAGCAGCATACATTCACACACTTTATGATAACATCAGAACAAAATATCTTTGTATCAGCACCAACACTTACCATTCTTGAAATCATACTCATCTCCTCGCATTTCCGACTCTGACTCATGATTCAAAAATATTCCAACAACTTCAACATCTTTTACAATCACTTATAAGGATCCCACGACAAGGTCTACATAAATCTGTCACTCTATCACCGTTCAAACGTCAACATCTTACACATGGCTAGTCAAACCGATAACTTCACAGTCCACCAGCAACGCTGAGACGTGGCAACTTTCCAAATTCCATCTTCCAAAAATTGTCCTTGTTACTTAGAAATCACCTTCATAAATATCAGAGATTTACAATCTACTTGTATTCCAACAATTGTTACATTACTCATCATCCTTCGAGAAGTAAACATTAACAATGTATGATCATCCTCCTTCAAGATGTTCCAACTTGATTAACAAACAAAGTCTTTAATCCATGACACCTTCATATTCGGGAAACAACAAAACTTCAGTAATACTTGCACTGTCGCCATCAACAGCATACCGAACTAACATCTTACAACCAAAATGTATCAGAGAAACAAAGTTTATCCCTTGCTTATCTCCAAACCAACTCCTGCATACAACTCGATTAGAAAAACAACAAGAACCGACAGTGTTTCACACACTTGTCGCGTACTAAGGAACAAACAACATTAGACAACTTGGCCGGACGGACCGACCTGCTCTGATACCACTAATGTAACGCCCCATTTCTACCCAACGAGTTAAATAAAATCAGAGTTATAAAATTTTTCCAACAAACAAATGGAATGCTACACTTTCAACTTAAAACTACGACATTCAATCATCTATAGTTCAGATACATAACACATGAGCTTCGGATGAACCGATAACAACCAGCTTAGTTTCGAAAAATAAAACAACTTTCATTACTACGCAGCGGATTCATAGAATTCAACTGAAAACACCATAACATCTTATCCAACTCAAAAACAACTTTAAGACAACAAGTCTTTTAATGAAAACAACTTAAAAATTCAGCAACAAAAATGAATATCAACAACTAAATATCAAGCGTTCATCCCCCCGAGTGCTACGTATCAGAGCGACGATGCCGACTTGAACTAACGAGGTAATAACTATTCTTCTTGAATACCTGCACGTTACCAACAGAGGGCAACATTCAAACAGAAGGGGTGAGATATCGAACTATATAACAGGACAAATGATAAATAACATATCAGAATCAAATCATATAAAATCACCACTTCACAAGTTTCAAACATCTTTAATCTCAACAAAACATTAACACGACATAACAACTAATTCACAACCTTTAGATGATATGTGTCACAACAAGTCAACAACATAAAGAAACAACAAATCTATCTTCACCACAACTCAATATGCAACATCAAATGCGCCTCAATTACAATGCACATGCATGTGGTACCATTGGAGCAAAACTCCCAACTTAAAAATCTGCCAATAAATAGAGGCATCAACAAGGCATAAGCCTTCAACTTTATATTTGCCAATCCACGCCAACTTGACGAGCATCAGCTCCAACATGATATGCTATGTATGCATTAACGACATGAACGTAATAACAACAACAACAACAATAATTAAACTTAATTAAACATTGGTCATAAGCATGCAACATAAATATTTTGCCCATAAATAGAGACAATGAAATCACCTGCAAATTCACACTTTTCAACAAAAATGCCACTCACTAGGTCAACCAAAATTACCATAATAAACCGCATAATTACTTGGACTATTTTGGCTAAAATTGGTTAAATTAATTATCGGCCAAAAATTCTATTATTTCTACTTTATACTAAATTTCTTATTACGACTCGGTTAAATTAATATTACACTACTATTCGAACCTGTACTGTGAATAATACGGTTCTGCTATCGAAATTGGGACTAACTTAAAATAATCAATTACTCCAAAATAATTATCTCTAGTCACAACTCCTAAAAATTAGTTTATTAATAAAACTAACTTATTATTAGTATTATTATAATTATTATTATTAAATATTAATTATACTAATAATACTACATTATTATTATTATTATTATTATATACTAAAGAAATAGTATTATATATCATTAATATAGACTATACAGTAACAAGACATGGTTTTTATTAAGTTCATATCACAGGCTGATATAGTACCGTCAATTTGTTATCCTCCCTTAATAGCTAGGTGTGTCGCATGTTAACGAAACAAGATACAAAATATATATACACATATAAATGAAACAAGCTACAGTAACAGAACAAGGCCATTAAATAATAATTCCATTCATACGCTACGATGTTTCAAGCCAAGTGCCACTCCATTCCATGCGCTACAGTATAAAACAAGTAACACTAATGCTACTTCACTTGTATTCGCTACTGTATTCCAAGAAAAACATTTGCCATTGAATACTTCTTAATGCTACTTTATTATATGCCAAAACAAGTGCAATTTAAATATTAATCTTTCAAGTTCCGCTACTGTAAGCAATGCAAGTCAAGTGCCTTTTAATTAATTACAACATAATATCGCTACATACTTTACGCTACAGTATGCTAGTTAAACTCCAAGTGCCTTTAAATACTGCATCTCATATATCGCTACAACAACATAAAAATTGGAACTTTTGTAAAGAAAGATACTAAGGTACTTATATATGCATTATCCAATTATATTGGGTCCTAAATCATCTCTCAATTTCATCAATATTCCAATTTCAAACACAATTAGAAATAATATTCATAACCCAAATTCACATACTATTAATTATACACCCTATTATAGAGTAAGAACCCCACCCTTACCTTGGATTAAGAGCATCTTTAAGAGACTTCAACCGGATTTTTGGGGAATTTTGGCACTAGAAGCAATTTTTCCTCTTCTTCTTCTCCCCTCACAAACCCTATTTTCCTCTTTTTCTTCTCTTTCCTGATAACAACACTCTCTCCTATTTCATCTACTTCTATTCTGATATAATAGTTATATTATATTTAATCTAAATAAATCAAATTTGGCCTAAATGCTACACCCCACTTTTACTACACAACACCACCAATTAAGCCCAAATTCACATTTAAGCTTAATTATAAAATAACACTTTAACTTAATTCCACCAAATTAAATCCGATTAATTATTATTCCAACTTAATAAAATAATTCCGACTTCGACGATAAAAATTTGAATTAATATAAAATATTAAAAAATATTTAATTAAATAAATAATTAAATATCGGGGCGTTACAACTCTCCCCCACTTAGAATATTTTCGTCCTCGAAAATCTACTTGATACGGTCACTCTTAATGCGAATTTCGCATCCAACTCTCTAATCTTCAATTCGCGTTTGGCAACACTTCGACCACTACTTTCTCGACATAACAACGCTCAATATGATTTAATTCAAATCCATACGTGCTAATCATTCAACATGTTCGCGACATAATCGTTAATAACTTATCAACCACTTCAACAATATTTTGACATATCAACATTTAAATTGGTAACACACTTATATTTGGATATACAATACTACATTAGCATCTTAACAACATTTTCAACACCAAAAACACATACACAATTTAATTCCCATATATATATATATATATATATATATATATGTATGTCAATTATCAACACTATATCAACAACTCCATTCATATCATCGTATCACTCTTATAGTGACATCAACATATCCAACATATTCAACTTCATCATATTATGGAGTATTATCCATCATTTACAGTAACTAACAACAACATCACAACAATGGGGACAAAATTATTATAACATCAACTTAACAATATAACTAAACAAATATACACACAACTCACCACCTAATAACAACTACAATAAATTCCTTATAGGATCAACAAATATCTCCGAGATATCACAACACCTTGGCACATCATCCCTACACCAACAATCTACCAAATCAAGCACGTAGAGTCGTATACTCATAGAAACTGTGCCACATACGCTTCAGCTGCGCAACTCTGATAAACCATCTTAAGTCACCGTCCTCATTAAAGTTTCTGCCAACTATACAGTTTACAATCCTTATTCCAGTTCCAGGCTTTCCTCAACATCCACCATAAAACCATTTTTCACTTGATATTCTCAATATTTCACTTTGCGACGTTAGCTCGCATGTAAACCCGCTACTTCAAATTGTTCAATACATCACAACTCTTTCCTAGCAATTCCTCTATTACTTCACACAAACTGGTGAGCGGCTACCTTTTGATATAACATTAACCACTTTGCTCACCATTAAGATAGCAAGAAAAGTTTATACCATCCAACACGATCTCGTCTACTATCAACAAGAGATTAAGGGTGATCAGTTCCTCAATTTGTCAATAGATAGGCGACAATCATAATGGAGTATAAACCATCGTTACTAAAATATAAAAGTGTTCCTTTAGAACTTGTACTAAAGTCACCTAACGCACTATAAACCAATAATTTACAACGAGGTTTGCAAATACTCCCATAATTTCCCTCTCATTAGATTTTATCAATGAGACACCAACGCTCAACATATTACACGGTCCACATTACACTCACTTAGCCTCACATGAAGGTTAAGTATCCTCCAACTCAAGAATTGCTTTCTTCATCTCCGCATTATCAGGAATACAAATTCGATTACGGAATCTCAACAAACCATGTGCATCAAACTCGAAATCATCATTCTCAGACTGATCGAGTCCAACCGTCGAATCTACCAATTTAACATCTAACTTCTGAGCTTCTTTGACACTATCCAGAAAATCATTGTTAATCTTCAACATTCCCAACATAACACTCTTCGAGGTCACTTCGCAAACTAAGCTCACATCTCTAAACTGTTCAATGAATTCCAACCTTTTAACCATCATTACCAACATATGTAAAGTCCTTTGACTTAACACATCATCCACCAAATTAGCGTTACCTTAGATGATAATTCAAACCGAAATCATAATCTTCCAATAACCCCAACCATCTCCGTTGTATCCTATTCAATTCCTTCTGATCAAATAAATACTTTAAACTCTTACGGTCGCTAAATACTTCAAATCTAGAACCAAAAAGAGAATGTCTCCAAACCTTCAACATAGACACCACTAAGTCCCATCTTAGACGCGTTCATAATACACTACAAATGACTCGCTCAGATTAGGCAAAACCAATACCGGAGCAGTCGCCAATCTTTTCTTTAGTTCTACAAAACTTTCTTCACATGCAACATCCTATACTTGAAATGACGAACGACTATCCCTTTTAATGCTGAACATCTCATTTCTCAACTTATTCGCCAACAACATATTACGCTTGACCTCGTCTCGAACAATCGCGATAATAACCAATCATTCCCAAAGAAAAACCTCTAGTTCCGTAAACGACTTCAGAGTTCCTCCATATGGGAATGAATCAACCATATTTGAAAACACTCTCATATGATAGAATACATTTCTATCTCCTCATAGGTTCAAACAGAACACTAATCTGATACTCGAAACACAAGATATGAATTTCCAAAGTTATCCAAAAATACGAACACCGACGTCATGCAGCAGCATACATTCACACACTTTATGATAACATCAGAACAAAATATCTTTGTATCAGTACTAACACTTACCATTCTTGAAATCATACTCATCTCCTTGCATTTCCGACTCTGACTCATGATTCAAAAATATTCCAACAACTTCAACATCTTTTACAATCACTTACAAGGATCCCACGACAAGGTCTACATAAATCTGTCACTCTATCACCGTTCAAACGTCAACATCTTACGCATGGCTAGTCAAACCAATAACTTCACAGTCCACCAGCAGCGATGAGACGTCGCAACTTCCCAAATTCCATCTTCCAAAAAGTGTCCTTGTTACTTAGAAATCACCTTCAGAAATATCAGAGATTTACAATCTACTCGTATTCCAACAATCGTTACATTACTCATCATCCTTCGAGAAGTAAACATTAACAATGTATGATCATCCTCCTTCAAGATGTTCCAACTTGATTAACAAACAAAGTCTTTAATCCATGACACCTTCATATTCGGGAAACAACAAAACTTCAGTAATACTTGCACTGTCGCCATCAACAGCATACCGAACTAACATCTTACAACAAAAATGTATCAGAGAAATAAAGTTTATTCCCTGCTTATCTCCAAACCAACTCCTGCATACAAATCGATTAGAAAAATAATAAGAACCGACAGTGTTTCACACACTTGTCGCGTACTAAGGAACAAACAATATTAGACAACTTGGCCGGACGGACCGACCTGCTCTGATACCACTAATGTAACGCCCCATTTCTACCCAACGAGTTAAATAAAATCAGAGTTATAAAATTTTTCCAACAAACAAATGGAATGCTACACTTTCAACTTAAAACTACGACATTCAATCATCTATAGTTCAGATACATAACACATGAGCTTCGGATGAACCGATAACAAGCAGCTTAGTTTCGAAAAATAAAACAACTTTCATTACTACGCAGCGGATTCATAGAATTCAACTGAAAACACCATAACATCTTATCCAACTCAAAAACAACTTTAAGACAACAAGTATTTTAATGAAAACAACTTAAAAATTATGCAACAAAAATGAATATCAACAACTAAATATCACGCGTTCATCCCCCCGAGTGCTATGTATCAGAGCGACGATGCCGAATCGAACTAACGAGGTAATAACTATCCTTCTTGAATAGCTGCACGTTACCAATAGAGGGCAACATTCAAACAGAAGGGGTGAGATATCGAACTATATAACTGGACGTATGATAAATAATATATCAGAATCAAATCATATAAAATCACCACTTCACAAGTTTCAAACATCTTTAATCTCAACAAAACATCAAAACAAAATAACAACTAATTCACAACCTTTAGATGATATGTGTCACAACAAGTCAACAACATAAAGAAACAACAAATCTATCTTCACCACAACTCAATATGCAACATCAAATGCGACTCAATTACAATGCACATGCATGTGGTACCATTGGAGCAGAACTCCCAACTTAAAAATATGCCAATAAATAGAGGCATCAACAAGGCATAAGCCTTCAACTTTATATTTTCCAATCCACGCCTACTTGACGAGTATCAGCTCCAACATGATATGCTATGTATGCATTAACGACATGAACATAATAACAACAACAATAATAATTCAACTTAATTCAACATTGGCCATAAGCATGCAACTTAAATATTTTGCCCATAAATAAAGACAATGAAATCACCTGCAAATTCACACTTTTCAACAAAAATGCCACTCACTAGGTCAACCAAAATTACCATAATAAACCGCATAATTACTTGGACTATTTTGGCTAAAATCGGTTAAATTAATTATCGGCCAAAAATTCTATTATTTCTACTTTATACTAAATTTCTTATTACGACTCGGTTAAATTAATACTACACTACTATTCGAACATGTACTGTGAATAATACGGTTCTGCTATCGAAATTGGGACTAACTTAAAATAATAAATTACTCCAAAATAATTATCTCTAGTTCACAACTCCTAAAAATTAGTTTATTAATAAAATTAACTTATTATTAGTATTATTATAATTATTATTATTAAATATTAATTATACTAATAATACTATATTATTATTATATACTAAAGAAATATTATTATATATCATTAACATAGACTATATAGTAACAAGACATGGTTTTTATTAAGTTCATATCACAGGCTGATATAGTACCATCAATTTGTTATCCTCCTATTACATGATGCAAATAATTCAGTTTAGTTAACTTTGGTGGTTTGTTACTTAACAGTATATATAGTACTGTCTTGTACATTCCAAAAGCAGAATAATACAATGAGTTTATTCCATTTTACTTTTTCTCTCTTGGCGTTCCAAAGTTAACATGGTATCAGTTTGAAATTTCATTTCCGCACCTTTCTTTTTCCTTTCATCTTCTTCGCGCCTTCTTCTTCTTCGCGCCTTCACGCCTTCTTCTTCCTTTGTTGCATCAGCTTGATTATGGCGCTTCCTTACTCTGATTTTGCTACCAATCCTTCCAATCCTTACTACACGCATCCTAATGAGAATCCCTCTCTTGTTCTTGTTCAACCTGTTCTTGATACCAAGAACTACCAGATCTGGTCTAGATCAATGAAAGTGGCTCTTATCTCCAAGAACAAGATCAAGTTCGTTGATGGCACTCTTTCTCCTCCGCCTATCTCCGACTCTCTATACGAACCTTGGCTGCGATACAACAATCTCGTCCTCTCATGGCTTCAACGCTCGATTTATGAGGAAATTGCAAAATCTCTTCTCTGGTATGATCGTGCTTCTCTTGTATGGAAAAGTTTGGAAAATCGTTTTTCTCAGGGAGATATTTTTCGCATTGCCGACATTCAAGAAACTGTTGCTCGTCTTCAACAAGGAACTCTCGATATCTCTTTGTTCTTCACGAAATTGATGATGCTTTGGGAAGAAATCGAGAACTTCCGGCCAATTCGTGATTGTACTTGCGCTATATCGTGCTCCTGTGGTGCTGCTTCAGACTTACGCAAATTCAAAGAACAAGATAAAGTTATCAAGTTCTTGAAACGCCTTGGTGACCAATACACTCATGTTCGCTCGCAGATTATGTTGATGACCCCACTACCAACTCTTGATAATGTGTTTAATCTGGTTCTTCAACAAGAACGTCAATTCAACCTTCTTTCACCTTCTGCTTCTTCAATTGAGTCTCAATCATCTGTGAATCACCTTTCTCAAGCACCTTCTCGTTCTTCTCACAACCCTGGTCGTGGTCGTGGCCGTGGTGGCCGTGGAAACCGACTCTGTACTCATTGCAACCGCACCAATCACACCATTGAGACTTGTTTCATGAAACATGGCTATCCCCCTGGATTTCAACAATGCAAGCCTACTACATCTGTGGGGAATTCTGTTGATTCTACAGTGAACTCGATTCAAGATGCTGCTTCTCCTCAACTTGAGGCATTATCTTCCTCTGCTTCCACATCAAACACCAGTCCAAGTGCTTTGTCTACGATTCAAGAGCAATACACTCAGATTCTGCAGCTCCTCCAATAGTCTAATTTGCAATCTCCTTCACCTCCCTCGATTAATTCAGTTTATACTGCTAATTCTGTGTCCCATACCTCTCCTCATACTTCCTCTGGTAAGAATTCCTCAAATCTTCCTTGTCATAACTGGTGGATCATTGACACAGGTGCCACTGATCACATCACCCATATCTTTGCCAGTTTCCTTTCCACATACCACATTGCACCTAAATCTATGACAATGCCTAATGGTGACTCTGTCACTACAACTATTGCTGGTTCAGTTTTACTATGTGATTCACTTGTCCTTCATAACGTTTATTACTTTCCTTCATTTCATGTCAATATTATCTCTGTCACCACTCTTTTTGACTCCACTTTATATGATGTGAAATTTTCCCCTAATTGCTGTCAAATTATGCAGTTGTCCCAATCCAAGATGACTGGATTTACAGCTAGGAGGATTGGCAAATTGTATGTTCTTGATGCCACCCCACCTAAGGCCATCTCTCCCACATCTGGCTCTATCAACACCTCCTCTTCTCCCCAATTAGAACCTGCTAAACATGATCCTGCTACTATTTGGCATCTTAGGCTTGGACACTTAAGTCCTTACATACATAAATGTATTTCCTCCCAATTTCCTTTTGTCACCTACAATGACAATCATAAGCCCTGTAATACTTGCCATTTGGCTAAGCAAAAACATTTGCTATTTACTCACAGTAATACTAAGTCTGTTGCCATCTTCGATTTACTTCATGTCGATATTTGGGGCCCTCTTTCCATACCTTCCATATGTGGCCACAAGTATTTTTTAACCCTCGTAGACGATTACAACAGGTTTACATGGACAATTTTTATGGCCAACAAAAGTGAAACCAGAAACCATTTAATTCACTTCATATCTTTTATCGAAACTCAATTTAACAAGAAACTCAAGTGCATTCGTAGTGATAATGGTCCTGAGTTTCTCATGACCACTTTCTACCTTTCTAAAGGAATCATTCATCAAAGGTCTTGTGTGGAAACACCTCAACAGAACGGTATCGTGGAAAGAAAACATCAGCATATTTTGAATGTTGCCCGTTCCCTCTCTTTCCACTCTCACCTCCCTCACAACCTTTGGCACCTTTCCATACAACAGGCCATTCATATTATAAACCGTCTTCCCACTCCTCTTTTAAACAACCACTCTCCCTACCAAAAACTCCATTCTACTCCTCCCACCCTTAACCATATGAGAGTCTTTGGTTGTCTTGCCTATTCTTCGACCTTGCTTAACCATCACACTAAATTCGAACCAAGAGCAAGGAAATCTATTTTTCTTGGCTACAGGGAAGGCACAAAAGGCTACCTTCTCTATGATCCTATCACACATGAATTTTACATTTCAAGGAATGTATTCTTTTATGAAACTGTGTTCCCTTTTGCATCCATCCCACTTGCACCTAATCCTATAATTCCTACTCCTGACCCTCCTCCCCTTGATTCACCTGATATTTTCACCAACATTCCACCCATCTCACCTCCACCATCTAATGAACCTTCCTCTCCTACCTCTCTCCCCCAGCCAGATTCTCCCACTAATCTCTCTTCTTCCTCAAATGACACTAACAACTCCCCTTGCCCCTCCCCTCTTGTGCCAACCAGAAAATCCAATCGAAATATTAAACCTCCAGCTTATCTATCTGATTATCACTGCAATTTGCTATCCTCCATGCTGCAACATCTGACTCAGGTTCCTCTAACTACCCTCTCTCTTCTGTATTATCTTATAGCCAATGTAGTCCTGATCAAAAATTATTTTGTCTGTCCATAAGCTCTTTCACAGAACCCAAAACCTATAAACAAGCCTGCAAGTTTGATTGTTGGAACAATGCTATGAAATCTGAGTTAGATGCTCTTGAATCTACAAATACTTGGTCTATTGTTGATTTGCCTGCAGGCAAACAATCGATTGGTTGCAAATGGGTCTACAAAATCAAGCATCATGCTGATGGATCCATCGAACGATACAAGGCCCGTTTGGTAGCAAAAGGATATACTCAGCTGGAGGGTGTGGATTATTTCGACACTTTCTCACCTGTTGTGAAGCTTACTTCTATTCGAACCCTTCTCTCAGTGGATGCCATTAAGAATTGGCACTTGGAACAACTCGAAGTCAACAATGCCTTCCTTCATGGTGATCTACATGAGGAAGTGTATATGGATCTGCCTCCTGGATTCCTGCCCCCTGCTTCTTCGACCAACGAAGTTTGCACTTCTTCGACCAATGAAGTTTGCACTTCTTAGACCAACGAAGTTTGCACTTCTTCGACCAACGAAGTTTGCACTTCTTCGACCAATGAAGTTTTCACTTCTTCGATCAACAAAGTTTGCACTTCTTCGACCAACAAAGTTTGCAAATTGCATAAGTCATTATATGGCCTGAAGCAGGCTAGCAGACAGTGGTTTTCGAAATTGTCCACTGCCCTTATCTCTCTTGGCTACTCATATTCTTCTGCTGATCATTCTTTTTTCACAAAATCACATGACTCTTCTTTTACTGCCTTATTAGCCTATGTTGATGATATTGTCTTAGCCGGTAATGATTTGCAGGAAATCCAATATATCAAAAGCTTCCTTAATTCCACTTTCAAAATCAAGGACCTTGGTAGGCTAAAATATTTTCTTGGTCTAGAAGTTGCAAGATCAACTCACGGCATTTTTCTCAATCAGAGAAAGTACGCTTTGGAATTGCTGGAAGACAGTGGCTTATTGGCTACTAAACCTTGCTCTACTCCCTTCGATTCCTCCTTGAAGCTTCATTATGATAACTTACCACCTTTTGAAGACGTCACAGCTTATCGAAGGCTTGTTGGAAAACTTCTATATCTGACTACCACCAGACCTGACCTTGCATTCATCGTTCAACAACTCAGCCAATTCATCTCACATCCTATGCAAGTTCATCATTCTGCAACAATTCGAGTCCTCAAGTATCTCAAAGGTGCTCCTGCCAAGGGTTTGTTCTATTCATCTTCCTCTCCACTTAAACTCTCTGGCTTCGCAGACTCAGATTGGGCAAGTTGCCCTGCTACCCGCAGATCCGTAACTGGATATTGTATGTTCCTTGGCAATTCCCTCATATCCTGGAAATCCAAAAAGCAGTCTACAGTATCCAAATCAAGTTCAGAAGCGGAATACAGGGCCTTGGCAAGCTTGACTTGTGAATTGCAATGGCTGCAATATTTGTTCAAGGATCTCCACATCTCCTTTGATCAACCTAGCTCAGTCTATTGTGACAACAAAAGTGCTATCTACCTTGCTCACAACCCCACCTTCCATGAACGGACAAAACATATCGAAATTGACTGCCACATCATTCGTGAGATAATCCAAACTGGTCTCATCCACCTTTTACCAGTTTCTTCTGCTGCTCAATTGGAAGATGTTCTCACCAAGCCTTTGGCAGCTCCCTCTTTAGATTCTCTTGTTTCCAAGCTTGGTCTATTAGACATCCATAGTCCAGCTTGTGGGGGGCTATTACATGATGCAAATAATTCAGTTTAGTTAACTTTGGTGGTTTGTTACTTAACAGTATATATAGTACTGTCTTGTACATTCCAAAAGCAGAATAATACAATGAGTTTATTCCATTTTACTTTTTCTCTCTTGGCATTCCAAAGTTAACACCTCCCTTAATAGCTAGGTGTGTCGCATGTTAACGAAACAAGCTACAGAATATATATACACATATTAATGAAACAAGCTACAGTAACAGAACAAGGCCATTAAATAATAATTCCATTCATACGCTACTATGTTTCAATCTAAGTGCCACTCCATTCCATGCGCTACAGTATAAAACAAGTAACACTAATGCTACTTCACTTGTATTCGCTACTGTATTCCAAGAAAAACAATTGCCATTGAATGCTTCTTACTGCTACTTTATTATATGCCAAAACAAGTGCCATTTAAATATTAATCTTTCAAGTTCCGCTACTGTAAGCAATGCAAGCCAAGTGCCTTTTAATTAATTACTACATAATGTCGCTACATACTTTACGCTACAATATGCTAGTTAAACTCCAAGTGCCTTTAAATACTGCATCTCATATATCGCTACAGCAACATAAAAATTGGAACTTTTGTAAAGAAAGATACTAAGGTACTTATATATGCATTATCCAATTATATTGGGTCCTAAATCATCTCTCAATTTCATCAATATTCCAATTTCAAACATAATTTGAAATAATATTCATAACCCAAATTCACATACTATTAATTATACACCCTATTATAGAGTCAGAACCCCACCCTTATCTTGGATTAAGAGCATCTTTAAGAGACTTCAACCGAATTTTTGGGGAATTTTGGCACTAGAAGCAATTTTTCCTCTTCTTCTTCTCCCCTTACAAACTCTATTTTCCTCTTTTTCTTCTCTTTCCTGATAACAACACTCTCTCCTATTTCATCTACTTCTATTCTAATATAATAGTTATATTATATTTAATCTAAATAAATCAAATTGGGCCTAAATGCTACACCCCACTTTTACTATACAACACCACCAATTAAGCCTAAATTCACATTTAAGCTTAATTATAAAATAACACTTTAACTTAATTCCACCAAATGAAATCCTATTAATTATTATTCCAACTTAATAAAATAATTCCGACTTCGACGATAAAAATTTGAATTAATATAAAATATTCAAAAATATTTAATTAAATAAATAATTAAATATCAGGGCATTACACAATTAAGACCATCTCTCAATATTAATTATACAAGTATACATCACCTAATTCATCACATTTGAATTATCTAACCATTGCACAACATACATATTTCACGTCGTAATTCATATACAATGCATTCTCATAGCACTAATCAATTCAACACACCATGATAACATATATAATGTCAAATAATGTTATTCACATCCAACATCAATTCACACATACATATACAAAAAATTCAAGTTTCATGTTCATACCAAAAATCATATAAAAACCATCCAAACTCATTCCTAAGCGGCACTTAGGACGCTAAGCGGCCTCGCGAAAAACCAGGAAAATTATGCGAAGACAGCTTCTGCCTCCTACGAATTGGGTCACTAAAACCCACTCTAATCAGCCATATTTCACAAATTAAATATATTGTAACATATATCTAATATGTAACATCAATTACAAACATCAAAACATGATTCAAGCATCAATTTCATGATTTCTCATTCAAAATCTAAGCATGTCAAAGCCTTGAATTTGAAGAACAAAATCCCTAAATCATATATTATACCCATCACATACATCACATACTCCCATAATCAAATGAAAATCCACCCTTATCTTGGATGTAGATTTTTTTCTAGGGTTTTTCTCTCTTCCTTTCTCCTTTCTCCTATTTTCCCCTTCTCTTAATTTTCTTCACTTTATCTTTCCAACTTCTATATTCTTTTTATTTTTACAAAACCCTTACTAACTATTGTTTTACTCTAATGGGATTCTCACTCACTCACACTAATGTGACACATAAGGCCAAATTATTTAATAATTCTATTCACACACTTACTAACCCAATTACACATATAACACATATTCCCAATTTATAAAATAAATCATATATCACACATCACACCAATTAATCCCAATAACTCATATATTTACAATATCACACAATTTAATTAATTACTATATTATATAATAATTAATAAAATAAATAACAAATAAAATAATTAGTAAATAAAACTAGGGTGTTACAGAAAGTGTTTCTTTCTGTCAGAACACCCTCCTTTTGAAATGTGACCCGAACAAGTATCTAATCCTTTGACTGTATCTTGTTGATCAATTATCAGCTGGACTTTAGATCTAATATTGTCTTCGAGACAAGAATGGTATTTTAATGGCCAGGCCATGGATGATTGTATGGCCCATGAGAGTTTTACCGGGCCCTATGGTGGGCGCCAAGTGTTCTTGAAGAAGAATATTGATAACCTCCCCAGTGCTGGCCGGAAGAGGTCACTGTGTATAAGTGTTTTTCTGTTCAATTGTAGATCCTTTTTTCTTTGGTTAGGTCTCTCTTTTATAGTCTTCTTTGTGAGACAATGATAGTCAATGTCATAAATCAGTATTCATGGTTATTGATGTGACAATTATCACATAGGAGACATGTTAAAACATCCTCCTAAATATTCATGAATACATGTTTAATTTGCTGGAGGGATTGTTACTACATGGTCTAGCTATTTGGTAATATGAGTTGTTGCTTTGGGGCCGAAATGGATGTTGCTTTGTGTTCAGGCTTTCTTGGTCGGAAAAGATGTTACTATATGGTCAGACCCTCTTGGTCGGACATGATGTTGCTCTTTGGTCGAGCTCTATTGGCCAACTTGGTGGTAACTCTATGGTCGGGCTCTGTTGGCCGACTTGGTAGTTACTTCATGATTGGGCTCTGTTGGCCGACTTGGTAGTTTATCTGGGCTAAAACCCCATATGTACACAAATATTTTTTTTCCTTTATTCATTATATTAATTTGGTTGTAAGTAAGAAAAGTGTGACATATTTCTAATTCATCCCAAAAGCCTTTGATTTTTGTAAAAAAACAAGGTTGAATATATAGTATGAGAATGTTAAGACCATAATCAAAAGTGTTGATATTAGGTTCGAATAATCTTTTTTGTTTGTTCATCATATGTCTTTATCTGGATATAAGTAGGAAAGTGATGATATGTTTCTAATTCATTCCAAAAGCCATTGATTTTGGTAAAATAGGTTGAATATATAGTTTAAAATTTTCAAGACAATATTCCAAAGTGCTAGCTGTGGAGTTCGAACCCAAAAGCCTTTGATTTTTTGTTTTAAAAAAAGGTTTAATATATAGTATGAGAATGTTAAGACATTAATCAAAAGTGTTGATATTAGGTTCAAATAGTCTTTTTACATATGTTCATCATATGCCTTTATTTGGATGTAAGTAGGAAAGTGGTGATATGTTTCTGTAATACGGTGGGAGAACTGACTTAGGTGTTTTGCATTTGATCGCAATTGTTGCGAATAGTAAGAGTCACCACTGACTTTTCTTTTATCCAATAAGGAAAGAGTGAAAAGAACGGGAAAGACCTTTGAGATATTTTCTTGAGTTTGGGAGGTAGATTATGAAAAGGGAAGGTGTTAGCACCCTTTTCATCCATAGTTATCTATGGGCTCTTAGTTGCTTGTTAAATCATTTTTGAAATTGCTTTGTTTGAAATGTGTTTGTGGTGGATTTTGAAAGTATTTTTGAAAAGTCTCATCGTTTAGGCAAACTTTGTAATGATTATCGTCTCTATAAGAATGCATACAAAATGTTGGACTTTTGGAAATATTTCATGTTTTGAAAGTGTTTAGTGTGTTTTAAAAAGATATTTGTTTTTGAAGATGGATTGTGAGCAAACAACTAAGAACGTTCTACCTACTCAAAAGTCTTTTAGTCGTTTCTTCCTTCCTTTGATATTGCCATCTCACCATTGATTGGTAATTAGCCTTATCTTTGGATGTAAAAGGACGGGCGTGGGTCATCGTAAAGTCACGAATAGCAATGTTGCGAGATATGTTAGCATTTCTCATAAGGGACTAAGATAATTTGTAAGGAAACAATCGTAGCGTCATCGAGGGACTATGATCTTGTATTTTTGATTGTTTTTGCTAAGATGTCTCACATTCATATTATGACCATTTTCTCGAGGCAACAAGTGGAGTTAACCCTAGAGGTGCAAAGTGTGAAAGTGTTTTGTATGTCATGCTTGAATTTATCTTGGATTACGGTTTTCTAGGCATTTGTTTTATCTTTCCATACAAACCCTAATTACTAGCATTATATGAAAGCGATAAATTGCGGAAAATAAATTCTACGCTATTACATCATTTGGGGATGGAGTATACATATTTATAAATGAGGATTGCAAGAAATTAAACTTAATTATATATTACAACCATGTTGAATTGAATGAACAATAATTGAAATAAATATTATGTACAAGAAATGAAATGAATATAATGTACAAATAATGATATGAATATAATGTACAAGAGATAAATGGAAAAAGGAATAAATATGACGTATAAAAAAGAAAAGAAAAATTTGTTTTGAATTTTGTTAAGGAAAAGGTTTTAAACTAATTAGCTAAAAGAAAATAATTAATTAAAAATTAAACCTAAGTTAATTTAGAAAAAGAGATATTTTTTAGGGTTTCTTATGAAAAGGTTTTGAATATTAATTTAACTAGTAAAAATTAATCAATTAAAATAAAACCTAAGTTCTAATTTAATTTTAATTATAACCCTAAGTCTAAAAAAAACTAAATTTGTTTAATAAAATATTTATTGTCTTTAGTTTAGAAAGTAATAAATATATATTAGGGTAACTACATAATACATATATTTTGTTTTTTTTATTAATAAAAATTGTAATAAAATTAGTAATAATAATAGTAAAAATAAATAAGAGAAAAAAATAAAAAAAATAAAAATAAAATATGAAAATGAAGTTTGGGGTGTGAAAATCAGATTGGGGTGTTTGTTAGAAAAATGTTTTCATTTGATCCATTAGTGTTTTTTTTTGTAAGCCAGAAAAAAAAGAGAAAATGGGCCTGGAGTGGTTAGTAAGCAGGGGGGTGCATGCGCTGAAACAGTTGGGCTTGCGCTGAACCAAGCAAATGGGGGATGCGTGCGCTGAAAAGGGGTTATTGGGCCTGTTGTTTGGTTTGGGATGAAGCCTAAACAAAAGATGTAAAATGGAAAGAAAAATAGAAAGGGGTGCGCTGGGTAGAGGCGTTAGGCTTGCGTAGAAAAAATTGGGGATGGCCCAAGTTGTTGTTTTATCAAAACAACAAAAAATAAAAAAATATGATACTAAGTCTCATTTTGAGAGCAGAACCCTCTCTCATGTTTTATTTTCTCTCTCGTTCTCTCAAACATCCTCTTGCCGGAGAAGAGCAAAGCGTCGTTCCAGGAATCTCCCTTGTGGCGGCGACAGCAGCGGATGGGCTCAAATCTTTATTTTTTTTTACAGTAATCTCTTTCTCACTTCCTTTTAATCATTAATCTGGTATTTGATTTTGCAGAAAACGCGTGATTTGGCCTAGATCTAAAATGGGATGACCGAAACACTAGGGGTTCTGATTTACTTTTTCTACATGATTTTGGTGAGATCTTTCCTCTATATCTCTTGTTTTTTGTATTACTTATATTCTGAATGGTTAGGGTTTCGCGAAAATGATGAAAAATGTTTAGGGTTTCGTTGTTTGTGTTGTGATTTTGTTTTGTATATTGTTTGATGATGATGAGTTTGGGAAAACAATGGTGTTAGTTGTGTATTTGTATGTTTGCATATATATATATATATATATATATATATATATATATATATATATATATATATATATATATATATATATATATATATATATATGTATATATATATATATATATATATATATATATATATATATATATATATATATATATATATATATATATATATATATATATATATATATATATATATATATATATATATTTGTGAATCTATTTTTGGGGTTTGGCTTCTGTCTTTTGAACTGTATATATTTTTTATTGTGTGAAAAGAAGGTGGAAAATAATGTTGGGGTTTCGGCCTTTGTATTTTTTGACTCTCTGTATATTTTATGAACTCTCTGTATATTCTTTCTTGTGTATCGACCCCCCTGTTTCTGTGTTGTTGCTGGCTTTATACTGTGATGGCTTTTGACTTTGGGACTTGTTGCTTGTTGATGGCTGACTTTGCTTGTTTGCTTTGTACAAGCTTGATGCTAACTTGAGGGGCATCATTTGTTCTGTCATTTTAACAAATCAACTTTTATTGTATTCTCTTCTATGACCTTGCTTTCTGGTTGCGATTTTCTTATGATGGATGTTGGCTTTTGTACTGGTTTTGTACTTGTTGTACTTTTGATAAAATTAGTTTGTTGTCCTTTTGCTGGTTAACTTTGATAACTTTGTCTGGTTTCTGTGATGCTAGCTTGTTTTGGTACTTTTAGCAGGCTAGCTTGCTGGCTTTGTACCTTGTTTCTTGATTTTGTGGTATTGATTGCTTTGATTTTATACAGTGATGAATAATTTTTTATGAGTTTTCTTTCTCTTTTCTGTGAACAAAATTTGTCTTTGTAATAAAGTGATTTGATTTTGCAAACTATGATTTTTTGACATGAAATAACATGAGATTTGTTGTTTCTTGCATGAACACATGATGCTAGTTCTGACTTTTATTGATTTCTTCTTTATCTTTTGTGAACCAAATAATGAGATTTGCAAAAGACTACTCCTAGCCAATGATAGAGTTCTGACTTTTGTATGAGGCTTTTCTTTTGGGTTTGAATTTTGTTTGAATCCTGTTGGGCTGAATTATGTTGGGCTTGAAATTCGGTTTGCACCTTTCCCTCTATTGTGAACCAAAACACTTTGTGATTTGCAATATCATTGGCCCGTGATAAAAACTGAAAATTTGAGGCCTTAGCACATAAAAACAAACTCTTTTTATGATTCTTAAAACCACCCTAATGATGAGTTGAATTTGTTTATAATTTGTTCTTTTTGAATTTGCTTGTCAACTAACTCTTTTTTCTTTTTTTCATGTGCAAAACGAAAACGGCGAGAGGTTTGGAGGTACTTGAAAGAAGCTTGAGCATGAAGACACCCTTTTGGCCTTGTTTTGTAATAGAGAATAGAAAAAAATGTAATAGGCCTTTAAATGTATTTGGACATCTCTTCTTGACTTACTTTGAATTTTTAACTTGTTATAATTTGTGAAATATATTTTGAACAAAACTTTTGAGGAATGTATTGAATGATTTGAGAATGGTAATACAAATTGTAGAAGTTGTTAGATTTGAATAAAAATTGAAAAGGATTATGTAAGAAATGATACGGGCTTGGAACCCTTGAATTTGGAATTGTATCTTTAGGACTTTGAATGGATTGTGAACATGAGATAATGAATTTGAAATGATGTAATGAATTCTATAAACTATGATTTCCAAGAAACTTCACGTAATGAATCTTAGCATTGTTCGCTCTTGAATTAACGAGCTTAAATCCTACACAAATTACGTGTCTTCAGTTCCTTGAATTGTTTTTGATGTCCAAAACATATATCCCAAAAAAAATCCTAACCAAAGCACATATAAGAATATATTTCACATAAACCATATTTTATCAATGACTCTTAACCTCAACAGAATCCATTAATCCAACTCTTCTCACGTTTGAAAAACCAAATTAAAAGATGAAAACTCGACGAGACCTTAACCCATAGCTCAATCCGTAAGGATATCCTTAAGAATAAAGATAAACTTAAAGGATAGAGAAATCGTGACACGGAACACTAAATAAACTCTTATTGATGAATCAACAAACTCGTTCACCACAGATGAGAAACCTGGTCGATTTAGCGCCATAAACCAAAGTTAATAAGGAACTAGCTGATCCCAACTTGAGTCAAAATGAGAGCCATTGCCAGCCATAGAAACCATAATTTCATGAGGGAAAAACCCTTGAGAAAAGATGAAAATAAGATAAAGCTTCATGACTCTTGATCACAATAGGTGTCACACATTCAAAAGTAAAAACCCTAGTACAAAATCAGTGGACAACATAAACTTTGAGCATTTTGCAAACTCGAACCCTTGACGAATTAATTTACATTTTTGGAGGTTTGAAAATCTTTTAACATCTTGAAAACCCCTAGAAGATCATTTTTTAAAGGAAAGGGAGGGAAAATTTTGGGGTACAACAACTTCCCCTATTCAATTTTCTTAAACCTGAAAAGCGAGAATGGCATGTCGCCCTTCGTAGCTTGAAGATGGAAGATGATTGAACACTAGAGTGCCAAAAAAATTGCACTCACCGGTGTTGTTGGTTGACTATATCGGGAATGGGCTTAACATATGCCATTTGGAAAATAATTAAAAGCTTGTCGGAGATGGGCTTACAGATGCCATCCAAAGGTGACAGAGAATTGTCGGAGATGGGATTATAGATTCCATCCAAAATGATAGGGAGTCGTTGGAGATGTGCTTATAGATGCCACCCAAAGTGACTGTAGGTAGAGATTGGAAGGAATATCAGAATAAAACTTGGATCGACTTATACTGAAACAATAAATGTCTTGAGTAATTTTTCACCGGATAGTGAATCAGTATAAATCTTCGGAGCGATTTAACTGGAATGAAATCAGGATAAATCCATGGTCATTTTAAGGAAGTTTTTGTCATGTAGATAGTCGCCCCGTCTTGTTTCAAGAATTGATCTACAATCAATTTGTTGGTAAACCTGTCCTGTTTTGGGAGTCCATACCATTGGTGATAAAGATAATCGCACCATACTGTTTCGGGAATTGATCTTTATCTAACCAAAGAGAATGAAACATAGTTTCCTCGTCCTGTTTCGAGAGTTAATCTTCAATCTACTCACGTAGATAGTTGTCCTGTCTTGTTTCAGGTATTAATTCGGAACCTGCTTTTTGTTAGTCGTAGAGATAGTTGCCCCGGATTGCTTCGGGAATTAATTTATGACCTATATGGGAAATGTTGATGATATTTGACTGTCTTTAACTGTAAGAAGTAAATATAACCAGAAGAGGTCTTTGATTCGCCTGTCTTTAATCTGGAAGAAATAAATCTAACCAGAAGAGGTCTTCATTCGCCTGTCTTTAATCTGGAAGAAATAAATCTAATCAGAAGAGGTCTTGATTGATGATTTAACTTTTACCTTTCAAGGAGAAAGGATTACTTGCATGTAGATGTATGCATGATGTTCTCAAAATAAATGAGAACATATTGTATGCATTTGTCATGTATGTAATGTAATGTATGAATACAGAATGTTATCAAAGTGTATCTTTGACAAATGTTGAGGAGGTTCGGGAAGTCAAATCCTGGATTGCTGTTGGATATGAAGAATATACATATCTTTAGAATTTGTTAAAAATGCTTCTGCCGGGGATTCCTTCTTTTTTGAGGATAACTCTGCTGAGGAATATTGACTTTTTTTGAGAATACTCTATTGGAGAGTGTTGATTTCTTCTTGGGGAAAGAGTTTAGGATTTCTAGTCGTCTATTGCTCTAGTGGGGATTTACCTCTTGAAAGTTAGCTGTTATATGGTCGGGTTCCAGTTTTCACACCAACTTGCTAGGGATAAGGAAGTTAAATGTTATTTGGTCGGATTCCAGGATTTACATCAACTCACTTGGAATAGTGGCAAACTCTACTGGGGAAGAGGAGTTTTGCTAGTGATTTTGTAGGAATTAAATTGATATCAGGTCGGGTCCATACTTCAGCAATTTTGAACTTGAGGTTAACTGGTATCTGGTCGGGTCCATGTTTCAGTAACTTGAATTGTTAACTAGTTGGGTCAAGGCTTCAGCAATTGAAGAAGTAAAACTATTATCTGGTCGGGTCTAGGCTTTAGTAACTTAAAAATTGAGATTTAATTGTTATCTGGTCGGGTCCAGGTTTCAGAAACTCAAATTGTTATCTGGTCGGGTCTAGGTTTCAGCAATGATTTGAGGAAGTTAAACTGCTATCTGGTCAGGTCCAGGCTTTAGTAACTTAAAATTAAGATTAACTGTTATCTGGTTGGGTCTAGGTTTCAGAAACTCAAGTTGTTATCTAGTCAGTTCTAGGTTTTAGCAATTGAAGAAGTCAAACTATTATCTGGTCGGGTCCAAGATTTAGTAACTTGAAAATTAAGGTCAACTATTATCTGGTCGGGTCAAGGCTTCAGTAGCTTGAGTTGTTTACTAGTCGGGTCCAGGTTTAAGCAATTGAAGAAGTCAAACTATTATCTGGTCGGGTCCAGGCTTTAGTAACTTGAAAATTGAGGTCAACTGTTATCTGGTCAGGTCCAAGCTTCAGTAGCTTGAGCTATTTACTGGTCGGGTCCAGGTTTAAGCAATTGAATAAGTCAAACTATTATCTAGTGAAGTCCAGGTTTCAAAAACTCAAACGGTTATCTGGTCGGGTCTAGGTTTCAGCAATTGAAGAAGTCAAAATATTATCTGGTCGGGTCCATGCTTTAGTAACTTGAAAATTGAGGTCAACTATTATCTGGTCGGGTCCAGGCTTCAGTAGCTTGAGCTGTTTACTGGTCGGGTCCAGGTTTAAGGAATTTGAGGGTAGGATGGAGTTGAACTGGTATTTGGTCGGGTCCAGGTTTTGTAGTAACTTTCTTAGATAGGAATGAAGTTGAACTATTATTTGGTCGGGTCAAGGCTTTGTAGTAACTGTGCTTTGAAAGAGATGAAGTTGAACTAGTATCTGGTCGGGTCCAGGCTTCGTAGTAACTTTCATGGATAGTAACGACTTCGTTGGGGGTTGTAATGACTTAACTGGAGGTTAAGGGGTCTTGTCTGTTGATTTATAGTAATATGAGAGGCAAAATCAAACTATAGAGTTTGTAGTTTTGTTGGGGAAATAAACCCTATTGAAGAGAATATTTGACGATCTGCAGGGGAGGTATTCTCTAGAAAGGAACTCCATAAGACTTCTTCTTTTGGACCAACTCAGCTGGGGAGAGGGTATCTCGAAGATTGAAACTCTGGCTGAGGATTTAATGAATCCAAATTTGTGAGGATTTCATGAATCCAAATTTGACGATCGTACGTGATCTTTCATATGTGGGAGCCTGTTTTCCCCTAGAGTTAGTCTGGTGCACTTGATTTTTTTGAAGTTTTGATCATATTTCTGGTAGTCTTGAACTTCCTCGTAACTTTTCTAAGAACTGTCATGGAAGATTCTGAAGACATGATACTGACACCATCTGATACTATTGGCGCAGACAAACAATTTGGTGATACCAAATATCTTTTGATCCAGTCTCTAAGAACTGTCATGGAGGAATCTGAAGACATGATACTGACACCATATGATACTACTGGCCCAGACAAGCAATTTGGTGGTACCCAAGATCTTCTGATCCAGTCTCTGGGAACTGTCATGGAGGGATCTGAAGATTTGATAATAATACCATCTGATACTACTGGCACAGACAACCAATTTGGTGGTGCCCAAGATCTTTGGTCAAGTCTCAGAATTTTCTAAGAACTATCATGGAAGGATCCAAAGACATGATACTGACACCATATGATATTACAAGAAATTTGATGGTACCCAAGGTCTTCATAGTGGATTTTGTTCAAGCCCACGATCAATGTAACATTGCCACTTGAGTGATTCTGATGGAGATTAGATCCTGGTTATTCAACATTTCTTTAAGAGATTCTTTGAATCTCGACTTGACTGCCCCAGGTGTGTTGGACAATGATCATATTGTGCCCCTTGATTATGAGAGATTTGTTACTGGAAGCGTCTTTCCATTTGAAGTGACTCTATTTATTGAGAGAGTTATTGTTCACTGGATATCCGTCATGCAAATTTCTCTGTTGTCAAACAATTAGCCATATGCAAAGATTGGTATTCAAACAATGCAAAGTTTATGTCTGTATTGAGAAAATTTTCGAAAACTACACTTCCAAAGAGCAACAAAAATTTGTAAGAATATGAATTCAACTCGGGATCTATAGTAAACCTTACAGGAGTCTGGATACCTTTTGTAACAACATGCTTTCGAACTAACCTATGCTTCAATTAGGACTTTTAAAGGGTTGTAACGTGGCCTGGTTCACGGTTTAAGAAACAAAGGATAAGGCTCAAAGTTTATTTGTACCCAACCCGTTCTCCATAAAGTTCCCCAATCCTAAACTCAGTCGATCGTGCGTTTAATCTCCTACTAGATTCTGGAATGATATTTTGGTGATGGTTTGGATACTGGAAGTTCATTTGGGAAGGCAGTCATTTTTGTGACATTTTTCATATTGTAGAGGATTTGTAGTGACTTCTTTTTTGATCTACTGTCCCTACTTTTTGCCCGACTATTCTTATTTTAAGATTACAGCCAGTGGGATGCTTCAGTTTTTTCTTCTTAAGTCTCGTTCATAGGTTTTGACCTAGTGGGCTTTTCTAAAGACTTCCTTATTTATGGGGAACAAAACACCATCTTTTTAATTCATAAAGATATTTGTGAAGTGACATCTTGCGAATGAATGTGCATTTGAATCAACCGAGAAACTACCCTGCCCCAGGTTATGATTAAAGGTTTCAGTTTGTGCGGAAAAAGAAAACTCCTACTTCTTTGGCTCAAAAGGGGTTGACTAGGGATTATCTTCCTTATAACTCCACTATTTTGGGATTTGAAACAACATTTGTAAATCGTCAGCAAAGTCTGTCCAAAAGCACACTGTATGAGATTATGGTATTATTTTTGTCATCCTCCCTCTAAAGGCTTACAACTTGTAATCCAGAGTTGAATATCATACAAAAAGGAGTAAAAGTATAGTTTCAGTATAGTGAAAATGAATGGATTAACTCAAGAAAAACATATGAAATGCATTAATGAGAACAACCAAAGTCTGACATAAGGACAAATGTTTAAACAAACAAAGAAATTACAACTGAAATTTCGAATGAACAAAAATTTCTCCGCCTAAACTTTGTCACTTCAGATAGTGTGTCTTTAAGGGGTGACAGAAAACCTCCAGTTGACCATCTTGTGTAAATTCTAACACTCCTTTTTCGATCAGGTCTTGAATTTTGTTCTTCAATGTCCAATAGTGATTAGTGTCGTGTCCCAGACTGTTGGAGTGGTATGCGCACCTTTCATTGTATTTGTAGTTGGGAGCAAAAGTGTTATGTTTTTGAGGAGGCTCCCTTAACGTAACCAGCTTAGCTTCCAACATATGATGCAATGCTAGAGCCAAGGACATGTTGATCTTTGTAAATTATCTTTTGGTTGTATCTTGCTTACTCTGACCACCCTGTCATGGTTGGTGAGGATGTTGTTGGACTCTTGGTGTAGTAGCCATTTTGAAATGTGTTCTCTCAACCAAACCAACTTCTTGTCCTACCAGAGGCTGATTAATGACTAGGTCCCCAATCCTAACTGTTTGTTCCACATGGTTGCACCCATCTTGATGAAGCTTGTTGACGAGGGCTCTCAGCTCTTCTTGTCTCCGAGATAAGTTTTGGATAAGAGCCACATGTCCCAACATCTGGATTCTCATCGTTGTTATCTCTGCTTGCAATTGCTTTAACTGTCTATCCTTGTCGTCTTCAGGATTCTTCTTGTTGATGCTCTTAATAAGGAGTGTTTTCACTTCTTCTTGCCCCTTGTATAGATTCAGGAACAATTCTTGAAGCTGGTCATTTTGAGTCTGAAGGTCTTGGACGATTTGTTCGAGAGCCATTTTTTACTGAAATAAATAGAAAGCGGATGAGAAAACATGTATGGGGAAAACCTGTCATGATATGATGCATGATATGTGGATGCAATATTTTCAAGGATCTCGCGGGGTAAACATAAGAAGATGTTAGAAGTTGGATTTTGATCACAGCTTTGAAGAAGTTCTTATCGTTGAATGTCCTTCTACGAGAATCAAGCTCACCATATCAAGTGGGTCATAGCCCTTGACTCAAGTTATCGTGCTTTGGTATTTGACAGAATTGGGTTAGAGGAAAATAAATCCTCTTGCCCCTTGGTAGATGTCTGGTTCAATATAACCCTTCATTACAAACCCTTTGGACCCTTGAAATGGTTATTGAAAATGCTATGGTATGATGTCATGATGTTATGTACAAATAATCATACACAAACAAAGCAAACAAGTTGTTATGTACAAATAATTATATACAAACAAAGCAAACAAGTCCTTAGGTTTAGGCTTGCATGGAGTTTATAGGTAAGTACCCTCTTTAAGTTTAGTTGGTTTAACATGTCCTAGAAAGTAAACGGGTTCTAGGGGATCTCAATATCATTGATCTTTCTTCATCAGGCATTGTTCCAGCGCAAGCCTCTTTATTACCGACTGAAATATCCCGAAAGTCCGATCTCAATGAGCGTAGCATCGGGTCTCAACCAACTTCAGACTGCACCAAAGTCGGGTATATCGCTACTTCTTATTGGCCAAGTTGTTCAATTAAAGGTTATAAGGTCATTTAGTGCTTCACAATACAACACAACGGCCCTGTATTCTCCTTGACTAGACTCAAGGGTTACGGGTACCAACAAATGTGTCACACTAACATATCCATCACTTCAACCATGTCGGTATACGCTACACAGTCCCCACAATCTATTCCTACTTACCTAATAATGTTCCCCCGATCCGGGTAGCAGGGTCAATACAAACCCAAACAAGGACCCATAAATATAAAGCAAGCAAATCAAACAATGAAATCAATTTAAAGGTGATATAACTCTAAGGTAACCCCACTTTTAAGTATGTTCTCCAGCAGGGTCTCCAGTTCTGTAATATGGTGGGAGAAATGACTTGAGTGTTTTACGTTTGGTCGCAATTGTTGCGGACAGCAAGAGTCGCCACCGACTTTTCTTTTATCCAATAAGGAAAGAGTGAAAAGAACAGGAAAGACCTTTGAGATATTTTCTTGAGTTCGAGGAATAGATTATGAAAAGGGAAGGTGTTAGCACCCTTTTCATCCATAGTTATCTATGGGCTCTTATTTTCTTGTTAGATCATTTTTGAAATTTCTTTGTTTGAAATGTGTTTGTGGTGTTTTTGAAAGTATTTTTGAAAAGGGCCTTTGTTTAGGCAAACTTTGTAACGATTCTCGTCTCTATAAGAATTCATACAAAGTGTTGGACTTTTGAAAATATTTCATGTTTTAAAAGTGTTTAGTGTGATTTGAAAAGATTTTTGTTTTTGAAGATGAATTGTGAGCAAGCAACTAAGAACGTTCTACCTACTCAAGAGTCTTTTGTTCATTTCTTCCTTCCTTTGATATTGCTATCTCACCATTGATTGCTAAGTAGCCTTATCTTTGGATATAAATGGACAGGTTTGGGTCATTGTATAGTCATGAATATCAATGTTGCGAGACATCTTAGCATTTCTCTTAAGGGACTAAGATCATTTGTAAGGCAACAATCGTAGCGTCATCGAGGAACCATGATCTTGTATTTTTATTGTTTTTGCTAAGATGTCTCAAATGCATATTATGACCATTTCCTCGAGGCAACGAGTGGAGTTAACCCTAGAGGTGCAAAGTGTGCAAGTGTTTTGTATTTCATGCTTGAATTTATCTTGGATTAGGGTTTTTTAGGCATTGGTTTTATCTTTCCATACAAACCCTAATTACTAGCATTATATAAAAGCGATAAATTGTGGAAAATAAATTTTACGCTATTACATCATTTGGGGATGGGATATACATATTTATAAATGGGGATTGCAATAAATTAAACTTAATTATCTATTACAACCATATTGAGTTGAATGAACAATAATTGAAATAAATATTATGTACAAGAAATGGAATGAATATAATGTACAAATAATGATATGAATATAATGTACAAGAGATAAATGGAAAAGGGAATAAATATGACGTATAAAAAAGAAAAAAAATGTTTTTTGTTTTGAATTTTGTTAAGGAAAGGGTTTTAAACTAATTAGCTAAAAGAAAATAATTAATTAAAAATTAAACCTAAGTTAATTTAGAAAAAAGAGATATTTTTTAGGGTTTCTTATGAAAAGGTTTTGAATATTAATTTAACTAGTCAAAATTAATCAATTAAAAGAAAACCTAAGTTCTAATTTAATTTTAATTATAACCCTAAGTCTAAAAAAACTAAATTTGTTTAAGAAAATATTTATTGTCTTTAGTTTAGAAAGTAATAAATATATATTATTAACTATATAATACATATATTTTATTTTTTTTTATTAATAAAATTAGTAATAATAATAGTAAAAATAAGTAATAAGAGAATAAAATAAAAAATATGAAAATGAAGTTTGGGGTGTGAAAATCAGATTGGGGTGTTTGTTAAAAAAAGTTTTCATTTGGCCCATTAGTGTTTTCTTTGTTATCCAGAAAAAATGATAATAAAAAAGAGCAAATGGGCCTGGAGTGGTTAGTAAGCAGGGGGTGCATGCGCTGAAACTGTTGGGCTTGCGCCGAACCAAGCAAATGGGGGGGGGGGGGGGGGGGGGGTTGTGCATTAAAAAGGGGTTATTGGGCTTGTTGTTTGGTTACAAATGAGGCCCAAATAGAAGATGTAAAATGGAAAGAAAAATAGAAAGGGGGGTGTAGAGGTGTTGGTCTTGCGTAGAAAAAATTGGGGATGGCCCAAGTTATTGTTTTAACAAAACAACCAAAAAACAAAAAAAAATGAGATTAAGTCTCATTTTGACAGTAGAACTCTCTCTCATGTTTTATTTTCTCTCTCGTTCTCTCAAACATCCTCTCGCTGGAGAAGAGCAAAACGTCGCGTCGGAAATCGCCCTTGCGGAAGCGACAACGATGGTTGGGCTCAAATATTTATTTTATTTACATCAATGTCTTCCTGTCTACCTTCTAATCACTAATGTGGTATTTGATTTTACAGAAAACGCGTGATTTGGCCTAGATCTAAAAGGGGATGACCGGAACCCTAGGGGTTCCAATTTTCTTTTTCTACATCATTTTGGTGAGATCTTTCCTCTCTATCTCTTCTTTTTCGTTTTTCTTATATTCTGAAGGGTTAGGGTTTCACAAAAATGATGAAAAATGTTTAGGGTTTTTTTGTTTGTGTTGCGATTATGTTTTGTATATTTTTTATGACGATGAGTTTTGGAAAATGGTGGTGTTTGTTGTGTATCTGTATGTTTGTATATATTTGTGAATCTATTTTTGGGGTTTGGCTTCTGTCTTTTGAACTGTATATATTTTTTATTGTGTGAAAAGAAGGTGGAAATTAATGTTGGGGTTTCAGCCTCTGTATTTTTTTACTCTCTGTATATTTTTTTAACTCTCTATATATTATTTCTTGTGTATCGACCCCCCCCCCCCCCCCCTCGCGTTTCTGTATTGTTGTTGGCTTTATACTATGATGGATTTTGACTTTGGGACTTGTTGCTTGTTGTTGGCCGACTTTGCTTGTTTGCTTTATACAAGCTTAATGCTGACTTGAGGGGCATCGTTTGTTCTGTCACTTTAACAGATAAGCTTTTATTGTGTTCTCTTCTTTGACCTTGCTTGCTGGTTGCGATTTTCTTGTGATGGATGCTGGCTTTTGTACTTGTTTTGTACTTGTTGTACTTTTGATAAAATCAATTTGTTGTCCTTTTGCTGGTTGACAATGATAATTTTGTCTGGTTTCTGTGATGCTAGCTTGTTTTGGTACTTTTAGCAGGCTAGGTTGCTGACTTTGTACCTTGTTGCTTGCTTTTATGGTTTTGATTGCTTTGATTTTATACAGTGATAAATACTTTTTCTGAGTTTTCTTTCTCTTTTCTGTGAACAAAATTTGTCTTTGCAGTCAAGTGATTTGATTTTGCAAACTACGATTTTTTGACATGAAATAACATGAGATTTGTTGTTTCTTGCATGAACACATGATGCTAGTTCTGACTTTTATTGGTTTCTTCTTTATCTTTTGTGAACCAAATATTGAGATTTTCAAAAGACTACTCCTAGCCAATGATAGAGTTCTGACTTTTGTATGAGGCTTTTCTTTTGGGTTTAAATTCTGTTTGAATCCTATTGGGCTGAATTCTATTGGGCTTGAAATTCTGTTTGCACCTTTCCCTCTATTATGAACCAAAAAACTTTGTGATTTGCAATATCATTGGCCCGTGATAAAAACTGAAAATTTGAGGCCTTAGCACATTAAAACAAACTCTTTTTCTGATTCTTAAAACCACCCTAATGATGATTTGAATTTGTTTATAATTTGTTCTTTTTGAATTTGCTTGTCAACTAACTCTTTTTTCTTTTTTTCATGTGCAAAACAAAAACGGCGAGAGGTTTGGAGGTACTTGAAAGAATCTTGAGCATGAAGACACCCTTTTGGCCTTGTTTTGTAATAGAGAATAGAAAAAAATGTAATAGGCCTTTAAATGTATTTGGACATCTCTTCTTGAACTACTTTGAATTTTGAACTTGTAATAATTTATAAAATGTATTTTGAGCAAAATTTTTAGGAATGTATTGAATGATTTGAGAATGGTAATACAAGTTGTAGAAGTTATTTTATTTGAATAAAGTTGAAAAGGATTATGAAAGAAATGATACGGGCTTGGAACCCTTGAATTTGGAATTGTACATTTAGGACTTTGAATGGATTGTGAACAAGAGATAATGAATTTGAAATGATGTAATGAATGTTATAAACTATGAATCCTAAGAAACTTCACGTAATGAATCTTATCATTTCTCGCTCTTGAATTAACGAGCTTGAATCCTACACAAATTACGTGTCTTCAGTTCCTTGAATTGTTTTTGATGTCCAAAACATATATCCCAAAAAAATTCTAACCAAAGCACATAGAAGAATCACTACAAGAAAATTAGTGTTTAACGACACAAAAATTGCGACAGTTATGTGATAACTGTCGTAATTGACATATAGAGACAGTGTTTACGACAGTTGACACCAACCGTCCCTAATATTTATTTTGCGACGGTATATTTAACCATCATAATATTATTATTACGACGGTAAAACAACCGTCGGCCCCCATTTAACACTTTTAACATTGATTTTTCACCAACAACTAGTCACGACGGTAAAATTAACCGTCCTAAAAGGCATATCACGACGGTAAAGCATCCGTCGCACCCTTAAACCTTTCACGACGGTAAAATTATCCGTCCTAAAATTCATTTCACGACGGTAAAACAACCGTCGCACCCTTAAACCTTTCATTTGAGTTTGAATATATTGAATTGATGTTAGGTTTTCTAATTTGTTGTTTTAGGGTTTTATTTTTTTTAATGATTTTTTAGGATAATATTTGGTTAGGATAAAATATGTATCATCCCTTATCCATTCTATGATACTGAATTTTGTCCAAACTCAAGCCATAAATCTTCCAACAACAACCGATAACATCATCATCATCATCAATGACAACCTTTTCAACTGAATTCTTATCACACACTCTCAATTTCATAAACCACCCAAACCGCACTTCTCGCCGTTCAAATCCCAACACTATCGTCACTTCCTCAACCCCGGGCAACACCAACAACCGAAGAACAAGAATCAGGGTCAATGAAACAAGGCCAAAACTTGATCAAGATTACGATGAAGCTCTCATTAGGTCATTCAAATCAGCTAAGTACAATCGAGCTCTCCGCTTTCTTAAGCGCATGGTTGACAGGGGTTTTAAACCTGATGCCATTCTCTGCCATTCTCTTCATCATCTTCCTCTCCATCTTTGATATTTCACTTTGTGGGGATCGAGATAAACCTGCTCTAATAACTTACCCAGATGTGGCTCTCAATTGTATGATTTTGTACTTGTTGCTCATTTTGGTTTGATTTTGATGTGTATGAGGGAATTTCAACACCAGATTGTTAGTTTTAGATGTTTGGTGCTTTGTTTATGTGTTTGGAATCACTATGGATATGGTTTTTGAAATCATGGAGTGTTTTTTTGCAGATGTGTCTTGTTTTCAGGGTCTGTTGTTTTGTCCAGAAGCAGCTTCTTTGATGCTTCGTAACTTCTGTATTTATCACATTGATGCTCCAGGGCATGAGGTTAGTATACGGATTCTTTCTAGTGTTATTGTACATGCTAGCTTCAATTTCATTGAATTCACATCAATTTTTTCTCATTTGTTTAAGAGATATTGCAGTTGGGAGCTGATGTGATTTCTTCGGATGAACCTTTGCTTTGTGTGGATGACCTAGCTGATCAGGTTGCAGAAGTGCTTGATTTTTTCGGGTAAGCATAACATTCACTATTCACCGATTCTATATTGAACTAAGGGAACTGAGTAAATATTCACTAATGAAACTGGCCTTATGATAGACTTATTTGGATTATGATTTTAACTTTCATACGAAACTGTCATGAATCAGGCTAAGAGAGGTTATGTGCATGGGTGTAACAGCCGGTGCTTACATCCTCACACTATTTGCTGTAAGTTAGTAACTCTGAGCTGAGTTATAGTTTTATGAGTTTCATGTTCAACAATCTAATATAGTAAACCATCGTGTTAATTTTTTCATCACTTGGCAGATGAAATACAAAGAACGAGTGCTTGGATTGATTCTTGTTTCACCGATTTGTAAAGGACCTTCATGGACTGAATGGATTTACAACAAGGTTTCCTCTCAGCCTTCATGCTTTTATCATAAGTTATCTTTTGAAATTGAAATTCCAACAACTATATCAAGGAAAGTAGTAATGTGCCAAACTATTTATCGTGTGTGTTTGAAAATCATTGTTTCCACAGTAACATTGTGAGTTGACTTCGAAGCTGCAGCTGTTTAGTTGACCGCACTTTAAAAGCCATCTAACTGTGATTCTAAACGCCTTTAGCATACAACAAAACAATATAAAACTTGTAAAATGATCCCTTGAAATAGAATGTTTACAGGTTTTCTACATATATGTAGGTCTTGATGAACTTATTGTACTTCTATGGTATGTGCGGTTTACTGAAGGAATGCCTCCTGCAACGTTACTTCAGTAAGGTATTCTTCTCATTCTTTATCAGGTACTATGCAGGTAGAATCATTTCTGGAGGTGACATTACTTCTCTACATCTTTTATAGGAGCTTAGATGCAGTATTGAGGGATCAGAATCAGAAGTAATACTAACTTGCCGAAGAGTATGTAAAACTCTATTTTTTCCTCAGAAAATGCCTAATTAACTTGGCAATTAGGATAATTTTGTATGTGTACAATTCTGATTTGAAGATTCTCTTTTCTGTTCTATAATTGCAGCTTCTGGATGAAAGGCAAAGTTTAAATGTCATGCGTTTTCTTCAAGCAGTTAATGCGTAAGTAATGATGTTTTTTACAAACTTCACTCCTCCCTCCAAATTTTTAATCTATCTAAGCCATTTCAAACAACAGTGTAACTGTCTCAATCCTGTTTTTATTGATGGTAACCTCAATATTCTCGAGAATTCAATGTCAACATTCATACTGTTGGAAATTCCGCCTTCTTTGCTGTCCGCCCCAAGTCACCTAATTGTGGCATGTGTGTTGCTTTCATTGCACCCTCCAACACCTACATTGTGTCGGCTTTTAAGGGGTGAATTTAGTCTCATATTACTTAGAGATATCACATATGTTGGGACAACCCTCGCCGTACAAGCCGATTTTGTAAGATTGAGTTAAGTCCAACCATATTTCATAAGATGTTTTGGATATGTTGTTGGGCTTTCTGCATCATTCGTGTTTCAGCCTCTCATCGAGACCCAAGCACGAGGGGGTGTTTTGGATATTCCACCTTTATTGTGGTTCGCCCTAGTCTAATTGCGACATTTGGCTTGCCTTCATTCCAACCTCTAGTTGACTAGTTGGACATTTTTGTCCTGCCCCTAGTTGTCTAATTGCGGCATTTGTGTTGCAAATTCTTTCTACACTTATAAGCGCATTATTTTATAAGTGAAACCAAATTCTAACTTGTGGCTATGGACTTGATATGGATTTTGGGCGGACTAATATGGCATGAAATGTAAAAAGACAACAAACAGAGATAATGCAACTTGGATAATGGCAATGAAGATTTAAAACTTAAGGAACTTAATTATCAATTGTTCTCATGGTTAATTATTGATAACAACTTAAATATTCTCAAGATATTTGATGTTAACGTTTTCTGTCTTGTTTGAAAATTCTTTTCTATACTTAGAATGCCTCTTATAATAGTTATTATTGCACACAGTTGACTCTTATTATTGTATGAGTGGACCAAATTCTAGCTTGTGGATTATGAACTTGTTTGATTTTGGGAGTGGACTAAAATGACATAAAATATACAAAGATGACAAAGGGATGATGCCAATAAAATGTGGAAAATTTAAAACTTTAGCAACTTACTTATGATCATTTGTTCCCATGATTCATTACCAAAATGTTGAAATACTTGCAGAAGGCGCGACCTCAGTGAGGGACTAAAGAACTTGCAATGCAAGACACTTATATTTGCAGGAGAGAGTAGTCCATTCCATGCCGAGTCTATTCACATGAGTACAAAAATGGACAGCAAAATCTGTGCACTTGTTGAGGTACCGTCGTAATCCATGTCCATTAAATATGAAATTACATAAGATACTCAAATAACACATAAACATAACACAATTGCTTTACAAACCTCACTTGATCAGGTTGAGGCTTGTGGCTCACTAGTAACAGAAGAACACCCAAACTCCATGATAGTACCAATTGAGTGTTTCTTAATGGGTTTTGGCTTCCACAGACAACCACATTTTGCTTCCTCATCAAGCAACGGTTCAAGTCCAGCAAGCCCCTCTAATCATTCAATCATGTCACCAGAACTCCTCTCTCAAGAAAGTTTAGGAATTAAGCTAAAGCCTATCAGAACCCGTGTTCATGTTGAAACCTGACTAAGTCCCTTCACAATCAATGTTCACAACCTCAACCTCATTTCAGCATGTAGTAGTAAGCTTTCTTTCTACCACTGCACCGAATCTCTTGGACGACACCGAATCAAAAGGTTCGAATTCAATTGCCTTTACATGATACATATTGGCAGATTGTCATTACAAAATCTGAGATTTCCAATACATATTGTTTCATTGTCAGGGCGCAAAAGGATGCACGTAGAAAGATTTTCTGACAAGAAGAAGATCGCGTTCACTCGTGATTCGCTGTCTCAGGTTTTATATTACGACGAATTTGTTAAGGAGTTGGTTCCAGGTGTGAATAATGGGATAGGCTTTTAAGGCAGTGGTTGTGTTTTTATTTTATTGTAGAAAAATGCTTCTACTTTTCGTTATGCATTTGCGGTTCCTGGTAACAAGTAATTTAGTCCGAAAGTTGATTTCAGGTAAATCTAAGCAGATGCTGAGCCGGAAAAAGTTTCGATGGAACCCTGAAGCTGGTGATTTCTTATGAACTTTTTCTTTTTATTTTATCAATCTATTAATTATCTGTAAATGTTAGTCTAGTTATGATATGAATCTCTGTTTTACTCATAATAATGATGAAGCCTTGTTATTTTTACTTTATACTGATTAAGATATTTGTGTGGCAGATGCGAAAAAACTGGCATTCTTTGAAGAACTAGAGAAAAAGTTCCTGGTAGAGAACCTATGCCTACAATTCTTTCCTTTATTTTTTCTTGTTAACAAGGCAGGGTTAACTCATTAGTTTTAGCAGGAAATATTTTCTTGTTTGATTTACATTGTTGGCTTACCTACATTTTATCTAGTGAAATTCTATGTTGACGATTCTTCACATTTAGGCGGAAGAGGGTAAAGATAAAAAGAAGAAAAAAGAAGAAAGTGAAGATGCGACATTTTGTGATAAAACTTGAGCGACATTGTTAGATGCGGTTCATAATATAGTCGGACGCGTGGTTTTAAATCACACTGCAATTGCAGTCCAATACGGTTGTGGAAGCTACTGCATTAGCAATATTACAGCCGCAATTGCGTTGCGGACCGCAATTTATAACCATGGTCAGTATTATGATAAGAACATGATTGAAGCTTGAAACTGTGTTTTAGGACACCGAAAAATGGCTATAATATTGGCTGCATCTTCTGCTGTCTTGGCTCTTCTTTTGGTTACTGCAACAATGGGTTTCTTTATAAGAAAGAATGTAATGAGGAAAAGAAGAGGTACACATGTTTAATATTTAAAGACTGGAATTACTTTTTTCCAAAATACTTGTGCTAAAAGTTATTGCTATGTGTGTGTGTTTTTTTACTAGAGAGAAAACAATTTGGGACACTTTTGGATACAGTGAATAAATCCAAGCTAAATGTTCCATATGAAATTCTTGAAAAAGCAACAAATTACTTCAATGATGACAATAAGCTAGGACAAGGAGGATCAGGTTCAGTTTATAAAGTATATTCTGATCTTATCTTATTGTAACTTCTTACAACCTTATTGTTGTTAAGTGCTTATAGATTTTTCCTTTCATTTTAGGGAGTTATGCCAGATGGTAATGGCTGTTAAAAGGCTTAGTTTTAACTCGACGCAATGGGTGGATCATTTCTTCAATGAGGTTAATTTGATTAGTGGAGTTCATCACAAAAATGATGAGAGAAGAAAGAATACTTACACGTCGGAGTCACTCCGCCAACGCTTCAATCGTGATTCAGGTATGCATTCTTAATTCCTCATTCTTCTATTATTTCCGATTCACACGTATTTTCTATTGATTCGGTACAATTCAATTATTGAAGTTTGTTGTTGTGATTGGTGTTGAAATAGAGGGAATGCTTCAAGCTTGAAGTCGCGATGATGCCATTGATGATGAAGGTTGACGAAGCTGTGTAGAATATTGTAGAGAGGTTGTGTATAGTTGGCTATTAGGATGGGATGGCTTTAGATTTGAATGAAACTGAGAGTTAGTTGCTGATTGTAATTTGAGTTAACTAATTGTTAGTGTGAAAAAGAGTTAAAATCGTCAATATTATTAGGGCCTGACTGTTAGGAATATCAATTGAAATGGATAACTGTTAGCTTAAAGTTGTTAGAAATTGTTATGTGAGGGATTAGGTTTGTGAAGTGGATATTTAAATTGACTTGAATCTATGTGATTGACTGAATCTATGTAATTTTGTAGAATATTGTAACATTTTTTGTAATTCTCTCAAGTTGTAGCAAACCAATGTAAATATTAAAATGAAATTTGGCCTTTGATGATATTTGAATTTTTCTTGTTTATTGGTAAAATTTGCACTTCTTTTTACCTTTGATCACATTTTTTTGATATTATTGATGATTATTTGATATTAAATGTTTTTATTGTAATTAACTTTATTATGTTGAAAAGTGATAGAAAATAAAATAAAAATACTATAAATAAAAAAATATTAAAGTAAATAATAATTTAAATATAATAGTAAAATATTATAGTAAAATAATATTATATTTAAAATTATTTTACTAAATAATAATTTAAATAAAAATATTATTTGAAATTTATAAATCAGATTACGACGGTTAAAACCGCCGCAATTTCTAACCTACGACGGTAGAGTAACCGTCGCAAACAACAACAAAAACAAAAAATAAAGTCAAATTCACGACGGTATATAACCGTCGCTATCTGTTGTGCGTGACAGTTTTTGCAACCGTCGCGAAATAGGCTGGGGACGCACGATTCTGCGACGGTACTTCTACCGTCGTAGATTGTAAATTGCGACGGTTTTAACCGTCGTAATCAGCCAAAATAACCGTCCCAATCTATCATTTTTCTTGTAGTGAATATATTTCACATAAACCATATTTGATCAATGACTCTTAACCTCAACAGAATCCATTAATCCAACTCTTCTCACGTTTGAAAAACCAAATCAAAAGATGAAAACTTGACGAGACCTTAATCCATAGCTCAATCCGTAAGGATATCCTTAAGAATAAAGATAAACTTAAAGGAAAGAGAAATCCTGACACGTAACACTAAACAAACTCTTATGACGAATCAATAAAGTCGTTTTCCATAGATGAGAAACCTGATCCATTTAGCGCCATAAACCAAAGTTAATAAGGAACTAGCTGATCCAAACTTGAGTTAAAATGAGAGTCATTGCCAGCCATAGAAACCCTAATTCCATGTGGGAGAAACCCTTGATAAAAGATGAAAATAAGATAAAGTTTCATGACTCTTGATCACAACAGGTGTCACACACTCAAAAGTCAAAACCCTAGTACAAAACCAATGGACAGGAGAAACTTTGAGCATTTTGAAAACTCGAACCCTTGTCGAATTAATTGACATGTTTGGAGGTTTGAAAAGCTTTGAACATCTTGAAAAATCCTAGAAGAGGATTTTTTTAAGGAAAATGAGGGTAAATTTTGGGGTACAACAATTTCTAATTCATTCCAAAAGCCTTGATTTTGGTAAAATATTTTCAATATATTGTTTAAAAATATCAAGATAATATTCCAAAGTGTTGGTTGTGGAATTCGAACCCACGTGCACTTATATGCAGGAGATCTTAAGTCTTCTTCCTTAACTTCCCGGGCAAACTGACTACTTCATGATAACTAATAGATATATTCAACCTTGCTTGAATAATCTATAACTAAAATAAATTTTAAAACAACTCCATTATTATAACTCCACAAATTGTGACAAAAAGAAATATCATCTCCATGTCAAATCAAATCATCTCACATTCATTGATCGTTAAATGCGGAAAAAAATCCGGTCAAGATAAACACAAATCATTAATTAATAGAAGCATTCTTAATATACTCGTGTAGGAATCATCCAAACACATCCAAGTGAAATGATGATCAATCAAAGATACAACAATGAATTTATATTCATCAATAAATTCGTTAAAACACAAAATCTTTGCCTCGTACAAAAAGCATCATTATCTTTTATTTCCCCACCATAACTTAGTTAAATTTAAAATCATGAAAAATACATCATTTAAGACTCTCATTTACAATTATGATATTTCCAAGCTGAATCCACATGTCTCTATTTTCACCATTGCCATATGGATCATATATATTTGTTACCACCATTATATCATAAAAATTTCATTTCAGCCACCACTAAGACATGATTAATACACGTTGAATACTCTACATGGGTCAAATTAGTGTCATGCATAATAAGAATCCTTCTAAAATAGAATCCCACTTTTTTCTATTCTCGCAATATTTTACACACAAATTCATGTATAATTTTCTTCTTTGTTTGTTGTATACAAACTAAATTTGAGTGTTATATATATATATATATATATATATATATATATATATATATATATATATATATATATATATATATATATATATATATATATATATATATAACCTCCCTCTTTTACATCACATCACTCAACCATCTAATATGATAATTCACAATCATTATAATTATGCATTATCTTTCTAATAGGCAAACAACATAATTTTCCATTCAACTTTTAGCTTCATCCCCTTTTTCTTATTTTTAAAATTAATAATACACTTATCTCTTTACTTTATATCCATGTTTTTCTTACTATCTCTCCTTTACAATTTTTAAAATTAATCCACAAATCCCTTCATGTTTTCTTTTTTTAATTTTATTTACATCGTCATTTAATAACATTCTATTATCTTCATTTAGTATTAAAAAAACCATACAAATATGACAAATGTTTCCCATTAATACACAAATCCCTCCATATTTCCCATTTTTTATTTTGTATGTTGTTGTTGATAAATATAGATAAATGTTTATTGACATGATTTTCATATTATTTACTTCGGTCTCACATGTTTTGTTGTTGCTTGTTATTGACAAATATTATTCCATATTCTCTCTTTTTCATGTATGTTGTTGCTATTTTAATGTTATTGTTATGTATGTTAAATTTTTTTTTTTTGGATAACAATGACATGCTAGTTTATGTTAACATGCTATTCTTTTCATGGTATTTGTAGGATTCAAATTCACATAGTATAGTTGTGGTTCATATGATGGTTTGTAGTTCACATAGTATGAGAAAAAATACAAGGAGGATGAAGCTATTCATCCTCCTTGTATTTTTTTCACAGTAACACAAGTAGATCAAGTTCAACTTCATTATGAGACAATTATTTTTTCAACTAAAGGTATGTACATTGTTGATAAAGGTTGTTTATGTTCTTTTTGTTGTATCTTAATATTTTGTGATTTTTGTTAATAAATGGTTTTACATCTGCAGCTAACAAGTAGTTATGGTTCTTTACTTATCACTTAAAGCTTAGAGAAATGGTTACTTATTAAGTTCTCTCAATCTATGTTTATTAATTGATATTTTGGTTGATAAATTTTGTTAGTGAGTTTGTTATATCATACGTGGTTACTTGTTTCACAAACCCCTCATTGAACTTGCATTCATTTAAATATATTTTTGAGATAATAATTAAAAAATTAAATTATTCTTGAAAATCAACTTAGACGATCCAATGTTTTTTTGAATTGCATACATCTTATAAATTATAATTTCCTCTCTAGCTTATAGAAATTCATTCAATACCACAAATTCTTTAAAATAATGTTGATAAATGGGTGTCCGCTTAGGTCTTTGGTGGAATGCGACTGTTATTTTGGTAGATTACGACGGTTAAAATAGTCACAATTTCCAATCTAAGACAGTCGCAATACCGTTGCAAAAATGTGTGTCGCGGGTCTGTATTGCGACGGTTGTCAAAACCGTCACACTAACTGTCGTTCTCACTCACGACGAGTAGGGACTCATGTAAAACTCAAATTGCAACAGTTACCACCCGTCATGAATTTTCATTTGATTTTTGTTTTCATTGTTGATTGTAATGGTTCAAACTATCGTGACTTTTATTTGTTGTTTTTTTTAATACTAATTGTGACGGTTTAAAACAATCTAGGGGGGTTATAACCCCCGTTAAAATGATTAATTTATAAAAAAAATCAGAATAACACCAGAGATTCACATCTTTTACAGTTATATCAATAACCTTCATTTTGTCTTTCTTTTGTACAAATATAAGTTTTTGACATTGAACTAAATGAGTAAAAAAATAATAAAACCCTAAGAGTTTGTTGATAAATCAAATTCGATGACGACCAAAAAAGACAACTCAGGAAAATCTTTCACAAGATAAATCTGACTGTTACAAACACCAAACGACTTCTAAACAGTCGCTGCCAACCATGCTTGAGATGCTTTAAAGAATTTGGGATTGAATCAAATTCTATAAGATAAATAGGGAATCATGATTTACAAAATGCATGCAATTCAAAAAACATTAAATCATTTAATTTGTTTTCAAAAATAATTTAATTTTACTTACTATTATCTCAAAAATCTATTTGAATGGTTTTATATGGTTAATGAGGGGTAGGGAAAAATAAGCAATCCCATATTTTATAATAAACTCTTGCATATACCACAATGGTTGGAACATATAACTGTGGTGAAATATTATTTTTATGTGCTTTAATTTTGGTTGTAGCTGGGTATCAAATCCATGACACTATATTTAGGATAATGGTTGTTTATGTCAACCATTGTGATAGGTAGTGCATTACATGGTTTATCACAATGGTCGTGTGCCTGTGGTTGAAACAATGAACTTGCAAACATACGCTACTTCACAATGGTATGTCACGCGTGATGATATCCCTTTTCCAAACATTGTGAAATGGGTTTTCCGTAGTAGTGCTAGCCTTAATTAGCTTACTCCTTCCATGCAGAACTGGATTCTTTACAAGATTAATGGTTGACTTGTTATCGATCTATAGTACCCGATATTTCTTTACTTTGACCTTCATCTCATCCAACATAGATCTGATACAGATTGCTTGACAAGCATGATATGATATCACTATATATTCAGCCTCTCACGATGATAACGCCATCACAGGTTACTTTCTCGAGTACAATGAGATTGGGGCTCCAAACACTTGAAAGAAATAACCAGTTATGCTTCTTAGATCATCTTTGTCTCCACACTAATCATCATCTTAATAGCAATTAATCACAACTTCTTTGCTTTCAGAATCTAGTGGAAATAGGATCCACGGTTTATTGATCATTTTATGTATCTCAGGATTCTTCTTGTATCCTTCATGTGTGACACCTTTGGTTCGTCCATGTATCTGCTTACAAATCTGACTGAGAAACCTGTATCAAGTCTACTATTGCTCATATACGTCAGAGATCCTACAATTTGTTTGAACAAAGTGACATCAACTTTGTTCTTCTCTTCATGCTTCTCCAATTTCAAATTTGGTTCGACAGGAGAGGATGCATGACTCAAATCATCTATCTTAAATCTCTTGAGTATTTCTTTGATATACTTCCTTTGATGCAACATAATACCTTGCTATGTAATTTGAAATTCCATGCCTAAGAAATACAACAAGTTTCCCAGATCCAACATTTCAAATTCCATCTTCATTAGCTCTTAAAACTTTGACAAGTTCTATATGTTATTTCCAGTTACTAGTAAGTCATCAAAATATAAGAAGATGGTGGTTATATCTTATACCATGACTTTTACATAGACATCATACTCAAACATGCATTCGATGAACCCTAATTCAACTAAGTATGAGTCGATTTTCTTATTTCATGCCATATGTGCCTATTTGAGACCACAAAGGGCTTGTTTAACTTACATACCCTCTTTGCTTCCTCTTGTATCACAAACCCAATAGGTTATGTGATATACACGTCTTCATCTAGGGGACCATTCAAAAATGTTGATTTCATATCTAAGTGAAATATCGGGTAGCATTGCATAAATGCCAAGGCTACCATTAACATGACAATCTCTAGTCTTGCTACTGGTGCATATACATCAGATTAATCGAGCCTTACTCTCTGAAGAAATCCTAGGTCTACAAATCTTGACTTATGTCTTGCAACTGACCCATCAGGATTCTAGTTCATCTTGAAAACCCATTTCACAGTCTTGAAGCCTTGCTGGGAGAACCCTGGTTCTTTGAGGTCTTTGTCTTATGCTAGCCACACTTTCTCTATTATGTGCTTCGACTTCAACTATGATTGGAGTGTCATTAACTAGAATTTATTCTTGATCACTACTTTTTTCATCAACTCCATAGCTCATTAATGGCTTGTTAGTTACATCATATGAATTCCAATCACATATAGATTTTTCATTAATCACAATGTCTCAACTCATCATGATCTTACCATTGATTAGATTGAATAACATGTATGCTCTAGTTTTGTGATATCCTACCAGAATATTAGGTTCACTCTTATCATCAAGCTTCCTTTTTCTTGCATCAGGAATATGCTTGTAGCAAATAAAGCTAGATACCTTCAGATAACTCACTGATGGTCGTTTGTCACTCCATACTTCTTCAGGAACCTTGTTATTCAGTTTCTTGGTATGGAACTTGTTCATAATATAAACATCAGTGGTAACTGCTTCAACCCGTAAGGATTTTGGCATATTCTTGTCCTTCAGCATGATTCTCTCCATATCCAATATGGTAATGTTTTTTTCTTCTGCTAGTCCATTATGTTAAGGTATGTAAGGAGCGGATACCTTATGATCAATGTCATGCTCTGCATAAAACTCTTCAAATATATTGGATGTGTATTCGCCACCTCCATTTGTGCGTAGAACCTTAATCTTCTTTTCACTCGGGTTTTTGACAAGCAATTTGAATCTCTTATAGATTGAACATACTTCGTCATTGTGCTTAATCAAACAGATCTAAATCTTTTGACTATACTCGTCGATAAATGAGACAAAATACATGTTTCCATAAACGGTATGATCCTCAAATGGGTCAGATACATCTTAATGTACTAATTCCAGTATGCATGCGGATCTCAATGGCATAGTCGAAACAAAAGACTTTTTGGTATCACAAGACTTGGTATACCAGTTAACATATCTTGAGTAATCAATTGATTGAGTTACCTAAAATTCAGATGGCCTAGCCTCAAATGCGACAACCAGTTATGCTTATGGTCAACAACTATTTTTAGGCATTGTACCTCAGTAGGACTGATCATGGTCTTAAATTTCCTATTCTTCGACAAAAGATATTTTAAGACCTGATTATTCTTAGTGTCAAACAATTCTAAGGCTTCATCTTTCATAACCACTACGAAACCTTTTTCAACCAGTTATCCAACTCTTAACAGATTGAAATTCATTCCAGGTACATAGAGTACATTTTTTATCATGGCTTTTTCTCAATTGATCCTTTGAATAGCTATGTTACCAGTACCTTTTGCTTGCAATAAGCTATTATCTATAAGTTTGACCTTTCTCTTCTTTGACTCTTCGAAATCGCCTAACAATACTTTTCCACCAATCATGTGATTCGAGCAACCTGTATCGAGGAAACATATCTTGGAGTAGACATTTTCATCTACAACTATAGCCATAACAACCGTATCTTCACAATTATCTGAATCTTGATGTGCAAGGTTTTCTTCTTCATCCTTGCCTTTTGTTGTTCCCTTGTCTTTCTTGAACAAATAATTCTTGACCAAGTGACTCCACTTTTCAAAGTTATAGCACTGCACACCCTTTTCTCTTCTTTTTCTTTATGATATGAGGTTCCTTCTCCTCTTTTGGAAGATTCAGAAGCCCTACCGTCAACCTTAAGCTTTTGAGGGTTCACCCAAGACTTCTTGCTCTGAGTCTTATATCTTTTTCCTTTTAACTTGCTAGAACCACCATGCTTATTCCATGTTAAAGAATTCAATGCTTGTATGGAATCTTGAACCTTTTTCCTCTCTACAATCCTTAACTCAAGTGCCTCTTACGAACTAACCAAATCTTTAAATTTCAAGGTTTCAAGATTATTGGATTCTTGAATGGCTATGATAACGTGATCAAATTGAGGTGTCAACGTATGCATTACCTTCTCAAATATCATCTTATCAATTAGGGCTTCACCATAACCTTACATGAGATGGACAGGATACTGCACTTTCGCGACATACCCGACAATATTGTGATCTTCTCCCATTTGCAGTAATTCATACTACCTATGCAGTGCTTGTAAATTGACACCTTTAACCTTCTCACCACCTTATTAATAATTGACAAGAATATCTCATGCTACATTCACTGATTCAACATGAGATTTTTGAAAAAAATTGTCGCATCTACTACATATTGAATATAGAATGCAGCCTTGCAATATTTCTTCTTGGCATCCTTGTGAACGATTCTCTGAGTATTTGTTGCATTTTTAGAAAGCTCAAGAGCACCATTACTAACCACTTCTAGAGGTTTCATGAAAACCAAATAATGGTTGCATCTGTTTACTCCATCGAATCCAATTTTTGCCATCAAGAGTTGAAAGAGAATTGGGAATACTATTTCTACCATTCATTGTGGCAAAAAATGCGATTCACGTTCCCTAAAAACACGACCAATTTGCAGTTCTTGAAAACAAGATTAATAAAACGAATCGAATGCTCTAGATACCAATTTATTAGTACAGGATGCACTTGGGTTAGGAGAGAATGAGAGAGATAATGAAAAATAATTGTATTGAAGGTTATTATTGCATTACACTTTACACAAGTATATATATAAGTAGATTACTTGCACTCCAAGTAACTAATATAACAAACTAACTAACTTTCTAACCAAGTAACCACCTAACTGATAACGCAAAATTATATCGTATATTCGACTTGACTCGCATGCATTTTAGTTCCATTTTTGTTTATTTATGTTATGTTATGCCGATATTTCTGTTTCATTTCAGGTATTTTCTAACAACAAGCTTCCATGTGCAAAAGAACAAGAAACTGGCGAGAAATGAGAAGAATAAAGTAAAAAAAGAAGAAAAAATTATTTTTGGCCCGTGGCCCTCGCCACACATAACCAACTAGTGTGGCCCTCTCCACAACATGTGTATCCCTCGCCACACATGTCCAACTAGCGTGGCCCTTGCCACACCATGTGTGGCCCTTGCCACATACCATCTTCCATGTTGCCATGTTCTGAACCTCTCCTATATTTTCTCATTCCACTTCCACCAGTCAGTTAGTCACTCACGTTCTTGCATTCTCTTAACCAAACAGTCCATGTATTACGATTTCATTGAAGATTTTTACACAGAGAATGGGATATAAATAGAAGACTTCATGTTTAATCAAGGGGTTGGGAGTTTTCCAGCCAAAGCTTTGGGGAGACATTTTTCAACGAGCAAGAGCATATACTTTATTCTTCCAGTAGTTTATTTTTAGGCAGAACTATTCCATTAGTTTGTTTTTAGGCAGAAATATCTAGTTTAGTTGTTTTTCTTTTTTTTCATTTTTTCTATGTAATCGAATTCAAAAGTGTGCTAGCATAATCGTTATTGTACGCAAGGATCAATTGCAGAATAATTGAGTCTTCAGTATTATTTCTCAAGTTCAATTTAATTTATTATTTTACTGCTTATTAAGTTTTCATATTCGTTTTAGTATCGTTTTTGGGAACTGTTTCAACTCTATTTTAACTGTTTTAGAATCATGTTTAGTTCAAAGACGTTGAAAAGCTTAATATCATGCTTATGGTTAAAACTATGTCCAGCTAAACTATCTTGAGTCCGTATGTGAGGACCGTCATCTCCGACGGGACTCGGTAACAAAGTCGGCTTAAATGTTTATTTGAAAATTTTGTTTTGGTCTTTGTTTTTAAACTTAATTTAAATAGCCTTGTCACAAGACTGAGAAGTTACTTAACATGATTTTGCCACGAGAGTGGGAAATTAACTAAGGTATGACCCGACACTATGAGAGTGTGGGGGTTGAACCGAATAGTAGAAACTAGGCATTAATTCTAAATTCAGCGAGAGCTCTTTAGGATTAATTAGAACTTGTTCAGTTTTCAAAACACATTCCTCAATTATAATGGGCGGGCGAGAGCAAAATCTCATAGTTAAGGAATGTGGCTTTATTCAAAACCACGGGGGTGTGAGATATTGTCTTTAAATTGTTATTTTCTACTAAACATATTGTTGTACCCCAAAATTTTCCCTCTCATTTCTCAAAGGATCATCCTGGACTCTCAGGTTTGCTTCTATCAAGTTCCAAGTCTTGAGTCATCACTTTTCAAGGAAATCATCCATAAGGGAAAAATGGTCAAAAGCACACTAAAAAGTCAAAATTTAACTTTCAGATCAAATCAAGTTTCAACAATTTTATTTCATCAAGACATGAGATTGGTTCTGTGATACGGTGGGAAGAACTGTCTGTTTTTGGAATGCTAGTTTGCGTTTTGCGTTTATGTTCGCAAAATGTCGCGGTAAGCAAGATTCTCCACCAACTTTTATTTTATCCAACAGGGAAAGGAAAAAAGCACCGAAAAACTCCTTTTTGAGATATTTCTCGGGTTCGGGGGGTAGATTATAGAAATGGAAGGTGTTAGCACCCTTTCTATCCGTCGTTATCCACAGGCTCTTAGGTACTTGCTCAATTGTTTTCAAAATTGTTTTCTTTGTGCTTGTGGGTTTGAAAAAGTTTTCATTTTGAAACTTCGATTTAACTCTTGCTTCTGTTCTCAAGAGTGTAATGAAGTGTTTTTGAAAACTTTGTTCGAAAAGTGTAAGTGTGAAAATTTTTTGTTTTTTGAAAGAGCGAGTACTTAAGAACCATCTACCTACTCGAAAAAGGAATCGTTCTATGCTATCTTCCTTTAGACAATGATATCCCACTATGAATGAGTAGGTAGCACCTTCGTTGGAGTTTGAGGGTCAATTCGAATGAGGGACTTACGGTCACTAAAGCAATGTTAGGACGCCTTAGCGGTAACCCTAATGTCTTAGATCATTTGTTTGAGGCAACAATATCCGAGGCAACTGTTTCGAGGCGACTATGATCTTTTAGACAAGAGGACGACCTCTAAAACAACCTATACTCAATAACCGTGTACGAAGGCAACCAAGTGGGGTGTACCCTAAGAGTGCGCATGTGCGAGTGTATCGTTTTCAATTTTTTTAATCTTTGTACATTTTAAAGGTGATCTAAGTTGATTTTAAGTTAAAACATTCAGTCTTGTCATGTCATCCTATTATCCAACATCTAGTAGTTATAATTTGCGGAAATAAAATGAGGAATTTAAATTACAAGGCGTCGGGTATTTACATCGCCAAAGACAAACCCTTTAAAAATTAAGAAAATGATAAAAAATAAATAAAAGGTCCTATTAACTATTATAATCCAGGAGCAAGTACAATATTGGATAAAATAAATAAATCGCGTGCGGGAAATTAAATCGAATGCAAACTAGGGTTTTGACCCTTTAAAGAAAACATCTTTTGTTGTTTTTTATTTTAAGAAAGAAATTACCTAAATTAATTACTAAATTAATAAATATATTAATTAATTAAGAAAATAAACTATTTTTGGGTTTTTTGTTATTTTAAGAAAGGAAAATAAAATAATTGAATTAGTAAAAACCTAATTAAGTCTAATTTAATTTCAATTATTTACAAAAATATGTTAAAGTTATTCTAATTAAAACCTAAATCTATTAATTAGTATTTATTAATAAAAATAAAAGTTAAAATTTGATTAAATAAAGAAATATTTTTGTGATTTTATTTTATGAAAAGGCTGAATTTTAATTGGTTAGAATTTAAATAGAAATAATAAAACAAATAATTAAAATAAAATAAATAAGATGAGAAGAAAGGGGGTTTGGGCCTGTTTTGAGGGCATGAATAACAATGAGAAAGCCCATTTGTGCTGGCCCTGGTTGACTTTGTGGATCTGATGTGCCTGCACTGACTTGGCTCCATGGTGGACCTTCAGATCCTGGCCACCAGATTTGGCCTAAGGCCAGCTGGCAATTGATTAAATGATGGTGCATGGTGAACTGCAGGTTCTCATGCACATTGGAATATGTTGTACCCCAAAATTTGCCCTCCCATATTCTTCAATATTTGGCAAGATCAATCTCCAGATTCTTCAAAATCTCTCAAGGATTGCACAGTCCAATTGCTTCCTAACACAGTCAAAATTAGGGTTTTGGTTCTTGCAAAGAAATTGAGGTTTTAAAGGGTACAATCAAGTCCCATATGCCTATAAACATTGTCAAGCATCCATATGGCAAGTTTCAAGACTCACAGCATCAAATTGCACAGTCAAAAACCCTAAATTGCTTCACAGTCAACTGCAGGGGCAAAATGGTCATTTGACAGTCAAAAGTCAAAATTTTTGGTCAACATCTTATTTTGAAGCCACAATCATCATTTGATCAATTCTTGATCATGATTCCACAAGAATGGCTCAAAAATCATCAAGGTGTCAAAAGTTTCTATTTTTGGACAGTTGAAAAGTCAACTGCAACTTGACCAAGGCATAACTTCTTCATGGTTTATCAGAAAAATCCCATCCAAAGCTCATTTTAAAGGGGATGAAATTTCCTACAACTCATCTTCACACTCCAAGTCCAAGAAATGCTCTCACAAAAAGTTATCAATTTCAACATTATAGGTCATTTTCAAAAGTCAACAAAAAGGCATTTTAAGTCAAAGACCATAACTTGAGATTGGTAAATCAAAATGACATGGGACCAAAGGAATTGGTTAGAGGACTTCAAGACCTTTCCAAAATGTCCAAGAACATGTTCATAGCTTCAGAATTGAGCAAGATATGCATTGGAGAAGTTGGGAAATTTTTGTGAAATGGCCAAAGTCAACTATCCTTGAAACTTCAATTTTTGACAAAAGGGCCCACTTTTTTCCACTTGGTTCAGCCTTGTCATGCCACCCACGTGTCCCATGATTTATTTCAAGATTAAAGATTAATTTTTCTATTTTTATTTAATTTTATTTGATTTAATTCATTTTAAATCTTTAAAATTCTAATAAAAATCAAGAAAATTAATTAAGGGATATCTTTGAGTTTGAATAGCCTTGATACATCATAATTCACATGCCAATTTCGTGTACATCCTATTTCAAGCATAAAAATTCAAATTTGGAGCAAAAAAAGGCAAGTTGTTCAATGGTGGTTATGGAGGAAATCAAAACATCATTGAAAGGCTTCAAGGCTCCTTATTGTGATTGATTCTCATTCATATACACATATGCAAGCCTTTCCACCCTCATGGACGAAAAAAAGGCATCCCTAAAACGGTAGAGCAAAAACTCAGAATTTGTCAAAAAAGTGTGAGATCTAAAGCAAGGTTGCAGGCAGTTTCAGACAAAACAAAGCACGTGAGATCCTTCATTGCCATACCCTGAAACTAAAGAGACCTTTACCACGCCCTGAGACTCCATATCAAGCACTGTAACTCATCACAAACTCACCCCCGCTATCTGCTTTATGTTTTTACAGGAAACGAAGAAGATGAAGGACGTGCCTCCATGTGATTGGCTGATTCAAAACGGGCGCGCGCTTTTTCTTTTTTCAGCATATAGTGCGCTTATTTTATATTATGTTTCTTTTCTATTTTACTAAAAAACGCGCAGGATTGGTGTAGTGGTTGGCAATATACTTGGTGATCTCTGGGACCTGGGTTCGATTCCCAGGTCCCCTCATAGTTCCATATTATTTTTCTCAATGCTTTCCTGTGCAGATTCCAAAATAAGGTGCACCATAAGCATCACATCCCAGCGCTCCAAGTGTCCACCAGTGCAGATCCAAGGGCCAAGCATGAAGACCATGGTACTCTGGAGTCAACGTGGGCATAGGCAATCCAAGAAGTCAAACGAGCTGAAGGTTCAAATGGGCCAGGATTCAACAATGCACCCTCAAATTCTAGCCCACACCCCCCTTGGGTTTACTTTTCTTTTTTTATTTTGTTTTGTCATTTTCATTTTTATTTGCCTTATTTTCTTATTAACAATTAACGTAATTAACATATTTTCATAAAAAATAAAAAAAAATAGAATTAACATTATTATTATTATTCTCATATTATTTTTGTAAATAAAATATTAACAAATAAATAGTTTAATTAGGCAATTATAACTTCTTTTCTTAATAATTAAAATAGATTTAGAATTAGGTAAAATTAACTTTTAATTTTATTTATTTTTATTTTATTTCATAAAAAAACATAAAAAACACAAAACATTTTCTTTTAATTAAATTAATTAATTAGTCATTAGTTAGTTCTAATTTCATTTTAATCACAAAAAAGACCAAAAAAAATCATTTCTTTTCTTAAAAGGGTCAACACCCTTAAGACATTCCCGATTCTTTCTTTCGCGCGCATTTTAGTTTTGATTCCTTATTCTTGATTATTATGTAACTGCCTCCGGATGTAATAGTAATTAGGATTTTTATTGCTTTATTTACTGTTTCTCGTACTTATTTACCAAAAATGGGTCTTTGTATTTTTGGCGATGTATAGACCCGCGCCTTGTAATAGCGTAGGATTTATGTTTCCGCAATTTACTTTCCGCACCCCCTAACTGTTAAATGCATGAAAGAATTTATGGTAAAATAAAAACAACTCGTAGCTCACGATGCCATGATCAAAGATAAAACATAAACATGAAAACAACACACAATGCACACACCACTTCTAGGGTACGCCTCACTCGTTGCCTTCGAAACGTGGTCATCAAGTATAGGGTGTCTTAGAGGTCGCCCTTCTGTCCAAAAGATCCAGTTGCCTCGAAACGGTTGCCTCGGATATAAAGGATCTAGGACATCAGGGTTACTTCTAAGGTGTCCTACCATTGCTTTAGTGACCACACTGTCCTGATAATCGAATTGACCCAAACACCTCCAACGATGGTGCTACCTACCTCTCAATGGTGAGATAACACTATCTAAAGGACACTTACACAGCTTAATTCCTTAGGGTAGGTAGATGACTCATGGATACTTGCTCTTTTCAAAAACAAATCAAAAACCTTTTCACACTGACACTTTCAAAAGACTTTCAAAACAAATTTTTCAAACACTCTTGAGGACAGATACAAGAGTTATTCAGAAATCTTTCAATGAAACTTTTTCAAACCCACTCACATTTTGAAAATCAAACATTTTGAAAACATAAGAGCAAGTATCTAAGAGCCCATGGATAACCATGGATAGAAAGGGTGCTAACACCTTCCCTTTCTATAAATCTACCTCCCGAACCGAGAAACGTTCGCATAAGGAATTTTGCTATGCTTTTGTCCTGTCCATGTTGGAGAAAATAAAAGACGGTGGCGACTCTTGCTTCCGCGACATTTCGCGAAACCAGCTAAAAAACAGTCAGTTCTAAATCCACCGATCACAGAACTGGCGACTCTGCTGGGGAAACTTTAAAGTGAGGTGTACCTTAGGATAGATCATACTTATGTTTTCAATTGCCTGATTTGTGTGCTTTAATATTATTGGGCCTGTCTTGGGAGTTCTATAGATCCTAACCCGGATCTGGGGGATACCTCTTAGAAAGTAGCAACAAGACTGTGAGGGAACTGTGCGGGGTATACCGACACGGTTGAAGCAGTCTGCTACGTTGATGTGGCACTTTGGTGAGTACCGGTAACCCTTGAGTCAAGTCAAGGAGAGTACGGGGCCGCCGCGTGGTGTCGTGAAGCATAAACTGACCTTAGGAACCTTACTTGACCATCCTGGCCTCTTTAGGGGTAGTGAGATAACTGACTTTGGTGCAGTCCGAAGTTGGTTGATACTCGATACTACACTCATTGAGGGTTGTTTTCTTGGAATATTTTGATCGCCAGTTCAGTGGCTAAATCAAAACAATGAACACAGAAAACAACCCAATGATATTGAGCTCCTTAGAACCCGGTTACTTTTGATAGGACAAGTTTGAGCCCACCAACTTCAAGAGGGTAGTACCCCAAACTTCATGCTGGCCTAAACTCTAAGGGCTCTTTGTGTGACTTGTGTGCCTTCAAACTTGACTACTTGCATGCTTGTTATCTAACACATGAGTTTCTTGCAGGGTTTGTTTACAGTCCTTAACCTGGACTCATAACAGGGTTTACTTACATCACTCCATGCATAGCATAACATCATACCATTGCATGCATCCTACATAAGGACTAATCCATTTCAAGGACCTCAAGGGTTTTGTGATGCAGGTCATGATGAATCTAATGTCCAGCAAGGGGCAAAGGGGATTTATTTTCCTCTAGCCAAGGTTGATAACTTGAGTCAGGGGCTATGACCCACTTGATATGGTGAGCCTTGACTCTTAAAGAAGGACTCTCAACAATATGCATTTCCTTCAATCAAGCCACCGGATTCAAATTCTAACAAGTTTCTCTGTTTACCCCGCGAGATCCTTGAAAACATCGCATGCATACATACATATCATTGCATTACAGGTACTTTGTTCTACAGGTCACTTATCTTCCTCGCTGTTTATTTCAGCAATGGCCTCCCAACAAGACAACCAAGATCTTCATGCTCAAGAGACTCGGTTCGGGGAGATCCTCCTAAATCTATCCAAGGGGCAGGAAGAGCTGAGAACACTCCTCATGGGGACTTTGGTCAGGAACAGTCCTGAGGACAATAAAGATGAACGGCTAAAACGCTTGCAAGCTGAGGTAGATGCTATGAGAACCCAGATGCTGGGGCAAATGGCTCTCATCTAAGGCTTAGCTCGGAAGCAAGAAGAGTTAAGGACCATGATCAGTCAGCTTCATCAAGACAGATACAACCTGAAGCAACCAGTCCAAGTCAGGGACCAGGTCATTGATCAGCTTCCAAGAGGACAAGAGTCTGGTATGGTGAAGAATAGACCTCTCCAAATTGCTACCACTTCACATGTCCAACCACAACCTCGCCCAGAGCAACAGGTTGATCAGAGTAAGCCAGACAAGCCCAGGAGGCAATTCACCCAGCTCAACACGTCGCTGTCCCAAGCTTTGCAACACCTGTTGAAGTTGAATCTGGTGACGTTGATAGGACCTCACCCTAACCCTAAAACTTCTTCACCCAACTATAATCCTGGGGCCAGGTGCGCATACCATTCTAACAGCCCAGGGCATGATACTGACGACTGTTGGAAGTTGAGGTACAAAATCCAAAGCCTGATTGATGAAGGAGTTGTGGAATTCACCCCAGATGGTCAGGTCGAGTTCTTCTACTATCCCTGCGAGATTCACCATTTGAAGTGACAAGTCCTGAGACTAGAAGACTTTTGTTCATTCGAATGTTCAAGTTGTATTTTTCTTTGATTGTTCAAACAATTATTGTCATAGCAAACTTTATTACTTTATCAATGCATCGCATATGTCTATTTTGAATAAATATATTCGCATTCGCTATATTCAAACTGCTTTCATTTTTTTTGTGATGTTCAAACTCTCGATTAATAATTCTAAGCCTCTTGAGGGAGGATGACGAAAACGATACCATGATCTTTACAGTATGCTTTTGAATAGACCCCGCTGATGAGGTACATGCATTGTTTCAATTCCTAAACACTGGAGTTATAAGGAAGATAATCCCTCGTCAACCCCTTCGAGCCAAAGAAGTAGGAGTTTTTCTTTTCGAAAATTAAAACCCTTAATCATAACCTGGGGTAGGGTAGTTCTCTCAGTTGATCTAGGTGCACAATGAATTGCATCAAAGAAGTCCTTACAAAACAAAAGACAGTGATGGTTCCAAATAATCATAAAGACAGGCAGTCATTACCAAAAAAAAAACCAAAGCCCAATAAGTCAAAACCTATGAAGGAGACTTACCAAAAACTGGGGCATCCCGCTGACTGTAATCCTAAAAGAAATAGTTCAGGCAAAAACAGGGATAACACAATCAAAAAGAAAGAGGTCACACAAACCCTCAACAAAAAAAAAGAAATGACTGCCTATTCAGAATAAACTGTCAATATCCGAACCATCATTGGAATATCATAGTAAAGACTCAAACAAGGTCTGACGCACGGTCAACTGAGTTTAGGTTTGAAGAACATCACGAAGAGCGGGTGGGTACAGATAAATTTGAGCCTTTATCCTTTGTTTCTTAAACCGTGAACCAGGCCACGTTATAACCCTCAAAAGTCCTAGCTGAAGCATGGGTTAATTCGAAAGCATACTGTTACAAAGGTATCCTGACTCCGTAAGGCTTGCAGTAAAATAACGAGTTGACATCACATTTTACAAAACTTGCTTGTTTTACTGAAAATTACATTTTCAAAAAAAAACTTCGAAACAGACATAAACTTTGCATTTTTAACATGACTTTGTTTGCATATGACCTTTTGTTCGAACAGCAGAGAAATTCACACGACGAATATCTAAGTGAACAAAAGCACCTCCAATCAAGGGGCATGGCATGACCATTGTCCATTATCTGGGGCAGTTAAGTCAAGATTCGAAGAATCTCTCAAAAGGCCAACCGGCTTGGGGCAAATCTCCGTCTGGATCACTTGGGGCATTGGACGATCAAACGAAGATCTTCTGGTGGCATGGTAACACTACACTACTGACAGTGACAACTCCCGGCATCCTGAGAGCACGGACATAGTCGGAAAAAAAACACTACGCATAAGCGAAGACCCGCTAGGTTGACACACCTAGGCAAAAATAAGGGATGAAAATGAAAAAATCTGTACACCCGGCAAGTCGAAAACCTGAAAAGGCGGCTTGGGCAAAAAAGGGTATCCCGGTGGACTGAAAACCCGAAAGGGCGGTCCAGGCAAAAGTTAGGGATTAAAGCGTACGACTATGTCCCGTCACCTCGTCACTTGCCTACCAGAAGAAGATTTGACAATCGGCAGTCATCAAGCACCTCCACAGGTATCTTCTCCCACAGAAACAGGGGCAATAATGAGTTGTCTAAGTGGTCTAGTTGCTCTGTCCACCAAGGTACCAAGGTAGGTTCGGCTGAAGAACGTAACCAGGATACATTCACTCCCTGTTAAGTAAGACAAGATTTAACAACTCTCCCCGAGCATAGTTGGTCTCCCATAAGCCCTGACAAGGCACAATATCTCCAGCAAGTCAGCAACACTCTCCCCAAGTAGAGTTAATCTACTGTCGGCCATAAGGAAGATGGGTATTCCCAGAAGATCTTAACATTCCCCAATGGAGTATACAGATGTTCCTAAGCAAGCATCCCCGGCAGTCTTAATATAAGATTGTTCCCCGGTGGAATACAGACATCCTACTGGAGCCATTTCCAAATGCAGTCTCAAGTCTCCCAGGAGAGTTGAATCATCCTCCCCAGTAGATTCTGGAAGCTTGCCCCTGCAGAGCACGAACACGTCTCCCGGCATTATTCAAAGGTTATTCCTCACCAGAGCTTATAACTGGGTTATCCTCAGCTAATTGCCACGGAAAGATCGTCCTCAGCGAAGTTCTTCCTATCCCCAGTGGATTTCCTCAAATTCCCCAACATAACTTAGCAATGGTATCCCCAGCGAAGTTATCATCAAAACCTCAGCGAAGTATCTCGTCCCACAAAGTAATTCCCTGCAGAGTAATCACTCCAACAAGTTTATTCCCCAACGGAGTCATCTTCTCCTACCGGTTTATTCTTGCAACCATCATCCCCAGCAGAAACGAAGAACTCTCCTCTTCAAACATCAGCCCAGGATCCAACTTCCCGACATTCGTCAAGGATTTACTTTCCTAGACAAAAATACATTCATAAACGTCACATTGACATACATCATGACATATGCATATACGCATCATAACACAAATCTCATTTATCTCTAAGAACATCTTAAAATCATGCAGTTCATGTATCATGACATTGCATACAACTGATGTTTTACCTTTTAAGGAAAAAGGTCAATCCAAAGACGGTTACTATCAACTGTCGCAATTTCAGATTCGATACCTGTATCTAGCCAGGGCATATCTACATTAAAGAGATTAAAGAGATAGCTTGGAAATGCTCCATATATGGATGTTGTTCTTTTGCTTATTCAAGACTCCTTCTAGAAATAGTTTAGATGTGACCCAGGCATGGCGACGTTCTGATACTCATTCCAGATTTCCTTTCAGAGATAGCTTGGAAATGCTCCAGATATGGATGCTGTTCTTTTGCTTATTCAAGACTCCTTCTAGAGATAATTCAGATGTGACCCAGGCATGGCGACATTCTGATACTCATTCCAGATTTCCTTTCAGAGATAGCTTGGAAATGCTCTAGATATGGATGCTGTTCTTTTGCTTATTCAAGACTCCTTCTAGAGATAGTTCAGATGTGACCCAGGCATGGCGACGTTCTGATACTCATTCCAGATTTCCTTTCAGAGATAGTTTGGAAATGCTCCAGATATGGATGTTGTTCTTTTGCTTATTCAAGATTTCCTTCTAGAGATAGTTCAGATGTGACCCAGGCATGGCGACATTCTGATACTCATTCCAGATTTCCTTTCAGAGATAGCTTGGAAATGATCCAGATATGGATGTTGTTCTTTTGCTTATTCAAGACTCCTTCTAGAGATAGTTCAGATGTGACCCAGGCATGGCGACGTTCTGATACTCATTCCAGATTTCCTTTCAGAGATAGCTTGGAAATGCTCCAGATATGGATGCTGTTCTTTTGCTTATTCAAGACTCCTTCTAGAGATAGTTCAGATGTGACCCAGGCATGGCGACGTTCTCATACTCATTCATGATTTCCTTTCAGAGATAGCTTGGAAATGCTCCAGATATGGATGCTGTTCTTTTGCTTATTCAAGACTCCTTCTAGAGATAGTTCTGATGTAACCCAGGCATGGCGACGTTCTGATACTCATTCCAGATTTCCTTTCAGAGATAGCTTGGAAATGCTCCAGATATGGATGCTGTTCTTTTTCTTATTCAAGACTCCTTCTAGAGATAGTTCAGATGTGACCCAGGCATGGCGACATTCTGATACTCATTCCAGATTTCCTTTCAGAGATAGCTTGGAAATGCTCCAGATATGGATGCTGTTCTTTTGCTTATTCAAGACTCCTTCTAGAGATAGTTCATATGTGACCCAGGCATGGCGACATTCTGATACTCATTCCAGATTTCCTTTCAGAGATAGCTTGGAAATGCTCCAGATATGGATGCTGTTCTTTTGCTTATTCAAGACTCCTTCTAGAGATAGTTCAGATGTGACCCAGGCATGGCGACGTTCTGATACTCATTCCAGATTTCCTTTCAGAGATAGCTTGGAAATGCTCCAGATATGGATGCTGTTCTTTTGCTTATTCAAGACTCCTTCTAGAGATAGTTCAGATGTGACCCAGGCATGGCGACGTTCTGATACTCATTCCAGATTTCCTTTCAGAGATAGCTTGGAAATGCTCCAGATATGGATGCTGTTCTTTTGCTTATTCAAGACTCCTTCTAGAGATAGTTCAGATGTGACCCAGGCATGGCGACATTCTGATACTCATTCCAGATTTCCTTTCAGATATAGTTTGGAAATGCTCCAGATATGGATGATGTTCTTTTGCTTATTCAAGACTCCTTCTAGAGATAGTTCAGATGTGACCCAGGCATGGCGACATTCTGATACTCATTCCAGATTTCCTTTCAGAGATAGCTTGGAAATGCTCCAGATATGGATGCTGTTCTTTTGCTTATTCAAGACTCCTTCTAGAGATAGTTCAGATGTGACCCAGGCATGGCGACGTTCTGATACTCATTCCAGATTTCCTTTCAGAGATAGCTTGGAAATGCTCCAGATATGGATGCTGTTCTTTTGCTTATTCAAGACTCCTTCTAGAGATAGTTCAGATGTGACCCAGGCATGGCGACGTTCTGATACTCATTCCAGATTTCCTTTCAGAGATAGCTTGGAAATGCTCAATATATGGATGCTGTTCTTTTGCTTATTCAAGACTCCTTCTAGAGATAGTTCAGATGTGACCCAGGCGTGGCGACATTCTGATACTCATTCCAGATTTCCTTTCAGAGATAGCTTGGAAATGCTCCAGATATGGATGCTATTCTTTTGCTTATTCAAGACTCCTTCTAGAGATAGTTCAGATGTGACCCAGGCATGGCGACGTTCTGATACTCATTCCAGATTTCCTGTCAGAGATAGCTTGGAAATGCTCCAGATATGGATGTTGTTCTTTTGCTTATTCAAGACTCCTTCTAGAGATAGTTCAGATGTGACCCAGGCATGGCGACGTTCTGATACTCATTCCAGATTTCCTTTCAGAGATAGTTTGGAAATGCTCCAGATATGGATGCTGTTCTTTTTCTTATTCAAGATTTTCTTCTAGAGATAGTTCAGATGTGACCCAGGCATGGCGACGTTCTGATACTCATTCCAGATTTCCTTTCAGAGATAGCTTGGAAATGCTCCAGATATGGATGCTGTTCTTTTGCTTATTCAAGACTCCTTCTAGAGATAGTTCAGATGTGACCCAGGCATGGCGACGTTCTGATACTCATTCCAGATTTCCTTTCAGAGATAGTTTGGAAATGCTCCAGATATGGATGTTGTTCTTTTGCTTATTCAAGATTTCCTTCTAGAGATAGTTCAGATGTGACCCAGGCATGGCGACATTCTAATACTCATTCCATATTTACTTTCAGAGATAGCTTGGAAATGCTCCAGATATGGATGTTGTTCTTTTGCTTATTCAAGACTCCTTCTAGAGATAGTTCAGATGTGACCCAGGCATGGCGACGTTCTGATACTCATTCCAGATTTCCTTTCAGAGATAGCTTGGAAATGCTCCAGATATGGATGCTGTTCTTTTGCTTATTCAAGATTTCCTTCTAGAGATAGTTCAGATGTGACCCAGGCATGGCGACGTTCTGATATCATTCCAGATTTCCTTTCAGAGATAGCTTGGAAATGCTCCAGATATGGATGTTGTTCTTTTGCTTATTCAAGACTCCTTCTAGAGATAGTTCAGATGTGACCCAGGCATGGCGACATTCTGATACTCATTCCAGATTTCCTTTCAGAGATAGCTTGGAAATGCTCCAGATATGGATGCTGTTCTTTTGCTTATTCAAGACTCCTTCTAGAGATAGTTCAGATGTGACCCAGGCATGGCGACATTCTGATACTCATTCCAGATTTCCTTTCAGAGATAGCTTGGAAATGCTCCAGATATGGATGATGTTCTTTTGCTTATTCAAGACTCCTTCTAGAGATAGTTCAGATGTGACCCAGGCATGGCGACGTTCTGATACTCATTCCAGATTTCCTTTCAGAGATAGCTTGGAAATGCTCCAGATATGGATGCTGTTCTTTTGCTTATTCAAGACTCCTTCTAGAGATAGTTCAGATGTGACCCAGGCATGGCGACGTTCTGATACTCATTCCAGATTTCCTTTCAGAGATAGCTTAGAAATGCTCCAGATATGGCTGCTGTTCTTTTGCTTATTCAAGACTCCTTCTAGAGATAGTTCAGATGTGATCCAGGCATGGCGACATTCTGATACTCATTCCAGATTTCCATTCAGAGATAGCTTGGAAATGCTCTAGATATGGATGATGTTCTTTTGCTTATTCAAGATTTCCTTCTAGAGATAGTTCAGATGTGACCCAGGCATGGTGACGTTCTGATACTCATTCCATATTTCCTTTCAGAGATAGCTTGGAAATGCTCCAAATATGGATGCTGTTCTTTTGCTTATTCAAGACTCCTTCTAGAGATAGTTCAGATATGACCCAGGCAGGGCGACGTTCTGATACTCCTTCCAGATTTCCTTTCAGAGATAGCTTGGAAATGTTCCAGATATGGATGCTGTTCTTTTGCTTATTCAAGACTCCTTCTAGAGATAGTTCAGATGTGACCCAGGCATGGAGACGTTCTGATACTCATTCCAGATTTCCTTTCAGAGATAGCTTCGAAATGCTCCAGATATGGATGCTATTCTTTTGCTTATTCAAGACTCCTTCTAGAGATAGTTCAGATGTGACCCAGGCATGGCGACGTTCTGATACTCATTCCAGATTTCCTTTCAGAGATAGCTTGGAAATGCTCCAGATATGGATGCTGTTCTTTTGCTTATTCAAGACTCCTTCTAGAGATAGTTCAGATGTGACCCAGGCATGGCGACATTTTGATACTCATTCCAGATTTCCTTTCAGAGATAGCTTGGAAATGCTCCAGATATGGATGTTGTTCTTTTGCTTATTCAAGACTCCTTCTAGAGATAGTTCAGATGTGACCCAGGCATGGCGACGTTCTGATACTCATTCCAGATTTCCTTTCCGAGATAGCTTGGAAATGCTCAATATATGGATGCTGTTCTTTTGCTTATTCAAGACTCATTCTAGAGATAGTTCAGATGTGACCCAGGCATGGCGACGTTCTGATACTCATTCCAGATTTCCTTTCAGAGATAGCTTGGAAATGCTCCAGATATGGATGCTATTCTTTTTCTTATTCAAGACTCCTTCTAGAGATAGTTCAGATGTGACCCAGGCATGGCGACGTTCTGATACTCATTCCAGATTTCCTTTCAGAGATAGCTTAGAAATGCTCCAGATATGGATGTTGTTCTTTTGCTTATTGAAGACTCCTTCTAGAGATAGTTCAGATGTGACCCAGGCATGGCGACATTCTGATACTCATTCCAGATTTCCATTCAGAGATAGCTTGGAAATGCTCCAGATATGGATGATGTTCTTTTGCTTATTCAAGATTTCTTTCTAGAGATAGTTCAGATGTGACCCAGGCATGGCGACGTTCTGATACTCATTCCATATTTCCTTTCAGAGATAGCTTGGAAATGCTCCAGATATGGATGCTGTTCTTTTGCTTATTCAAGATTTCCTTCTAGAGATAGTTCAGATGTGACCCAGGCATGGCGACGTTCTGATACTCATTCCAGATTTCCTTTCAGAGATAGCTTGGAAATGCTCCAGATATGGATGCTGTTCTTTTGTTTATTCAAGACTCCTTCTAGAGATAGTTCAGATGTGACCCAGGCATGGCGACGTTCTGATACTCATTCCAGATTTCCTTTCCGAGATAGCTTGAAAATGCTCAATATATGGATGCTGTTCTTTTGCTTATTCAAGACTCATTCTAGAGATAGTTCAGATATGACCCAGGCATGGCGACGTTCTGATACTCATTCCAGATTTCCTTTCAGAGATAGCTTGGAAATGCTCCAGATATGGATGCTATTCTTTTTCTTATTCAAGACTCCTTCTAGAGATAGTTCAGATGTGACCCAGGCATGGCGACGTTCTGATACTCATTCCAGATTTCCTTTCAGAGATAGCTTAGAAATGCTCCAGATATGGCTGTTGTTCTTTTGCTTATTGAAGACTCCTTCTAGAGATAGTTCAGATGTGACCCAGGCATGGCGACATTCTGATACTCATTCCAGATTTCCATTCAGAGATAGCTTGGAAATGCTCCAGATATGGATGATGTTCTTTTGCTTATTCAAGATTTCTTTCTAGAGATAGTTCAGATGTGACCCAGGCATGGCGACGTTCTGATACTCATTCCATATTTCCTTTCAGAGATAGCTTGGAAATGCTCCAGATATGGATGCTGTTCTTTTGCTTATTCAAGATTTCCTTCTAGAGATAGTTCAGATGTGACCCAGGCATGGCGACGTTCTGATACTCATTCCAGATTTCCTTTCAGAGATAGCTTGGAAATGCTCCAGATATGGATGCTGTTCTTTTGTTTATTCAAGACTCCTTCTAGAGATAGTTCAGATGTGACCCAGGCATGGCGACATTCTGATACTCATTCCAGATTTCCTTTCAGAGATAGCTTGGAAATGCTCCAGATATGGATGCTGTTCTTTTGCTTATTCAAGACTCCTTCTAGAGATAGTTCAGATGTGACCCAGGCATGGCGACATTCTGATACTCATTCCAGATTTCCTTTCAGAGATAGCTTGGAAATGCTCCAGATATGGATGATGTTCTTTTGCTTATTCAAGACTCCTTCTAGAGATAGTTCAGATGTGACCCAGGCATGGCGACGTTCTGATACTCATTCCAGATTTCCTTTCAGAGATAGCTTGGAAATGCTCCAGATATGGATGTTGTTCTTTTGCTTATTCAAGACTCCTTCTAGAGATAGTTCAGATGTGACCCAGGCATGGCGACGTTCTGATACTCATTCCAGATTTCCTTTCAGAGATAGCTTAGAAATGCTCCAGATATGGCTGCTGTTCTTTTGCTTATTCAAGACTCCTTCTAGAGATAGTTCAGATGTGATCCAGGCATGGCGACATTCTGATACTCATTCCAGATTTCCATTCAGAGATAGCTTGGAAATGCTCTAGATATGGATGATGTTCTTTTCCTTATTCAAGATTTCCTTCTAGAGATAGTTCAGATGTGACCCAGGCATGGCGACGTTCTGATACTCATTCCATATTTCCTTTCAGAGATAGCTTGGAAATGCTCCAAATATGGATGTTGTTCTTTTGCTTATTCAAGACTCCTTCTAGAGATAGTTCAGATATGACCCAGGCAGGGCGACGTTCTGATACTCATTCCAGATTTCCTTTCAGAGATAGCTTGGAAATGTTCCAGATATGGATGCTGTTCTTTTGCTTATTCAAGACTCCTTCTAGAGATAGTTCAGATGTGACCCAGGCATGGAGACGTTCTGATACTCATTCCAGATTTCCTTTCAGAGATAGCTTCGAAATGCTCCAGATATGGATGCTATTCTTTTGCTTATTCAAGACTCCTTCTAGAGATAGTTCAGATGTGACCCAGGCATGGCGACGTTCTGATACTCATTCCAGATTTCCTTTCAGAGATAGCTTGGAAATGCTCCAGATATGGATGCTGTTCTTTTGCTTATTCAAGACTCCTTCTAGAGATAGTTCAGATGTGACCCAGGCATGGCGACATTTTGATACTCATTCCAGATTTCCTTTCAGAGATAGCTTGGAAATGCTCCAGATATGGATGTTGTTCTTTTGCTTATTCAAGACTCCTTCTAGAGATAGTTCAGATGTGACCCAGGCATGGCGACGTTCTGATACTCATTCCAGATTTCCTTTCCGAGATAGCTTGGAAATGCTCAATATATGGATGCTGTTCTTTTGCTTATTCAAGACTCATTCTAGAGATAGTTCAGATGTGACCCAGGCATGGCGACGTTCTGATACTCATTCCAGATTTCCTTTCAGAGATAGCTTGGAAATGCTCCAGATATGGATGCTATTCTTTTTCTTATTCAAGACTCCTTCTAGAGATAGTTCAGATGTGACACAGGCATGGCGACGTTCTGATACTCATTATAGATTTCCTTTCAGAGATAGCTTAGAAATGCTCCAGATATGGCTGTTGTTCTTTTTCTTATTCAAGACTCCTTCTAGAGATAGTTCAGATGTGACCCAGGCATGGCGACATTCTGATACTCATTCCAGATTTCCATTCAGAGATAGCTTGGAAATGCTCCAGATATGGATGATGTTCTTTTGCTTATTCAAGATTTCCTTCTAGAGATAGTTCAGATGTGACCCAGGCATGGCGACGTTCTGATACTCATTCCATATTTCCTTTCAGAGATAGCTTGGAAATGCTCCAGATATGGATGCTGTTCTTTTGCTTATTCAAGACTCCTTCTAGAGATAGTTCAGATATGACCCAGGCAGGGCGACGTTCTGATTCTCATTCCAGATTTCCTTTCAGAGATAGCTTGGAAATGCACCAGATATGTATGCTGTTCTTTTGCTTATTCAAGACTCCTTCTAGAGATAGTTCAGATGTGACCCAGGCATGGAGACGTTCTGATACTCATTCCAGATTTCCTTTCAGAGATAGCTTGGAAATGCTCCAGATATGGATGCTATTCTTTTGCTTATTCAAGACTCCTTCTAGAGATAGTTCAGATGTGACCCAGGCATGGCGACGTTCTGATACTCATTCCAGATTTCCTTTCAGAGATAGCTTGGAAATGCTCCAGATATGGATGCTGTTCTTTTGCTTATTCAAGACTCCTTTTAGAGATAGTTCAGATGTGACCCAGGCATGGCGACATTTTGATACTCATTCCAGATTTCCTTTCAGAGATAGCTTGGAAATGCTCCAGATATGGATGTTGTTCTTTTGCTTATTTAAGACTCCTTCTAGAGATAGTTCAGATGTGACCCAGGCATGGCGACGTTCTGATACTCATTCCAGATTTCCTTTCAGAGATAGCTTGGAAATGCTCAATATATGGATGCTGTTCTTTTGCTTATTCAAGACTCATTCTAGAGATAGTTCAGATGTGACCCAGGCATGGCGACGTTCTGATACTCATTCCAGATTTCCTTTCAGAGATAGCTTGGAAATGCTCCAGATATGGATGCTGTTCTTTTGCTTATTCAAGACTCCTTCTAGAGATAGTTCAGATGTGACCCAGGCATGGTGACGTTCTGATACTCATTCCAGATTTCCTTTCAGAGATAGCTTGGAAATGCTCCAGATATGGATGCTGTTCTTTTGCTTATTCAAGACTCCTTCTAGAGATAGTTCAGATGTGACCCAGGCATGGCGACGTTCTGATACTCATTCCAGATTTCCTTTCAGAGATAGTTTGGAAATGCTCCAGATATGGATGCTGTTCTTTTTCTTATTCAAGATTTCCTTCTAGAGATAGTTCAGATGTGACCCAGGCATGGCGACGTTCTGATACTCATTCCAGATTTCCTTTCAGAGATAGCTTGGAAATGCTCCAGATATGGATGTTGTTCTTTTGCTTATTCAAGACTCCTTCTAGAGATAGTTCAGATGTGACCCAGGCATGGCGACGTTCTGATACTCATTCCAGATTTCCTTTCAGAGATAGTTTGGAAATGCTCCAGATATGGATGTTGTTCTTTTGCTTATTCAAGATTTCCTTCTAGAGATAGTTCAGATGTGACCCAGGCATGGCGACATTCTGATACTCATTCCATATTTCCTTTCAGAGATAGCTTGGAAATGCTCCAGATATGGATGTTGTTCTTTTGCTTATTCAAGACTCCTTCTAGAGATTGTTCAGATGTGACCCAGGCATGGCGACGTTCTGATACTCATTCCAGATTTCCTTTCAGAGATAGCTTGGAAATGCTCCAGATATGGATGCTGTACTTTTGCTTATTCAAGATTTCCTTCTAGAGATAGTTCAGATGTGACCCAGACATGGCGACGTTCTGATACTCATTCTAGATTTCCTTTCAGAGATAGCTTGGAAATGCTCCAGATATGGATGCTGTTCTTTTGCTTATTCAAGACTCCTTCTAGAGATAGTTCAGATGTGACCCAAGCATGGCGACGTTCTGATACTCATTCCAGATTTCCTTTCAGAGATAGCTTGGAAATGCTTCAGATATGGATGTTGTTCTTTTGCTTATTCAAGACTCCTTCTAGAGATAGTTCAGATGTGACCCAGGCATGGCGACGTTCTGATACTCATTCCAGATTTCCTTTCAGAGATAGCTTGGAAATGCTCTAGATATGGATGCTGTTCTTTTGCTTATTCAAGACTCCTTCTAGAGATAGTTCAGATGTGACCCAGGCATGGCGACATTCTGATACTCATTCCAGATTTCCTTTCAGAGATAGCTTGGAAATGCTCCAGATATGGATGCTGTTCTTTTGCTTAATTAAGACTCCTTCTAGAGATAGTTCAGATGTGACCCAGGAATGGCGACGTTCTGATACTCATTCCAGATTTCCTTTCAGAGATAGCTTGGAAATGCTCCAGATATGGATGCTGTTCTTTTGCTTATTCAAGACTCCTTCTAGAGATAGTTCAGATGTGACCCAGGCATGGCGACGTTCTGATACTCATTCCAGATTTCCTTTCAGAGATAGCTTGGAAATGCTCCAGATATGGCTGCTGTTCTTTTACTTATTCAAGACTCCTTCTAGAGATAGTTCAGATGTGACCCAGGCATGGCGACATTCTGATACTCATTCCAGATTTCCATTCAGAGATAGCTTGGAAATGCTCCAGATATGGATGCTGTTCTTTTGCTTATTCAAGATTTCCTTCTAGAGATAGTTCAGATGTGACCCAGGCATGGCGACGTTCTGATACTCATTCCATATTTCCTTTCAGAGATAGCTTGGAAATGCTCCAGATATGGATGCTGTTCTTTTGCTTATTCAAGACTCCTTCTAGAGATAGTTCAGATATGACCCAGGCATGGCGACGTTCTGATACTCATTCCAGATTTCCTTTCAGAGATAGCTTGGAAATGCTCCAGATATGGATGCTGTTCTTTTGCTTATTCAAGACTCCTTCTAGAGATAGTCCAGATGTGACCCAGGCATGGAGACGTTCTGATACTCATTCCAGATTTCTTTTCAGAGATAGCTTGGAAATGCTCCAGATATGGATGCTATTCTTTTGCTTATTCAAGACTCCTTCTAGAGATAGTTCAGATGTGACCCAGGCATGGCGACGTTCTGATACTCATTCCAGATTTCTTTTCAGAGATAGCTTGGAAATGCTCCAGATATGGATGCTGTTCTTTTGCTTATTCAAGACTCCTTCTAGAGATAGTTCAGATGTGACCCAGGCATGGCGACATTTTGATACTCATTCCAGATTTCCTTTCAGAGATAGCTTGGAAATGCTCCAGATATGGATGTTGTTCTTTTGCTTATTCAAGACTCCTTCTAGAGATAGTTCAGATGTGACCCAGGCATGGCGACGTTCTGATACTCATTCCAGATTTCCTTTCCGAGATAGCTTGGAAATGCTCAATATATGGATGCTGTTCTTTTGCTTATTCAAGACTCATTCTAGAGATAGTTCAGATGTGACCCAGGCATGGCGACGTTCTGATACTCATTCCAGATTTCCTTTCAGAGATAGCTTGGAAATGCTCCAGATATGGATGCTATTCTTTTTCTTATTCAAGACTCCTTCTAGAGATAGTTCAGATGTGACCCAGGCATGGCGACGTTCTGATACTCATTCCAGATTTCCTTTCAGAGATAGCTTAGAAATGCTCCAGATATGGCTGTTGTTCTTTTGCTTATTCAAGACTCCTTCTAGAGATAGTTCAGATGTGACCCAGGCATGGCGACATTCTGATACTCATTCCAGATTTCCATTCAGAGATAGCTTGGAAATGCTCCAGATATGGATGATGTTCTTTTGCTTATTCAAGATTTCCTTCTAGAGATAGTTCAGATGTGACCCAGGTATGGCGACGTTCTGATACTCATTCCATATTTCCTTTCAGAGATAGCTTGGAAATGCTCCAGATATGGATGCTGTTCTTTTGCTTATTCAAGACTCCTTCTAGAGATAGTTCAGATATGACCCAGGCAGGGCGACGTTCTGATTCTCATTCCAGATTTCCTTTCAGAGATAGCTTGGAAATGCACCAGATATGTATGCTGTTCTTTTGCTTATTCAAGACTCCTTCTAGAGATAGTTCATATGTGACCCTGGCATGGAGACGTTCTGATACTCATTCCAGATTTCCTTTCAGAGATAGCTTGGAAATGCTCCAGATATGGATGCTATTCTTTTGCTTATTCAAGACTCCTTCTAGAGATAGTTCAGATGTGACCCAGGCATGGCGACGTTCTGATACTCATTCCAGATTTCCTTTCAGAGATAGCTTGGAAATGATCCAGATATGGATGCTGTTCTTTTGCTTATTCAAGACTCCTTTTAGAGATAGTTCAGATGTGACCCAGGCATGGCGACATTTTGATACTCATTCCAGATTTCCTTTCAGAGATAGCTTGGAAATGCTCCAGATATGGATGTTGTTCTTTTGCTTATTCAAGACTCCTTCTAGAGATAGTTCAGATGTGACCCAGGCATGGCGACGTTCTGATACTCATTCCAGATTTCCTTTCAGAGATAGCTTGGAAATGCTCAATATATGGATGCTGTTCTTTTGCTTATTCAAGACTCATTCTAGAGATAGTTCAGATGTGACCCAGGCATGGCGACGTTCTGATACTCATTCCAGATTTCCTTTCAGAGATAGCTTGGAAATGCTCCAGATATGGATGCTGTTCTTTTGCTTATTCAAGACTCCTTCTAGAGATAGTTCAGATGTGACCCAGGCATGGCGACGTTCTGATACTCATTCCAGATTTCCTGTCAGAGATAGCTTGGAAATGCTCCAGATATGGATGCTGTTCTTTTGCTTATTCAAGACTCCTTCTAGAGATAGTTCAGATGTGACCCAGGCATGGCGACGTTCTGATACTCATTCCAGATTTCCTTTCAGAGATAGTTTGGAAATGCTCCAGATATGGATGTTGTTCTTTTTCTTATTCAAGATTTCCTTCTAGAGATAGTTCAGATGTGACCCAGGCATGGCGACGTTCTGATACTCATTCCAGATTTCCTTTCAGAGATAGCTTGGAAATGCTCCAGATATGGATGCTGTTCTTTTGCTTATTCAAGACTCCTTCTAGAGATAGTTCAGATGTGACCCAGGCATGGCGACGTTCTGATACTCATTCCAGATTTCCTTTCAGAGATAGTTTGGAAATGCTCCAGATATGGATGTTGTTCTTTTGCTTATTCAAGATTTCCTTCTAGAGATAGTTCAGATGTGACCCAGGCATGGCGACATTCTGATACTCATTCCATATTTCCTTTCAGAGATAGCTTGGAAATGCTCCAGATATGGATGTTGTTCTTTTGCTTATTCAAGACTCCTTCTAGAGATCGTTCAGATGTGACCCAGGCATGGCGACGTTCTGATACTCATTCCAGATTTCCTTTCAGAGATAGCTTGGAAATGCTCCAGATATGGATGCTGTACTTTTGCTTATTCAAGATTTCCTTCTAGAGATAGTTCAGATGTGACCCAGACATGGCGACGTTCTGATACTCATTCCAAATTTCCTTTCAGAGATAGCTTGGAAATGCTCCAGATATGGATGCTGTTCTTTTGCTTATTCAAGACTCCTTCTAGAGATAGTTCAGATGTGACCCAGGCATGGCGACGTTCTGATACTCATTCCAGATTTCCTTTCAGAGATAGCTTGGAAATGCTTCAGATATGGATGTTGTTCTTTTGCTTATTCAAGACTCCTTCTAGAGATAGTTCAGATGTGACCCAGGCATGGCGACGTTATGATACTCATTCCAGATTTCCTTTCAGAGATAGCTTGGAAATGCTCCAGATATGGATGCTGTTCTTTTGCTTATTCAAGACTCCTTCTAGAGATAGTTCAGATGTGACCCAGGCATGGCGACGTTCTGATACTCATTCCAGATTTCCTTTCAGAGATAGCTTGGAAATGCTCCAGATATGGATGCTGTTCTTTTGGTTAATTAAGACTCCTTCTAGAGATAGTTCAGATGTGACCCAGGCATGGCGACGTTCTAATACTCATTCCAGATTTCCTTTCAGAGATAGCTTGGAAATGCTCCAGATATGGATGCTGTTCTTTTGCTTATTCAAGACTCCTTCTAGAGATAGTTCAGATGTGACCCAGGCATGGCGACGTTCTGATACTCATTCCAGATTTCCTTTCAGAGATAGCTTGGAAATGCTCCAGATATGGCTGCTGTTCTTTTACTTATTCAAGACTCCTTCTAGAGATAGTTCAGATGTGACCCAGGCATGGCGACATTCTGATACTCATTCCAGATTTCCATTCAGAGATAGCTTGGAAATGCTCCAGATATGGATGCTGTTCTTTTGCTTATTCAAGATTTCCTTCTAGAGATAGTTCAGATGTGACCCAGGCATGGCGACGTTCTGATACTCATTCCATATTTCCTTTCAGAGATAGCTTGGAAATGCTCCAGATATGGATGCTGTTCTTTTGCTTATTCAAGACTCCTTCTAGAGATAGTTCAGATATGACCCAGGCATGGCGATGTTCTGATACTCATTCCAGATTTCCTTTCAGAGATAGCTTGGAAATGCTCCAGATATGGATGCTGTTCTTTTGCTTATTCAAGACTCCTTCTAGAGATAGTTCAGATGTGACCCAGGCATGGAGACGTTCTGATACTCATTCCAGATTTCTTTTCAGAGATAGCTTGGAAATGCTCCAGATATGGATGCTATTCTTTTGCTTATTCAAGACTCCTTCTAGAGATAGTTCAGATGTGACCCAGGCATGGCGACGTTCTGATACTCATTCCAGATTTCTTTTCAGAGATAGCTTGGAAATGCTCCAGATATGGATGCTGTTCTTTTGCTTATTCAAGACTCCTTCTAGAGATAGTTCAGATGTGACCCAGGCATGGCGACATTTTGATACTCATTCCAGATTTCCTTTCAGAGATAGCTTGGAAATGCTCCAGATATGGATGTTGTTCTTTTGCTTATTCAAGACTCCTTCTAGAGATAGTTCAGATGTGACCCAGGCATGGCGACGTTCTGATACTCATTCCAGATTTCCTTTCAGAGATAGCTTAGAAATGCTCCAGATATGGCTGCTGTTCTTTTGCTTATTCAAGACTCCTTCTAGAGATAGTTCAGATGTGATCCAGGCATGGCGACATTCTGATACTCATTCCAGATTTCCATTCAGAGATAGCTTGGAAATGCTCTAGATATGGATGATGTTCTTTTGCTTATTCAAGATTTCCTTCTAGAGATAGTTCAGATGTGACCCAGGCATGGCGACGTTCTGATACTCATTCCATATTTCCTTTCAGAGATAGCTTGGAAATGCTCCAGATATGGATGCTGTTCTTTTGCTTATTCAAGACTCCTTCTAGAGATAGTTCAGATATGACCCAGGCATGGCGACGTTCTGATACTCATTCCAGATTTCCTTTCAGAGATAGCTTGGAAATGCTCCAGATATGGATGCTGTTCTTTTGCTTATTCAAGACTCCTTCTAGAGATAGTTCAGATGTGACCCAGGCATGGAGACGTTCTGATACTCATTCCAGATTTCTTTTCAGAGATAGCTTGGAAATGCTCCAGATATGGATGCTATTCTTTTGCTTATTCAAGACTCCTTCTAGAGATAGTTCAGATGTGACCCAGGCATGGCGACGTTCTGATACTCATTCCAGATTTCTTTTCAGAGATAGCTTGGAAATGCTCCAGATATGGATGCTGTTCTTTTGCTTATTCAAGACTCCTTCTAGAGATAGTTCAGATGTGACCCAGGCATGGCGACATTTTGATACTCATTCCAGATTTCCTTTCAGAGATAGCTTGGAAATGCTCCAGATATGGATGTTGTTCTTTTGCTTATTCAAGACTCCTTCTAGAGATAGTTCAGATGTGACCCAGGCATGGCGACGTTCTGATACTCATTCCAGATTTCCTTTCAGAGATAGCTTGGAAATGCTCCAGATATGGATGCTGTTCTTTTGCTTATTCAAGACTCCTTCTAGAGATAGTTCAGATGTGACCCAGGCATGGCGACGTTCTGATACTCATTCCAGATTTCCTTTCAGAGATAGCTTAGAAATGCTCCAGATATGGCTGCTGTTCTTTTGCTTATTCAAGACTCCTTCTAGAGATAGTTCAGATGTGATCCAGGCATGGCGACATTCTGATACTCATTCCAGATTTCCATTCAGAGATAGCTTGGAAATGCTCTAGATATGGATGATGTTCTTTTGCTTATTCAAGATTTCCTTCTAGAGATAGTTCAGATGTGACCCAGGCATGGCGACGTTCTGATACTCATTCCATATTTCCTTTCAGAGATAGCTTGGAAATGCTCCAAATATGGATGCTGTTCTTTTGCTTATTCAAGACTCCTTCTAGAGATAGTTCAGATATGACCCAGGCAGGGCGACGTTCTGATACTCATTCCAGATTTCCTTTCAGAGATAGCTTGGAAATGTTCCAGATATGGATGCTGTTCTTTTGCTTATTCAAGACTCCTTCTAGAGATAGTTCAGATGTGACCCAGGCATGGAGACGTTCTGATACTCATTCCAGATTTCCTTTCAGAGATAGCTTGGAAATGCTCCAGATATGGATGTTATTCTTTTGCTTATTCAAGACTCCTTCTAGAGTTAGTTCAGATGTGACCCAGGCATGGCGACGTTCTGATACTCATTCCAGATTTCCTTTCAGAGATAGCTTGGAAATGCTCCAGATATGGATGCTGTTCTTTTGCTTATTCAAGACTCCTTCTAGAGATAGTTCAGATGTGACCCAGGCATGGCGACATTTTGATACTCATTCCAGATTTCCTTTCAGAGATAGCTTGGAAATGCTCCAGATATTGATGTTGTTCTTTTGCTTATTCAAGACTCCTTCTAGAGATAGTTCAGATGTGACCCAGGCATGGCGACGTTCTGATACTCATTCCAGATTTCCTTTCCGAGATAGCTTGGAAATGCTCAATATATGGATGCTGTTCTTTTGCTTATTCAAGACTCATTCTAGAGATAGTTCAGATGTGACCCAGGCATGGCGACGTTCTGATACTCATTCCAGATTTCCTTTCAGAGATAGCTTGGAAATGCTCCAGATATGGATGCTATTCTTTTTCTTATTCAAGACTCCTTCTAGAGATAGTTCAGATGTGACCCAGGCATGGCGACGTTCTGATACTCATTCCAGATTTCCTTTCAGAGATAGCTTAGAAATGCTCCAGATATGGCTGCTGTTCTTTTGCTTATTCAAGACTCCTTCTAGAGATTGTTCAGATGTGACCCAGGCATGGCGACATTCTGATACTCATTCCAGATTTCCATTCAGAGATAGCTTGGAAATGCTCCAGATATGGATGATGTTCTTTTGCTTATTCAAGATTTCCTTCTAGAGATAGTTCAGATGTGACCCAGGCATGGCGACGTTCTGATACTCATTCCATATTTCCTTTCAGAGATAGCTTGGAAATGCTCCAGATATGGATGCTGTTCTTTTGCTTATTCAAGACTCCTTCTAGAGATAGTTCAGATATGACCCAGGCAGGGCGACGTTCTGATACTCATTCCAGATTTCCTTTCAGAGATAGCTTGGAAATGCACCAGATATGTATGCTGTTCTTTTGCTTATTCAAGACTCCTTCTAGAGATAGTTCAGATGTGACCCAGGCATGGAGACGTTCTGATACTCATTCCAGATTTCCTTTCAGAGATAGCTTGGAAATGCTCCAGATATGGATGCTATTCTTTTGCTTATTCAAGACTCCTTCTAGAGATAGTTCAGATGTGACCCAGGCATGGCGACGTTCTGATACTCATTCCAGATTTCCTTTCAGAGATAGCTTGGAAATGCTCCAGATATGGATGCTGTTCTTTTGCTTATTCAAGACTCCTTTTAGAGATAGTTCAGATGTGACCCAGGCATGGCGACATTTTGATACTCATTCCAGATTTCCTTTCAGGGATAGCTTGGAAATGCTCCAGATATGGATGTTGTTCTTTTTCTTATTCAAGACTCCTTCTAGAGATAGTTCAGATGTGACCCAGGCATTGCGACGTTCTGATACTCATTCCAGATTTCCTTTCAGAGATAGCTTGGAAATGCTCAATATATGGATGCTGTTCTTTTGCTTATTCAAGACTCATTCTAGAGATAGTTCAGATGTGACCCAGGCATGGCGACGTTCTGATACTCATTCCAGATTTCCTTTCAGAGATAGCTTGGAAATGCTCCAGATATGGATGCTGTTCTTTTGCTTATTCAAGACTCCTTCTAGAGATAGTTCAGATGTGACCCAGGCATGGCGACGTTCTGATACTCATTCCAGATTTCCTGTCAGAGATAGCTTGGAAATGCTCCAGATATGGATGCTGTTCTTTTGCTTATTCAAGACTCCTTCTAGAGATAGTTCAGATGTGACCCAGGCATGGCGACGTTCTGATACTCATTCCAGATTTCCTTTCAGAGATAGTTTGGAAATGCTCCAGATATGGATGTTGTTCTTTTTCTTATTCAAGATTTCCTTCTAGAGATAGTTCAGATGTGACCCAGGCATGGCGACGTTCTGATACTCATTCCAGATTTCCTTTCAGAGATAGCTTGGAAATGCTCCAGATATGGATGCTGTTCTTTTGCTTTTTCAAGACTCCTTCTAGAGATAGTTCAGATGTGACCCAGGCATGGCGACGTTCTGATACTCATTCCAGATTTCCTTTCAGAGATAGTTTGGAAATGCTCCAGATATGGATGCTGTTCTTTTGCTTATTCAAGATTTCCTTCTAGAGATAGTTCAGATGTGACCCAGGCATGGCGACATTCTGATACTCATTCCATATTTCCTTTCAGAGATAGCTTGGAAATGCTCCAGATATGGATGTTGTTCTTTTGCTTATTCAAGACTCCTTCTAGAGATCGTTCAGATGTGACCCAGGCATGGCGACGTTCTGATACTCATTCCAGATTTCCTTTCAGAGATAGCTTGGAAATGCTCCAGATATGGATGCTGTACTTTTGCTTATTCAAGATTTCCTTCTAGAGATAGTTCAGATGTGACCCAGGCATGTCGACGTTCTGATACTCATTCCAGATTTCCTTTCAGAGATAGCTTGGAAATGCTCCAGATATGGATGCTGTTCTTTTGCTTATTCAAGACTCCTTCTAGAGATAGTTCAGATGTGACCCAGGCATGGCGACGTTCTGATACTCATTCCAGATTTCCTTTCAGAGATAGCTTGGAAATGCTTCAGATATGGATGCTGTTCTTTTGCTTATTCAAGACTCCTTCTAGAGATAGTTCAGATGTGACCCAGGCATGGCGACGTTCTGATACTCATTCCAGATTTCCTTTCAGAGATAGCTTGGAAATGCTCCAGATATGGATGCTGTTCTTTTGCTTATTCAAGACTCCTTCTAGAGATAGTTCAGATGTGACCCAGGAATGGCGACGTTCTGATACTCATTCCAGATTTCCTTTCAGAGATAGCTTGGAAATGCTCCAGATATGGATGTTGTTCTTTTGCTTATTCAAGACTCCTTCTAGAGATAGTTCAGATGTGACCCAGGCATGGCGATATTCTGATACTCATTCCAGATTTCCTTTCAGAGATAGCTTGGAAATGCTCCAGATATGGATGCTGTTCTTTTGCTTATTCAAGACTCCTTCTATAGATAGTTCAGATGTGACCCAGGCATGGAGACATTCTGATACTCATTCCAGATTTCCTTTCAGAGATAGCTTGGAAATGCTCCAGATATGGATGCTGTTCTTTTGCTTATTCAAGACTCCTTCTAGAGATAGTTCAGATGTGACCCAGGCATGGCGACGTTCTGATACTCATTCCAGATTTCCTTTCAGAGATAGCTTGGAAATGCTCCAGATATGGATGTTATTCTTTTGCTTATTCAAGACTCCTTCTAGAGATAGTTCAGATGTGACCCAGGCATGGCGACGTTCTAATACTCATTCCAAATTTCCTTTCAGAGATAGCTTGGAAATGCTCCAGATATGGATGTTGTTCTTTTGCTTATTCAAGACTCCTTCTAGAGATAGTTCAGATGTAACCCAGGCATGGCGACATTCTGATACTCATTCCAGATTTCCTTTCAGAGATAGCTTGGAAATGCTCCAGATATGGATGCTGTTCTTTTGCTTAATTAAGACTCCTTCTAGAGATAGTTCAGATGTGACCCAGGCATGGCGACGTTCTGATACTCATTCCAGATTTCCTTTCAGAGATAGCTTGGAAATACTCCAGATATGGATGTTGTTCTTTTGCTTATTCAAGACTCCTTCTAGAGATAGTTCAGATGTGACCCAGGCATGGCGACGTGCTGATACTCATTCCAGATTTCCTTTCAGAGATAGCTTAGAAATGCTCTAGATATGGCTGCTGTTCTTTTGCTTATTCAAGACTCCTTCTAGAGATAGTTCAGATGTGACCCAGGCATGGCGACATTCTGATACTCATTCCAAATTTCCATTCAGAGATAGCTTGGAAATGCTCCAGATATGGATGCTGTTCTTTTGCTTATTCAACATTTCCTTCTAGAGATAGTTCAGATGTGACCCAGGCATGGCGACGTTCTGATACTCATTCCATATTTCCTTTCAGAGATAGCTTGGAAATGCTCCAGATATGGATGCTGTTCTTTTGCTTATTCAAGACTCCTTCTAGAGATAGTTCAGATATGACCCAGGCATGGCGACGTTCTGATACTCATTCCAGATTTCCTTTCAGAGATAGCTTGGAAATGCTCCAGATATGGATGTTGTTCTTTTGCTTATTCAAGACTCCTTCTAGAGATAGTTCAGATGTGACCCAGGCATGGCGACATTTTGATACTCATTCCAGATTTCCTTTCAGAGATAGCTTGGAAATGCTCCAGATATGGATGCTGTTCTTTTGCTTATTCAAGACTCCTTCTAGAGATAGTTCAGATGTGACCCAGGCATGGCGACGTTCTGATACTCATTCCAAATTTCCTTTCAGAGATAGCTTGGAAATGCTCCAGATATGGATGTTGTTCTTTTGCTTATTCAAGACTCCTTCTAGAGATAGTTCAGATGTGACCCAGGCATGGCGACGTTCTGATACTCATTCCAGATTTCCTTTCAGAGATAGCTTGGAAATGCTCCAGATATGGATGCTGTTCTTTTGATTATTCAAGACTCCTTCTAGAGATAGTTTAGATGTGACCCAGGCATGGCGACGTTCTGATACTCATTCCAGATTTCCTTTCAGAGATAGCTTGGAAATGCTCCAGATATGGATGCTGTTCTTTTGCTTATTCAAGACTCCTTCTAGAGATAGTTCAGATGTGACCCAGGCATGGCGACGTTCTGATACTCATTCCAAATTTCCTTTCAGAGATAGCTTGGAAATGCTCCAGATATGGATGCTGTTCTTTTGCTTATTCAAGACTCCTTCTAGAGATAGTTCAGATGTGACCCAGGCATGGCGACATTCTGATACTCATTCCAGATTTCCTTTCAGAGATAGCTTGGAAATGCTCCAGATATGGATGTTGTTCTTTTACTTATTCAAGACTCCTTCTAGAGATAGTTCAGATGTGACCCAGGCATGGCGACGTTCTGATACTCATTCCAGATTTCCTTTCAGAGATAGCTTGGAAATGCTCCAGATATGGATGTTGTTCTTTTGCTTATTCAAGACTCCTTCTAGAGATAGTTCAGATGTGACCCAGGCATGGCGACGTGCTGATACTCATTCCAGATTTCCTTTCAGAGATAGCTTAGAAATGCTCCAGATATGGATGTTGTTCTTTTACTTATTCAAGACTCCTTCTAGAGATAGTTCAGATGTGACCCAGGCATGGCGACGTTCTGATACTCATTCCAGATTTCCTTTCAGAGATAGCTTGGAAATGCTCCAGATATGGATGTTGTTCTTTTGCTTATTCAAGACTCCTTCTAGAGATAGTTCAGATGTGACCCAGGCATGGCGACATTCTGATACTCATTCCAGATTTCCATTCAGAGATAGCTTGGAAATGCTCCAGATATGGATGCTGTTCTTTTGCTTATTCAACATTTCCTTCTAGAGATAGTTCAGATGTGACCCAGGCATGGCGACGTTCTGATACTCATTCCATATTTCCTTTCAGAGATAGCTTGGAAATGCTCCAGATATGGATGCTGTTCTTTTGCTTATTCAAGACTCCTTCTAGAGATAGTTCAGATATGACCCAGGCATGGCGACGTTCTGATACTCATTCCAGATTTCCTTTCAGAGATAGCTTGGAAATGCTCCAGATATGGATGCTGTTCTTTTGCTTATTCAAGACTCCTTCTAGAGATAGTTCAGATGTGACCCAAACATGGCGATATTCTGATACTTATTCAGATTTCCTTTGAGATATAGCTTAGAGATTCTCCAGATCCGGACGCTATTCTATTGTTTATTTAGATTCAAACTTCTAAAGACAACTTAGAGATGCTCCAGCCCGGATGCTATTCTATTGTTCAGTCCAGATACGATCCAGATTCGGATGACATCCTGCCACTCATTCAGATGTAGTATGGATATACCTCAGACCCGCCGGTCATTCTACTACTCGTTCAGACGTCAGCAATTAGATATAGACTAGATATGCCCCACACACGGAAGCTATTCTATTTCTTATTCAGATTCAACTATCCATTACATATTCAAATGGCATCTATAAGCCCATTCCCGACAAGGTTCTGTCACATCTCCAGATGGCATCTATAAGCCCATCCTCCTATCCACCATATCTCATAATGGCATCTGTAAGCCCATTCCCGCTATCACACTGCTGATACTCCACTATGTGAGTGCAAATTTCTGGGCACTCTAGTGTTCAATCATCTTCCACCTCCGGATCATGAAAGGCACGCAAGCCAATCTACATCCTCAGGTCTAAGAAGATTGAACAGGGGAAACTGTTGTACCCCAAAATTTGCCCTCCCATATTCTTCAAGATTTGGCAAGATCAATCTCCACATGCTTCAAAATCTCTCAAGGATTGCACAGTCCAATTGCCTCCTAACACAGTCAAAATTAGGGTTTTGGTTCTTGCATACAAATTGAGGTTTTAAAGGGTCCACTCAAGTCCCATATGCCTATAAACATTGTCAAGCATCCATATGGCAAGTTTCAAGACTCACAGCATCAAATTGCACAGTCAAAAACCCTAAATTGCTTCACAGTCAACTGCAGGGGCAAAATGGTCATTTGACATTCAAAAGTCAAATTTTTTGGTCAACATCTTATTTTGAAGCCACAATCATCATTTGATCAATTTTTGATCATGATTCCACAAGAATGGCTCAAAAATCATCAAGGTGTCAAAAGTTTCTATTTTTGGACAGTTGAAAAGTCAACTGCAACTTGACCAAGGCATAACTTCTTCATGGTTTATCAGAAAAATCCCATCCAAATCTCATTTTGAAGGGGATGACATTTCCTACAACTCATCTTCAAACTCCAAGTCCAAGAAATGCTCTCACAAAAAGTTATCAATTTCAACATTATAGGTCATTTTCTAAAGTCAACAAAAAGGCATTTTAAGTCAAAGACCATAACTTGAGATTGGTAAATCAAAATCACATGGGACAAAAGGAATTGGTTAGAGGACTTCAAGACCTTTCCAAAATGTCCAAGAACATGTTCATAGCTTCAAAATTGAGCAAGATATGCATTGGAGAAGTTGGGAAATTTTTGTGAAATGGCTAAAGTCAACTATCCTTGAAACTTCAATTTTTGACAAAAGGGCCCACTTTTTTCCACTTGGTTCAGCCTTGTCATGCCACCCACGTGTCCCATGATTTATTTCAAGATTAAAGATTAATTTTTCTATTTTTATTTAATTTTATTTGATTTAATTCATTTTAAATCTTTAAAATTCAAATAAAAATCAAGAAAATTAATTAAGGGATATCTTTGAGTTTGAATAGCCTTGATACATCAAAATTCACATGCCAATTTCGTGTACATCCTATTTCAAGCATAAAAATTCAAATTTGGAGCAAAAAAGGCAAGTTGTTCAATGGTGGTTATGGAGGAAATCAAAACTTCATTGAAAGGCTTCAAGGCTCCTTATTGTGATTGATTCTCATTCATATACACATATGCAAGCCTTCCCACCCTCATGGACGAAAAAAAGGCATCCCTAAAACGGTAGAGCAAAAACTCAGAATTTGTCAAAAAAGTGTGAGATCTAAAGCAAGGTTGCAGGCAGTTTCAGACAAAACAAAGCACGTGAGATCCTTCATTGCCATACCCTAAAACTAAAGAGACCTTTACCACGCCCTGAGACTCCATATCAAGAGCTGTAAGTCATCACAAACTCACCCCCGCTATCTGCTTTATGTTTTTACAGGAAACGAAGAAGATGAAGGACGTGCCTCCATGTGATTGGCTGATTCAAAACGGGCGCGCGCTTTTTCTTTTTTCAGCATATAGTGCGCTTATTTTATATTATGTTTCTTTTCTATTTTACTAACAAACGCGCAAGATTGGTGTACTGGTTGGCAATATACTTGGTGATCTCTGGGACCTGGGTTCGATTCCCAGGTCCCCTCATAGTTCCATATTATTTTTCTCAATGCTTTCCTGTGCAGATTCCAAAATAAGGTGCACCATAAGCCTCACATCCCAGCGCTCCAAGTGTCCACCAGTGCAAATCCAAGGGCCAAGCATGAAGACCATGGTACTCTGGAGTCAACGTGGGCATAGGCAATCCAAGAAGTCAAACGAGCTGAAGGTTCAAATGGGCCACGATTCAACAATGCACCCTCAAATTCCAGCCCACACCCCCCTTGGGTTTACTTTTCTTTTTTTATTTTGTTTTGTCATTTTCATTTTTATTTGCCTTATTTTCTTATTAACAATTAACATAATTAACACATTTTCATAAAAAAAAAAAAAATAGAATTAACATTATTATTATTATTATTTTCATATTATTTTTGTAAATAAAATATTAACAAATAAATAGTTTAATTAGGCAATTTTAACTTCTTTTCTTAATAATTAAAATAGATTTAGAATTAGGTAAAATTAACTTTTAATTTTATTTCTTTTTATTTTATTTCATAAAAAAAACATAAAAAACACAAAACATTTTCTTTTAATTAAATTAATTAATTAGTCATTAGTTAGTTCTAATTTCATTTTAATCACAAAAAAGACAAAAAAAAATCATTTCTTTCCTTAAAAGGGTCAACACCCTTAAGACATTCCCGATTCTTTCTTTCGCGCGCATTTTAGTTTTGATTCCTTATTCTTGATTATTATGTAACTGCCTCCGGATGTAATAGTAATTAGGATTTTTACTGCTTTATTTACTACTTCTCGTACTTATTTACCAAAAACGGGTCTTTGTATTTTTGGCGATGTATAGACCCGCGCCTTGTAATAGCGTAGGATTTATGTTTCCGCAATTTACTTTCCGCACCCCCTAACTGTTAAATGCATGAAAGAATGTATGGTAAAATAAAAACAACTCGTAGCTCACGATGCCATGATCAAAGATAAAACATAAACATGAAAACAACACACAATGCACACACCACTTCTAGGGTACGCCTCACTCGTTGCCTTCGAAACATGGTCATCAAGTATAGGGTGTCTTAGAGGTCGCCCTTCTGTCCAAAAGATCCAGTTGCCTCGAAACGGTTGCCTCAGATATAAAGGATCTAGGAAATCAGGGTTACTTCTAAGGTGTCCTACCATTGCTTTGGTGACCATACTGTCCTGATAATCGAATTGACCCAAACACCTCCAACGATGGTGCTACCTACCTCTCAATGGTGGGATAGCACTATCTAAAGGACACTTACACAGCTTAATTCCTTAGGGTAGGTAGATGACTCATGGATACTTGCTCTTTTCAAAAACAAATCAAAAACCTTTTCACACTGACACTTTCAAAAGACTTTCAAAACAAATTTTTCAAACACTCTTGAGGACAGATACAAGAGTTATTCAGAAATCTTTCAATGAAACTTTTTCAAACCCACTCACATTTTGAAAAGCAAACATTTTGAAAACATAAGAGCAAGTATCTAAGAGCCCATGGATAACCATGGATAGAAAGGGTGCTAACACCTTCCCTTTCTATAAATCTACCTCCCGAACCGAGAAACGTTCTCATAAGGAATTTTGCTGTGCTTTTGTCCTGTCCATGTTGGAGAAAATAAAAGACGGTGGCGACTCTTGCTTCCGTGACATTTCGCGAAACCAGCTAAAAAACAGTCAGTTCTAAATCCACCGATCACAGAATACCTGGAGAAAAAACATATTGAGAAAGTGAAGGACCTGAGATTCGAACCCAGGTCCTGATGGATCTTACCAAAGCTCTTTTGCCACTAGGCCACTTGTCCTTGTTTGTTAGTAATATACAACATAATAATAATAAAACAAAACAAACATTATTGATCAGAAAATAAAAATGCGCGAAAAAGCATTTGAATGGGCCAACCGGAAGCTGACACGCACTCGTCCCTGTCCTTCCACTAATGTAATTTTACCTGCGGATTTGAATTCGCAGCTAAAAACGCAGCTCGATCCAAAAATCAATTCCAGGCAATAAGAATGACCTTCAAGAGCATGGTTGTGTTCGTCTTCTTCTCCTGAGTGCAACCATGCCCATTACATGGACCAATTTCACCTGAAATAAGAATCCCTAAAAAGAAAAACGCAACCCTAGCTATGGTGTTTTGGGGTTACAGCGCCTATAAGCCAAATTGACTATTGCCAAAAGCTTGGAAATGTTGTAAGGATTATAAATATGCCAATAATTTGTTCAAATGATGCAAAAATGAAGATTTACGATTTCATGAACAGGGCGGGTTATCGTGGTACTTACAGCACGTTGTGATTTTTGAGGAAGCTTGCTTTTGATCCAAATTGCTTGTGTGAACACCCAAGAAGAGATTGGGACCGGTCTCAGCTTCTGAAAGTGCCTCTAAGTACGATTTTGATTTCAAGCTTTTTGTCACTTTTTCCAAACTTTGTTCTGCCTCTTGCTGCAGCCTCCAACCCTTGTCTCGATTCCCTTTGCTTCCTTATGTATTGTATATTGTGTTAGGGTAACAATTATGGCCTGAATCCTTCCACATCAATGCATTGAAATTTGATTTGATTCACTCTTTACAACTTGCCAAATTTGCCAATTTTCAATCTTTTTGTACATGGATTGATGTGATACGAATTTGATGCTGATAATGATGAGAATCACAACCTGAAATAGCCAAAAGATCTCATGTAATCAAAGTTTGGGATTTTATATGATTTAATTTTATTTAAAATGGATAAATTCAATAAAAAATCAAATAAAATAATAAAAATAAGATACTGGCTCATGGCTGAAGCTAGGACACGTGGACAATTATGCAAGCTCAAATCAAGTGGAAAAGAATGGGCACATTTAACAAAATTTGAAGTTTTGGGGATAATTGACTTTTGGCAATTTTGCAAAAATGCCAAATTCAACAATGCATAACTTCTTCAATTTTGAACTTTTGGAGGTGTTCTTTGACTTTTTAGAAAGCTTGAGATGTCCTCTAACCAACCCCTTTGGTATAATCGCAATTTTATATTCCATGCTCAAGTTATAAGCTTTGGCAAAAAAGGTGTTTTTATTGACTTTCAAAAATGACCTATAATGTCCAAATTTGTAACTTCTTGTGAGTGTATTTTTTGATCTTGGGGTATGAAGATGGATTGTAGGAAATTTCATCCTCTTAAAAATGAGATTTGGATAGGTCATTTCTCATAAAGTATGAGAAAGTTATGCTGGGTCAAAGTTGAGTTGACTTTTCCTACAAAAACCCTAATTTAACAACTTTTGAGTCTTGATGAATTTTGAGCAATCCTTGATGAATCATGATCAAACCTTCATCAAATGATTAAATATCCTTCAAAATGATAATGTTGACAAAAAATCTTGAAGTTTGACTATTCATAGGTCACAGTTGACTTTTGCCCTAGCACAATTGATTTTTGGACCCTTTGAGCATTTGATTGAGCAAACTTCCTCTGCAAGGCTTGAATTTTGACATGGATGATCTTGAGAACATATTAGGACATTGGGGAGCACTTGACGTCATTTGGACTCAAATATATTGATGCAACACAAAACCCTAATTTGGGGTTGACTGCCTTAGGAGATAGCTTGTATGTCCAATTCTTGAGCAAACTTGAGCAACTTGGAGATTTTTCTTGCAATGTTTTGAGAAATATGAGAGGGCAAATTTTGGGGTACAACAGGTTCATCAAAAAATCAGGAGTCAGAAGTTACTTTGAAAAAATCAAATTTTCTAAACATTTAGAAAATTTTCTAAGTGTTAAGAGTATATGATACTTTAGAACTTCTGAGCCAGCCTCCACGCAAGTGCAGTCAGAAGTTGCAAACATTGTTCAGAACATAGTTCTTCAATTAGAACATGACTCTTCAGCATATGGAGTTTACGTTTTTGATCTTCTGCGATCAGAACATCACCAAATCCCAAAACCTCGTTTAAGCAACCTGTTATGTTACTGCATCACAGTCCTGCAATCAGATGCTGACCCAGTCCACGCCTGCACTTTCTCAAACCCCATATTTGCATCAAATTAGCATATGAAAATTGTGGTTAAAAAGCAATGAAACAGTATACCAAAAAGGTTTGAATCCCATTTGTTTTCCCCCTCAAAACCACAGTAAACCCATTTATAAATAATTGGCTCCATCACACGTTCAAGGGGATGGCTTTTGGAAAGAGAGAATTGTCAAAAAGAGAGAAAAGAAAGCTGTGAAACCTTCATAAAAAAATCCAGAATTCCCAAACAGAAAAACCAAAACCCTTGTTATTCCCTTTGATTCAAAGAACTTGGCACTTTTCTCTTCCGTTGCTCTTACTGACTTAGAACATCTAAAGGCAGCAGTCCAAGTTCCAAACACACGCTCCAGGTTCAAGGTAACTCTTTATGACTTTGCATCTTTTCATTCAGAACATCACTAAACATGTAAATATCACAATATTGATGTTTGTCTATATCATTGCATGAGTAGAAAAAAACTGTGGATCAGAACTTCTTGATTAAGGATAGGCTTAGGAGTAGGATTAGAACTTCTATAAACTATTGTGCTCTTATCCCTATGATTTGTGGTTTGATTAAGAACTAAATAAGTTGCTGATGGTTGATTAATATGAGAAAAGAGTTGAAATACAACACATAATTTCTGATGTTCCCACTCACTTATTTAACACATATAACTTCTAATGCTTACTCACTGTTTTAGCGTAACACAAAGCTTTTGACTTTTGTCCTACTGTCTGAATACCACCCAGAACTTCTGTGTTTTCCCTCTAACGTTTATTGCAGGACCTCAAAGTTTACCAATCTAGAACTTCTGATACCCACTGAAGTTTCCTTCTGAGTCACAACACTCTTGGCATCAGAACTTCTGATTTCGTTTCTTTTGTTTGTAGCAGCACGTTGATTCTAATCTCATCCATTTCCTTTCTTATCACTTTTAATATTAATATTCTTTTTATCAATATAAAAAAGACATAAAAATATTTTCTTTTTACTAGCTATTTCATCTTTTTTTATTCGTTAAGACAAAAAACCTTTTTTAAGCAAGTCCTTTTTCTTTCTTGCTTTATCATTTCAATATGGTTGTAATAAACAATTAGGATTTATTTTCTTGCAACCCCCCCCCCCCCCCCCCCCATTCGTAAATTTGTACACCCCATCCCCCTAATGATTGTAATAGCGTAGAATCTTTACTTTCCGCATTTTTATTGCTTTCATATATTGTTAGTAACTAGAGTGTGTATGGCAAGATATGAAATCAACAAATAGATCACCCTAACGAAGACTAAAATGCATGCAATCAAACACACTTGCACACTGGCACCTTTTGTGTAATCCCACTTTGTGGCCTATCGGAAAAATAGTCATGTCCCTCGAACATGGGCGTATTAGCAAAGACCTTCGACAAAATATCGTAGTCCCTCGATGACCCTCAATGCTGCCTTCGGTAAACGATCTAGTCCCTAAAAACGACATTGCTAAAACGTCCCATAAGTTGCCTTCTATGACTATACAAACGTCCCGCGTCCGTCCCTTCACATCCAAGGATGGGGCTTCTTACCAAATCAATGGTAAGATAGCAACATCTAAAGGAGGAGGAAAAGAACATCTAAGACCTTTGAGTAGGTAGATTCGCTCGTAGTGGCTCGCTTGCTCACAACAAAAACATTTCATACACAAACACTATCATTTTGAAACATTTTCGAAAAAAACACTTTGCACGCGTTCTTATAGAGACGAGAATCGTTACAAAGACACCTTTTCAAAATCACTTTTAAAAACACGTTTCACAAACACATCTTTGAACTATTTTCCAAACAAACACTTTGTACGCGTTCTTATAGAGACGAGAACCATTATAAAGACGTTTTCAAGATACTTTCAAAACCCACACCATAAGCACATTCAAACAAAAGCAAGTGATCTAGCGAGTAACTAAGAGCCCATGGAAAACCATGGATGAAAAGGGTGTTAACACCTTCCCTCTTCATAATCTACCCCCCGAACCCAAGAAAACATCTCTAAAGGTGTTTCCTGTGCTTTTTCACCTTTCCTTTTGGATAAAAGAAAAGTCGGTGGCGACTCTTGCTAAACCGCAACATTTGCGATTACAAATGCAAAACAAAGAGTCAGTTCTCCCACCGTATCACAGAACTGGCTACTCTGCTGGGGAATATTCTTAAAGTGGGGTTACCTTAGGGTTAGATCACATTTACTTGCTTTCATTGTTTAAAATTGTATGTTTTACATCTTGGTTCTCTGTTTGGGCTTGCTTTGATCCTCCACCCGGATCTAGGACACCTTTTTATGTAAGTAGCAATAGATTGTGGAAACTGTACGTCATAAACCAATATGGTTGAAGCAATGACTACGTTAGTGTGACACATTTGTGGGTACTGGTATCCCTCGTGGTGAATCGAGGAGAATACAGGGCCGCTGAGTGGCGTCATGAAGCACTAACTAACTTTAGAACCCTAATTAAACAAACTTGGCCATTAGGACGTAGTGAGATAACCGGTCTCGGTGTAGAGCTGAAAATTGGTTAATACTCGATACTACACTCATTGAGGCTCGAATTTTGGGATATCTCAGCCGCAAGAAAAGATTGATTGTGCTGAGAAAATGCCTAAGAGAAAGTTCGGTGATATTGAGATCCTTTAGAACCCAATCATTATTACTAGGACAAGATTGAGCCAACTAAACTTCAAGAGGGTACTTACCTATAAAACCCCTTGCAAGCCTAAAACATAGGAACTTGTTTGCTGTGTGTGTATATATTTATTTGTACATAACATCATAAACATCATAAGCATCATGAGCATGCTCACTAACCATTTCAAGGAGTTAGAAATTTATCTTTGTTTTTGTTTTATAGGTCATGAATTTCGTCCGAAGAAACACCATCTGAATCAGCTTTGTAAAAGCACACTCTTAACTTCAAGAGTTAGCCTCAAGAGTGCCTGGGGATTCTCCTTTTACCAAGAAATACGGTCGACTCCTCAGTTTGGCTACATCCAGTTTCCAAGAAGAGATGATGTCTGTGTTGTTCCAATTCTTTGATCTCGTACATCATTGTTTCACTTTCCCGGACTATCAGTTAGTACCTACACTGGAAGAGTTTTCTCTACTCTTAGGGGTTCCCGTGCTTGATCAGATACCGTTCACCGGTCTAGAAGGGATTCCAAAACCTGAAGTCATCGCTGAAGCTTTGCATCTGAAAAGAGATGACATCATAGCCAATTGGGAGACAAGAAGAGGGGTTAAAGGTTTCCTAGGCAAGTTCCTATTGGAGAAGTCTCGTTCATTCTGGGACGACATGGATTTCCAAGATTTCGAAGACATCCTGGCTCTTCTCATTCATGGTTTGGTTTTGTTCCCCAACTCGGACCAATTCATAGATATTAACGCCATCAAAGTCTTTCTCTCTCGCAATCTTGTACCTATCTTACTAGGAGACATCTTGCATTGCCTTCATACCCACACCATGAAGAAAAGAGGTACTCTTTTGTGTTGTATTCCCCTACTCGCTAAGTGGTTCAGTTCACACCTACCTCAATCAGAATTGAAGAACGTGCAAAGACTGACATGGTCTCAAAGGATGATGTCCCTCACCCATTCTGACATCCGTTGGTGTTCAAGATCCTTGGAAGATGTCTCTATCATTGATCATTATGGGGAATTCCCTAATGTCCCTCTACTTGGTATTAGGGGAGGTATCACCTACAATCCCTGCTTAGCTTTACGACAGTTTGGGTATGCCCAAAGAGACGGCCCTCATGAGATGCTCATTCAAGGTCTGGTGTTCGACTATGACAAAGAAGACCAAGGTTACCGCCAGAGGTTTACACGAGCTTGGAGAATGGTGAACAAGGTGGACAATAGGACTTTGGGACACAAAAACTCTACCCTCTCGAGCCTTACCTTAGGTGGGTACGGGCTCGTGCTCAGAGTCTCGTGATGCCTTACCCTTCCATCCTCCCTGTTATCGTAGAGACTGTTGTCAAAGGAAACGTCCCATACACTGTTCTTCATCCTAACATGCCTACCTCTCTCGAAGACTTGCAGAAAGCTTGGGTTCAGTTGAAGGAAGAGCGAGACACCTTTGAAGCCCAATTTTACGCCAATGAGAAGAAAGTTCTGGAACTCACCAAGCAATTTCATGAAGATCGGAATCTAAACGCCTACATCGCTCCAAAGAGGATGCGTTCAACCTTTCTGTCTTAGGAGTTTTTGTTGTATTTTGTTCCTTTCATTGTAAGCCCAGAGAGGCATGATGTACTCAAACTTAGATCTAATATAACGTGTGTTCCTTTTGGTTTGAGCAAATTTAAATCTCTAATTTCCTTGAAATCATTTTCATATTGCATCTTCATTCATCATAACATCATACAGGTTTCTTACAATAGGTCTCCTTATCCTTCTACTGTTTATTTTAGTGAGATGGATATTAAACAGACAATGAAAGATCTTCAGGCGCAGAACGTCCAGTTTCAACAGATGCTCTTGACTCTGACAATAGGAGTTAAAGACTCTATTGGACAAAGAGAAGAAGAAGAAAGCGAAGAAACCAACCGGTATTGTGATCATGGGAAGAAGGTTCAAAGGACAAGCCAGATGAACTTTGGACTTTGCAACATCATCGGGTGAAGGAGATAATCAAGAAGACATGACCAAGGAAGTGAACAACAACCCATCATCCGAAGAAGAGGAAGAACCTGACTACTCTGAGGAACAGTATCCTCCTGCTGATAACAAATACAAAGAACTAGAGGATCGATTGAATGCTATGGAGGTCCAGAGGGTACCCGGATTGGATTTTGAAGAGTTAGGACTTGTCTCAGGGGTTGTCATCCCGCAGAAATTCAAGGTACCCGCTTTCGCTAAATATGACGGTGTCTGTTGCCCAAAGCTGCATTTAAGGTCATACGTCAGAAAGATTCAACCCCATACGGATGATAAGAATCTGTGGGTGCATTTCTTCCAAGAGAGCTTGTCAGGGACGCAGTTGGATTGGTTCTATCAATTGGAAGGGACTAATATTCGCAATTGGGAAGATTTGGCTACCGCTTTTTACAAACAATACCAGTATAATGTTGACTTAGCTCCAACACGAACGCAATTGCAAGGCATGTCTATAGGTGCAGGTGAAGGTTTCAAAACATATGCTCAGAAATGGGGGGATCTTGCAGGTAGAGTCCAGCCCCTTTTATCTGACAGAGAATTAGTGGATATGTTCCTAGGAACATTATCAAGTCCATTCTTTAAGCACCTGATCGGAAGTTCCTCAGCTGGATTTACTGAACTAATCATGACCGGTGAGCAGGTCGAAGCTGGTATAAAAAGTGGAAAAATTCAAAGAGATGCATCCTCGAGCACGATGGAGAAACCGTTTGTTAGAAAGAAGGAGGCCAGTGCCATTTATAACCCGAGAGATCAAAGTAGAGCGGGATACCGTCCAACGGTAAGTGCTGTAATAATACCTAGGCCTACGATTACCCCACAATGCAACAATCAGCAAAGGGTGGAAATACCACAAAGGCAGTTCACCCAGATCAACATGACATTGACAAAGGTTATACCCTATCTTTGAGATCTAACTTGGCAACTCTAAAAGAGGCTACGAAGAATCCTAATACCTCCTCTCCTCGTTACAATCCGAATGCTCGATGCACCTATCATTCTGAGAGTCCTGGTCATGACACAAATGACTGTTGGGCTCTAAGGAATAAAATACAAGATTTGATTGAAGTCAAGGAGATTGAGTTAGATGCTCCAAAGAAGCCCAATGTCATAATTGCTCCCATACCTAAGCATAACCATGGAGTCAACACCATTGATATTGATCTGTTCGTAACCTCAGTGGATGAAGTTTCTACTCCTCTTGTGACTGTTAAGAAGAATTTGCTATTGGCCGGTTTATTTCCGGGTTGTGGTAAAGGTTTCCACATGTGTTCATTTCTACCTTCTGGTTGCCATTTGCTGAGGTCAGGTATTCAACACCTGATGGACAGCAAAGAAATTTTGTTCGAGAAAACTCTGGTTCCCGTTGTTCCATCTGAAGACATTGCTATTATAACCATTTCTGCCAGTCCTTCCAAGGCTTCCTCGAGAAGAATTGTTAGGATTACACCCTCTACGAGAATCGCTCTGTTGATAATCACATGTCCTGGTCCTATCCCATACGCCTCAGACAAAGTCGTCCCTTGGCATTATGGCGCCGATGTTTACTATCATGGCGTTAAACAAAACTTGAAGACCGAAGAAGTTGATCCTGATGTCGGTAACAATGTCGGGACCAACAAGATTACTAGAAGTTGAAGGGTTTTCTCTCATGAAATCTCCCCGAAGACTGTCACTAAGCCTATCATTATTTCATCTTCTGCACCCGCTAGTACTTCAGTTACTATTCTCGTTCTTACTCCAACTGGTACCCCTGCCGATAAGTCATCTGGGACTCGAGGAAAAGAAGTTGTAGGTGAGCCTTCCCGAACGGAGGAACCTAGAAAAATTGTTGTGGAAGCCTCTAAGAAAGAGATAGAGGAAATATTGAAAATAATCAAAAAGAGTGACTACAATGTGGTCGAGCAGCTGGGGCAGACCCCCTCAAAGATATCCATGTTATCCCTTCTATTGTGCTCTGAGGCCCATGCGAAGGCTTTGATTGCATTCCTCAAAACTGCACATGTGCCGCAAGAGACTTCAGCTGATCAATTTAAAGATTGTGTCGCTAGCCTGAGTGCTGACAATGGGCTGGGTTTTTCAGATGCAGACTTGACACCGAAGGGAAGGAAGCATAACGATGCTTTGCATGTCTCGATTGAATGCAGGGGCACCACTATGGCTCATGTGCTGGTCGATATTGGGTCTTCGCTGAATGTTCTGCCCAAGAAGGCGTTGGACCAGTTGGATTGCGAGGGTTTGACTTTAAAGCCTAGTAACATTGTGGTAAGGTCTTTTGACGGGTCGAAAAGAATGGTGCATGAGGAAATGGACATCCCTGTCAAAGTAGGCTCTCAGACTTTTTAATCCACCTTCTATGTGATGGACATCAGGCCATCGTACTCTTGTTTGTTGGGTCATCCTTGGATCCACGAAGCTGGGGCTGTTACTTCTACACTACACCAAATGTTGAAGTATCCAGTAAAGGGGAAGATAGTCATTATGCATGGAGAAGAGGAGTATATGGTGAGTCACCTGAACTCCTTCAGGTATGTAGAGATGGACGGAGAATTTATAGAGACTCCCTGTCAAAACTTTGAAGAGGTTCCCCATATTTTGGCATCAACCGAGACCACTACCAGCACCAAACCTCCTCTGAAGATGGCTTCTCTCAAAGACGCTAGAGCAGTAGTTGAAGAAGGTAGGAGTACCAATTGAGGACAACTTCCTGAGTTTATTCACAAAACTGACAAGTTTGGCTTAGGCTTTACTTCAGGGGCTCAGAGGGTCGTTCGGCACGCTCGAGTTGGAGGACCTCCCCTACGCATCAGCAATCGAGGGGTCAATGCTATTGAAGACAGTGAGGAAGACTTTGATTTGATAGCTGGATTTACCCAACTACCAACGGTGGACCGAGTAATTGGACGATAAGAGATTTCATACCAGTTTCTTTCATTCCGCAGTAATTGTCTTAATTGTTTTCTAAGTTTGCAATGAACAATTTAAACTTTATGGCCTTGTGTCTTACCCGAGGCACAATGTTTCTATCTGTGAGGGTTATTATATGTCATCTCATATATCATCAATGAATCATTGGACGTTCTTTGCATACAAATTTTACACTCTCTATTTTTTCTTTTCTGCCTTTGCTTTATCAATACAGCTATGCTCTTACACACACTCACTTATCAAACTGCAGATCCATATCCACTCTGGATCCCATTGATAACAATCCTGCTATTGCCAGTTATGACTTCGAAAATCCGATCAACCAAGCCGAGGACGATTGTGAGGTACCTGGAGAACTTGCTAGACTGCTACAACAGGAAGAGAGGGCCATACAGCCTCATGAAGAGCCAGTTAAGACGATAAACTTGTGCACGAAGATAGACAGAAAAGAGGTTAAAATATGTGCAAATTTGGAGTTTAGCGTCAAACAGAGGTTGATACAGATGTTGCACGACTATGTTGATATCTTCGCCTGGTCCTATGAAGACATGCCTGGTTTGGACACTGATATTGTGGTACATCGCCTGCCGACTAAGGAAGACTGCCCGCTGATTAAACAGAAGGTCTGCCGTATGCACCCTAAAATGTCAGAGAAGATCAAGGCAGAGGTCATGAAGCAGTTCGATGCAGGGTTCTTAGTTGTCACCTCCTATCCGCAGTGGGTTGCGAACGTCGTTTCGATACCTAAAAAGGACCACAAGGTACAGATGTGTGTGGATTACAGAGATATGAGTAGGGCAATCCACAAGGATGACTTCCCGCTTCCCCACATTGATGTTCTGGCTGACAACACCGCGCAACACAAAATCTTCTCCTTCATGGATGGTTTCTCTGGCTAACCCAGATCAAGAAGGCTCCTAAATACATGGAAAAGACAACTTTCGTTACACAGTGGGGCACCTTCTACTACAAGGTGATTCCTTTTGGGTTGAAGAATACTGGGGCAACTTATCAGTGCGACATGGTCGCTTTATTCCATGATATGATTCACCACAATATCAAAGTTTATGTCGATGACATGATAGCGAGGTCTTAGACTAAGGAAGAGCACCTTGATCATCTCCAAAAGCTGTTCGACAAGTTGAAGATATATAAGTTGAGGTTGAATCCGAACAAGTGCACCTTCGGGGTAAGGTCCGGTAAGCTTCTGGGTTTCATCGTCAGTAAGAAAGGTATTCAGGTAGACCCTACAAAGGTAAAGGCTATACAAGAAATGCTAGCTCCCTGTACAGAGAAGGAAGATAGAGGTTTCTTGGGACGCTTGAATTATATTGCCAGGTTCATTTCACATATGACCGCTACTTGTGAGCCAATCTTCAAGCTTCTGAAGAAAGATCAAGTAGTAAAGTGGAATGATAAATGCCAGGCCGCTTTTGAAAGAATCAAGGAATAACTGCAAGAACCACCAATTCTGATGCCTCCAGTTGAAGGGAGACCTTTGATATTATACCTAATAGTGCTAGACAATTCGATGGGGTGTGTGTTGGGGCAGCATGACGAGTCTGGTCGAAAAGAGAACACAATATACTACCTTAGCAAAAAGTTTACCAACTGCGAGACAAGATACTCATTGCTCGAGAAAACTTGCTACGCTTTGGCATGGGCTGCTCGCCGACTGAGACAGTATTTGCTGACTCACACCACTTTGTTGATATCAAAGATGGATATGATCAAATACATTTTCGAGAAGCCCTCTCTCTCCGGAAGGATAGCGAGATGGCAAATGATCTTAACTGAATACGATATACAATATACAACCCAGAAAGCAATCAAGGGAAGTGTATTGGCCGATCATTTGGCTCATCAGGCCGTGGATGACTACCAGCCCATGAATTTTGAGTTCCCGGATGAGAATATTATGCTGGTGACTGACTACGAAGAACCTGGACCGAATGAAGGACCCGAGGAAGGATCCCGATGGTCTATGTGTTTTGATGGAGCCTCAAACGCACTGGGTAACGACATTGGCGCTATAATCATATCTCCTGAGGGTTTTCATACTCCGTTCACTGCCCGATTATGTTTCAATTGCACCAACAATATGGCGGAGTATGAAGCATGTATTATGGGTCTTCGAGCTTCTATCAACCTAAGGATCAAGTTCTTGAATGTATTCGGGGATTCTGCTATGGTGATAAGTCAGATCAAAGGCGAATGGGATACAAAACAACTGAATCTCATCCCATACAAAAAGCATGTACTGACGTTACTCCCACACTTTGAAGAAGTAACCTTTGAACATTTCCCACGAGAGGAGAACCAGTTAGCGGACACGTTAGCCACCATGTCTTCCATGTTCAAAGTCAAGTGGGACAATGAAGCTCCCCAAATCACCATTGAGAGGTTGGATGAACCAACACACTACTGTGAAATCGATACCGAGGAAGTGGCGGACAAACCCTGGTTTCACGAAGTCAAGAGGTATCTCGAGGCCCAGGAGTATCCCGAAGGGGCATCTGTCAATGATAAGAAGTTTCTGAGAAGGTTCACTGTAAAGTTCTTCCTCAGTAATTGAATCCTCTATAAACGCAACCATGACTCTACCTTACTGCGGTGTGTAGATAAGGGTGGAGCAGAGAGGATCATGACAGATCTACATGAAGGCACCTTCGGAACCCATTCCAGTGGACACACTGTGATACGGTGGGAAGAACTGACTGTTTTTTGGAATGCCAGTTTGCGTTTTGCGTTTGTTTTTGCAAAATGTCGCGGTAAGCAAGAGTCACCACCGACTTTTATTTTATCCAACAAGGAAAGAAAAAAACCACAGAAAAATTCCTTTTTTGAGATATTTATGAGTACGGGGGGTAGATTTATAGAAAGGGAAGGTATTAGCACCCTTTCTATCCATGGTTTTCCATGGACTCTTAGGTACTTTCTCATTGTTTTAAAAATTGTTTTCTTTGTGTTTGTGGGTTTGAAAAGTTTGTTTTTTTAACTTCGATTTAACTCTTGCTTTTGTCCTCAAGAGTGTAATGAAGTGTTTTTGAAAACTTGTTTGTGAAAAGAGTGTAAGTGTGGAAAATTTGTTTTGTTTTGGATGAGCAAGTATCTAAGAGCTAATCTACCTACTCGAAAAAGGAATCGTTCTATGCTAATTTCCTTTAGACAATGCTATCCCACTATTAGTGAGTAGGTAGCACCGTCGTTGGAGTTTGAGGGTCAATTCGAATGAGGGACATACAGTCACTAAAGCAATGTTAGGACGCCTTAGCGGTAACCCTAATGTCTTAGATCATTTGTTTGAGGCAACAATATCCGAGGCAACCATTTCGAGGCAATTATGATCTTTTAGACAAGAGGACGACCTCAAAAATGACCTATACTCAATGATTGTGTACGAAGGCAACCAAGTGGGGTGTACCCTAGGAGTGCGCATGTGCGAGTGTGTTGATTTCAGTTATTTTTATCTTTGCACATGTTAAGGGTGATCTAACCATTTTAAAATTAGGCATTCATTCTTGTCATGCAAACCCTATTATTAAACATCTAGCAGTTGTATATTTGCAGAAAAATAAAGGTGCGGAAATTAAACTAAATATTACAAGGCGTCGGGTATTTACATCGCCAAAAACAACCCTTTGAAAATAAAAAGCAGAAAAATAAATAAAAGTCCTATTTAAAACTATTACAAGCCGGGAGCAGATACATCAATAATTGAATAAATAAAGAATAAAGCGCGCGAGGTGAAATTGAATCGAATGCGAGTTAGGGTTTTGACCCTTTTAGTTAAAGAAAATGTTTTTGTTGTTTTTATTTTAAGAAAAGAAATTAAGTCCTAAATTAAATACTAAATTGATTATTAACTAAATTAATTAATTAAAAATAATAAATGACATATTTTTGGATTTTTTGTTAATTGAAGAAAGAAATAAAATAATTAAAATTAGTAGTTAAAACCTAATTAATTCTAATTGATTTTCTTTATTTACAAAAATAAATTAAGGTTACCTAATTAACATCCTAATTAATTAATTAGTATTTATTAATAAAAAATAAAATTATGAATTTAATTGGACAAAAATGTTTTTTGTGATTTTTTGATAAAAAAGAAATTAATTATTGGTTAGTAAATTAATTTAAACAAAATAAAGTATTAAATGAAAATAAACAAAATAAAGAAAGTGGAGAAATTGGGCCTGATTTATGGATGTGTGAATAGCAATTTTGTTGGCCCAATTGTGCTGACCCATGTGACTTTTTCTGATCCAGTGCTCATGCGTTGACCTACCTATGATGTGCCTCCAATGCTTGACCACCAGATCTGGCCATCTGACCATCTGGCACATTGATGGTGAATGCCCATGATGGATCTCCTGGCTTGGGCATGTACATGATTATCTGAAATAAGTTAGAAAAATAACAAATGCTGGAGGCAGGGATCGAACCCCTGACCTCCAGCCTCTAATGTCCTGGAATCAAACGTGGCAACTACTAGGCCAAGTGGTTCTCGTTGTTAAAGAAATACAAAACAATTAATATATAAAAAAAGGTCAATGGATGATATAATAAAATAAAAACGCGCCAGATTTGAATGGACAAATGGTGGCGTGACACGCATCGTCCCTGTATTGTGAACCGTTGCTAAAAACAAAGAAGCTATACCCACGGACGGAGGTCCGTCGCTACAAGTCTGTCTCATTCCAAAATCCTTTACAGGCCATAGAAATACCTTCTAACACCATGGTTAGACTCGTCTTCCTCTTATGGTCATAACTATAGCCATTATTAAGGCTGATTTTTCCTGAAACGAAAAGCCCTAAACCAAAGCTTGAAACCCTAACTATGGTGAATCACAATATAGGTCAGATAAATGAAATTGGTTATTACAAAAAGCTTGCAAATAATGTGTAGACTAAGAATATGCAATTATTTCATGTTAACAATGCTTAATTTCCAGAATACGCAATCAAGAATAGGGCGGCTTCGTGAAAGACTTACAGTGCTTGGGAAGGTCTGGAAATGCGTGATTTTGATTGGTTTCGCTTGTGGAGATGGCCAAGAAGAGATTGAGACAAACACCAAGCCTTGAAACTGCCTCTAGACTTGATTTCGATCTCACACTTTTTTGGTGTTTTTGCAAACTTTGTTCTTGCTCTCCAATTGATTTCCAACCCTTATTTTGGTCTGCACACGACCCTTATGTAATCTACAATGCATTAGGTTTGAATTTGTTGTCCAAATCTCTCTCTTTCAATGCTTGGATATTTGATTTCCTTTTACAACCTTCCAAATTTGGCTTGATTTGCAATCTTTTTGTACCCAATTGCTTTGATACGAGTTTGATATGGTGCAAGCTATCCAATGAATCCTGAAATCATCAAAAGAAATTTGGTTTTCAATACTTTTGATTTTATTTGATTTAATTTGATTAAAAATGAATTAATTCAAATAAAAATCAAAATTAAATAATAAAAATATGATATGGACACATGGGCAAGGCTAGAGAACGTGGGTCATAATGCCAACTCAAAACAAGTGAAAAAGAATGGGCCCATTTGGCAAAAGTTGAAGTTTTGGGGATAGTTGACTTTTGGCAATTTTGCAAAAAAGTCCAACTTCAACAATGCATAACTTCTTTAATTTTGAACTTTTGGAGGTGTTCTTGAATTTTTTAGAAATCTTGAGATGTCCTCTAACCAACCCTTTTGGTCTCATCTCATTTTGATATTCCATGCTCAAGTTAGAAGCTTTGACAAAAAAGGTGTTTTTGTTGACTTTCAAAAATGACCTATAATGTCCACATTCATAAATTCTTGTGAGTGCATTTTTTGATCTTGGGAGCTGAAGATGGATTGTAGGAAATTGCATCCTATTGAAAATTAGCTTTGGATGGGTCATTTCTCATAAAGTATGAGAAAGTTATGCTTGGTCAAAGTTGAGTTGACTTTTCCTGCAAAACCCTAATTTAGCAACTTTTGAATCTTGATGAATTATGAGAAATCCTTGATGAATCATGATCAAAACTTGATAAAATGATGAAATATATTTCAAAATGAGGACGTTGACAAAAAATCTTGAAGTTTGACTGTATGTAGGTCACAATTGACTTTTGCCCTAGCACAGCCGATTTTTGGACCTTTGAGTAATTGACTGAGCAAACTTCCTCTGCAAGGCTTGAAACTTGTCATGGATGATATTGAGAACATATTAGGACATTGGTGGGAACTTAGGGTCATTTGGACTCAAGGATCTTGATGCAACATGAAACCCTAATTTGGGGTAGAATGCCTTAGGAGAGAGCTTGTCTGGTCAACTCTTGGACTATTTTGAGCAACTTGAGGATCTTTCTTGCAATGCTTTTTGAGAAATATGGGAGGGAAAATTTTGGGGTACAACAGCTGCCCCTGTTCAATCTTCTTAAACCTGAGGATGTATATTGGCTTTCGTGCCTTTCGTGATCCGAAGGTGGAAGATGATTGAACACTAGAGTGCCCAGAAATTTGCACTCGCATGAAGTGGTATCAGCCTTGTGATGTCGGGAATGGGCTTACAGATGCCATTTGGAGATTGGTGACGAGGGGAGATAGGCTTAAAGATGCCATCTGAAGTAGTTTCGATCGCATAAGAGATTCCTTAGAGAGAGCTTGCATACCTATTGTTGGGGACGATTCCGCTGGGGAATGCTGATCTTTGTTGAGAGAAAGGAACTCGTCCGTAATTCAACTGGAGGAACACTTTTGTCGAGATTTAGGAACTCGCTTGTACTTCAACTGAGAAAACATCTTTGCTGAGATTTAAGAACTTTTCCATAATTCAACTGGGGGGAAACATCTTCGTCGAGATTTAAGAACTCGCCCGTAATTCAACTGAGAAAACTTCTCTGCTGAGATTTAGGAACTTGTCTGTAATTCAACGGAGGAACATATTTTGCTGAGATTTAGGAACTTGCTTGTACTTCAACTGAGAAAACATCTCTGCTGAGATTTAAGAACTTGTCTGTAATTCAACTAGGGGAAACATCTTCATCGAGATTTAAGAACTCGCCCGTAATTCAACTGAGAACACTTCTCTGCTGAGATTTAGGAACTTGTCTGTAATTTGACGGAGGAACACTTTTTTCGAGATTTAGGAACTCGCCTGTACTTCAACTGAGAAAACATCTCTGTTGAGATTTAAGAACTTGTCCGTAATTCAACTGGGGTGTCGAGATTTAGGCACTCGCCTGTACTTCAACTGAGAAAACATCTCTGCTGAGATTTAATAACTTGTCCGTAATTCAACTAGGGGGAAACATCTTCATCACGATTTAAGAACTCACCCGTAATTCAACTAAGAACACTTCTCTGCTGAGATATAGGAACTTGTCTGTAATTCGATGGAGGAACACTTTGTCGAGATTTAGGAACTCGCCTGTACTTCAACTGAGAAAACATCTCTACTGAGATTTAAGAACTTGTCCGTAATTCAACTGGGGAAACATTCGTCGAGATTTAAGAACTCACCCATAATTCAACTGAGAAAACTTCTCTGCTGAGATTTAAGAACTTTTTCGTAATTCAACTGGGGAAACATCTTCGTCGAGATTTAAGAACTCGCCCGTAATTCAACTGAGAACACTTCTCTGCTGAGATTTAGGAACTTGTCTGTAATTTTACGGAGGAACACTTTTTTCGAGATTTAGGAACTCGCCTGTACTTCAACTGAGAAAACATCTCTGTTGAGATTTAAGAACTTGTCCGTAATTCAACTAGGGTGTCGAGATTTAGGCACTCGCATGTACTTCAACTGAGAAAACATCTCTGCTGAGATTTAATAACTTGTCTGTAATTCAACTAGGGGGAAACATCTTCATCACGATTTAAGAACTCACCCGTAATTCAACTAAGAACACTTTTCTGCTGAGATTTAGGAACTTGTCTGTAATTCGATGGAGGAACACTTTGTCGAGATTTAGGAACTCGCCTGTACTTCAACTGAGAAAACATCTCTGCTGAGATTTAAGAACTTGTCCGTAATTCAACTGGGGAAACATTCATCGAGATTTCAGAACTCACCCATAATTCAACTGAGAAAACTTCTCTGCTGAGATTTAAGAACTTTTTCATAATTCAACTGGGGAAACATCTTCGTCGAGATTTAAGAACTCGCCCATAATTCAACTGAGAAAACTTCTCTGCTGAGATTTAGGAACTTGTCTGTACTTCAACGGAGGAAAACTTTGTCGACATTTACGAACTTGTCTGTACTTCAACTGAGAAAACATCTCTGCTGAGATTTAAGAACTTGTCCGTTATTCAACTGAGGGGAAACATCTTCGTCGAGATTTAAGAACTCGCCCGTAATTCAACTGAGAAAACTTCTCTGCTGAGATTTAGGAATTTGTCTGTAATTCAATGGAGGAACACTTTTGTCGAGATTTAGGAACTCGCCTGTACTTCAACTGAGAAAACATCTCTTCTGAGATTTAAGAACTTTTCCGTAATTCAATTGAGGGGAAACATCTTCGTCGAGATTTAAGAACTCGCCCGTAATTCAACTGAGAAAACTTCTCTGCTGAGATTTAGGAACCTGTCTGTAGTTCAACGGAGGAACACTTTTGTCGAGATTTAGGAACTTGCCTGTATTTCAAGTGAGAAAACATCTCTGCTGAGATTTAAGAACTCGTCCGTACTTCGACTGAGGTAAAAGCTTCATGGCTTTGAATTTTGTGAGAATTTGATTGTATTTTTCCTGAAATGTAAAGGTTAGTTGTATGTAATTTATGATATGTATCAAGCAATGATGTTCTCAAAATAAATGAGATCGTGCTATATGATGCACATATGCATGTGTCATGATGTATGGAATGTAATGTTCTTAGCCGCGGAAAATAAAACCCGGATAGCTGCTGGAGAAAAGAGTTGAATTCTTCGTTTCCGCTGGGGATGGTGAACGTCGATGATTGTGAGAATAAACCTGCAAGAGAGGATAACTCCGCTGGGGAATAAACTGATGAGGAGATTACTCTGTGGGGAAGAGATATTCTACTGATGATTCCACTGATAAATTCCGCTGGGGATGAATTACCGTTGCTGGTGATACTGAATCCTGTTGGGGATTGAATTTCTGTCTGTAAAAGGAATGAACTCCGCTGGGGACGATCTTTCAGCTGCGGCTTCACTAGGGATAACCTTTTAGGCTCTACCGGGGACAATCTTCCGGAGTCTACTGGGGATGATTCTCCACACTCCACTGGGGAAGCTTTTTTTTCAGACTGCGCTGGGGAAAATTTTCAAACTCCACTAGGGATATTTTGTACTCCGCCGGGGATGATAAGACTTTTCAGTGTTGATGGTAGATAAACTCTGCTTGGGGAGAATATTATTGATTCCTTCGCAGTTGCAAGTCTTAGTTGGGGAGAGTTAACATTACTGTCCTTTCTTACTCTGCGGGGAGTGAATGTACCTTAGCCATATTCTTCAGCTGAATCTACCTTGTATCTGGTGGACAGAGCAACTGTAAAGCTTGGACCAATCTCATTTGCCCCTGTTTCTGATATTACAAGTAATCGTCTTTTGTTTCGCATGTAAATATTCATGAGCAGCAATTAATGTCAAATGCATATTGTGATACGGTGGGAGAACTGACTTGAGGTTTTGCGTTTGTATTCGCAAATGTTGCGGTTAGCAAGAGTCGCCACCGACTTTTTATTTTATCCTAAAGGAAAGGTTAAAAAAGCACAGCAAAAACCTTTTGAGATATTTCGTGGGTTCGGGGGGTAGATTATGAAAAGGGAAGGTATTAGCACCCTTTTCATCCATGGTTATCCATGGGCTCTTAGTTACTTGGTTTTTTAGATCACTTGCCTTGTTTTTCGATTGCTTTGAAAATGGTGTGTGTGTGGGTGCTTTTTGAAAATGTTTTGGAAAAAGATGCCTTGTTTTAGGCAACTAATGTATTTGACTCGTGTTTGAGTGTTTTACAAAAGTGTGAATCTTTTCGAAAAGATGTTTTCAAATGTTTTTGAGAGTTTGTTTGAAAGTGTTGTGGATTGTGGTTTTTGAAAAGAAGGCAAGTGTTTTTGCAAGTTTGATCTCAAGTAAATAAGAGTCTTGTCTACCCTATTGTACTCAAAGGTTTTTTTGTTATGTTTTAACCCTTTTTAACAATTTTGTTCCACCATTGAAATTGATGGACAATCTTGCGTTTAGGAAGTTTATTCGGGACGGGCGCGGGTCATCGTATGGACCATGAATGCAATGATGCCAAGTGTCTTTGGCAATTCGCTTTGAAGGGACTATGATCATTCCGTTTAGGCAACACTTTGAGACTTATGATCATTTGATTTGTTTTGCCAAAGATACTCGACGTGCAAGCATGGCCCATTTTGGAAGGCAACAGGTGGGATTACCCTAGGGGGTGCAAGTGTGATTGTGTACTGATTACATGTATTTGTCTTGTATTAGGTTATCTAGCGTTTGATTTTATGTACATACAAACCCTAGGTCTAACCATGGTATAATTGGAAAGCTGTAAATTGCGGAACGTAAAATCTACGCTATTACAAAATAGTGTCCGGGAGTGGGGGTATAAATGTACAAGGGGATGAGACTTATAGTATCCAATAAGTTACAACCAGATCGAATGTCGCAATCAAATGTAAATATCGAATATTCAAATATAAGATAAAATGTGTATAGGGCAATGTGAAGGTATTTATGTAAGTGTACAAGTGTATATGTATGTGTAATTATTGTGTAATTATGTACAAGTGCGAAATGTGAAATTGAGTCGTATTAGGGTTTTGACCTAGATAAATATTTTAAATGAATCTTTGATTTTTGTATGTTTAATTATGTACAAAAGAAAAAAGAAAGTGTTTTGATTAAATGTTAAGTTTTAATTGGAAAGTATTTTAGTCCAAATGTTTGTGAATTTCGATATTTAGAAAATGAATGTATTTCTATTATTATGTACAAAATTAATGTTTTAAAATGTATGTACAAATATATTTTAAATGAAAGAGTAAATAAATAAACGAAAATAATTATTTTCAAACTTAATATATGAGGTAAAGATGTATTTTAATTAGGTTAGTATGTTTAATTAAATTAAGAAATAAATTGTGTATGTTAAAAAAATGAATTAATTGAGTTAGTTTATAAAAAAAAGTAAACATTGTTTTTTTATAAAAATGAAAAGAGTTAATGTTTTATCAAAAGGAAGAAGTAAATATAAAATAAGGTTAGTGAATAGTAAAATGTTAATTTGTATTGTTTAGGAGATGAATGGGCTTCAGGTAAATTCCAAAACGGGTCAGGCCCATGTTGTCTTGAACGAAATTAGGGTTTAGGCATTTGGCAATCAGAACGATGGCTAGGGTTAACAGCGGCGCCGTGCACTTGAATTTCGTCTTCTTCGTTCAAGATTTCCGAACAACTCGACTCCGGCCACCAGCGTTATTCCAACGGACCTCTCTTCCCTCCAGTTCAGTGGATACGTTGTTCAAGGTTTGTTTCAGTGTTCCCTTTTTTCTTCTATGACTGATACGCGTTTTGGATTCGTTTTAAATTGAGTTTTTTAATCATTTATGAGGTGAAGGAAAGGAAGAAAAAGAATACTGCTTACTACCTGATCTTGGAGGAGGAGGAGAGAAGAGTGGAGGCGTTGAGGAGGCCGGAGCGGCGGAGGGAGATGTGACGAAACTTTGAGCTTCCCTGGTACTTTCGTTCTTTTGATATATTAGGGTTTTGATGATGATGCTAGATTTGCCTGAAAACCCTTCTTAAAATTCACTCTTTTTATCTTCTTCTTCCACTATTTGTTGCCCTTGGATTTGTATGTTGCCTGAGATTTGCTTGAGATTTGCTTGAGATGCCCAGTGATGATCTCTGAGATCTGAGGGCCTATGTTGCCTTGAATGATTTTTCTGTGTTACCTTAAACTTGCCCTTTTGTACGTTTGTTTGCCTAGAACTGTTGCCTCAAATGTTTTGCCTTGAGCTTGCCCCATGATGTGTTTCACTGAGGGCTTAGGAATTGGTTTCGTGCTTGACAGTTTTAGCACTGGTATATCAGGTTTTTGACAGGGAGTTTTGGCTTGAGACTTGGCAATAGGGGTGGTGATTCTGGTATGAAGTTTTAGTTTTTGAGTTTTTAAAAAAGGGGTTTGATAACTTGTGTGGTTTTTGTTTTGAAGCTTGAGGTGGTTAAACTGGTTTTTATTCACAGTTTGCAGGTTATGTTTTTCTGAGTTTAGGTTATCAGTTTACAGGTCATGGGTGGTTTTGGACAAGGTTCAAGTTTGAGATAACTCAGTTTGCAGGTTATGTTTTTCTGAGTTTTGGTTATCAGTTTTTTTGTGTGTTTGAAGGTTGAGGCCTGATGCAGGTTTGATGGTCTTTGTGTGATTCTGATTTTTGGTTAAGGCATTAGCAGGTCATGTGTTTCAGTGTGTTTGTTGGGCTTGGCCAAGTTTGAGGGTTAGGACATTGGTTAGATAGAGTTTTGATTCTGGACAGTAGTGGTTGGAGTTTGTATATTTCTTCTCTTCTATCTATTCTGAACTGTTTTATTTGGCTTCTGGATTTGTATTGAGGCAGAGTTGAGTGCTTGATGCAGCTACTGAGTTCTGTTTGCCTTGACAGTAATGAGGCTTTTGTTGCTTCCTCAGTTTGTATACTTTTTCTCTTCTCTCCATTCTATGCTGAACTGAGTTTGTATATCCTTTTTTCTAACCTGCTATGCTGGACTGAGTTGGCTTCTGTATGTGCTGTACTGAGGCAGAGTTGATGTGTTTGTATATATTCCTCTCTCTTCCTTTTGCCTGCTGTGCTGAACTGAGTTGCTTGGATTTCTCTTCCTTTCCTACTGTCTATGCCTAAACCCTTGCCTATGCTTGCTTTATCTCTTTTTACTCTCTCTTCAAGTACAGTTTAAGAATTTTTTAATGTTTATTATTGTACTTGCTCTGAAGGGGCCTACTCTTATGCTGGGAAATGATGATTCTAGATTGTTTGCATAACACATCTTCTGCATCTCCTTTATCTCTCTTTTGACAGTTTGTGCTTTTTCTTTTCCTTGATATCTTGGCCAAATCTTTTCATGACAGCTTTTGAGCTTTGATAGCAACTTGTACTACTTTGATTTCTTTCTTTGAGTAAACTGACAGTAGTGCCTTTGCTTTGGATGGAAAGTTTGAGATTGGATTTGAACTATATGGTTTTGAATTGGAAATTGAGATTTTAAATTTCTATGCAGCTTGAAATTTGTAACTTATGCATTTTTGACATTTGCATTCATGAATAAAAAAATCTTCCCTCTCTGTGAACCGGGAGAAATCCCGTGATTTGCAGAGAGGGTCAACTGATCCCAGTCAGTGGCCCCTAATGATGAGCAATTTTAACTGTCTCTTTTAAATGCCTTCTGACTTTTCTTCTCTTTTTGCAGATAAAACAATGGAGCACCGGAGCGGAGTGAAGAGTGAAGAATATTAGAAAATAGGATAGTTTTTCATTCTATGTAATATTTAAATTAAATGTAAATTATTGTCTGTAATTTAATTTATAAACAACAATTTGTACAAATAATTCAAATATCAATAAAAATCCAAATTATCCAATTGGTTCTAATTTTCTTTATTGCTTATTTATTTATTTAAAATTCTTAGAATTAAAACAATTGAAAGATAAATTTCAATCATTTAATTTTAGAATAATGAATAACTTAAATAAAACAACATTGATCAATTAAGTCTGTCTTATTCAACATCCAGAGCAAAGCAGCAGTCGATCCAAATAGACTGATCAAACGCATAAGCACTGTGAATCCAACACTGCATATATCGTTTGACTGATGAATTCAAACCAATTGCCTCCTCTTACTGATTTGTCATAAACACTGATTCTTTGCAAGTACTGTAAATCCAACTGCAACCCTTCTTTGACTGGCCCAAACAAAATGAATTTACGCCACTGTCTCTTTTGCTGATTAAACCAAGATAACGCGAATTTTAATCCGAATCTTGAAATAAACCGCAAAGTGCTGTGGAATTCAAATTCTTCTGAGAATATGCCCATAAAACCTTAATTCCCGATTAAATGCCAAATCACGCTCGCTTGATCAAAATTGAACCAAAAATCAACCAAACCCTAAGCCCACTGTATGAAACAATTCAGAGCTCTGAAAATCAGTAAAAAACCCTAGTTTTGCTTGACTGTCAAGAAAAGTCCGTTTGTCCGATTCTTGAGCCAGTTTGAGAAGTCAGGAAATGTTTGAAGCTGATATTTCTTGTGGAAAAGCGCGAGGGCAAATTTTGGGGTACAACAGTTGCCCCTGTCCAATCTTCTTTGACCTGAAGAGTTAGATTGGCAAGTTTGCCTTTCGCGACTTGAAGGTAAAAGGAGATTGGACACTAATGTGCCCAGAAAATTTGCGCTCGTCGATGTGACGGTGGAGGTGAATGGGCTTAAAGATGCCATTTGGTGATGGGCTTAAAGATGCCACCTGGTGCGAAAGAATTTTGTCGGGGGATGGGCTTAGAGATGCCATCTGAGAATGGGCTTACAGATGCCATTCGGCGACTGCTGGTAGGAGGATGGGCTTATAGATGCCATATGGTGATGTTGAACTGTATGTCAATGGTGAGTGGACGAGTATCAGAAGGGCATCCCTGTTTTGGAATATCTCTGAATTGGGGTCTGAACAAGCAACAGATTGACGTCCATGTCTGGAGAATCTGTAAACTATTTTCAGGAGTTGGGACTGAACAAGCAATGGAGCAACATCCGTTGTTGGGAAGCGTCCGTAACCTATTTTCAAAAATTGAGAAGAGTCTGAATCAGTTGGTAGATTGACATCCGTTGTAGGGAAGAATCCGTAAACTGTCTTCAAAAGTTGGTAGATTGACATCCGTTGTAGGGAAGAATCCGTAAACTTGTTTCAGAAGTTGAGAAAAGTCTGAACAAATCGGTAGATTGACATCCGTTGTAGGGAAGAATCCGTAAACTTGTTTCAGAAGTTGAGAAGTTGAAGAGGAACCGGTGTAAGGTTTCTGCTGATGCGTCTGAATGAATCTGGAATAAGTATCAGAAAGTTGCCGTGTCCGGGTCACATCTGAGCTATTTTTGGATGAATCTCAGGAGATGATCTGTGTCTGTCGACTGATCTTACCTGAAAAGGTAAAGGGTTAGTTGTATGTAATGTTATGATGCATGATGCAATGCATGTGACATTTAATGTTTATGATATGAATGTAATGAATGCGCATGTAAGCTGATGAGCTAATCTTGCCAAGGATACATGATTCCGAGATGGCTGAAGATAAAAGCATCTTGACTGCTGCCGGGGAGAATAAATCCTTGGCTGTCGCTGGGGAAGAGAATTCCTGATGACCTCTACTGGGGAGTCCCAAACTAGCAGACTCATGCCGGGGAGACCAGATTGAGAGTCTTCGGTTTGATGGGAGGTAACCCTGGAGACTTCACTGGGGAACTCAAAAATTGCTTCCTCAAAACTCTGTGGGGAGAAGGTTTGAAAATCTGACTCCACTGGGGATTGAAGGAACTCCGCTGGGGATAGGGAGAATTTTGGCGAGCGCGATCTTCCGGGGTGGTTAGCTTTGAGAAGAATCTGAACAAGCGATAGGTTAACCTCCTTTTACTTGGAGGACCCGGGAACTGTTTTCAGAAATCTTGAAGTTGAATCAGCAATAGAACAACATCCGTTGTTGGGAAGCGTCCGTAAACTAAATTCAAAGGTTGCATCTGAACAAGTTGATAGATTAACATCCGTTGTTGGGATGAATCCATGAACTGTTTTCAGAAATCTTGAGGTCGAATCAGCAATAGAGCCGCATCCGTTGTTGGGAAGCGTCCGTAAACTAAATTCAAAGGTTGCATCTGAACAAGTTGATAGATTAACATCCGTTGTTGGGATGAATCCATGAACTGTTTTCAGAAGTCTTGAGAAGAATCTGAACAAGCGATAGGTTAACCTCCTTTTACTTGGAGGACCCGGGAACTGTTTTCAGAAATCTTGAAGTTGAATCAGCAATAGAACAACATCCGTTGTTGGGAAGCGTCCGTAAACTAAATTCAAAGGTTGCATCTGAACAAGTTGATAGATTAACATCCGTTGTTGGGATGAATCCATGAACTGTTTTCAGAAATCTCGAGGTCGAATCAGCAATAGAGCCGCATCCGTTGTTGGGAAGCGTCCGTAAACTAAATTCAAAGGTTGCATCTGAACAAGTTGATAGATTAACATCCGTTGTTGGGATGAATCCATGAACTGTTTTCAGAAGTCTTGAGAAGAATCTGAACAAGTCGGTAGATTAACGTCCGTTGTTGGGAAGAATCCGTAAACTAAATTCAAAGGTTGCATCTGAACAAGTTGATAGATTAACATCCGTTGTTGGGATGAATCCATGAACTGTTTTCAGAAGTCTTGATAAGAATCTGAACAAGTCGGTAGATTGGCGTCCGTTGTTGGGAAGAATCCGTAAACTTGTTTCAGAAGTCTTGAAGAAGAATCTGAACAAGTTGGTAGATTAGCGTCCGTTGTTGGGAAGAATCCGTAAACTTGTTTCAGAAGTCTTGAAGAGGAACCGGTGTAGGGCTCCCTGATGATGAGCTTGTGTAAAACTGCATCGGGTTTGAACACTTTTGACATTCGAATGCCCCAAGTGGTGATGTAGATAAAATCCTGGTTTATTACAGGTGTTGGTCTACAATCGGTCGTTCACAGATGTTTCCTGGGTTGTTGCAGGTGTTGATCTGGAATTCTTCAGACATGCCCTGGCTGGATACAGGAGTCGAATCTTTGAACTCTTCAGACGTGCCCTGGCTAGATACAGGAGTCGAGTCTGGAAACGTGGTCAACAGATATGCCCTGGCTGGATACAGGAGTCGAATCTGGAAATAGTCATCAACAGATATGCCCTGGCTGGATACAGGAATCGAATCTTCGAACTCTTCAGACGTGCCCTGGCTAGATACAGGAATCGAATCTGGAAATGTTGTAGTTGATTTGTTGAACACTTTTGACATTCGAATGCCCCAAGTGGTGATGAAGGAATCTTGAATCAGATTACCCTGCATATTGAGAGATTTCTTGAAATCTTGACTGGACTGCCCCAGGTTAACTGTACTTTGAAAGATCTGTTGGACCTTGACTGGACTGCCCCAGGTTAATTGAATTGCGACATGTCATGCCCCTTGTTGATAGGAGATTTGATGGAAGTGTTATCCTCTTGAAGTGATTTAGACTTACTGAGAGAGTTTTCGTTCCTCCGAACATTCGCTGTATGAACTTCTTCGCTGTCAAACAAAAGGGTCAAATGCAGACAGTGATATTCGAATAATGCAAAGTTTATGTTTGTCTTTGAAATTTTGAAAAATGCGTTTTTAGCAGAAAACTTTTCATAAGACAAGTTAACACGAGATTTAGAGCAAAGCCCTACAGGAGTCAGGATACCTTTTGTAACAGTATGCTTTCGAACTAACCCATGCTTCAATTAGGACTTTTAAAAGGGTTGTAACGTGGCCTGGTTCACGGTTTAAGAAACAAAGGATAAAGGCTCAAAGTATATTTGTACCCGCCCGCTCTTCGTGATGTCCTTCAACCTAAGCTCAGTTAACTGTGCGTCGCACTCTGTTTTGAGTTTGGAACGACTTTTGGGCGATGGTTCACCAGTTTTAAATTTTGGGGAGACAGTCATCTTCTCCTTTTTCTTTTCCAACATTTTTCATGTTGTTGAGGATTTTGTAATGACCTCACTATTTTGATTTTGATTTGTTATCCCTAACTTTTGCCTGACTGTTACCGTTTTCGGGATTACTGTCAGCGGGATGCCCCAGCTTTCTTAAGCCTCCTTCATAGGTTTTGGCTTGGTGGGCTTTTCTCTTTTGAGAGATTGACTGTCTATGTGATAGGGAACCACCCTTGTCTTTTGATTCCGAAGGAATGCTTTCTTTTTCGACGTCGTTCGTTGTATTACGAACTGAGAGTTTGCGACTTCAATGCGCTTTTCTTTTGAATTAACTGAGAGACTACCCTGCCCCAGGTTTATATCAAAGGTTTTGATTGTTTAGAACAGGAAACTCCTACTTCTTTGGCTCGAATGGGTTGACTAGGGATTAACTTCCTTATAACTCCAGTGTTTGGGAATTGAAAGAAATGCCTGTACATCATCAGCAAGGTCTGTTCAAAAGCATACTGTATAAGATCACGGTATTATTTCGTCATCCTCCCTCTAAAGGCTTGCAGCCTTTTATCAAGAGTCAAATATCATAAAGAAAAGCATAAGAGTAGTGAAACGAATGGATGAATTCAAGACAAACATATGCAATGCATTAATAAAAACATAGTTTAACATCAACAGATAATTGTTTTGACAGTAAAAGAAATTACAACTTTGAAAATTCAAAAAGAAGCAAAAGTCTTTCAGTTTCGAGCTTCGTCACTTCAAGCGGAGAACCCTTTAACGGAAGATCCTCATCTCGCCGTCTGGCATGAATTCCAGCACCCCAATGTCAATCAGATCTTGAATCTTGTTCTTCAAGGCCCAACAGTCGTTGGTACTGTGCCCCGGGCTGCAAGAGTGGTAAACACAGAATTCGTCGGGATTAAAGCGAGGAGAGGAGATATTGAGCTTCTGAGGAGGGTCCTTTACAGTGAGCAAATTGACCTCCAACAGGCGCTTCAGTATGAAGAATGATGGTATTTCAGTCTCCGTAAACTGTCTTCCCGACTTTTCTTGTTTACGCCGATTGCCCTGCTGACGCTGACGAGGTTGTTGATGGGATTGTGACCCTGAAGCTAACAAAGGAGCTTTCCCCTTGTCTTCTTGAGTTGATGGAGGCTGAGCGGTGACTTGCTCTTCAACCTCAGACGTTTGCCCCAGTTGGTTGTTTGGAAGCAGTTGGCGGACAAGAACTCTGAGTTCCTCTTGTCTTTGGGATAAGTCTTGAATGAGAGCCATCTGGCCCACCAACTGTCCCATCATTTGAGTCCTCAGTGTTGTCAGATCAAACTGCAGCTCCGCAATCTGATCACTCCTGGCATTGTTGGAATTCCCCAAGTCCTTGGTGAGGAGAGCTTTCATCTCTTCTTTCCCCAGAGACAAGTTCAGGAACATCTCTTGCAGCTGAGCAGTCTGGTCTTGGATGTCTTTGACAGACCGTTCTAGAGCCATCTCTTGCTGAAATAAACAGCAGGAGAGTAAGGAAACCTGAAAAAGGAAAGATTGTCAAAATGCAATGCATGCTATGTGGATGCATGTTTTCAAGGATCTCTTGGGGTAAACACAAGAAAATGTTAGAGGTTGAACTCCGCTCTTGGATTGGAGATCTCTGCATCGGTGGACGTCCTTCCACGAGAATCAAGCTCACCATGTCGAGTGGGTCATAGCCACTGATTCAAGTTGTTGTACTTGATCTTTGTTTGGAGAGCTTTGTGTTGGTGGATGTCTTTCCACGAGAATCAAGCTCACCATGTCGAGTGGGTCATAGCCACTGATTCAAGTTGTTGTTCTCGATCTTTGTTTGGAGAGCTTTGTGTTGGTGGATGTCTTTCCACGAGAATCAAGCTCACCATGTCGAGTGGGTCATAGCCACTGATTCAAGTTGTTGTACTTGAACTTTGACTGGATTGGTTAGAGGAGAGACCTCTTGCCCCTTGATAGATGTCTGGTAACCCTGCATCAACAGAACCCTCGAGATCCTTGAAATGGTTATTGAAAATGCTAAAATGCTATGGTATGATGTCATGATGTTATGTACATGTATGCACAAGCAAGTGAGTGTATATACAGGCAAACAATATTCACACAAAGCACACAAGGCCTTAGGTTTAGGCTTGCATGAGGTTCGGGCACTACCCTCTTTCAGTTTGTTGGTTAAAACCTGTCCTATCAAAAGTAACCGGGTTCTAAAGGTCCCAATATCACTGGATTGCTTTCATTGTTCATCGTTTCGATTTAGCCACTGAACTGGCGACCGAAATATTCCAGGAAAGCAACCCTCCATTGAGTGTAGTATCGAGTATCAACCAACCTCGGACTGCACCAAAGTCAGTTATCTCACTACCCTAAAAAGGCTAAGATGGTCAATTAAGGTTCTAAGGTCAGTTGATGCTTCGCGACACCACGCGGCGGCCCCGTACTCTCCTTGACTGAACTCAAGGGTTACCGGTACACACCAAAGTGCCACATCAACGTAGAAGACTGCTTCAACCATGTCGGTATACCCCGCACAGTTCCCTCACAACCTTGTTGCTACCTAAAAGGGTTTCCCCAGATCCGGGTTAGGATCTATAAAACTCCGATACAAAGCCCATAAATGTAAAGCAAACAAAGCAATCAATTGAAAGTAAAGGTGATCTAAACCCTAAGGTAACCCCACTTTAAGAATTTATCCCCAGCAGAGTCGCCAGTTCTGTGATACGGTGGGAGAACTGACTTGAGGTTTTACGTTTGTATTCGCAAATGTTGCGGTTAGCAAGAGTCGCCACCGACTTTTTATTTTATCCTAAAGGAAAGGTTAAAAAAGCACAGCAAAAACCTTTTGAGATATTTCGTGGGTTCGGGGGGTAGATTATGAAAAGGGAAGGTATTAGCACCCTTTTCATCCATGGTTATCCATGGGCTCTTAGTTACTTGGTTTTTTAGATCACTTGCCTTGTTTTTCGATTGCTTTGAAAATGGTGTGTGTGTGGGTGCTTTTTGAAAATGTTTTGGAAAAAGATGCCTTGTTTTAGGCAACTAATGTATTTGACTCGTGTTTGAGTGTTTTACAAAAGTGTGAATCTTTTCGAAAAGATGTTTTCAAATGTTTTTGAGAGTTTGTTTGAAAGTGTTGTGGATTGTGGTTTTTGAAAAGAAGGCAAGTGTTTTTGCAAGTTTGATCTCAAGTAAATAAGAGTCTTGTCTACCCTATTGTACTCAAAGGTTTTTTTGTTATGTTTTAACCCTTTTTAACAATTTTGTTCCACCATTGAAATTGATGGACAATCTTGCGTTTAGGAAGTTTATTCGGGACGGGCGCGGGTCATCGTATGGACCATGAATGCAATGATGCCAAGTGTCTTTGGCAATTCGCTTTGAAGGGACTATGATCATTCCGTTTAGGCAACACTTTGAGACTTATGATCATTTGATTTGTTTTGCCAAAGATACTCGACGTGCAAGCATGGCCCATTTTGGAAGGCAACAGGTGGGATTACCCTAGGGGGTGCAAGTGTGATTGTGTACTGATTACATGTATTTGTCTTGTATTAGGTTATCTAGCGTTTGATTTTATGTACATACAAACCCTAGGTCTAACCATGGTATAATTGGAAAGCTGTAAATTGCGGAACGTAAAATCTACGCTATTACAAAATAGTGTCCGGGAGTGGGGGTATAAATGTACAAGGGGATGAGACTTATAGTATCCAATAAGTTACAACCAGATCGAATGTCGCAATCAAATGTAAATATCGAATATTCAAATATAAGATAAAATGTGTATAGGGCAATGTGAAGGTATTTATGTAAGTGTACAAGTGTATATGTATGTGTAATTATTGTGTAATTATGTACAAGTGCGAAATGTGAAATTGAGTCGTATTAGGGTTTTGACCTAGATAAATGTTTTAAATGAATCTTTGATTTTTGTATGTTTAATTATGTACAAAAGAAAAAAGAAAGTGTTTTGATTAAATGTTAAGTTTTAATTGGAAAGTATTTTAGTCCAAATGTTTGTGAATTTCGATATTTAGAAAATGAATGTATTTCTATTATTATGTACAAAATTAATGTTTTAAAATGTATGTACAAATATATTTTAAATGAAAGAGTAAATAAATAAACGAAAATAATTATTTTCAAACTTAATATATGAGGTAAAGATGTATTTTAATTAGGTTAGTATGTTTAATTAAATTAAGAAATAAATTGTGTATGTTAAAAAAATGAATTAATTGAGTTAGTTTATAAAAAAAAGTAAACATTGTTTTTTTATAAAAATGAAAAGAGTTAATGTTTTATCAAAAGGAAGAAGTAAATATAAAATAAGGTTAGTGAATAGTAAAATGTTAATTTGTATTGTTTAGGAGATGAATGGGCTTCAGGTAAATTCCAAAACGGGTCAGGCCCATGTTGTCTTGAACGAAATTAGGGTTTAGGCATTTGGCAATCAGAACGATGGCTAGGGTTAACAGCGGCGCCGTGCACTTGAATTTCGTCTTCTTCGTTCAAGCTTTCCGAACAACTCGACTCCGGCCACCAGCGTTATTCCAACGGACCTCTCTTCCCTCCAGTTCAGTGGATACGTTGTTCAAGGTTTGTTTCAGTGTTCCCTTTTTTCTTCTATGACTGATACGCGTTTTGGATTCGTTTTAAATTGAGTTTTTTAATCATTTATGAGGTGAAGGAAAGGAAGAAAAAGAATACTGCTTACTACCTGATCTTGGAGGAGGAGGAGAGAAGAGTGGAGGCGTTGAGGAGGCCGGAGCAGCGGAGGGAGATGTGACGAAACTTTGAGCTTCCCTGGTACTATCGTTCTTTTGATATATTAGGGTTTTGATGATGATGCTAGATTTGCCTGAAAACCCTTCTTAAAATTCACTCTTTTTATCTTCTTCTTCCACTATGTGTTGCCCTTGGATTTGTATGTTGCCTGAGATTTGCTTGAGATTTGCTTGAGATGCCCAGTGATGATCTCTGAGATCTGAGGGCCTATGTTGCCTTGAATGATTTTTCTGTGTTACCTTAAACTTGCCCTTTTGTACGTTTGTTTGCCTAGAACTGTTGCCTCAAATGTTTTGCCTTGAGCTTGCCCCATGATGTGTTTCACTGAGGGCTTAGGAATTGGTTTCGTGCTTGACAGTTTTAGCACTGGTATATCAGGTTTTTGACAGGGAGTTTTGGCTTGAGACTTGGCAATAGGGGTGGTGATTCTGGTATGAAGTTTTAGTTTTTGAGTTTTTAAAAAAGGGGTTTGATAACTTGTGTGGTTTTTGTTTTGAAGCTTGAGGTGGTTAAACTGGTTTTTATTCACAGTTTGCAGGTTATGTTTTTCTGAGTTTTGGTTATCAGTTTACAGGTCATGGGTGGTTTTGGACAAGGTTCAAGTTTGAGATAACTCAGTTTGCAGGTTATGTTTTTCTGAGTTTTGGTTATCAGTTTTTTTGTGTGTTTGAAGGTTGAGGCCTGATGCAGGTTTGATGGTCTTTGTGTGATTCTGATTTTTGGTTAAGGCATTAGCAGGTCATGTGTTTCAGTGTGTTTGTTGGGCTTGGCCAAGTTTGAGGGTTAGGACATTGGTTAGATAGAGTTTTGATTCTGGACAGTAGTGGTTGGAGTTTGTATATTTCTTCTCTTCTATCTATTCTGAACTGTTTTATTTGGCTTCTGGATTTGTATTGAGGCAGAGTTGAGTGCTTGATGCAGCTACTGAGTTCTGTTTGCCTTGACAGTAATGAGGCTTTTGTTGCTTCCTCAGTTTGTATACTTTTTCTCTTCTCTCCATTCTATGCTGAACTGAGTTTGTATATCCTTTTTTCTAACCTGCTATGCTGGACTGAGTTGGCTTCTGTATGTGCTGTACTGAGGCAGAGTTGATGTGTTTGTATATATTCCTCTCTCTTCCTTTTGCCTGCTGTGCTGAACTGAGTTGCTTGGATTTCTCTTCCTTTCCTACTGTCTATGCCTGAACCCTTGCATATGCTTGCTTTATCTCTTTTTACTCTCTCTTAAAGTACAGTTTAAGAATTTTTTAATGTTTATTATTGTACTTGCTCTGAAGGGGCCTACTCTTATGCTGGGAAATGATGATTCTAGATTGTTTGCATAACACATCTTCTGCATCTCCTTTATCTCTCTTTTGACAGTTTGTGCTTTTTCTTTTCCTTGATATCTTGGCCAAATCTTTTCATGACAGCTTTTGAGCTTCGATAGCAACTTGTACTACTTTGATTTCTTTCTTTGAGTAAACTGACAGTAGTGCCTTTGCTTTGGATGGAAAGTTTGAGATTGGATTTGAACTATATGGTTTTGAATTGGAAATTGAGATTTTAAATTTCTATGCAGCTTGAAATTTGTAACTTATGCATTTTTGACATTTGCATTCATGAATAAAAAAATCTTCCCTCTCTGTGAACCGGGAGAAATCCCGTGATTTGCAGAGAGGGTCAACTGATCCCAGTCAGTGGCCCCTAATGATGAGCAATTTTAACTGTCTCTTTTAAATGCCTTCTGACTTTTCTTCTCTTTTTGCAGATAAAACAATGGAGCACCGGAGCAGAGTGAAGAGTGAAGAATATTAGAAAATAGGATAGTTTTTCATTCTATGTAATATTTAAATTAAATGTAAATTATTGTCTGTAATTTAATTTATAAACAACAATTTGTACAAATAATTCAAATATCAATAAAAATCCAAATTATCCAATTGGTTCTAATTTTCTTTATTGCTTATTTATTTATTTAAAATTCTTAGAATTAAAACAATTGAAAGATAAATTTCAATCATTTAATTTTAGAATAATGAATAACTTAAATAAAACAACATTGATCAATTAAGTCTGTCTTATTCAACATCCAGAGCAAAGCAGCAGTCGATCCAAATAGACTGATCAAACGCATAAGCACTGTGAATCCAACACTGCATATATCTTTTGACTGATGAATTCAAACCAATTGCCTCCTCTTACTGATTTGTCATAAACACTGATTCTTTGCAAGTACTGTAAATCCAACTGCAACCCTTCTTTGACTGGCCCAAACAAAATGAATTTACGCCACTGTCTCTTTTGCTGATTAAACCAAGATAACGCGAATTTTAATCTGAATCTTGAAATAAACCGCAAAGTGCTGTGGAATTCAAATTCTTCTGAGAATATGCCCATAAAACCTTAATTCCCGATTAAATGCCAAATCACGCTCGCTTGATCAAAATTGAACCAAAAATCAACCAAACCCTAAGCCCACTGTATGAAACAATTCAGAGCTCTGAAAATCAGTAAAAAACCCTAGTTTTGCTTGACTGTCAAGAAAAGTCCGTTTGTCCGATTCTTGAGCCAGTTTGAGAAGTCAGGAAATGTTTGAAGCTGATATTTCTTGTGGAAAAGCGCGAGGGCAAATTTTGGGGTACAACAGTTGCCCCTGTCCAATCTTCTTTGACCTGAAGAGTTAGATTGGCAAGTTTGCCTTTCGCGACTTGAAGGTAAAAGGAGATTGGACACTAATGTGCACAGAAAATTTGCGCTCGTCGATGTGACGGTGGAGGTGAATGGGCTTAAAGATGCCATTTGGTGATGGGCTTAAAGATGCCACCTGGTGCGAAAGAATTTTGTCGGGGGATGGGCTTAGAGATGCCATCTGAGAATGGGCTTACAGATGCCATTCGGCGACTGCTGGTAGGAGGATGGGCTTATAGATGCCATATGGTGATGTTGAACTGTATGTCAATGGTGAGTGGACGAGTATCAGAAGGGCATCCCTGTTTTGGAATATCTCTGAATTGGGGTCTGAACAAGCAACAGATTGACGTCCATGTCTGGAGAATCTGTAAACTATTTTCAGGAGTTGGGACTGAACAAGCAATGGAGCAGCATCCGTTGTTGGGAAGCGTCCGTAACCTATTTTCAAAAATTGAGAAGAGTCTGAATCAGTTGGTAGATTGACATCCGTTGTAGGGAAGAATCCGTAAACTGTCTTCAAAAGTTAGTAGATTGACATCCGTTGTAGGGAAGAATCCGTAAACTTGTTTCAGAAGTTGAGAAAAGTCTGAACAAATCGGTAGATTGACATCCGTTGTAGGGAAGAATCCGTAAACTTGTTTCAGAAGTTGAGAAGTTGAAGAGGAACCGGTGTAAGGTTTCTGCTGATGCGTCTGAATGAATCTGGAATAAGTATCAGAAAGTTGCCGTGTCCGGGTCACATCTGAGCTATTTTTGGATGAATCTCAGGAGATGATCTGTGTCTGTCGACTGATCTTACCTGAAAAGGTAAAGGGTTAGTTGTATGTAATGTTATGATGCATGATGCAATGCATGTGACATTTAATGTTTATGATATGAATGTAATGAATGCGCATGTAAGCTGATGAGCTAATCTTGCCAAGGATACATGATTCCGAGATGGCTGAAGATAAAAGCATCTTGACTGCTGCCGGGGAGAATAAATCCTTGGCTGTCGCTGGGGAAGAGAATTCCTAATGACCTCTACTGGGGAGTCCCAAACTAGCAGACTCATGCCGGGGAGACCAGATTGAGAGTCTTCGGTTTGATGGGAGGTAACCCTGGAGACTTCACTGGGGAACTCAAAAATTGCTTCCTCAAAACTCTGTGGGGAGAAGGTTTGAAAATCTGACTCCACTGGGGATTGAAGGAACTCCGCTGGGGATAGGGAGAATTTTGGCGAGCGCGATCTTCCGGGGTGGTTAGCTTTGAGAAGAATCTGAACAAGCGATAGGTTAACCTCCTTTTACTTGGAGGACCCGGGAACTGTTTTCAGAAATCTTGAAGTTGAATCAGCAATAGAACAACATCCGTTGTTGGGAAGCGTCCGTAAACTAAATTCAAAGGTTGCATCTGAACAAGTTGATAGATTAACATCCGTTGTTGGGATGAATCCATGAACTGTTTTCAGAAGTCTTGAGAAGAATTTGAACAAGCGATAGGTTAACCTCCTTTTACTTGGAGGACCCGGGAACAGTTTTCAGAAATCTTGAAGTTAAATCAGCAATAGAACAACATCCGTTGTTGGGAAGCGTCCGTAAACTAAATTCAAAGGTTGCATCTGAACAAGTTGATAGATTAACATCCGTTGTTGGGATGAATCCATGAACTGTTTTCAGAAATCTTGAGGTCGAATCAGCAATAGAGCCGCATCCGTTGTTGGGAAGCGTCCGTAAACTAAATTCAAAGGTTGCATCTGAACAAGTTGATAGATTAACATCCGTTGTTGGGATGAATCCATGAACTGTTTTCAGAAGTCTTGAGAAGAATCTGAACAAGTCGGTAGATTAGCGTCCGTTGTTGGGAAGAATCCGTAAACTAAATTCAAAGGTTGCATCTGAACAAGTTGATAGATTAACATCCGTTGTTGGGATGAATCCATGAACTGTTTTCAGAAGTCTTGATAAGAATCTGAACAAGTCGGTAGATTGGCGTGCGTTGTTGGGAAGAATCCGTAAACTTGTTTCAGAAGTCTTGAAGAAGAATCTGAACAAGTCGGTAGATTAGCGTCCGTTGTTGGGAAGAATCCGTAAACTTGTTTCAGAAGTCTTGAAGAGGAACCGGTGTAGGGCTCCCTGATGATGAGCTTGTGTAAAACTGCATCGGGTTTGAACACTTTTGACATTCGAATGCCCCAAGTGGTGATGTAGATAAAATCCTGGTTTATTACAGGTGTTGGTCTATAATCGGTCGTTCACAGATGTTTCCTGGGTTGTTGCAGGTGTTGATCTGGAATTCTTCAGACATGCCCTGGCTGGATACAGGAGTCGAATCTTTGAACTCTTCAGATGTGCCCTGGCTAGATACAGGAGTCGAGTCTGGAAACGTGGTCAACAGATATGCCCTGGCTGGATACAGGAGTCGAATCTGGAAATAGTCGTCAACAGATATGCCCTGGCTGGATACAGGAATCGAATCTTCGAACTCTTCAGACGTGCCCTGGCTAGATACAGGAATCGAATCTGGAAATGTTGTAGTTGATTTGTTGAACACTTTTGACATTCGAATGCCCCAAGTGGTGATGAAGGAATCTTGAATCAGATTACCCTGCATATTGAGAGATTTCTTGAAATCTTGACTGGACTGCCCCAGGTTAACTGTACTTTGAAAGATCTGTTGGACCTTGACTGGACTGCCCCAGGTTAATTGAATTGCGACATGTCATGCCCCTTGTTGATAGGAGATTTGATGGAAGTGTTATCCTCTTGAAGTGATTTAGACTTACTGAGAGAGTTTTCGTTCCTCCGAACATTCGCTGTATGAACTTCTTCGCTGTCAAACAAAAGGGTCAAATGCAGACAGTGATATTCGAATAATGCAAAGTTAATGTTTGTCTTTGAAATTTTGAAAAATGCGTTTTTAGCAGAAAACTTTTCATAAGACAAGTTAACACGAGATTTAGAGCAAAGCCCTACAGGAGTCAGGATACCTTTTGTAACAGTATGCTTTCGAACTAACCCATGCTTCAATTAGGACTTTTAAAAGGGTTGTAACGTGGCCTGGTTCACGGTTTAAGAAACAAAGGATAAAGGCTCAAAGTATATTTGTACCCGCCCGCTCTTCGTGATGTCCTTCAACCTAAGCTCAGTTAACTGTGCGTCGCACTCTGTTTTGAGTTTGGAACGACTTTTGGGCGATGGTTCACCAGTTTTAAATTTTGGGGAGACAGTCATCTTCTCCTTTTTCTTTTCCAACATTTTTCATGTTGTTGAGGATTTTGTAATGACCTCACTATTTTGATTTTGATTTGTTATCCCTAACTTTTGCCTGACTGTTACCGTTTTCGGGATTACTGTCAGCGGGATGCCCCAGCTTTCTTAAGCCTCCTTCATAGGTTTTGGCTTGGTGGGCTTTTCTCTTTTGAGAGATTGACTGTCTATGTGATAGGGAACCACCCTTGTCTTTTGATTCCGAAGGAATGCTTTCTTTTTCGACGTTGTTCGTTGTATTACGAACTGAGAGTTTGCGACTTCAATGCGCTTTTCTTTTGAATTAACTGAGAGACTACCCTGCCCCAGGTTTATATCAAAGGTTTTGATTGTTTAGAACAGGAAACTCCTACTTCTTTGGCTCGAATGGGTTGACTAGGGATTAACTTCCTTATAACTCCAGTGTTTGGGAATTGAAAGAAATGCCTGTACATCATCAGCAAGGTCTGTTCAAAAGCATACTGTATAAGATCACGGTATTATTTCGTCATCCTCCCTCTAAAGGCTTGCAGCCTTTTATCAAGAGTCAAATATCATAAAGAAAAGCATAAGAGTAGTGAAACGAATGGATGAATTCAAGACAAACATATGCAATGCATTAATGAAAACAGAGTTTAACATCAACAGATAATTTTTTTGACAGTAAAAGAAATTACAACTTTGAAAATTCAAAAAGAAGCAAAAGTCTTTCAGTTTCGAGCTTCGTCACTTCAAGCGGAGAACCCTTTAACGGAAGATCCTCATCTCGCCGTCTGGCATGAATTCCAGCATCCCAATGTCAATCAGATCTTGAATCTTGTTCTTCAAGGCCCAACAGTCGTTGGTACTGTGCCCCGGGCTGCAGGAGTGGTAAACACAGAATTCGTCGGGATTAAAGCAAGGAGAGGAGATATTGAGCTTCTGAGGAGGGTCCTTTACAGTGAGCAAATTGACCTCCAACAGGCGCTTCAGTATGAAGAATGATGGTATTTCAGTCTCCATAAACTGTCTTCCCGACTTTTCTTATTTACGCCGATTGCCCTGCTGACGCTGACGAGGTTGTTGATGGGATTGTGACCCTGAAGCTAACAAAGGAGCTTTCCCCTTGTCTTCTTGAGTTGATGGAGGCTGAGCGGTGACTTGCTCTTCAACCTCAGACGTTTGCCCCAGTTGGTTGTTTGGAAGCAGTTGGCGGACAAGAACTCTGAGTTCCTCTTGTCTTTGGGATAAGTCTTGAATGAGAGCCATCTGGCCCACCAACTGTCCCATCATTTGAGTCCTCAGTGTTGTCAGATCAAACTGCAGCTCCGCAATCTGATCACTCCTGGCATTGTTGGAATTCCCCAAGTCCTTGGTGAGGAGAGCTTTCATCTCTTCTTGCCCCAGAGACAAGTTCAGGAACATCTCTTGCAGCTGAGCAGTCTGGTCTTGGATGTCTTTGACAGACCGTTCTAGAGCCATCTCTTGCTGAAATAAACAGCAGGAGAGTAAGGAAACCTGAAAAAGGAAAGATTGTCAAAATGCAATGCATGATATGTGGATGCATGTTTTCAAGGATCTCTTGGGGTAAACACAAGAAAATGTTAGAGGTTGAACTCCGCTCTTGGATTGGAGATCTCTGCATCGGTGGACGTCCTTCCACGAGAATCAAGCTCACCATGTCGAGTGGGTCATAGCCACTGATTCAAGTTGTTGTACTTGATCTTTGTTTGGAGAGCTTTGTGTTGGTGGATGTCTTTCCACGAGAATCAAGCTCACCATGTCGAGTGGGTCATAGCCACTGATTCAAGTTGTTGTTCTCGATCTTTGTTTGGAGAGCTTTGTGTTGGTGGATGTCTTTCCACGAGAATCAAGCTCACCATGTCGAGTGGGTCATAGCCACTGATTCAAGTTGTTGTACTTGAACTTTGACTGGATTGGTTAGAGGAGAGACCTCTTGCCCCTTGATAGATGTCTGGTAACCCTGCATCAACAGAACCCTCGAGATCCTTGAAATGGTTATTGAAAATGCTAAAATGCTATGGTATGATGTCATGATGTTATGTACATGTATGCACAAGCAAGTGAGTGTATATACAGGCAAACAATATTCACACAAAGCACACAAGGCCTTAGGTTTAGGCTTGCATGAGGTTCGGGCACTACCCTCTTTCAGTTTGTTGGTTAAAACCTGTCCTATCAAAAGTAACCGGGTTCTAAAGGTCCCAATATCACTGGATTGCTTTCATTGTTCATCGTTTCGATTTAGCCACTGAACTGGCGACCGAAATATTCCAGGAAAGCAACCCTCCATTGAGTGTAGTATCGAGTATCAACCAACCTCGGACTGCACCAAAGTCAGTTATCTCACTACCCTAAAAAGGCTAAGATGGTCAATTAAGGTTCTAAGGTCAGTTGATGCTTCGCGACACCACGCGGCGGCCCCGTACTCTCCTTGACTGAACTCAAGGGTTACCGGTACACACCAAAGTGCCACATCAACGTAGAAGACTGCTTCAACCATGTCGGTATACCCCGCACAGTTCCCTCACAACCTTGTTGCTACCTAAAAGGGTTTCCCCAGATTCGGGTTAGGATCTATAAAACTCCGATACAAAGCCCATAAATGTAAAGCAAACAAAGCAATCAATTGAAAGTAAAGGTGATCTAAACCCTAAGGTAACCCCACTTTAAGAATTTATCCCCAGCAGAGTCGCCAGTTCTGTGATACGGTGGGAGAACTGACTTGAGGTTTTGCGTTTGTATTCGCAAATGTTGCGGTTAGCAAGAGTCGCCACCGACTTTTTATTTTATCCTAAAGGAAAGGTTAAAAAAGCACAGCAAAAACCTTTTGAGATATTTCGTGGGTTCGGGGGGTAGATTATGAAAAGGGAAGGTATTAGCACCCTTTTCATCCATGGTTATCCATGGGCTCTTAGTTACTTGGTTTTTTAGATCACTTGCCTTGTTTTTCGATTGCTTTGAAAATGGTGTGTGTGTGGGTGCTTTTTGAAAATGTTTTGGAAAAAGATGCCTTGTTTTAGGCAACTAATGTATTTGACTCGTGTTTGAGTGTTTTACAAAAGTGTGAATCTTTTCGAAAAGATGTTTTCAAATGTTTTTGAGAGTTTGTTTGAAAGTGTTGTGGATTGTGGTTTTTGAAAAGAAGGCAAGTGTTTTTGCAAGTTTGATCTCAAGTAAATAAGAGTCTTGTCTACCCTATTGTACTCAAAGGTTTTTTTGTTATGTTTTAACCCTTTTTAACAATTTTGTTCCACCATTGAAATTGATGGACAATCTTGCATTTAGGAAGTTTATTCGGGACGGGCGCGGGTCATCGTATGGACCATGAATGCAATGATGCCAAGTGTCTTTGGCAATTCGCTTTGAAGGGACTATGATCATTCCGTTTAGGCAACACTTTGAGACTTATGATCATTTGATTTGTTTTGCCAAAGATACTCGACGTGCAAGCATGGCCCATTTTGGAAGGCAACAGGTGGGATTACCCTAGGGGGTGCAAGTGTGATTGTGTACTGATTACATGTATTTGTCTTGTATTAGGTTATCTAGTATTTGATTTTATGTACATACAAACCCTAGGTCTAACCATGGTATAATTGGAAAGCTGTAAATTGCGGAACGTAAAATCTACGCTATTACAAAATAGTGTCCGGGAGTGGGGGTATAAATGTACAAGGGGATGAGACTTATAGTATCCAATAAGTTACAACCAGATCGAATGTCGCAATCAAATGTAAATATCGAATATTCAAATATAAGATAAAATGTGTATAGGGCAATGTGAAGGTATTTATGTAAGTGTACAAGTGTATATGTATGTGTAATTATTGTGTAATTATGTACAAGTGCGAAATGTGAAATTGAGTCGTATTAGGGTTTTGACCTAGATAAATGTTTTAAATGAATCTTTGATTTTTGTATGTTTAATTATGTACAAAAGAAAAAAGAAAGTGTTTTGATTAAATGTTAAGTTTTAATTGGAAAGTATTTTAGTCCAAATGTTTGTGAATTTCGATATTTAGAAAATGAATGTATTTCTATTATTATGTACAAAATTAATGTTTTAAAATGTATGTACAAATATATTTTAAATGAAAGAGTAAATAAATAAACGAAAATAATTATTTTCAAACTTAATATATGAGGTAAAGATGTATTTTAATTAGGTTAGTATGTTTAATTAAATTAAGAAATAAATTGTGTATGTTAAAAAAATGAATTAATTGAGTTAGTTTATAAAAAAAAGTAAACATTGTTTTTTTATAAAAATGAAAAGAGTTAATGTTTTATCAAAAGGAAGAAGTAAATATAAAATAAGGTTAGTGAATAGTAAAATGTTAATTTGTATTGTTTAGGAGATGAATGGGCTTCAGGTAAATTCCAAAACGGGTCAGGCCCATGTTGTCTTGAACGAAATTAGGGTTTAGGCATTTGGCAATCAGAACGATGGCTAGGGTTAACAGCGGCGCCGTGCACTTGAATTTCGTCTTCTTCGTTCAAGCTTTCCGAACAACTCGACTCCGGCCACCAGCGTTATTCCAACGGACCTCTCTTCCCTCCAGTTCAGTGGATACGTTGTTCAAGGTTTGTTTCAGTGTTCCCTTTTTTCTTCTATGACTGATACGCGTTTTGGATTCGTTTTAAATTGAGTTTTTTAATCATTTATGAGGTGAAGGAAAGGAAGAAAAAGAATACTGCTTACTACCTGATCTTGGAGGAGGAGGAGAGAAGAGTGGAGGCGTTGAGGAGGCCGGAGCGGCGGAGGGAGATGTGACGAAACTTTGAGCTTCCCTGGTACTATCGTTCTTTTGATATATTAGGGTTTTGATGATGATGCTAGATTTGCCTGAAAACCCTTCTTAAAATTCACTCTTTTTATCTTCTTCTTCCACTATGTGTTGCCCTTGGATTTGTATGTTGCCTGAGATTTGCTTGAGATTTGCTTGAGATGCCCAGTGATGATCTCTGAGATCTGAGGGCCTATGTTGCCTTGAATGATTTTTCTGTGTTACCTTAAACTTGCCCTTTTGTACGTTTGTTTGCCTAGAACTGTTGCCTCAAATGTTTTGCCTTGAGCTTGCCCCATGATGTGTTTCACTGAGGGCTTAGGAATTGGTTTCGTGCTTGACAGTTTTAGCACTGGTATATCAGGTTTTTGACAGGGAGTTTTGGCTTGAGACTTGGCAATAGGGGTGGTGATTCTGGTATGAAGTTTTAGTTTTTGAGTTTTTAAAAAAGGGGTTTGATAACTTGTGTGGTTTTTGTTTTGAAGCTTGAGGTGGTTAAACTGGTTTTTATTCACAGTTTGCAGGTTATGTTTTTCTGAGTTTTGGTTATCAGTTTACAGGTCATGGGTGGTTTTGGACAAGGTTCAAGTTTGAGATAACTCAGTTTGCAGGTTATGTTTTTCTGAGTTTTGGTTATCAGTTTTTTTGTGTGTTTGAAGGTTGAGGCCTGATGCAGGTTTGATGGTCTTTGTGTGATTCTGATTTTTGGTTAAGGCATTAGCAGGTCATGTGTTTCAGTGTGTTTGTTGGGCTTGGCCAAGTTTGAGGGTTAGGACATTGGTTAGATAGAGTTTTGATTCTGGACAGTAGTGGTTGGAGTTTGTATATTTCTTCTCTTCTATCTATTCTGAACTGTTTTATTTGGCTTCTGGATTTGTATTGAGGCAGAGTTGAGTGCTTGATGCAGCTACTGAGTTCTGTTTTCCTTGACAGTAATGAGGCTTTTGTTGCTTCCTCAGTTTGTATACTTTTTCTCTTCTCTCCATTCTATGCTGAACTGAGTTTGTATATCCTTTTTTCTAACCTGCTATGCTGGACTGAGTTGGCTTCTGTATGTGCTGTACTGAGGCAGAGTTGATGTGTTTGTATATATTCCTCTCTCTTCCTTTTGCCTGCTGTGCTGAACTGAGTTGCTTGGATTTCTCTTCCTTTCCTACTGTCTATGCCTGAACCCTTGCCTATGCTTGCTTTATCTCTTTTTACTCTCTCTTAAAGTACAGTTTAAGAATTTTTTAATGTTTATTATTGTACTTTCTCTGAAGGGGCCTACTCTTATGCTGGGAAATGATGATTCTAGATTGTTTGCATAACACATCTTCTGCATCTCCTTTATCTCTCTTTTGACAGTTTGTGCTTTTTCTTTTCCTTGATATCTTGGCCAAATCTTTTCATGACAGCTTTTGAGCTTTGATAGCAACTTGTACTACTTTGATTTCTTTCTTTGAGTAAACTGACAGTAGTGCCTTTGCTTTGGATGGAAAGTTTGAGATTGGATTTGAACTATATGGTTTTGAATTGGAAATTGAGATTTTAAATTTCTATGCAGCTTGAAATTTGTAACTTATGCATTTTTGACATTTGCATTCATGAATAAAAAAATCTTCCCTCTCTGTGAACCGGGAGAAATCCCGTGATTTGCAGAGAGGGTCAACTGATCCCAGTCAGTGGCCCCTAATGATGAGCAATTTTAACTGTCTCTTTTAAATGCCTTCTGACTTTTCTTCTCTTTTTGCAGATAAAACAATGGAGCACCGGAGCGGAGTGAAGAGTAAAGAATATTAGAAAATAGGATAGTTTTTCATTCTATGTAATATTTAAATTAAATGTAAATTATTGTCTGTAATTTAATTTATAAACAACAATTTGTACAAATAATTCAAATATCAATAAAAATCCAAATTATCCAATTGGTTCTAATTTTCTTTATTGCTTATTTATTTATTTAAAATTCTTAGAATTAAAACAATTGAAAGATAAATTTCAATCATTTAATTTTAGAATAATGAATAACTTAAATAAAACAACATTGATCAATTAAGTTTGTCTTATTCAACATCCAGAGCAAAGCAACAGTCGATCCAAATAGACTGATCAAACGCATAAGCACTGTGAATCCAACACTGCATATATCTTTTGACTGATGAATTCAAACCAATTGCCTCCTCTTACTGATTTGTCATAAACACTGATTCTTTGCAAGTACTGTAAATCCAACTGCAACCCTTCTTTGACTGGCCCAAACAAAATGAATTTACGCCACTGTCTCTTTTGCTGATTAAACCAAGATAACGCGAATTTTAATCCGAATCTTGAAATAAACCGCAAAGTGCTGTGGAATTCAAATTCTTTTGAGAATATGCCCATAAAACCTTAATTCCCGATTAAATGCCAAATCACGCTCGCTTGATCAAAATTGAACCAAAAATTAACCAAACCCTAAGCCCACTGTATGAAACAATTCAGAGCTCTGAAAATCAGTAAAAAACCCTAGTTTTGCTTGACTGTCAAGAAAAGTCCGTTTGTCCGATTCTTGAGCCAGTTTGAGAAGTCAGGAAATGTTTGAAGCTGATATTTCTTGTGGAAAAGCGCGAGGGCAAATTTTGGGGTACAACACATATATCAAAAGTGAATATTGGACGTTCTTTGCAAAACAAAACAGAAAAAGGCAAAACAATTTGAAATTTCTCTGAAAATGAATTGTATTGATTCTGAAGTTTGGCCTGTAAATAGGCGTTTTTGTACAAGAGGCTGACGTCCTAGTAAGAGAACTCCGCCGCATAAATAGAATTTATACAATTTGTGAAAAACAAAGAAAAACAGCTATGTGAACAATCCCACTGGGTTCCAACTCTGTTATTGCCTTTATGTCCTCGAGCATCTCATCACTTTGCTACTTGGTTGAAGGTAGATCAGATTGATTAGTGTCGTCCGATGAGACATAGTGTTATGCTTTGATCCCTAATTTTTACCTGGACTGCCCTCTCGGATTTTCAGTCCACCGGGATACCCTTTTTTGCCCAAGCCGCCTTTTCAAGTTTTCGACTTGCCGGGTGTACAGATTTTTTTCATTTTCATCCCTTATTTTTTCCTGAACCTTTTTGGTTCGCCGGGAAGCCCTTATTTTTGCCTAGGCCAGTCGACCTAGCGGGTCTTTGATCATGCATAGTATTTTTTCACTATGTCTGCATTGACGGGGTGAGGAAGGTCGTCACCATCCATGGTGGTTAGAATCATAGCTCCTCCTGAGAAAACGTTCTTAACCATAAATGGCCCTTCGTAAGTAGGGGTCCATTTGCCCCTGTGATCACCTTGAGGTAAGATGATGCGTTTGATCACCAGATCCCCGACTTGATACTCTTTTCGTCTAACTTTCTTGTTAAATGCCTTGATCATCCGCTTTTGATATGTTTGACCATGACAAATAGCAGTAAGTCTCTTTTCTCGATTAAGTTCAGCTGATCAAGCCGGGTCTGAATCCAATCATCTTTGCTCAAACCTGCTCCTTCATAATCCGAAGAGAGGGTATCTGAACTTCAATTGGTAAGACGGCCTCCATGCCATATACCAAGGAATATGGGGTTTCCCCTGTTGACGTCCGCGCTGAGGTACGGTACCCATGAAGAGCAAATGGTAACATCTCATGCCAGTCTTTGTATGTCATCGTCATCTTCTGCACAATCTTCTTGATATTCTTATTAGCCGCTTCAACAGCCCCATTCATCTTCTTCCGGTAGGGAGAAGAGTTGTGATGTTGTATCTTGAACTGCTTGTAGAGCTCGGTGATCATATTATTGTTGAGATTTGTACCATTATCCGTAATGATCCTCTCTGGTACGCCATATCGATAGATCAGATTGTGCCGAATGAACCGTGCCACGACGTTCTTGGTTACAGTAGCAAAGGAAGCTGCTTCAACCCACTTCGTAAAGTAATCAATTACTACCAGGATGAAACGATGCCCGTTGGGCGTTGTAGGTTTGATCTTGCCGATCATGTCAATGCCCCACATTGCAAAAGGCCACAGAGCCGTCAAGACGTTCAAAGGAACTGGAGGTATGTGCACCTTATCAGCATAGACTTGGCACTTGTGACAGATCCGAGAATGCTGATAACAGTCGGCTTCCATAGTGGACCAATAATATCCTACCCGAAGGATCTTCTTTGCCATGGTGTGTCCACTGGAATGAGTTCCGAAAGTACCTTCATGTAAATCTACCATAATCCTTTCTACCTCATTCTTATCCACACATCACAGTAAGGTCGAATCATGGTTACGCTTGTAAAGAATGCCATTACTGATTAAGAACTTTGCCGCGAACCTCCTCAGAAACTTCTTATCATTAACAGATACACCCTCAGGGTATTCTTGAGCCTCAAGATACCTCTTCACCTCGTGGAACTAGGGTTTTCTGTTACTTCTTCAGTCTCAATGTCACAGCAATATGTAGGTTCGTCCAACCTTTCAATGATAATCTGGGGAGCTTAGTTGTCCTAATTGACTTTGAACATAGAAGCCATCGTAGCCAGCGCTTTTGCTAACTGATTCTCCTCTCTCGGGAAGTGTTCAAAAGTTATCTCCTCGAAGTGGGGAAGCAACATCAATACATACTTGTTGTACCCCAAAATTTGCCCTCCACTATTCTTCAAAGTTTTGACAAGCATCACCTCAAATGGTTCAAAGTCTACTCAAAGGCTACACAGTCAAACCACTCTCCTAAAGCCAGTCAAACTAGGGTTTTGGTTCCTGCAAGGAAGTTGAGGTTTTCAAGGGCTTAATCAAGTCCCATATGCTCATACACATTGTCAAGCACCTACATGTCAAGTTTCAAGGCTCACAAGGTCAAGTTGCACAGTCAAAAACCCTAATTGCTCCACAATCAACTGTAGGGGCAAAATGGTCATTTGGCAGTCAAAAGTCAAAATTTTTGGTCAACATCTTATTTTGAAGCCACAATCATCATTTGGTCAAGTCTTGATCATGATTCCACAAGCATGGCTCAAAAATCATCAATATGCAAAAGTTTCTATTTTTGGACAGCTGAAAAGTCAACTGTAACTTGACTAAGGCATAACTTTTTCATGGTTCATCAGAAAAATCCCATCCAATGCTCATCTTGAAGGGGAAGACATTTCCTACAATTCAACTTCACATTCCAAGTCCAAGAAATGCTCTCACAAAAAGTTATCAATTTCAACATTATAGGTCATTTTCAAAAGTCAACAAAAAGGCACTTTAAGTCAAAGACCATAACTTGATATTGGTAAATCAAAATGACATGGGACCAAATACATTGGTTAGAGGACTTCAAGACCTTTTGAAAATGTCAAAGAACATGTTCATAGCTTCAAAATTGAGCAAGATATGCATTGGAGAAGTTGGGAAATTTTTGTGAAATGGCCAAAGTCAATTATCCTTGAAACTTCATTTTTGACAAAAGGGGCCCACTTTTTCCACTTGTTTCAGCTTGGCCATGCCTCCCACGTGTCCCACAATTCATTTCAAGATTAAAAATTAATTTTTCCATTTTTATTTGATTTTATTTGATTTAATTCATTTTAAATCTTTAAAATTCAAATAAAAATCAAGAAAATTAATGGAGGGATATATTTTGTGTTGAATAGCTTTGATGCACCTTAAAACACATTCCAAATTCATGCAAGGCCTAATACAAGCAAGAAATTCAAATTTTCACAAATATGGCAAATGGTTCAATGTTGGTTATGGAGGAAATCAAGAACTTCAATGCAAAGCTTAATGACCATAATTCTGATTGAGATTCATTACATAACACATATGCAAGCTTTCAGAACAACATTCACGACCTAGAAATCTCCAAAACAGACAAACAACTTTCAAATTTTCAAGAGAAATATTATAATCTGAAAACCACCTTGAAGCCCAATTCAAGCTCTCTCTTCAATCCAAATACGTTCCTTGCATTGCCAGGAACCTTTGGCAATCATTAACAAGCCAAATCACTCAAGGAATCACTCATCACCCCACCCCACGATTTGTCCATTATTTGAAAATCAAAACTCCATTTCTATGCATCCTTGATTCATTTTGAACATTACTATACATTGTTGACGTTATTACCAAGCTTTCTGTATGTCTTAATTTGACTATAAGGCCATAAAACGCAAATCACCATGGGAGATATCTAGGTTTTCCAAAGCTTTCAAATTGGGGTTTCTCACATAGAGAAAAATTGGCCCTCAGGACACCCATGGTTGAATTGAGAGGGACAAGACGAATCGAATACACATATTGCGCCTAATTTATATCTAATGAGCGTCTAATCGCTATTATTTGCAGGCTTGCGTTTTGTGGGGGTTTAAAACCCCCGCTATGTATTTTTATGTTTTGCAGGAACGATGAAGACGAAGGCCGTGGCAGCGTATGAGTGGCCAGTTCAAATTCACGCGCGTGTTTCAGTATATAGGGCGTTTATTCCATTTATCCTTTTGTTTCCATTATGCATACAACTAGTGCGCTTGGCTCAGTTGGCTGGCAGTGTGTTTGGGACCTGGGTTCGATTCCCAGGCCCCCTTATAATTTCCATATTATTTTCTTCAACGTTTTCCTGTGCAGATTCCAATATGAGGTGCATCATAAGTCTCACATCCCAGCGCTGCCATATGTCATCAATCACAGATCCAAGGGCCAAAAGTGAAGCACACCATACTCTGGAGTCAGCGCATGCGTAGGCGATCCAAGAAAGTCAAACGGGATGAAGCTTAATGGGCCATAATTCCAACAATGCACCCTCCATTTCAGCCCACACCCCTTGGGTTTTGCTCTTCTTTTTACTTTGTTTTGGCATTTTCTTTTTTTATTTACTTGCTTTATTTTATTTAATTATTATTAACAATTAACCAACTAACATTTTCATAAAAAATCCAAAAAAGAATTAACATCATTATTATTATTATTATTATTATTATTTTGTAAATAAACAATAATTGAATTAGTTTTTAATTAGGCCATTTTAACCTTTTTTTTAATAACTAAAATAACTTAGAATTAGATTAACTTTTAATTTTGATTCTTTTCTTTTATTTCATAAAAAAAAAACATTAAAAAAACAAAAAATATTTTCTTCTAATTAAATTAATTAATTAGTCATTAGTTAGTTTTAATTTCATTTTAATTACAAAAAGACAAAAAAAATCAATTTCTTTTCTTAAAAGGGTCAACACCCTTAGAACATTCCGATTTAATTTTTATTCGCGCACAGTTTATTATTATGTAATTGCTTCCAAGACATGTAATAGTTAATTAGGTTTACTGTTTTTATTTACTTTCCGTACTTATTTACTAAAAACGGGTCTTTGTATTTTTGGCGATGTATAGAACCACGCCTTGTAATAGCGTAGGATTTATGTTTCCGCAATTTACTTTCCGCACCCCCTTAACTGCTAAACTCACATGAAAGAATGTATGTAAATAAAAACAACTCGTAGCTCACTAATTACAAAGACAAACATTAACTGAATACAACACACAATGCACACACCACTTCTAGGGTACGCCTCACTCGTTGCCTTCGAAACGTGGTCATCAAGTATAGGACGTCTTAGAGGTCGCCCTTTGTCTAAAGATCCAGTTGCCTCGAAACGGTTGCCTCAGATAAAAGGATCTAGGACATTAGGGTTACTTCTAAGATGTCCTACCATTGCTTCGGTGACCACACTGTCCCGATAATCGAATTGACCCGAACAACTCCAACGATGGTGCTACCTACCTCTCAATGGTGGGATAGCACCGTCTAAAGGACTCTTACACAGCTTAATTCCTTAGGGTAGGTAGATGACTCATGGGTACTTGCTCTTTTCAAAAACAAACAAAATACTTTTCACACCTCACACTTTCTAAAAGATTTCAAACAAAATTTTCACACACTCTTGAGGACTGATACAAGAGTTACTTAGAAATTTTTCAAATGAAACTTTTTCAAAACCCACACACACTTGAAAAGCAAACACTTTTGAAAACATAAGAGCAAGTACCTAAGAGCTCGTGGATAACCACAGATAGAAAGGGTGCTAACACCTTCCCTTTCTATAAATCTACCTCCCGAACCGAGAGACATCTCGAATAAGGAATTTTGCTGTGCTTTTGTCCTTTCCATATTGGAGAACATAAAAGACGGTGGCGACTCTTCCTTACCGCGACATTTCGCGAAACCAGCTAAAAACAGTCAGTTCTATTTCCACCGGTCACAGAACTGGCGACTCTGCTGGGGACACTTAAAGTGAGGTGTACCTTAGGATAGCTCATACTTATGTTTTCAATTGCTTTGTTTTGCTTGCTTTAATATTATTGGGCCTGTCTTGGGAGTTCTATAGATCCTAACCCAGATCTGGGGGATACCTTCTTAGAAAGTAGCAACAAGGCTGTGAGGGAACTGTGCGGGGTATACCGACACGGTTGAAGCAGTCTGCTACGTTGATGTGGCACTTTGGTGAGTACCGGTAACCCTTGAGTCAAGTCAATGAGAGTACGGGGCCGCCGCGTGGTGTCGTGAAGCATCAACTGACCTTAGGAACCTTAATTGAACCATCCTGGCCTCTTTAGGGTAGTGAGATAACTGACTATGGTGCAGTCCGAAGTTGGTTGATACTCGATACTACACTCAATTGAGGGTTGTTTTCTTGGGATATTTTGATCGCCATTTCAGTGGCTAAATCGAAACAATGAACACAGAAAACAATCCAATGATATTGAGCTCCTTAGAACCCGGTTACTTTTGATAGGACAGGTTTTGAGCCCACTAACTTCAAGAGGATAGTACCCAAACTTCATGCTGGCCTGAACTCTAAGGGCTATCTTGTGTGACTTGTGTGCCTTCAAACTAGACTACTTGAATGCTTGTTGTCTGACACTTGAGTTTCTTGCAGGTTTTGTTTACAGTCCTTAATCTGGACTCATAATAGGGTTTACCTACATTACTCCATGCATAGCATAACATCATACCATTGCATGCATCCCGCATAAAGACTAATCCATTTCAAGGATCTCAAGGACTTGTGATGCAGGTCATGATGAATCAAAGTGCCAGGCAAGGGGAAAAGGGGATTTATTTTCCTCTAGCCAAGGTTGATAACCTAAGTCAGGGGCTATGACCCACTCGATATGGTGAGCTTTGACTCTTGAAGAAGGACTCTCAACAACATGAAGTTCCTTCAATCAAGCTACCCAAATTCAAATTCTAACAATTTTCTTGTTTACCCTGCGAGATCCTTGAAAACATCGCATGCATACATACATATCATTGCATTACAGGTACCCTTTGTACAAGTCATTTACCTTCTTCGCTGTTTATTTTAGCAGTCATCATGAATCCTGAGTCATCCAATGCACAAGCTATCAAGGCCCTCCAGGCCCAGAACGCCCAGTTCCAGGAGCTGGTCATGAGCTTAGCACAAGGACAACAGGAATTGAAGACTCTGCTCTTGAAGAAGAAGAAGAAGAAGAAGAGGACTGTTTTGTTCAACCCTAGACGCAGATCTGGGAATACACTGCAGAATGAGGCTGAGCGGACTACTCCATCTGTTGGGGAAGGGAGTCAGCAAGAGGGAAGGGTTCCTAGTCCCGTAGTCTCTGACACTGAGACAGACTTCAATGATGAATAGTACCCTCCTGCTGAGGACCGGTACAAACAACTGGAGGACAGGTTAAATGCCATGGAGATTCAACGTGTGCCTGGGTTGGATTTCGGAGACTTGGGGTTATCTTCTGGGGTGGTGATCCCACACAAGTTCAAGGCGCCGACCTTTGTGAAGTATGACGGGGCTTCCTGTCCTAAGATGCACCTCCGTTCTTATGTAAGGAAGATCCAGCCTTACACTGCAGACAAGAACTTGTGGATGCATTTCTTCCAGGAGAGTCTTTCAGGGACTCATCTCGAATGGTTCTATCAGCTGGATGGAACCAACATTCGTAACTGGGAGGACTTGGCTACTGCTTTTTATAAGCAGTATCAGTATAATGCCGACCTCGCTCCTACGCGTACCCAACTCCAGGGTATGTCACTGGGGACGGGTGAAGGTTTTAAGGAGTACGCACAGAAATGGAGAGATCTGGCTGGCAGGGTGCAGCCACCATTAACAGATCGTGAGCTAGTGGACATGTTCTTGGGGACCCTATCTGGTCCATTCTTCAATCATCTCATTGGTAATTCCTCTGCTGGGTTTACTGACCTGATCCTGACTGGGGAAAGGATCGAAGCTGGTATAAAATCAGGGAAGATACATAAGGTTGCCTCCTCAAATGCTGAAAAGAAGCCCTTCAAGAAGGAGGCCAGTGCCGTGTATGGTCCCAGGAGGCAAAACAAACCGGAACACCGCCAAGCTGTCAACGCGGTGGTTATTTCTAAGCCTGCTGCTGCTCCTCAACAGTACAACCAACCCAGAGCTGAGAGGCCCAAACGGCTGTATACTCCGCTTAGCATGACTCTCTCTCAGATCTTACCACAACTGCTGTCAACTAGCCTGGTAACTGTCAAGGAGGCTCCGAAGATGGTAAATACAGCATCTCCGAAATACAACCCCAACGCCTGTTGCGCTTATCACTCTGATAGCCCGGGACATTCCACTGATGACTGTTGGGCCCTAAGGAATAAGGTTCAGGACCTTATTGATGCTAAGGAGATACAGTTCGAGGCGCCCGAGAGGCCAAATGTTGTGACCGCTCCCATGCCCCAGCATGGAGTGAATGCTGTTGAGGAGGATTTGTATGTAGCTTATGTGGATGATGTTGCTACTCCGCTGCTGACCGTCAAGAGGAACCTGTTGCTGGCTGGTTTATTTCCGGGATGTAGCAAAGGTTGCCCTTTATGTGCTGATTCCCCTGCTGGTTGTTCTTTGCTGAAATCAGGCGTCCAAAACCTGATGGATAGTAAAGAGATCTTGTTCAAGAAGACTGCCGTTCCTGCTGCCCCTGTTGAAGAAGTTTCAATTGTTACCATTTTCAATAACCCTTCCAAGGCTCCTTCAAAGAAGCCTATCAAAATTTTTCCTGTTCATAAGATTGCTCCTATGACCATTACTGTTCCGGGGCCCATCCCCTACAAGTCTGATAAAGCTGTCCCGTGGCACTATGGGGCAGATGTTTATGTTCTAGGAGTGAAACAAGAGTTCGATACCGATACCGGTGTCACCAACATCACCGGGCCTGCTAAGGTCACTCGTAGTGGAAGACTGTTCTCACCAAACATTGCACCTCCAGCCATTCAGAGGCCTCTTGTCATCACACCTGCCAGTGTGCCTGTTTCCCCCCCTGATCAAGTTTCTACCCCTGCTGCCGAGTTATCTGACGCTCGGGGCAAGGGGATTGCTGCTGATGTGCCTGCCCGGACGGAGGCACCAAATACCATTGTTGAGGCTTCCAAGCAAGATATGGAAGAGATCCTCAAAATTATAAAGAAAAGTGATTTCAACGTCGTTGAACAGCTGGGGCACACCCCCTCCAAAATCTCCATGTTATCACTGTTGTTGTGTTCAGAGGCCCATGCCAAGATCCTGATTGCTTTCCTGAAGACGGCCCACGTACCACAAGAAACGTCTGCTGATCAATTCACTGACTATGTGGCCAACTTAACCGCTGATAATGGTCTGGGTTTCTCTGATGCTGATCTGACGGCCAAGGGGAAGAACCATAATGATGCCCTGCATGTCTCCATTGAATGCAGGGGCACTACTCTTGCTCACGTGCTGGTTGACACGGGTTCTTCACTGAACGTACTACCCAAGAAAGCTCTAGACAGGCTGGACTGTGAGGATTTAGAGCTCAAACCAAGTAACATTGTTGTCCGGGCCTTTGACGGGTCCAAAAGAATGGTACATGGTGAGGTTGACATCCCAATCAGGGTTGGGTCACAGGTCTTTGATTCAAAATTCTATGTGATGGACATCCTTCCATCCTATTCTTGTTTGATGGGTCGTCCGTGGATCCACAAGGCTGGAGCTGTGACCTCCACTTTACATCAGAAGCTCAAATACCCGGTCAGGGGGAAGATCGTAACAGTGCAAGGGGAAGAGGAATACATGGTCAGCCACCTCAACTCCTTCAGGTATGTAGAAATGGATGGGGAGTTCATTGAGACCCCCTTTCAACACTTCGAAGAGGTTCTTCAAACATTGGCAGCAACAGAGACAGTGACGGCAGAAGACTCTCCGTTGAAGATGGCTTCCTTGAAGGATGCCCGAGCTGTAATTGAAAAAGGTGAATGTGCAAACTGGGGCAGGCTCCCTGATTTTACTCCTAAGACTGACAAGTTTGGGCTGGGTTTCACTGCAGAGGCTCAGAAGGCTGTGCGCAAGGCAAGGATTGGAAGACCTCCTGTATTCATCACCAATCCGGGAGTGAACGCTATTGAGGATGAAGCGGACGAATCTGAATTCGACAGCTGGATCTACCCAACGACCAACGGTGGACCTAGAAACTGGACTGCAAAAGACTTTACACCTATTACTTTTGTCACCCAGTAATGAACTTATTTGTTTTGGATTTGTAATAAACAATAATTTGAAACTTTATGGCCTGGTGTCTTACCCGGGGCACCGTGGTTTTATTTGTGAGGGCTTTTGTTTGTCACTTTCATATATCATGAATAAAAGCATTAGACGTTTTTTACATTTCAAATCTTGCGCTCCCTTTTCTTTCTTTATATATATTGCAAAACAGCTGTATTTACACACACTCACTCATACAGGTTCCGATCCACTCTGGATCTCACTGGTAACGACTCTGCTACTGCCAGTTATGACTTCGAAAATCTGATCAACTTAGCCGAAGACGAAGGTGAAGATGATTGCGAAGTGCCTGGTGAGCTTGCAAGACTGCTACTCCAGGAAGAGAGGTCCATTCAACCACATGAAGAGCCAGTGGAAACGGTAAATCTGGGTACTGAGACAGACAGGAAGGAAGTCAAGATTGGTGCCAATCTGGAGGCTAGTGTGAAACAACGGTTGATTCAGATGTTGCATGATTATGTGGAAATCTTTTCCTGGTCTTACGAAGACATGCCTGGGTTGGATACCGACATTGTGGTTCATCACCTTCCTACCAAGGAAGAATGCCCTCCGGTTAAACAAAAGGTCAGCCGTATGCGTCCAGAGATGTCCGAGAAGATCAAAGTTGAGGTTATGAAGCAATTTGATGTCGGGTTTCTAGCAGTGACTTCTTACCCTCAGTGGGTTGCCAATGTGGTTCCGGTGCCGAAGAAAGATGGTAAGGTCCGAATGTGTGTTGACTACAGGGATCTGAATAGGGCGAGCCCCAAGGATGACTTCCCCCTGCCTCACATCGACGTTCTGGTTGACAATACTGCTCAGCACAAGGTGTTCTCCTTCATGGATGGTTTTTCAGGTTATAATCAGATCAAGATGGCTCCTGAAGATATGGAAAAGACTACCTTTGTTACTCAGTGGGGCACCTTTTGCTACAAGGTCATGCCTTTTGGACTGAAAAATGCTGGGGCAACCTACCAACGTGCCATGGTTGCTTTATTTCATGACATGATCCATCATGAAATCGAAGTATACGTCGACGATATGATTGCAAGGTCTCAAACTGAGGAGGAACATCTGGACCATCTACAGAAGCTGTTTGATCGGTTGAAGTTGTACAAGCTGAGGTTGAACCCGAACAAGTGCACCTTCGGGGTAAGATCTGGAAAACTGCTAGGCTTCGTCGTAAGTGACAAAGGTATTCAAGTGGACCCTGCCAAGGTTAAAGCCATACAAGAGATGCCAGTCCCCAAGACAGAGAAAGAAGTCAGAGGCTTTCTAGGGCGTCTGAATTATATTGCCCAATTCATCTCGCATCTAACTGCTACCTGTGAACCAATCTTCAAGCTGTTGAAGAAAGTTCAGGTAGTACGTTGGAATGATGAATGTCAGGCCGCTTTCGACAGAATCAAAGAGTATCTCCAAGAACCACCCATTCTTATGCCACCGGTTGAAGGGAGACCTCTAATACTATACTTGACCGTACTTGACAGCTCAATGGGGTGTGTGCTGGGGCAGCATGACGAGTCTGGCCGAAAAGAACACGCCATTTATTACCTTAGCAAAAAGTTTACCGACTGTGAGACCCGATACTCACTGCTCGAGAAAATATGCTGCGCTTTGGTATGGGCTGCTCGCCGGCTGAGACAGTATATGCTGACTCACACTACTCTGTTGATTTCAAAAATGGATCCAATAAAGTACATATTCGAAAAGCCTGCTCTGTCTGGAAGAATAGCAAGATGGCAAATGATCTTGACAGAATACGACATCCAGTACACGACTCAGAAAGCTATCAAGGGAAGTGTATTGGCAGACCATTTGGCACACCAAGCAGTGGACGACTACCAGTCAATGAACTTTGAGTTTCCAGACGAGAACATCATGGTAGTGACTGATTGTTAAGTACCTGGACCGGATGAAGGACCTGAGGAAGGATCCCGATGGTCTATGCACTTTGACGGAGACTCCAACGCTTTGGGTAACGTTATCGGCGCCGTGATCATACCCTCTCAAGGAACTCATACTCCACTCACTGCCCGGCTATGTTTCAACTGCACCAACAACATGGCGGAGTATGAGGCATGCATCATGGGTCTTCAAGCTGCAATTGACTTAAGGATCAAGTTTCTGAGTGTCTTCGGAGATTCCGCTCTCGTGATCAATCAGATCAAAGGCGAGTGGGATACGAAACACCCAAACCTTATTCCTTATAAAGAGTGCGTGTTGACGTTGATCCCCCATTTTACAGAGATAACTTTTGAACACTTCCCAAGAGAGGAGAATCAGTTGGCGGACGCGTTAGCTACAATGTCTTCTATGTTCAAAGTCAAATGGGACAACTAGGCTCCCCGGATCATTATCTGGAAGTTGGACGAACCTGCATATTGCTGTGACCTTGAGGCTGAAGAGGTAACTGAGAAACCTTGGTATCATGAGGTGAAGAGGTAATTGGAAGCTCAAGAATACCCTGAAGGTGCATCTGTCAACGACAAAAAGTTTCCGAGAAGGTTCGCTGCAAAGTTCTTCCTCAGCAATGGCATTCTATAGAAGCGAAACCATGATTCGACTTTACTGCGTTGTGTGGATAAGACTGAAGCAGAAAAGATCATGGCAGAGCTGCATGAAGGTACCTTCGGAACACATTCCAGTGGACACACCATGGCAAAGAAAATCCTTCGGGCAGGATATTTCTGGTCCACAATGGAAGCTGACTGTTACCAACATTCTCGGACATGTCATAAGTGCCAGATTTATGCAGATAAGGTGCATGTTCCTCCAGTTCCTCTGAATGTCTTGACTGCACCTTGGCCTTTTGCAATGTGGGGCATTGATATGATCGGCGAGATCAGACCTACGGCATCCAACGGGCATCGCTTCATCCTGTTCGCGATTGATTACTTTACAAAGTGGGTTGAAGCAGCTTCCTATGCTACGGTAACCAAGAACATCGTAGCACGGTTCATTCGTCATAACCTGATCTGTCGATAAGGCATCCCGGAAAGGATCATTACGGACAATGGTACCAATCTTAACAACAAGATGATCACTGAGCTCTACGAGAAATTCAAGATACAACACCACAACTCTTCCCCTTACCGACCGAAGATGAATGGGGCTGTCGAAGCAGCTAATAAGAATATCAAAAATATTGTGCAGAAGATGACAGTAACCTACAAAGATTGGCACGAGATGTTACCGTTTGCTCTTCATGGGTATCGTACCTCAGCAAGAACGTCAACCGGGGCAACACCCTTTTCCTTGGTCTATGGCATGGAGGCAGTCTTGCCTATTGAAGTCCAGATACCCTCTCTCCGGATAATGAAGGATGCAGGTCTGAGCGAAGATGACTGGATCCAAACTCGACTTGATCAGTTAAACCTAATTGACGAAAAGAGACTCACTGCTATTTGCCATGGTCAAACGTATCAAAAACGGATGATCAGGGCATTTAACAAGAAAGTCAAACCACAAGAGTATCAAGTTGGGGATCTGGTAATCAAGCGCATCATTCTACCTCAAAGTGATCCCAGGGGCAAATGGACTCCTACGTATGAAGGGCCATTTGTGGTTAAACATGTCTTCTCAGGAGGAGCCATGATTCTAACCACCATAGACGGTGACGACCTTCCTCACCCCGCCAATGCAGACATAGTAAAAAGATACTACGCATGATAAAAGACCCGCTAGGTTGACATACCTAGGCAAAAATTAGGGCTTCCCGGCGAACCAAAAGGGTTTGGGCAAAATGAGGGATGAAATGAAAAAAATCTGTACACCCGGCAAGTCGAAAACCTGAAAAGGCGGCTTGGGCAAAAATGGGTATCCCGGTGGACTGAAAACCCAAAAGGGCGGTCCAGGAAAAAGTTAGGGATTAAAGCGTAATACTATGTCTCATTAGATCACCTTGCATCCAGAATCCGGTATCAACTATCAAGTTCAGACGGCACCAATCAGTCAGCTTCGTCTTCAACTGAGCAGCAAAGTGATGAGACGCTTGAGGACATAAAGGCGATAGCAGAGTTGAAACCCAGTGGGACTTTTTCACATAGTTGTTTTGTTTTCTTTGTACAAATTGTATAAACTCTGTTGTTCGGCGGCGTTCTCTTACTAGGACGTCAGCCTCTTGTACATAAACGCCTATTCACAGGCAAATTCAAAAGTCAATACAAATTCACTTTTCAGACCAAATTGCCAATTGTTTTTCCTTTTTCTGTTTTATTTTGTTAAGAACGTCCAATGTTCAATTATGATATATGCATTTGACACTAATTGCTAGCTCATAAATATTTGAATACGAAACAAAGGATTAATTACAGGTAACATCAGAAACAGGGGCAATAATGAGTTGTCTAAGCGATCTAGTCGCTCTGTCAACCAAGGTACCAAGGTAGGTTCGGCTGAAGAACATAACCCAGATACCTCCACTCCCCGCAGAGTAAGACAAGACTCAGCAATACTCTCCCCCAAGCAGAGTTGGTCTCCCGTCAGCCCTAACAAGGCACAGTATCTCCAGCAAGTCAACACTCTCCCCAAGCAGAGTTAGCCTACAGTCAGCCTTATGGAAGTTGGATATCCCCAGAAGATCTCAATATTCCCCAGCGGAGTATACAAATATTCTTTGACAAGCATCCCCGACAGTCTTAACATGAGATTGTTCCCCGGCGGAATACCAAACACCCCAGTGGGGCCATTCCTCAGTCCAATCTGAAAAGTTTCCCCGGGAGAGTTCGATCATTCTCCCCAGTAGAAAGCTTATCACCTGCAGAGTACGAACGCATCTCCCCGGCTTTATTCAAAGGTTATTCCCCACCAGAGCTTATAACTGGGTTATCCTCAGCCAACTACCACGGAAAGATCGTCCTCGGCGAAATTCTTCCTATCCCCCAGCGGAGTTCATCAAATCCTCAACAAAGCTTATCAACAGGAATCCCCAGCGGAGTTCTCATCAAAACCTCAGCGAAGTATCTCTTCCCACAGAGTAATTCCCCGCAGAGTAATCTCTTCGCCAAGTTCATTCCCCAACGGAGTCATCTTCTCCTGCCGGTTTGTTCTTGCAATCATCATCCCCAGCGGAAACGAAGAACTCTATTCTTCAACATCATCCCAGGATTCAGCTTCCCGGCATTCGTCGGGGATTTATTTTCCTAGACGAAAATACATTCATAAACATATCACATTTCATACATCCTGCTTACACCATAATGCATGCACATACGCATCATATCACACAATCTCATTTATTTTTGAGAACCTCTTAATATCATGCAGTTCATGCATCATGACACTGCATACATCTAACGTTTTGCCTTTTCAGGAAAAAGGTCAATCCAAAGATGATTACCATCAACTGTCGCAGTTCCAGATTCGACACCTGTATCTAGCCAGGGCATATCTGTGAGTGATTGATTGTGGATTCTATACCTGTATCTAGACAGGACATATCTACATCAAAGAGATTTCCTTTCAGAGATAGCTTGGAAATGCTCCAGATATGGATGCTGTTCTTTTGCTTATTCAAGACTCCTTCTAGAGATAGTTCAGATGTGACCCAGGCATGGCGACGTTCTGATACTCATTCCAGATTTCCTTTCAGAGATAGCTAGGAAATGCTCCAGATATGGATGCTGTTCTTTTGCTTATTCAAGACTCCTTCTAGAGATAGTTCAGATGTGACCCAGGCATGGCGACGTTCTGATACTTATTCCAGATTTCCTTTCAGAGATAGCTAGGAAATGCTCCAGATATGGATGTTGTTCTTTTACTTATTCAAGACTCCTTCTAGAGATAGTTCAGATGTGACCCAGGCATGGCGACGTTCTGATACTTAGTCCAGATTTCCTTTCAGAGATAGCTTGGAAATGCTCTAGATATGGATGCTGTTCTTTTACTTATTCAAGACTCCTTCTAGAGATAGTTCAGATGTGACCCAGGCATGGCGACGTTCTGATACTTATTCCAGATTTCCTTTCAGAGATAGCTTAGAAATGCTCCAGATATGGATGTTGTTCTTTTGCTTATTCAAGACTCCTTCTAGAGATAGTTCAGATGTGACCCAGGCATGGCGATGTTCTGATACTTATTCTAGATTTCCTTTCAAAGATAGCTTAGAAATGCTCCAGATATGGATGCTGTTCTTTTGCTTATTCACGACTCCTTCTAGAGATAGTTCAGATGTGACCCAGGCATGGCGACGTTCTGATACTTATTCCAGATTTCCTTTCAGAGATAGCTTAGAAACGCTCTCGACGCGGATGATGTTCTATTGCTTATTCAGAATCAAACTCCTAAAGATAACTTAGAGATGCTCCGAACCCGGATGTTATTCTATTGTTTAGTCCAGATTCATTTAAAAGACATTCCAGATACGATCCAGATTCGGATGACATTCTGTCACTCATTCAGACACAGTATGGATATACCCCAAACACGGTGGTCATTCTACTATTTATTCAGACATCGGCAATCAGACATAGACTAGATATGCTCCGGACACGGAAGCCATTCTACTTCTTATTCAGATTCAACCATCCATGACGCTTCCAAATGGCATCTATAAGCCCATTCCCGACAAGGTTCTGTCACATTTCCAGATGGCATCTATAAGCCCATCCTCCTATCCACCACCTCTCTAAATGGCATCTTTAAGCCCATTCCCGCTATCGCCCTGCTGATACTCTACTATGTGAGTGCAAATTTCTGGGCACTCTGGTGTTCAATCATCTTCCACCCTCAGATCACGAAAGGCACACAGGCCAATCTACATCCTCAGGTCTAAGAAGATTGAACAGGGGCAACTGTTGTACCCCAAAATTTTCCCTCCCATATTCTTCAAAGTTTTGACAAGCATCACCTCAAATGGTTCAAAGTCTACTCAAAGGCTACACAGTCAAACCACTCTCCTAAAGCCAGTCAAACTAGGGTTTTGGTTCCTGCAAGGAAGTTGAGGTTTTCAAGGGCTTAATCAAGTCCCATATGCTCATACACATTGTCAAGCACCTACATGTCAAGTTTCAAGGCTCACAAGGTCAAGTTGCACAGTCAAAAACCCTAATTGCTCCACAATCAACTGTAGGGGCAAAATGGTCATTTGGCAGTCAAAAGTCAAAATTTTTGGTCAACATCTTATTTTGAAGCCACAATCATCATTTTGTCAAGTCTTGATCATGATTCCACAAGAATGGCTCAAAAATCATCAAGATGTAAAAGTTTCTATTTTTGGACAGTTGAAAAGTCAACTATAACTTGACCAAGGCATAACTTTTTCATGGTTCATCAGAAAAATCCCATCCAATGCTCATCTTGAAGGGGAAGACATTTCCTACAATTCATCTTCACATTCCAAGTCCAAGAAATGCTCTCACAAAAAGTTATCAATTTCAACATTATAGGTCATTTTCAAAAGTCAACAAAAAGGCACTTTAAGTAAAAGACCATAACTTGAGATTGGTAAATCAAAATGACATGGGACCAAAGACATTTGTTAGAGGACTTCAAGACCTTTCCAAAATGTCCAAGAACATGTTCATAGCTTCAAAATTGAGCAAGATATGCATTGGAGAAGTTGGGAAATTTTTGTGAAATGGCCAAAGTCAATTATCCTTGAAACTTCATTTTTGACAAAAGGGGCCCACTTTTTCCACTTGTTTCAGCTTGGCCATGCCTCCCACGTGTCCCACAATTTATTTCAAGATTAAAAATTAAATTTTTCCATTTTTATTTGATTTTATTTGATTTAATTCATTTTAAATCTTTAAAATTCAAATAAAAATCAAGAAAATTAATGGAGGGATATATTTTGTGTTGAATAGCTTTGATGCACCTTAAAACACATTCCAAATTCATGCAAGGCCTAATACAAGCAAGAAATTCAAATTTTCACAAATATGGCAAATGGTTCAATGTTGGTTATAGAGGAAATCAAGAACTTCAATGCAAAGCTTAATGACCATAATTCTGATTGAGATTCATTACATAACACATGTGCAAGCTTTCAGAACAACATTCACGACCTAGAAAGCTCCAAAACGGCCAAACAACTTTCAAATTTTCAAGAGAAATATCATAATCTGAAAACCACCTTGCAGCCCAATTCAAGCTCTCTCTTCAATCCAAATACGTTCCTTGCATTGCCAGGAACCTTTGGCAATCATTAACAAGCCAAATCACTCAAGGAATCGCTCATCACCCCACCCCATGATTTGTCCATTATTTGAAAATCAAAACTCCTTTTCTATGCATCCTTGATTCATTTTAAACATTGCTATACATTGCTGACGCTATTACCAAGCTTTCTGTATGTTTTAATTTGACTATAAGGCCGTAAAACGCAAATCACCATGGGAGATATCTAGGTTTTCCAAAGCTTTCAAATTGGGGTTTCTCACATACAGAAAAATTGGCCCTCAGGACACCCATGGTTGAATTGAGAGGGACAAGACGAATCGAATACACATATTGCGCCTAATTTATATCTAATGAGCGTCTAATCGCTATTATTTGCAGGCTTGCATTTTTTGGGGGTTTAAAACCCCCGCTATGTATTTTTATGTTTTGTAGGAATGATGAAGACGAAGGTCGTGGCAGCGTATGAGTGGCCAGTTCAAATTCACGCGCGTGTTTCAGTATATAAGGCGTTTATTCCATTTATCCTTTTGTTTCCATTATGCATACAACTAGTGCGCTTGGTTCAGTTGGCTGGCAGTGTGTTTGGGACCTGGGTTCGATTCCCAGGCCCCCTTATAATTTCCATATTATTTTCTTCAACGTTTTTCTGTGCAGATTCCAATATGAGGTGCATCATAAGTCTCACATCCCAACGCTGCCATATGTCATCAATCACAGATCCAAGGGCCAAAAGTGAAGCACACCATACTCTGGAGTCAGCGCATGCGTAGGCGATCCAAGAAATTCAAACGAGCTGAAGCTTAATGGGCCATAATTCCAACAATGCACCCTCCATTTCAGCCCACACCCCTTGGGTTTTGCTCTTCTTTTTACTTTGTTTTGGCATTTTCTTTTTTTTTTACTTGCTTTATTTTATTTATTTATTATTAACAATTAACCAACTAACATTTTCATAAAAAATCCAAAAAATAACTAACATCATTATTATTATTATTTTATTTTGTAAATAAACAATAATTGAATTAGTTTTTAATTAGGCCATTTTAACCTTTTTTTTAATAACTAAAATAACTTAGAATTAGATTAACTTTTAATTTTTATTCTTTTCTTTTATTTCATAAAAAAAAAACATAAAAAAAACATAAAATATTTTCTTTTAATTAAATTAATTAATTAGTCATTAGTTAGTTTTAATTTCATTTTAATTACAAAAAGACAAAAAAAAAATCAATTTCTTTTCTTAAAAGGGTAAACACCCTTAGAACATTCCGATTTAATTTTTATTCGCGCACAGTTTATTATTATGTAATTGCTTCCAAGACATGTAATAGTTAATTAGGTTTACTGTTTTTATTTACTTTCCGTACTTATTTACTAAAAACGGGTCTTTGTATTTTTGGCGATGTATAGACCCGCGCCTTGTAATAGCGTAGGATTTATGTTTCCGCAATTTACTTTCCGCACCCCCTTAACTGCTAAACTCACATGAAAGAATGTATGTAAATAAAAACAACTCGTAGCTCACTAATTACAAAGACAAACATTAACTGAATACAACACACAATGCACACACCACTTCTAGGGTACGCCTCACTCGTTGCCTTCGAAACGTGGTCATCAAGTATAGGACGTCTTAGAGGTCGCCCTTTGTCTAAAGATCCAGTTGCCTCGAAACGGTTGCCTCAGATAAAAGGATCTAGGACATTAGGGTTACTTCTAAGATGTCCTACCATTGCTTCGGTGACCACACTGTCCCGATAATCGAATTGACCCGAACAACTCCAACGATGGTGCTACCTACCTCTCAATGGTAGGATAGCACCGTCTAAAGGACTCTTACACAGCTTAATTCCTTAGGGTAGGTAGATGACTCATGGGTACTTGCTCTTTTCAAAAACAAACAAAATACTTTTCACACCTCACACTTTCTAAAAGATTTCAAACAAATTTTTCACACACTCTTGAGGACTGATACAAGAGTTACTTAGAAATTTTTCAAACGAAACTTTTTCAAAACCCACACACACTTGAAAAGCAAACACTTTTGAAAACATAAGAGCAAGTACCTAAGAGCCCGTGGATAACCACGGATAGAAAGGGTGCTAACACCTTCCCTTTCTATAAATCTACCTCCCGAACCGAGAGACATCTCGAATAAGGAATTTTGCTGTGCTTTTGTCCTTTCCATATTGGAGAACATAAAAGACGGTGGCGACTCTTGCTTACCGCGAAATTTCGCGAAACCAGCTAAAAACAGTCAGTTCTATTTCCATCGGTCACAATACTCCTTGTAAGGAATAAGATTTGGGTGTTTCGTATCCCACTTGCCTTTGATATGACTGATCACGAGAGCGGAATCTACGAATACACTTAAGAACTTAATCCTTAGGTCAATTGCTGCTCGAAGACCCATGATGCACGCTTCATACTCCGCCATATTATTGGTGCAGTTGAAACATAGTCGGGCGGTAAACGGAGTATGAGAGCCTTTAGGAGATATGATCACGGCGCCAATGTCATTATCCAAAGAATTTGAAGCTCCATCAAAGTACATAGACCATCAGGATCCCTCCTCAGGTCCTTCATCCGGTCTAGGTTCTTCATAGTCAGTCACTATCATGATATTCTCATTCGGGAATTCAAAGTTCATTGACTGGTAATCATCCACTGCCTGATGTGCCAAATGATCTGCCAACACACTTCCCTTGATTGCCTTTTGGGTCGTGTACTGGATGTCATACTCAGTCAAGATCATCTACCATCTTGCTATTCTTCCAGACAAGGCAGGCTTCTCGAAGATATACTTGATTGGATCCATCTTTGATATCAATAGAGTAGTGTGAGTCAACATATACTATCTCAGCCGGCGAGCAGCCCATGCCAAAGCGCAGCAAGTTTTCTCGAGCAGTGAGTATCAGGTCTCACAGTCGGTAAACTTTTTGCTAAGGTAATAAATAGCATGCTCTTTTCGGCCAGACTCGTCATACTACCCCAGCACGTACCCCATTGAGTTGTTGAGTACTGTCAAGTATAAGATCAAAGGTCTCCCTTCAACTGGAGGCATCAGAATAGGTGGATCTTGGAGATACTCTTTGATCCTTTCGAAAGCGGCCTGACATTCATCTTTCCATTTCACCACTTGATCTTTCTTCAGCAGCTTGAAGATTTTCTCACAAGTAGCAGTCAAATGTGAGATGAATCGGGCAATATAGTTCAAACGTCCCAAAAAGCCTCTGACTTCTTTTTCTGTTCGGGGAGCTGGCATTTCCTGTATAGCCTTCACCTTTGCAGGATCCACTTGAATACCTTTATCACTAACGACGAAACCCAGCAGCTTACCAGATCTCACCCCAAAGGTGCACTTGTTCGGGTTTAACCTTAGCTTGTACAACTTCAACCTGTCAAATAACTTCTGAAGGTGGTCCATATGTTCTTCTTCAGTCTGGGATCTTGCAATCATGTCGTCGACGTATACCTCAATCTCATGATGGATCATGTCGTGGAACAAAGCGACCATGGCGCGCTGATACGTTGCCCCAGCATTCTTCAATCCGAAAGGCATGACTTTGTAGCAAAAGGTACCCCATTGAGTAACAAATGTTGTCTTCTCTATGTCTTCAGGAGCCATTTTAATCTGATTATAACCGGAAAAACCATCCATAAAGGAGAAGACCTTATGCTGTGCGGTGTTGTCAACCAGAACGTCGATATGAGGTAGAGGGAAATCATCCTTGGGGCTCGCCCTATTCAGATCTCTATAGTCAACACACATTCGAACCTTACCATCCTTTTTCGGCACTTGAACCACGTTGGCAACCCACTGCAGGTAAGAAGTAACTGCTAGAAAACCGACATCAAATTGTTTCATAACTTCATCCTTGATTTTCTCAGACATCTTTGGGCGCATTCGGCGGACCTTTTATTTTACTGGAGGACAGTCTTCCTTGGTAGGCAGGCGGTGAACCACAATATCGGTATCCAACCCAGGCATATCTTCATAAGACCAGGCAAAGATCTCAACATAGTCACGCAGCATCTGTATCAACCGTTGCTTAACATTAGGTTCCAGATTTGCACCCATCTTGACCTCTTTCTTATCTTCCTCTATACCCAGATTCATTGATTCCACTGGCTCTTCATGCGGTTGTATGACCCTCTCTTCCTGAAGTAACAATCTAGCAAGTTCCCCAGACACTTCACAATCATCCCCACCTTCGTCCTCGGCTTGGTTGATCGGACTTTCGAAGTCATAACTGGCAGTAGCAGAGTCGTTATCAGTGGGATCCAGAATGGATGTAGACCTGTATATATGAGTGTGTGTAAAATAGTTGTTTTGCAAGATAGAAGAGAAAAACAAGGAGCGCAAAATTCATAATGCAAGAAAATGTCCAATGCTTTTATTGATGATATATGAAGATGACAAATAGAAAGCCCCCACAAACAAAGCCATGGTGCCTCGGGTAAGACACCGGGCCGTAAAGTTTAAAATTGTCTGTTACAAACTCAAAACAAAAGTTTGATTACTGTGTAATAAAAGAAACTGGCATATAATCCTTCGTTGTCCAATTGCTTAATCCACCGTCAGTAGTCGGGTAAATCCAGTTGTCAATGTCAAACTCTTCTTCATCATCCCCAATAGCATTCACTCCCGCGTCATGTTTGGGCATAGGTGTCGTTATGACATTAGGCTTCTCCGGCGCTTCGAACTCAATCTCCTTAGCATCAATCAGATCCTGCACCTTATTCTTCAAGACCCAGTAGTTATTCGTATCATGCCCCGGGCTATCGGAGTGAAAAGCGCAACGGGCGTTTGGATTATACAGCGGTGATATGGTGTTGGAGTTCTTTGGAGCCTCCTTCAGAGTCACCAAGCTGGTCTTTAACAACTGCGACAGAATCTGAGACAGGGTCATACTGAGCTAAGTGAATTATCTTCATGGCCTCTCTGCTCTTGGATGATTGCTGCGCTGAGGGGCAACAGCAGGTCCTGATATAACCATCGCATTCACTGCTTGGCGGCGCTCAGGTTTGTTATGGCTCCTCGAGCTATAAACTTCACTAGAATCCTTCTTAAAGGGCTTCTTCTCGGTGCTTGACGAAGCACCCTTCTGTATCTTGCCATATTTGATACCGGCTTCGACTCTTTCCCCGGTCATAATCAGTTCAGTAAACCCGGACGACGAGCTTCCAATCAGATGATTGAAATATGGACCAGACAAGGTCCCAAGAAACATGTCCACTAACTCTCTATCAGCTAGAGGGGGTTGTACTCTCACAGCAAGGTCCCTCCATTTCTAAGTGTAGTCCTTAAAACCTTCGCTCGCACCCATAGACATACCCTGAAGTTGGGTACGCGTGGGAGCAAGGTCGGCATTATACTGGTACTTCTTGTAGAAGGCAGCATCAAGGTCCTCCCAGTTACGGACGTTAGCTCCTTCCAGTTGGTAAAACCATTCAAGTTGAGTCCCTGAAAGACTATCTTAAAAGAAGTGAATCAAGAGATTCTTGTCGGCAGTGTATGGTTTAATCTTTCTAACATACGAATGGAGGTGCAGCTTTGGGCAGGAGATCCCGTCGTATTTAGCAAAGACTGGTGCTTTAAACTTGTGGGGAATCACCACCCCAGATGACAAACCCAAATCTCCAAAGTCTAGACCAGGGACTTTCTGGATCTCCATTGCGCTCAACCGGTCTTCGAGTTTCTTATACCTATCCTCAGTAGGAGGATACTGGTCTTCATCAAAGTCAGTGTCGTTATCTGAAACCACAGGGCTATGAGCCCTCCTTTCTTCCTGATTCTCTCCCCCTACCGGTGAGTAAGACAAATCAACATCTTCCAACAAATTGTTCCCGAATCTACGACCCATATTCAAGAGGACCGTCTTCTTCTTCTTCTTCTTCTTCTTCTTCTTATCCTTCAAGATAAGGGTCTTTAGATCTTGCTGACCCTTGGCCAAGTTCATGAACATTTCCTGGAACTACGCGTTTTGAGCTTGCAGAGCCTTGATGGCTTGATCAGTTGATGTTTCAGAAGACATGGTTGCTGAAATAAACAGCGAAGAAGATGAGAAACCTGTAAGGGTACCTGTAAGGGTACCTGTAATGAGGTGCATGGGAATGGAATGCGTATGATATGATTTCAAAGACTTTGGAGATTCAAATTCGTAAATCAAAATGAAACACACTTTTATTAGATAAAAACTTGATATCAATGTTTAACAGATGCCTTTAAGGCGTTACAAAAAGAAATACTGAAAGCAAATCTATGCTAAAAACAATAAAAGACAATCAACGCTCCCATGGTCGCTTTCCTTTGGTGCTGACATAGTCGTTGAGGACCCTCTCATTCTCCAGCTGCCTTGTCAACTTCAGGATCTTCCGCTCTTGTTCGTGATACTTTTCTCTGTAAGTATCGCGTTCTTCCCTTAGCTGGATCCAAGACCTCTTTAATGCCCCAATGGCAGTAGGCATGTATGGATGGAGGATGGTAGGAGGAGCCCCCTCTTCGTCAGTATGTTCCACTATCACAGGTAAGACAACTTCGTAGGGCATCCCTAGCTTTTGAGCTCGAGCTCGAACCCACTGGAGATATGGTTCCATTGGGAGAGATGTCTTCATGCCTAGCTCATGCGGATCAGACCTGTTAACCCTATCCCAGGCTCGTATGAATTTGCGGCGATGTCCTTCCGTATCTCCCCTAAAGTCAAAGACAATGCTTAGAAGTAGCAATTCATGAGGTGCATCCCTCCTAGCTCGCCCAAATTGTCGTAAGGCCAAACAAGGATTATAGGTGATCCCTCTATGAGTTCCCAACAATGGAATATTAGGGTATTCCCCACAGCAATCAATAATCGCTACTTCTTCCATGTCTTTAGTACTCCAGATCATGTCTGTGTGAGCAAGAGACATAATTCTGTAGGCCCAACTCATGCCTTCCTTATTCTTCAGAATAGATTTGGGGAGGTGAGAAATAAACCATCTCGCCAGCAATGGTGCACAGCATATAAGGGTTCCCCTATTCCGAGCAGTACAAGCATAAAGAGTATGTAGGATGTCACCCAAGAGAATGGGCACTGGATTTCGGGACATGAAAATCTTCACCACATTCACATCGATAAAGGAATCTGAATTAGGAAATAGAACCAGACCATAAATGAGAAGATCCATAATGTCTTCAAATGCCTGAAAGTTTAAACTGTTCCAGAACTGATTAGCCCGATCAACCAAGAACTTAGCCAAGAAGCCTTTTGTCCCACTCCTAGTTTCCCAATTAGACGTTACCTCAACCTTTGTCAGATGCAGGGCTGTAGCAACATCCTCTGGCCTCAAATATACCTCCCAACCTGTAAACGGGGCCTGCTCTAGAATAGAGATGCCGAGTAGATCCGAGAACTCTTCCAAAGTAGGGACCAACTGGTTGTCCGGAAAGGTAAAGCAGTGGTACAATGGATCAAAGAACTGGAATAAGAGACTCATCATCTGTTCATCCATCTTAGAAGTGACTAGACTGAGGAGGTGACCATGTCTTCTGTCAAAAGAGGAAGTGTCAGGGACCTTGGAAACCAAATCTTTAAGCTGGGCAGGAACCTGGACAAAGCTGATCCGAATAGTGTTTCTACGCATAGATGCCATGATCTGCAAAACAGAACAAAGAGGAATCCCATTGGTCTTTGAAATGGTTAGTCCAATGCAATATGCATGCAATGTCATGATGCATGATGTCATGATAGAAACACACCACAGGTATTCACAGATAGTAAACATGGTAAGGGCAAACAAGTCACACAGATAGCCCTTAGATTTCAGGCTGGCAAGGAGTTTAGGTATTACCCTCTTTCAGTTTAGTTGGTTCAACCTATCCTAGAAATAGTAACCGGGTTCTAGAGGATCTCAATATCACTGACCACCCTCGATCGGTCATAATTCCAGTTTAGCAACCTTTTCTTGCGGCCGGAATCATCGCGAGAGTTTGGTCTCAATGAGTGTAGCATACTGCTATTTTTCTATGGCCAAGTTGGTCGATTAAAGGTTCTAAGGTCAGTTGGTTCTTAATGACCCCTTAGCAGCCCCATATTCTCCTTGTTCCAACACAAGGGATATCGGTACAAACTAAAGTGCCACACCAACGTAGCTACTGCTTCAACCGTATCGGTCTACGCCGTACAGTTCCCTCACAGTCTATTTCTACTTACCTAAAGGGTATCCCCAGATCCGGGTTAGGATCTATAGTAACTCCAATTCAAACCCACAAAGATAAAGCATACAAATCAAGCAATTAAAAACAATATGAACTATTCCTAAGGTATACTCCACTTATAAAATATCCCCAGCAGAGTCGCCAATTCTGTGATACGGTGGGAAGAACTGACTGTTTTTTGGAATGTTGGTTTGCGTTTTGTGTTTGTTTTTGCAAAATGTCGCGGTAAGCAAGAGTCGCCACCGACTTTTATTTTATCCAACAAGGAAAGGAAAAAAGCACAGAAAAATTCCTTTTTTGAGATATTTCTGAGTACGGGGGGTAGATTTATAGAAAGGGAAGGTATTAGCACCCTTTCTATCCATGGTTTTCCATGGGCTCTTAGGTACTTGCTCATTGTTTTCAAAATTGTTTTCTTTGTGTTTGTGGGTTTGAAAACTTTTTGTTTTTAACTTCGATTTAACTCTTGCTTCTGTCCTCAAGAGTGTAATGAAGCATTTTTGAAAACATGTTTGTGAAAAGAGTGTAAGTGTGGAAAATTTGTTTTGTTTTGGATGAGCAAGTATCTAAGAGCTAATCAACCTACTCGAAAAAGGAATCGTTCTATGCTAATTTCCTTTAGACAATGTTATCCCACTATTAGTGAGTAGGTAGCACCGTCGTTGGAGTTTGAGGGTCAATTCGAATGAGGGACATACAGTCACTAAAGCAATGTTAGGACGCCTTAGCGGTAACCCTAATGTCTTAGATCATTTGTTTGAGGAACAATATCCGAGGCAACCATTTTGAGGCAACTATGATCTTTTAGACAAGAGGACGACCTCTAAAACGACCTATACTCAATGACTGTGTACGAAGGCAACCAAGTGGGGTGTACCCTAGGAATGCGCATGTGCGAGTGTGTGATCGGTGGATCTGGAACTGACTGTTTAACGCTGGTTCGCGAAATGTCGCGGAAGCAAGAGTCGTCAACGTCTTTTATTTTCTCCAACATGGACAGGACAAAAGCACAGCAAAATTCCTTATGAGATAGTTTCTCGGTTCGGGAGGTAGATTTATAGAAAGGGAAGGTGTTAGCGCCCTTTCTATCCGTGGTTATCCACGGGCTCTTAGGTACTTGCTCTTATGTTTTCAAAATTTGTTTGCTTTTTAAGTGTGTGTGGGTTTTTGAAAAAGTTTCGTTTGAAAAATTTCTAAGTAACTCTTGTATCTGTCCTCAAGAGTGTATGAAAAATTGTTTTGAAAGCTTTTTTGAAAGTGTCGGTGTGAAAAGAGTCTTGATTTGTTTTTGAATAGAGCAAGTATCTATGAGTCATCCACCTACCCTAAGAAATTAGGCTGTGTAAATGTCCTTAAGGTAGTGCCATCCCACCATTGAGAGGTAGGTAGCACCACCGTTGGAGGTGTTCGGGTCAATTCGTTTGTAGGGACAGTGTGGTCACTAGAGCAACAATAGGATACCTTAGAAGCTACCCTTATGCCATTGATCCTTTTTAATTCCGAGGCAACCGTTTCGAGGCAACTGGATCATGTTATGGACATAAGGACTTACTAAAACGTCCTATACTCGACGACCACGTTTCGAAGGCAAGGCAACAGTGAGGCGTACCCTAAGAGTGGTGTGTGAATTTGTGTGTTACTTTCATGTCAGCATTTATCTTTGATCATATCATGGTGAGCTACGCTTTTTTTTTAATTAGTCATTCATTCTTTCATGCAATTAGAATTTAAAAGTGCGGAAATTTAAATGCGGAAAGATAAATCCTACGCTATTACAAGGCGCGGGTCTATACACCGCCAAATTACAAAGACCCGTTTTAATAAAAGATGCGGAAAGTAAAACCTAGTCACTATTACATGGCTTGAGCAGTTACATAATATTCACAAGAAAATAAAATAACGTGCGAAAAGAATAAAAATGGAACGTTCGAGGGCGTTGGACCCTTTTGAAATTAAATGGAATTAAGAGTTAATTAATTATTTAATGAAAGGAAAGAAATGTTTTTTTTATGTTTTTTTGTATTTATGAAATAAAGAAAATTAATTTTTTAGAAGTTAAATGAGACCCTAGTTCTAAATTATTTTTAATTGTTAAAGAAAATATTAAAGTTTAACCTAATTTATGCTAATTAATTATTTACATATTTATTTACAAAATATTTAGTAATTAATAATGATAATAATGATGAGAAGATTATTTATTAAAAAAGATGGGAATGTTAGAAACCCTAATTTCTACATATTTTATTTATTTAAGAAAAAGTGTTAAAATTGAAAACCTAAATTAACTAAATTTATTATTTAAAGTTTATTTACAAAAATAAATTAATGGTGAAATAATAATAATTAAATATATTTTAGTTTCTGATTTTTTTATTATGAAAATTAATTTGTGAAATTAAAGAAAACAATTAAAAACAATTAAAAGAATCAAAAGGAAAATCAAATAAAATAAACATGATGCAAACCATGGGGGGTGTCTGGCCCCAAAGGGAGGTTTGTTTGAAGCATTTTTGGCCCATCAGAACAAAGGCCCGCTTGACTTTCTAGCGCGTGTGCATGAGCATTGACTGAGGTACGTGGTGGAATTCACGTTATGGCCATTGGATTGATCATCAGGGACACTTGGCAAGCCTGAGCGTTAGGACATGTGGTAGGACGTTTGAAGGAAACTGCATGGGAACATGTTAATACAAAAATTATCAAACATATGGGGGGACCTGGGAATCGAACCCAGGTCCCAATACCTGTAGGACACCCCAGCCACCAACTGAACCAACGCGTTTCTTTGTTAATATAATGGAGCATGAATAATATAAAAGAAAAGCACGCTAATGATATGGAACGAACAAAAGCACTCCAGATTTTAAACGCTCCAATCATCACAGGCCACGTTCATCTTCTTCCTTATTTTCCCTGTAATTATAAAACAGATAGCGGGGGTTTTAAACCCCCACTAAATAGAAACTATGAAAATAGCGATTAGAACATGAACAAATATAAAAAGGGTGCGAGGTGTTGGTTGGTTTCGTCTTGATGTCCTGAATCCAATGGCATAGGTTTTAAGGGCCAATTTTCCCAGACGTGAGAACCCCTAATTCAAAGCTTCTGAAACCCTAAAATACGTTAATGGTGAATCACGATACAGGGCCTGATAATGCAATTGAGTTATATCATTAGCTTCAGAAGGTTCATATTAGTATAAATCAATCAAGAAAGATGGCTAACAATGCATGAATCGTGATATGGAATTCAAGAAATTTTCGCAAACCGTGTGATCTGTGTTCTATGATTCTTGGCACGTTTTGATTGATTCTTGATTGCAAAAGCTTCCTTGATGGTCCAGCAATGTGTTGGAATAGATTTTAGGCTTTGAAACGTCCTGTAATTGTGATTTCAGTTTCCAACTTTTGGTGAAAATTTGCAATTTTATTATGCAGCTTCTGAGCAATTTTTCGTGTCCAATGGAATAGGGTTAGCTTGTGTATAAGTATTTGAGTGAAATTAGGTCAAAAAACCAAGCCCACAGCCCATGTATTAATGTTTCCAATCTTTGATTTTTCACATCTTTTTTCAATCTTTTTGCCATGGAAAACTTGCCAAATAGGGATGATCTTGTCCCCTTGAGATAGTGCACGAGATCTTTTGCATATCATGAATATATTTGCTACACAAAAAATATTTAAAACCATGATTTGATATTTTTCTCATATTTAATAATAATAAAAATTCAAATAATTAATCAAAAATAAGAAAATACATCCCTTTGAGGTCAATGGGTCGTGCATAGCCTTTGGTTAATGATTCATGGAAGAATTTGTGGCCCATTAGCAATTTTGAAGCTTTTGAAGCAAAGTTGACTTTTCAAAATTCCCAAAAATTTCCCAACTTCTCCAAGGCATATCTTGCTCAATTTTGAAGCTATGATCATGTTCTTGGACATTTTGGAAAGGTCTTGAAGTCCTCTAACCAATGTCTTTGGTCCCATGTCATTTTGATTTATCAATCTCAAGTTATGGTCTTTGACTTAAAGTGCCTTTTTGTTGACTTTTGAAAATGACATATAATGTTGAAATTGATAACTTTTTGTGAGAGCATTTCTTGGACTTGAAGTGTGGAGATGAGTTGTAGGAAATGTCATCCTCTTCAAAATGAGCTTTGGATGGAATTTTTCTGATAAACCATGTGGAAGTTATGACTTGGTCAATTTGCAGTTGACTTTTTCAGCTGTCCAAAAATAGAAACTTTTGCATCTTGAGACCTTTTGAGCCATGCTTTGAGAATCATGATCAAGAATTGATCAAATGATGTTTGTGGCTTCAAAATAAGATGTTGACCAAAAATTTTGACTTTTGACTGTCAAATGACCATTTTGCCCCTGCAGTTGACTGTGAAGCATTTAGGGTTTTTGACTGTGCAATTTGATGCTATGAGTCTTGAAACTTGACATATGGATGCTTGACAATGTATATAGGCATGTGGGACTTGATTGGACCCTTGGAAACCTCAATTTCTTTGCAAGAACCAAAACCCTAATATTGACTATGTTAGGAGGCAATTGGACTGTGCAACCCTTGAGGGATTTTGAAGCTTGATCTTTGCAAATCTTGAAGAATATGGGAGGGAAAATTTTGGGGTACAACAGTTGCCCCTGTTCAATCTTCTTAGACCCGAGAATGTAGATTGGCTGGCGTGCCTTTGGTAATCCGAAGGTGGAAGATGATTGAACACTAGAGTGCCCAGAAATTTGCACTCACATAGTAGAGTGTCAGCAGTATGATGGTGGGAATGGGCTTACAAATTCCATTTGGAGAGATACTGGATAGGAGGATGGGATTATAGATGCCATCTGGAAACGTGACAGAACCTTGTCGGAAATGGGCTTATAGATGCCATTTGGAGACTGTCGGTATGTGGAGATGGGCTTATAAATGCCATCTAAGTGTCGATCGCGTAAGAGATTCCTTAGCGAGAACTTGTGTACCTGAGGAAGAAAGATAATTACCTGGCCTGTTACAGGGGTTGATCTTCAAACTCTTTATGTAGATGTGCCCTGGCTAGATACAAGAATCGAATCTTTAACTCTTCAGACGTGCCCTGGCGAGATACAGGAATCGAATCCGGAGAATACAGTCGTCAACAGATACACCCTGGCAGGATACAGGAATCGGATCTTCGAACTCTTCAGACATGCCCTGGCAGGATACAGGAATCTAGTCTGGTAATGTTAGTCGTCAATAGATACACCCTGGCAAGATACAGGAATCGGATCTTCGAACTCTTCAGACGTGCCTTGGCAAGATACAGGAATCGAGTCTGGTAATGTTAGTCGTCAACAGATACACCCTGGCAAGATACAAGAATTGGATCTGGGGTTGCGACAGTTGGTAGGTAATTTTTGTAAGTTGAAAGAGGGAACTTGTGTAGGGTTGCCTGATGATGAGCTCGTGTAAAGCTACACCTTGGAAAGAAGGACACCTGTGTAGGGTTGACTGATGATGAGCTCGTGTAAAACTGCATCTTTGGAGGAAGGAAACCTGTGTAGGGTTTACCGATAATGAGTCCGTATAAGACTGCATCTGACATGGAGAAGGAACCTGTGTAGGGTTACTTTGATGACGAGTTCGTGTAAAACCGCATCTAGAGCTGAGAAGGAAACCTGTGTAGGGTTTACTGATGACGAGTCCGTGTAAAACTACGTCTGGAGTTTGAGAAGGGAACCTGTGTAGGGTTTCTTCGGGATAAGTTCGTGTAAAACTTCTGGAGGAACCGGGGTAAGGTTACTTCGGGATAAGTCTGTGTAAGACTTCTGGAGGAACCGGGGTAAGGTTACTGCAGGATAAGTTCGTGTAAAACTTCTGGATGAACCGGGGTAAGGTCATCTTGAGATAAGTCCGTGTAAGACTTCTGGAGGAACCGGGGTAAGGTTACTGCAGGATAAGTTAGTGTAAAACTTCTTCTGAAAATTGAGAAGGAACCGGTGTAGGGTTACTTTGGTGATAAGTCCGTGTAAGACTTCTTCTGAAAATTGAGAAGGAACCGGTGTAGGGTTGCCCGAGGATGAGTTCGTGTAAAACTACATATGAGGTTGAGAAGGAACCTGTGTAGGGTTGCCTGTTGATGAGCCCGTGTAAGACTTCTTTTGAAAGAAAAGGAACCGGTGTAGGGTTGGCCGAGGATGATCAAGTAGATAATTGTCTTGTTTGGTTTCGGATGTTAACCCACGATCAGTCGTCTACAGAATTTTCCCGGCTTGTTACCGGTGTTGATCTGGAAGGTAGATGGTAATCATCTTTTGATTGGCTTTTTCCTGAAAAGGCAAAGTATTAGTTGTATGCAATTTCATGATGCATGAACTGCATGATTTTAAGATGTTCTCAAAATAAATGAGGTTTGTATGTCCATGATGCGTATGTGCATGCTATAATGTATGAAGATGTGATGTTTATGAGCGTATTTTTGTCTAGGAAAATAAATCCTTGACGGATGTCGGGAAGTCAACTCCTGGGCTGATGTTGAAGAGTAGAGCTTTTTGTTTCCGCTGGGAATGATGGTTGCAAGAATACCGGTAGGAGAAGATGACTCCGTTGAGGAATAAAGTTTGCGAATAGATTACTCTACGGGGAGTGAGCTCTGTGGGAAGAGAGGTACTTTGCTGAGGTTGATGATAACTCCACTGGGGATACCATTGTTAAATTCTGTTGGAAGATGAACTCTGCTGGGGGTAGGAAGACTTCGCCGGGGACGATATTTCCGTGACAACTAGATGAGGATAACCCAGTTATATCCTGGTGGGGAAATAACCTTTGAATAAAAAGTCCGGGGGAGCGTTCGTGCTCTGCGGGTGACAAGCTTCCAGAATCTACTGGGGATAAGCTTCAAGACCTGTTGGGGAGATTGATTCCACTTTCCTGGGGAAATTTTGAGATTGCACTGGGGAAGTGGCTCTGCTGGGTGTTCCGGTATTCCGCTGGGAACAATCTTAGATCAAGATTGTCGGGGATGCTTGTTAGGAATGTTTGTATACTGCTGGGGAATGTTGAGATTTTCTAGGGATAATCCAACTTCCTTGAGGCTGATAGTAGATTAACTCTGCTCGGGGAGAGTACTGCTGACTTGCTAGGAGATATTGTGTCCTGTTCAGGGCTGATGGGAGACCAACTGCTCGGGAGAGATTTGTTGAATCTTGGCTCACTCTCTGGGGAATTAAGATATCTTGGTTACATTCTTCAGCCGAACTTACCTTGGTACCTTGGTGGACAGAGCCATTAGATTGCTTAGACAACTCCTTAGTGCCCCTGTTTTAGTGGAAGAAGAAGACCTGTAAGGTGCTGATGGACAAACCTTCTTCTAATAGGCAAGTGACGAGATGATGGGACATAGTCGTACGCTTTTGATCCCTAACTTTTGCCTGGACCGCCCTTTCGGGTTTTCAGTCCACCGGGATACCCATTTTTGCCCAAGCCGCCTTTTCAGGTTTTCGACTTGCCGGGTGTACAGATTTTTCATTTCATCCCTTATTTTTGCCCGAACCCTTTTGGTTCGCCGGGAAGCCCTTATTTTTGCCTAGGTATGTTAACCTAGCGGGTCTTTTATCATGTGTAGTATTTTTTCGACTATGTCCACGCTCTCAGGATGTAGGGAGGTGCCCCTGTCAGTAGTGTAGTGTTGCCATACTACCAGAAGATCTTTGTTTGATCGTCCAACGCTCCAAGTGATCCAGATGGAGATTTGCCCCAAGTTGGTTGGCCTTTTGAGAGATTCTCCGAATCTTGACTTAACTGCCCTAGATGATGGACAATGATCATGCCATGCCCCTTGATTGGAAGTGCTTTTGTTCATTAGACATTCGTCGTGCGAACTTCTATGCTGTTCAAACAAAATGTCATATGCAAGCAATGTTATTTTAAAAATGCAAAGCTTATGTCTGTCTTGAAGTTTTTGAAAATGCATTTTTTCCAGTAAAACAAGCAAATTTTGTAAAATGTGATGCCAACTCAAGATTTTACAGCGAGCCTTAAGGAGTCAGGATACCTTTGTAACAGTATGCTTTCGAACTAACCCATGCTTCAGCTAGGACTTTTAAGGGTTATAACGTGGCCAGGTTCACGGTTTAAGAAACAAAGGGTAAAGGCTCAAATTTTATTTGTACCCACCCGCTCTTCGTAATGTTCTTCAAACCTAAACTCAGCTGATCATGCGTTTGACCTTGTTTGAGTCTTTGTCTTGATATACCAGTGATGGTTCGGACATTGACAGTTTATTTTGAATAGGCAGTCATTTCTTTTTTCGTCGAGGGTTTGTATGACCTCTTTCTTTTTTAATTTTGTTATCCCTGTTTTTGCCTGAACTGTTCCTTTTTGTGATTACAGTCAGCGGGATGCCCCAGTTTTGTAAGTCTCCTTCATAGGTTTTGACTTATTGGGCTTTAGTTTTTTTTTTTTGGTAATGACTTCCTGTCTTTATGATTATTCGGAACCATCACTGTCTTTTGTTTTGGAAGGATTCCTTTGATGCTGTTCATTGTGCACCTGGATCAACTGAGAGAACTACCCTGCCCCAGGTTATGATTAAGGGTTTTAATTTTCGAAAAGAAAAACTCCAACTTCTTTGGCTCAAAGGGGTTGACGAGGGATTATCTTCCTTATAACTCCACTGTTTAGGATTTGAAACAATGCCTGTACCTCATCAGCGGGGTCTGTTCAAAAGCATACTGTAAAGATTATGGTATCGTTCTCGTCATCCTCCCTCAAGAGGCTTATAGTTTTTTAATTGACAGTTGATCATCACAGAAAAATGAAGGCAATTTTAAGCATAGTAAATGTAATTACTTCAAAACAGACACGTGTAATGCATTAATGAAATAACCAAGTTTGACATGAAATAAAATGTTTGAACAATCAAAGGAAATTACAACTTGAACATTCGAATGAATAAATTTCCAATCCTAGCCATGTTTTGGCAAGGGAGCAGTGATCACATTGGGAGTCTCAGCAGGCTCGAATTCGATCTCCTTGGCGTCGATCATATTTTGGATCTTGTATTTTAACGCCCAACAATCCTCAGTATCGTGCCCCGGGCTATCGGAATGATAAGCACACCTCGCGTCTGGGTTGTAATTTGGAGACGAGGTCTTGGGATTTGCAGGAGGGTTGATCACCGCAATCAGATTCATCTTCAACATGTGTTGTAATGCTTGTGACAATGGCATGTTGATGTTGGTGAATTGTCTTTTAGGCTCGTCCGGCCTTCGCTGATTTCCCTTTGGTGGTTGTCGGCGTGGTGCAGAACCAGAGATCATGACTGCCCCTGCATGTTGGTCACGACGACCCTTTTGACTGTATGCAGCATTAGACTCTTTCTTCCCCATGTAATTCTTTTTATGAGTATCAGGAGGTGTGGCCTCTTGAATCTTCCCACTTTTGATGCCCGCTTCAATTCTTTCCCCAGTCAAGATCAAATCGGTAAAACCAGCAGAAGAATTCCCAATCAGGTGGTTGAAGAAAGGTCCAGACAAGGTCCCCAAGAACATATCAACAAGTTCCCGATCAGTCAGAGGTGGTTGTACCCTTCCAGCTAGGTCCCTCCATTTTTGAGCATATTCTTTAAAACCTTCGCCTGCACCCATAGACATTCCCTGAAGTTGAGTGCGCGTAGGAGCAAGGTCGGCATTGTACTGGTACTGCTTGTAGAATGCAGTGGCCAAATCCTCCCAGTTGCGGATGTTAGCTCCATTCATGATAGAACCAGTCGAGTTGGGTTCCTGACAGACTGTCCTGAAAGAAGTGAATCCACAAATTCTTGTCAGCCGTGTAGGGCTGGATCCTCCTTATGTACGACCTGAGATGCAGCTTAGGACAGGATGCCCCGTCGTACTTTGCAAAGGCAGGTGCCTTGAATTTGTGCGGGATCACTACCCCAGAAGACAGACCTAGATCTTCGAAGTCCAGGCCGGGCACTTTTTGTATCTCCATAGCATTTAACCGGTCTTCCAACTGTTTGTACCTGTCCTCAGCTGGAGGGTATTGCTCATCATTGAACTCGGTCTCGTTGTCATAGACCACTGGACTAGGGACCTCTCTTTCATGGGGAATGTCCTTTCCAACAGATGGGGTAGTCTGCTCAATTTCATTTAGTGATCCATTCCCAGATTTACGTCTAGGGTTGAACAGCACCGTCCTCTTCTTCTTCTTTTTCAAAAGCAGGGTCTTCAGATCTTGTTGCCCCTGGGCCAAACTCATGATCAACTCTTGGAACTGGGCGTTCTGAGCCTGGAGGGCCTTGATGGACTGCTCAGTAGATGATTCAGGATTCATGACGATCGGCTGAAATAAACAGCGAAGAAGGTAAGCAACCTGTAAAAGGGATACCTGTAGTGCAATGATATGTATGTATGCATGCAATGTTTTCAAGGATCTCGCGGAGTAAACAAGAAAATTGTTAGAGTTGGGATCCGATAGCTTGATTGAAGGAACTGCATGTTGTTGAGAGTCCTTCTTCAAGGGTCAAAGGCTCACCATATCCAGTGGGTCATAGCCCCTGACAACCTTGGCTAGAGGAAAATAAATCCCCTTTTCCCCTTGCTAGACAGTTAGTTCATCATGACCTGCATCACAGACCCTTGAGATCCTTGAAATGTGTTAGTCCTTATGCAGGAGGTATGCAATGGTATGATGGTATGATGTTATACTATGCATGGAGCAATGTAAGTAAACCCTATTATGAGTCCAGATTAAGGACTGTAAACAAAACCTGCAAGAAGCTCGAATGTCAGATAACAAGCATGCAAGTAGTCAAGTTTGAAAGCACACAAGTCACACCAGATAGCCCTTAGAGTTTAGGCCAGCATGAAGTTTAGGTACTACCCTCTTGAAGTTGGTGGGCTCAAACCTGTCCTATTAGAAGTAACCGGGTTCTAGAGGATCCCAATATCATTGACTACCCTCATCGGTCAGAACTCCAGCATCGCAATCTTTTCTTGCGGCCAGAACCATCGCGAGAGTTTAGCCTCAATGGGTGTAGCACACTGCTACTGTTCTATTGGCCAAGTTGGGTCATTTAAGGTTCTAAGGTCGGTTGGTGCTTAATGACTCCTCAGAAGACCCATATTCTCCTTGTTGCAACACAAGGGATATCGGTACAGACCAAGGTGCCACACCAACGTAGCCACTGCTTCACCCATGTTGGTCTACGCCGGACAGGTCCCTCACAGCTTATGCTACCTAACAGGGTATCCCCAGATCCGAGTTAGGATCTATGTAACTCGGAAACAGCCCACAATAATAAAGCAAACAAGCACAACAACTGAAAACACAAGTATGAGCTATCCTAAGGTACACCTCACTTATAAAGTCCCCAGCAGAGTCGCCAGTTCTGTGATCAGTGGATCTGGAACTGACTGTTTAACGCTGGTTCGCGAAATGTCGCAGAAGCAAGAGTCGCCACCGTCTTTTATTTTCTCCAACATGGACAGGACAAAAGCACAACAAAATTCCTTATGAGATAGTTTCTCGGTTCGGGAGGTAGATTTATAGAAAGGGAAGGTGTTAGCGCCCTTTCTATCTGTGGTTATCCACGGGCTCTTAGGTACTTGCTCTTATGTTTTCAAAATTTGTTTGCTTTTTAAGTGTGTTTGGGTTTTTGAAAAAGTTTCGTTTGAAAAATTTCTAAGTAACTCTTGTATCTGTCCTCAAGAGTGTATGAAAAATTGTTTTAAAAGCTTTTTTGAAAGTGTCGGTGTGAAAAGAGTCTTGATTTGTTTTTGAATAGAGCAAGTATCTTTGATTCATCCACCTACCCTAAGAAATTAGGCTGTGTAAATGTCCTTAAGGTAGTGCCATCCCACCATTGAGAGGTAGGTAGCACCACCGTTGGAGGTGTTCGGGTCAATTCGTTTGTAGGGACAGTGTGGTCACCAGAGCAACAGTAGGATACCTTAAAGCTACCCTTATGTCATTGATCCTTTTTAATTCCGAGGCAACCGTTTCGAGGCAACTGGATCATGTTATGGACATAAGGACTTACTAAAACGTCCTATACTCGACGACCACGTTTCGAAGGCAAGGCAACAGTGAGGCGTACCCTAAGAGTGGTGTGTGAATTTGTGTGTTACTTTCATGTCAGCATTTATCTTTGATCATAGCATGGTGAGCTACGCTTTTTTTTAATTAGTCATTCATTCTTTCATGCAATTAGAATTTAAAAGTGCGGAAATTTAAATGCGGAAAGATAAATCCTACGCTATTACAAGGCGCGGGTCTATACACCGCCAAATTACAAAGACCCGTTTTAATAAAAGATGCGGAAAGTAAAACCTAGTCACTATTACATGGCTTGAGCAGTTACATAATATTCACAAGAAAATAAAATAATGTGCGAAAAGAATAAAAATGGAACGTTCGAGGGCGTTGGACCCTTTTGAAATTAAATGGAATTAAGAGTTAATTAATTATTTAATGAAAGGAAAGAAATGTTTTTTTTATGTTTTTTTGTATTTATGAAATAAAGAAAATTAATTTTTTAGAAGTTAAATGAGACCCTAGTTCCAAATTATTTTTAATTGTTAAAGAAAATATTAAAGTTTAACCTAATTTATGCTAATTAATTATTTACATATTTATTTACAAAATATTTAGTAATTAATAATGATAATAATGATGAGAAGATTATTTATTAAAAAAGATGGGAATGTTAGAAACCCTAATTTTTACATATTTTATTTATTTAAGAAAAAGTGTTAAAATTGAAAACCTAAATTAACTAAATTTATTATTTAAAGTTTATTTACAAAAATAAATTAATGGTGAAATAATAATAATTAAATATATTTTAGTTTCTGATTTTTTTATTATGAAAATTAATTTGTGAAATTAAAGAAAACAATTAAAAACAATTAAAAGAATCAAAAGGAAAATCAAATAAAATAAACATGATGCAAACCATGGGGGGTGTCTGGCCCCAAAGGGAGGTTTGTTTGAAGCATTTTTGGCCCATCAGAACAAAGGTCTGCTTGACTTTCTAGCGCGTGTGCATGAGCATTGACTGAGGTACATGGTGGAATTCACGTTATGGCCATTGGATTGATCATCAGGGACACTTGGCAAGCCTGGGCGTTAGGACATATGGTAGGACGTTTGAAGGAAACTGCATGGGAACATGTTAATACAAAAATTATCAAACATATGGGGGGACCTGGGAATCGAACCCAGGTCCCAATACCTGTAGGACACCTCAGCCACCAACTGAACCAACGCGTTACTTTGTTAATATAATGGAGCATGAATAATATAAAAGAAAAGCACGCTAATGATATGGAACGAACAAAAGCGCGCCAGATTTCAAACGCTCCAATCATCACAGGCCACGTTCATCTTCTTCCTTATTTTCCCTGTAATTATAAAACAGATAGCGGGGGTTTTAAACCCCCACTAAATAGAAACTATGAAAATAGCGATTAGAACATGAACAAATATAAAAAGGGCGCGAGGTGTTGGTTGGTTTCGTCTTGATGTCCCGAATCCAATGGCATAGGTTTTAAGGGCCAATTTTCCCATACGTGAGAACCCCTAATTCAAAGCTTCTGAAACCCTAAAATACGTTAATGGTGAATCACGATACAGGGCCTGATAATGCAATTGAGTTATATCATTAGCTTCAGAAGGTTCATATTAGTATAAATCAATCAAGAAAGATGGCTAACAATGCATGAATCGTGATATGGAATTCAAGAAATTTTGGCAAACCGTGTGATCTGTGTTCTATGATTCTTGGCACGTTTTGATTGATTCTTGATTGCAAAAGCTTCCTTGATGGTCCAGCAATGTGTTGGAATAGATTTTAGGCTTTGAAACGTCCTGTAACTGTGATTTCAGTTTCCAACTTTTGGTGAAAATTTGTAATTTTGTTATGCAGCTTCTGAGCAATTTTTCGTGTCCAATGGAATAGGGTTAGCTTGTGTATAAGTATTTGAGTGAAATTAGGTCAAAAAACCAAGCCCACAGTCCATGTATTAATGTTTCCAATCTTTGATTTTTCACATCTTTTTTCAATCTTTTTGCCATGGAAAACTTGCCAAATAGGGATGATCTTGTCCCCTTGAGATAGTGCACGAGATCTTTTGCATATCATGAATATATTTGCTGCACAAAAAAGATTTAAAACCATGATTTGATATTTTTCTCATATTTAATAATAATAAAAATTCAAATAATTAATCAAAAATAAGAAATTACATCCCTTTGAGGTCAATGGGTCGTGCATATCCTTTGGGTAATGATTCATGGAAGAATTTGTGGCCCATTAGCAATTTTGAAGATTTTGAAGCAAAGTTGACTTTTCAAAATTCCCAAAAATTTCCCTATTTCTCCAAGGCATATCTTGCTCAATTTTGAAGCTATGATCATGTTCTTTGACATTTTGGAAAGGTCTTGAAGTCCTCTAACCAATGTCTTTGGTCCCATGTCATTTTGATTTACCAATCTCAAGTTATGGTCTTTGACTTAAAGTGCCTTTTTGTTGACTTTTGAAAATGACCTATAATGTTGAAATTGATAACTTTTTGTGAGAGCATTTCTTGTACTTGAAGTGTGAAGATGAGTTGTAGGAAATGTCATCCTCTTCAAAATGAACTTTGGATGGAATTTTTCTGATAAACCATGTGGAAGTTATGACTTGGTCAATTTGCAGTTGACTTTTTCAGCTGTCCAAAAATAGAAACTTTTGCATCTTGAGACCTTTTGAGCCATGCTTTGAGAATCATGATCAAGAATTGATCAAATGATGTTTGTGGCTTCAAAATAAGATGTTGACCAAATTTTTTGACTTTTGACTGTCAAATGACCATTTTGCCCCTGTAGTTGACTGTGAAGCATTTAGGGTTTTTGACTGTGCAATTTGATGCTGTGAGTCTTGAAACTTGACATATGGATGCTTGACAATGTATATAGGCATGTGGGACTTGATTGGACCCTTGGAAACCTCAATTTCTTTGCAAGAACCAAAACCCTAATTTTGACTGTGTTAGGAGGTAATTGGACTGTGCAACCCTTGAGGGATTTTGAAGCTTGATCTTTGCAAATCTTGAAGAATATGGGAGGGCAAATTTTGGGGTACAACAAAGTGTATTGATTTCAGTTATTTTTATCTTTGCACATGTTAAGGGTGGTCTAACCGCTTTAAAATTAGGCATTCATTCTTGTCATGCAAACCCTATTATTAAACATCTAGCAGTTGTATATTTGCAGAAAAATAAAGGTGCAGAAATTAAACTAAATATTACAAGGCATCAGGTATTTACAACGCCAAAAACAACCCTTTGAAAATAAAAAGCAGAAAAATAAATAAAAGTCCTATTTAAAACTATTACAAGCCGGGAGCAGATACATCAATAATTGAATAAATAAAGAATAAAGCGCGCGAGGTGAAATTGAATCGAATGCGAGTTAGGGTTTTGACCATTTTAGTTAAAGAAAATGTTTTAGTTGTTTTTATTTTAAGAAAAGAAATTAAGTCCTAAATTAAATACTAAATTGATTATTAACTAAATTAATTAATGAAAAATAATAAATGACATATTTTTGGATTTTTTGTTAATTTAAGAAAGAAATAAAATAATTAAAATTAGTAGTTAAAACCTAATTAATCCTAATTGATTTTATTTATTTACAAAAACAAATTAAGGTTACCTAATTAACATCCTAATTAATTAATTAGTATTTATTAATAAAAAATAAAATTCTGAATTTAATTGGACAAAAATGTTTTTTGTGATTTTTTGATAAAAAAGAAACTAATTATTGGTTAGTAAATTAATTTAAACAAAATAAAGTATTAAATGAAAATAAACAAAATAAAGAAAGTAGAGAAATTGGGCCTGATTTATGGATGTGTGAATAGAAATTTTGTTGGCCCAATTGTGCTGACCCATGTGACTTTTTCTGATCCAGTGCTCATGCGTTGACCTGCCTATGGTGTGCCTCCAATGCTTGACCACCAGATCTGGCCATCTGGCCATCTGGCACATTGATGGTGAATGCCCATGATGGATCTCCTGGCTTGAGCGTGTACATGATTATCTGAAATAAGTTAGAAAAATAACAAATGCTGGAGGCAGGAATCGAACCCCTGACCTCCAGCCTCTAATGTCCCGGAATCAAACGTGGCAACCACTAGGCCAAGTGGTTCTCGTTGTTAAAGAAATACAAAACAATTAATATATAAAAAAAAAGGTCAATGGATGATATAATAAAAAAAAACGCGCTAGATTTGAATGGACAAATGGTGGCGTGACACGCATCGTCCCTGTCCTGTGAACCGTTGCTAAAAACAAAGAAGTTATACCCACGGACGGAGGTCCGTCGCTACAAGTCTGTCTCATTCCAAAATCCTCTACAGGCCATGGAAATTCCTTCTAACACCATGGTTAGACTCTCCTTCCTCTTCTGGTCATAACTATAGCCATTACTAAGGCTGATTTTTCCTGAAACGAAAAGCCCTAAACCAAAGCTTGAAACCCTAACTATAGTGAATCACAATATAGGTCAGAAATGAAATTGGTTATTACAAAAAGCATGCAAATGATGTGTATACTAAGAATATGCAATTATTTCATGTTAACAATGCTTAATTTCCAGAATACGAAATCAAGAACAGGGCGGCTTCGTGAACGACTTACAGTGCTTGGGAAGGTCTGGAAACGCGTGATTTTGATTGATTTCACTTGTGGAGTGGCCAGGAAGAGATTGAGACAAACACCAAGCCTTGAAACTGCCTCTAGACTTGATTTCGATCTCACACTTTTTTGGTGTTTTTCCAAACTTTGTTGTTGCTCTCCAATTGACTTCCAACCCTTATTTTGGTCTGCACACGACCCTTATGTAATGTACAATGCATTAGGTTTGAATTTGCTGTCCAAATCTCTCTCTTTCAATGCTTGGATATTTGATTTGATTTCCTTTTACAACCTTCCAAATTTGGCTTGATTTGTAATCTTTTTGTACCCAATTGCTTTGATACGAGTTTGATATGGTGCAAGTTGTCCAATGAATCCTGAAATCATCAAAAGATCTTTGGTTTTCAATACTTTTGATTTTATTTGATTTTATTTGATTAAAAATGAATTAATTCAAATAAAAATCAAATTAAATAATAAAAATATGATATGGACACATGGGCAAGGATAGAGCACGTGGGCCATAATGCCAACTCAAAACAAGTGAAAAAGAATGGGCCCATTTGGAAAAATTTGAAGTTTTGGGGATAGTTGACTTTTGGCAATTTTGCAAAAAAGTACAACTTCAACAATGCATAACTTCTTCAATTTTGAAATTTTGGAGGTGTTATTAGATTTTTTAGAAAGCTTGAGATGTCCTCTAACCAAACCTTTTGGTCTCATCTCATTTTGATATTCCATGCTCAAGTTAGAAGCTTTGACAAAAAAGGTGTTTTTGTTGACTTTCAAAAATGACCGATAATGTCCAAATTCATAACTTCTTATGAGTGCATTTTTTGATCTTCGGAGATGCAGATGGATTGTAGGAAATTGCATATTCTTCAAAATGAGCTTTGGATGGGTAATTTCTCATAAAGTATGAGAAAGTTATGCTTGGTCAAAGTTGAGTTGACTTTTCTTACAAACCCCTAATTTAGCAACTTTTGAATCTTGATGAATTATGAGAAATCCTTGATGAATCATGCTCAACCCTTGATTAAATGATTAAATATACTTCAAAATTAGAATGTTGACAAAAAATCTTGAAGTTTGACTGTATGTAGGTCACAGTTGACTTTTGCCCTAGCATAGTCGATTTTTGGACCTTTGAGCAATGGACTGAGCAAACTTCCTCTGCAAGGCTTGAAACTTGTCATGGATGATCTTGAGAATATATTAGGACATTGGTGGGAACTTGGGGTCATTTGGACTCAAGGATCTTGATGCAACATGAAAACCTAATTTGGGGTAGACTGCCTTAGGAGAGAGCTTGTTTGGTCAACTCTTGGACTATTTTGAGCAACTTGAGGATCTTTCTTGCAATGCTTTTTGAGAAATATGGGAGGGCAAATTTTGGGGTACAACACACACCATGGCTAAGAAGATCCTACGGGTAGGATATTACTGGTCCACTGTAGAAGCTGATTGTTATCAGCACTCTCGAACTTGGCATAAGTGCCAAATCTATGTTGATAAGGTGCATGTGCCTCCGGTCCCCTTGAATGTTTTGACAGATCCGTGGCCCTTTGCAATGTGGGGCATCAACATGATCAGAGAAATCAGGCCCACCGCTTCTAATGGGCATCGCTTCATCCTAGTAGCTATTGATTACTTCACGAAGTGGGTTGAGGCAGCCTCTTTTGCCACGGTAACCAAGAACATTGTGGCGCGGTTTATCCGACATAATCTGATATGTCGATACGGAGTGCCAGAGAGAATTATTACTGACAATGGTACAAATCTCAATAACACGATGATCACCGAGCTCTGTAAACAATTCAAGATACAACATCACAACTCTTCTCCCTACCGGCCGAAGATGAATGGTGCTGTTGAAGCAGCTAACAAGAACTACAAGAAGATTATACAGAAGATGACGGTGACATACAAAGACTGGCATGAGATGATACCATTCACTCTTCATGGGTACCGTACCTCAGCACAAACATCAACAGGGGCAACACCTTACTCTCTGGTATATGGCATGGAGGCAGTCCTACCCATTGAGGTCCAAATCCCTTCTTTAAGGATTATGAAAGATGCAGGTTTAAACGAAGACGACTGGGTCTAGACCCGACTTGATCAACTGAATTTGATCGATGAAAAGAGACTTACTGCTATCTTCCATGGTCAAACGTATCAAAAGGGAATGATCAAGGCTTTTAACAAGAAATTCAGGCATCAAGAATATCAACTCGGGGATCTAGTGATCGAGCGCATCATACTGCCGCAAGGTGACCCGGGAAAATAGACTCCCACATACGAAGGGCCATTTATGGTTAAAAACATTTTCTCAGGTGGAGCCATGATTCTGAACACCATGGACGGTGACGACCTTCCTCACCCTGTCAACGCGGATATAGTGAAAAGATACTACGCATGATAAAAGACCCGCTAGGTTGACTAGCCTAGGAAAAAATAAGGGCTTCCCGGCGAACCAAAAGGATTCGGGAAAAAATAAGGGATGAAAATGAAAAAAATCTGTACACCCGGCAAGTCGAAAACCAGAAATGGCGACTTGGGCAAAAAAGGGTATCCCGGTGGACCGAAAACCCGGAAGGGCGGTCAAGGAAAAAGTTAGGGATGAAAAGCATATCACTATGTCCCATTGGATCACCCTGCGATCTGACCTCAGTATCAACTATCAAACTTAAACGGCATCAATCAATCTAATCAGCTTCGGACAAGCAGCAAAGTGAGGAGATGCTCGAAGGCATGGTGGCAATAGCGGATTTGAAACCCAATGGGATTGTTGCACATAGCTGTTTTCTTTTTGTTGTACACAATATTGTATATCTTTCATTTTTACAGCGGCGTTCTCTTACTAGAGCGTCAACTTCCTTGTACAAAAACACCTATTATAGGCCAACTTCAAAATTAATACAAGTCATTTTTACAAAACTATTTGTTTTTCTTTTTTGTTTTGTTTTTGCAAGAACGTCCAATGATTTATTCTTGACATATACACTTGAATATGATTGTTGTTCACAAATATTTGCATAGGAAAAGAAAGACAATTGCTCATAACTTAAGAAACAGGGACGAAAAACTAAAATGTCAAACCCGACAGTTACCCTTCCCAGCAGGTACCAGGGCAGAGACAACTTTGGAGCACAGCCATCAATACATGTGACCTTGTAACATCTTTATTCCCCACAGAGTAGAGGTAATCAAAGCCTTGATATCAGTTCTTTCAGAATGAGAAGTAATCTCCCTAGCCAGCGTCGCCCAAAAACCTGACATCTATATCCCCCGGCCAAATTTCATAATCACGAGTGGATCATCATAAATTTCTGACTCCCCAAGCAGAGTTTATTTCTATGGATACAGGAGCTCAATCCCCGACAGAGCCCATTACTTCAGCTATTGGAAATTCACATTCCAAGTTGTTCCCCGCAAAGTTATTCTCAAACAGAATCTCCCCTTGACAGAAGTACAGTCACTTCCATTCACCATCCCCAGCGGAAGTAGAAGAGCCATATTTCTCTACAACAGTCAGGAATTCTATTTTTCTCCAGCAGCGGTCAGGGATTTATTTTCCCGGACTCAGATACGTCACAACTAACATCTCATGCTCATACATCATGACATACACATACATATCACATACAACATAATCTCGTTTATTTTGAGAACATTATCTCACAATGCATTTCATGCATCACATATAACTAACCCTGTTATCTTTTCAGGAAAGACAGTTATCACCAACAATTCCAGCAGTTATACATGTCATATCTGCAGGAAACCAAGGAAAAATTAGTTCCCGTAACCAAACGGGTCAACTAATCTACATGATCAAACGAAGTGACCATACTACCCAGGTTCCTTCCCACAAGCCCTACTACCCAGGCTTTCATTTCAAAGTAACCCTACTACCCAGGTTCCTTCTCACAAGCCCTACTACCCAGGCTTTCATTTCAAAGTAACCTTACTATCCAGGTTCCTTCCCACAAGCCCTACTACCCAGGCTTTCATTTCAAAGTAACCCTACTATCCAGGTTCCTTCCCACAAGCCCTACTACCCAGGATTTCATTTCAAAGTAACCTTACAATCCAGGTTCCTCCCCACAAGCCCTACTATCCAGGCTTTCATCTCGAAGTAACCCTACTATCTAGGTTCCTTCCCACAAGCCCTACTACCCAGACTTTCATTTCAAAGTAACCCTACTATCCAGGTTCCTTCCCACAAGCCCTATTACCCAGGCTTTCATTTCAAAGTAACCTTACAATCCAGGTTCCTCCCCACAAGCCCTACTATCCAGGCTTTCATCTCGAAGTAACCCTACTATCCAGGTTCCTTCCCACAAGCCCTACTACCCAGGATTTCATTTCAAAGTAACCTTACTATCCAATTTCCTTCCCACAAGCCCTACTAACCAGGCTTTCATTTCAAAGTAACCTTACTATTCAGGTTCCTTCCCACAAGCCCTACTACCAAGGCTTTCATTTCAAAGTAACCTTATTATCCAGGTTCCTTCCCACAAGCCCTACTACCCAGACTTTCATTTCAAAGTAACCTTACTATCCAGGTTCCTTCCCACAAACCCTACTACCCAGGATTTCATTTCGAAGTAACCCTACTATCCAGGTTCCTTCTCTCTTATCTCCAGACAACAGGCCACAACACTGTGAGGCCTGGACCCGATTAGATACGATCGATTTCACATTTCCCCAGCAAGTTGTTGTACAGCTTGGACCCTGACCAGGTATACGTTCTACTTTCACCTCCTCAATCAGGAGATAATTCCCCAGTAGAGTAATGGACAATCGAAGCTCCTAGACTTTACTTCCCAGTGCATAAATCAACATTCCCCGGCAAAGTCCCCCTCAACAGTAGGTACAGAAATTCTCACCAAGGAATCCCTTACACAACCGATCTTTTCCGGATGGCATCTTTAAGCCCATTTCCGATATCACCAATAAATATTACTTCATACGAGTGAAAATTTCTGGGCACTCTAGTGTTCAATCATCTTCCACCTTAAGATCACGAAAGGCAAACCAGCCAATCTACATCCTCAGACTTAAGAAGATTGAACAAGGGCAACTGTTATACCCCAAAATTTGCCCTCTCATTTCTCAAAGGATCATCCTGGACTCTCAGGTTTGCTTCTATCAAGTTCCAAGTCTTGAATCATCACTTTTCAAGGAAATCATCCATAAGGGAAAAATGGTCAAAAGCACACTGAAAAGTCAAACTTTGACATTCATATCAAATCAAGTTTCAACAATTTTATTTCATCAAGACATGAGATTGGTTCATCAAAAAATCAGGAGTCGGAAGTTACTTTGAAAAAATAAAATTTTCTAAACATTTAGAAAATTTTCTAAGGGTTAAAAGTATATGATACTTCAGAACTTCTGAGCCAGCCTCCACGCAAGTGCAGTCAGAAGTTGCAAACATGGTTCATAACATGGTTCTTCAATTATAACATGACTCTTCAGCATATGGAGTTTACGTTTCTGATCTTCTGCGACCAGAACATCACCAAATACCAAAACCTCGTTTAAGCAACCTACTACGCTGCTGCATCACAGTCCTGCAATCAGCTGCTGACCCAATCCACGCCTGCACTTTCTCAAACCCCGTATTTGCATCAAATTAGCATACGAAAACTATGGTTAAAAAGAAATGAAACAGTATACCAAAAAGGTTTGAATCCCATTTGTTTCCCCCAAAAAAACCACAGTAAACCCATCTATAAATAATTGGCTCCATCACACGTTCAAGGGGCTGGCTTTTGGCAAGAGAGAATTGTCAAAAAGAGAGAAAAGAAAGCTGTGAAACCTTCATAAAAAAAATCCAGAATTCCCAAACAGAAAAACCAAAACCCTTGTTATCCCATTTGAGTCAAAGAACTTGGAACTTTTCTCTTTTGTTGCTCTTGCTGACTCAGAACATCTAAAGGCATCAGTCCAAGTTCCAAACACACGTTCCAGGTTCAAGGTAAGTCTTTCTGACTTTGCATCTTTTCATTCAGAACATCATTAAACATGTAAATATCACAGTATTGATGTTTGCCTATATCATTGCATGAGTAGGAAAAAAAATTGTAGATCAGTATTTCTTGATTAAGCATAGGCTTAGGAGTAGGATTAGAACTTCTATAAATTGTTGTGCTCTTATCCCTCTGATTTGTGGTTTGATTAAGAACTAAATAATTTGCTGATGGTTGATTAATATGAGAAAAGAGTTGAAATACAACACATAATTTTTGATGTTTCCACTCACTTATTTAACACATAGAACTTCTAATGCGTACTCACTGTTTTAGTGTAACACAGAGCTTCTGACTTTTAGCCAACTGTCTGAATACCATCCAGAACTTCTGTATTTTCCCTCTAACGTTTCTTGCAGGACCTCAGAGTTTGCCAATCCAGAACTTATGATGCCCACTGACGTTTCCTTCTGACTCACAGCACTCCTGGCATCAGAACTTCTGATTTTATTTGTTTTGTTTGTAGCAGCACGCTGATTCTAATCTCATCCATTTCCTTTCTTATCACTTTTAATATTAATATTCTTTTTATCAATATAAAAAAGACATAAAAATATTTTCTTTTTACTAGCTATTTCATCTTTTTTTATTCGTTAAGACAAAAAACCTTTTTTAAGCAAGTCCTTTTTCTTTCTTGCTTTATTATTTCAATATGGTTGTAATAAACAATTAGGATTTATTTTCTTGCAAACCCCCCCCCATTCTTAAATTTGTACACCCCATCCCCCTAATGATTGTAATAGCGTAGAATCTTTACTTTCCGCAGTTTTATTGCTTTCATATATTGGTAGTAACTAGAGTGTGTATGGCAAGATATGAAATAGACAAATAAATCACCCTAACCAAGACTAAAATGCATGCAATTAAACACACTTGCACACTGGCACCTTTAGGGTAATCCTACTTTATGACCTATCGGAAAAATAGTCATGTCCCTCGAACATGGGCGTTTTAGCAAAGACCCTCGATAAAAGATTGTAGTCCCTCGATGACCCTCAATGTTGCCTTCGGTAAACGATCTAGTCCCTAAAAACGACATTGCTAAAACGTCCCATAAGTTTCTTTCTATGACTATACAAACGTCTCGCGTCCGTCCCTTCACATCCAACGATGGGGCTTCTTACCAAATCAATGGTAAGATAGCAACATCTAAAGGAGGAGGAAAAGAACATCTAAGACCTTTGAGTAGGTAGATTCGCTCCTAGTGGATCGCTTGCTCACAACAAAAACATTTCATACACCAACACTCTCATTTTGAAACATTTTCGAAAAACAACACTTTGCACGCGTTCTTATAGAGACGAGAATCATTACAAAGACACCTTTTCAAAATCACTTTCAAAAACACGTTTCACAAACACATCTTTGAACTATTTTCCAAACAAACACTTTGTACGCGTTCTTATAGAGACGAGAACCATTACAAAGATGTTTTCAAGATACTTTCAAAACCCACACCACAAGCACATTCAAACAAAAGCAAGTGATCTAGCGAGTAACTAAGAGCCCATGGAAAACCATGGATGAAAAGGGTGCTAACACCTTCCCTCTTCATAATCTACCCCCCGAACCCAAGAAAACATCTCTAAAGGTCTTTCTGTGCTTTTTCACCTTTCCTTTTGGATAAAAGAAAAGTCGGTGGCGACTCTTGCTAAACCGCAACATTTGCGAATACAAACGCAAAACAAAAAGTCAGTTCTCCCACTGTATCACACATATTTTTAACATCAGTATAAGCCAATGAGTTATAGAATCCCTGAGGTATACAAAATACACATTCTGGTCTCTCTTTTATTATATTTATCTTAATCTTTATTTTATTTTAGTTTTAGTCTTAGTTTCCCCTTAATCAATCATTTTATTAGCCTTATATTTACAAAGAGACAATAGATTACAATAGGTTGACATTGGTCTCTATGGGTTCGACAATCTTTTATATTACTTCGATATTTCCATGCACTTACGGATGCATCAAGTTTTTGGCGCTGTTGTCGGGGAACAACATTCAATATTGTTATTTCTATTGTTGTGCCGTATAGATTAAGGAACTTTTACCTTAATTACTATGTATCACCCAAATTTTTTCTACAACTCCTATTCTCAGTATTTTGATGAATCACACGAATCCCATAAATACAACCTCGAAATACTTATGGAGGATTTCAATGCATCACAAACTCACTCTTACCCAAATTACCTCAATCACTAATCCCAACATTTCGAGGAGTCGCAAGAATCCCATAAATTCGATATCGAAACATTAATGCAGGATTACAATGCAACACTAACTTATCCTCAACCAAATTTCCTCTATAATCACCACGCCCAATATTTTGAGGAGTTGCAAGAATCCCAAAATTCCACTCTCGACACATTAATGGAGGGTCTCACTGCGACACCAACTCACTCTAGGATAAAAACCATTATGATAGAGCGCTTTGTGGAGACACAAAATGCGATGCAAACACACTTTGAGGAACCTCTAGAATCCCATAATTTAAACTCGAAACATCAATGGAGGATTTCAATGTAATGCTGACTCACTCTATGCTAGAATCTATGATTGAGCACTTTGTAGAGTGACTTGAATCACTTTAGTTCCCTTTTTACCCATAAATATGAGGAAGCTTTCCATTATTCATATATGCTGGAGGCCACAATTCTTGTTTTAATTAGATTTTATTATTTTTAATCTTTTGTTTGTTCTGATTGTATGAAAGCTTGAACAGGATCAAGGCATTTTTTGTTTCATTTTCAGCACAACTACCCTAGTCAAATAGTCAATTCACCTTGTGAGTGTGTGAACTTTTGTTAACCCCTTTTGACCCTTTTTATCAATGTCCATGTTGTTTTTGATAAATGCTTGTCAATTAATGTTTGGTTCATCTTTTTGTATGGATATTGATTCTTTGTTTTCTTGAAACCTTAACTATAATTTATAGTTTGAATTTTTGCCTTGCCTTAGAAAGTAGGGAGTATTCACATTATGATATGGTTAAATTCAAGTTGGGGAGAGAAATGTTTATGTGCTTATGTTGTGATTTCTACGAGGTTGTGAAAAAAAACAAAAAGTGAAAAAGAAAGAAAAGAAAAAGAAAAAAAATTGAAAAAGCTTTGAAAAATAAAAACAAAAAGAGTAGAATAATGTTGTGTTAATAAGTGGTGTGTGTTGGTTTGAGAAATTTGGAATGAAGAAGAAGTTTGATTGAAATTATTTTTGCTTGAGTCTTTGTGAGTTTATCACTCCCTTAGGTTAAGGAAAGTTTTTGTTTCGATTATTTTTAGGATTTATCCCTTGTTTATTAATCAAGGCATATTACAACCTTAAAAAGCCCTTGAGATTCTTGCCTTTGTATCTTCAATATGAGTTTTTGGATGAATGCAAAATTTATTCTATTGTTTGCAAGATTGTGGATGAGTGTTTTTTAACCCTCACCTTTGTGTGTTCTTCATCTATCGATGGATTTTTACTAGGTGTGATTCATGATAAGCTTGTTTTGTTTTAGAATGTTTAGTATGATTTTTGTACTTAGGATTTGTTTCGTTTACATATTGTCGTTATGGGATTATGGTAAGTATTTACCTTGTGTGTGCATTTTTGTTTGAACCATACATTTGTTTTCCGTTTTAAAACTTGTTGATTCATGATATTTTGGTTGATTACTTTTGGTTCTTTAAGTTGTTTGAGGACAAACAAGTTCAAGTTGGGGAGAGTTCAATAAGTGTAAATTGTAACTATTTTTGTATATACTTTTTGTTTCACTTATCGACTCTTTGTTGTTAATATCGTTGAATAAAACCTACTTTTGTGTAAATATGTTTAGTTTGTGTTTATTTGTGTTTTTGTGTACATAGTGTACCGTTTAATATTTTTCCATTAATTTTGTAGGTATTTGTTTCATTTTTGGGAATTGACAAATAAGGTGTCGAAGGAACGGCTCTAGATGTGCGTTTTCATAATAAAAGACCAATTTTGGGAAGTTTTGTCCAGGAGACCCCGCTTAGCACGCAGAAGGGCACTAAGCATGAGTGCGCTCTGCGTATTTTGTAGCGCGCTGCTTGCGTTTTTACATTTTGGCAGAAGCATTGTTTTGAATCCCGCTTAGCACGGATAACGCACTTAGTGCGGTTTAGGGCGGTTTGAAATAAAGAAGTCACGCTTAGCGCGCCAGGCCCGCTTTGCACGGTCTGCTGAGATTTGTTTAAGAACTTTAGATTTAGTTCATTTTTAGGTTATGGTTTTGGGGATGTTTTTTCTCCCAGCTCCATCAACTTCCAATTTTGTTAAGATTAACTTAGATAACAACTATGGAGCTTGCGTACAAATGATCTAGGGTGGATTGCTCTTCGATCGACGTTGTCAAACTGGTAGATTTATGGTTCATTTGTCTTTTTCTTTGTGTATTCTCTATTGGTTGGGTTTGTATATGTATTTTCTTTGAACTCATGTATATTTGTCACCCTTAGCATTATATAAAACTTACTTTACAAATCTTTGTCGATTGTTATCCTTGATTTTTTCTCTGTGCTAGGGATTTGAGTTGCTATAGACATATATTGCTCGAATTCTTATCTAGGATGATTATCTAATAGTGTGTGAATTCTATAGATAGATTTAGCATTGTTATTCTCTTAGGGTGTATGTGATTAATGCCTCTATGTTGTTTGTGTCGCTCTAAGAGATCTTCGATGCAAGCGAGCACGAATAACTTCAATGTCGTTAAGGTTGGTTGAGAGATTGTTGCCGAGGTATTACATTGGATATTGTGTTTGACACGTGGTGACATTGATGAATATTTTAGGTTTAGTATAACAGGTCGATAGGTTTAAGTATGCGAGAAGTAGTATATATGTATGCTTGATAAGTTATTCCTTTTTCCTTTTTATACATTTATTTTCTGTTGATACTTTTCCTTTCAACCCATTTATCCCCAAACTCATTAACAAGATATTTATTGAATGGCATTTCAATTCACCAATCTATGTGGACACGATAAAATATAACCTAAATATCACTCGATAAATTAATAACTTACTTTTTGCTTGCCACTTTACCACTTCCAACAATACTCTTCCAACACGCCGCCTTTAATATCTTTCTAAGTACGACATTCAATATCATATTCAGACAACAACACCTGCCAACGGGAAATTCTCCCAATAAAAGTAGGTTTTTCAAAGATATACTTAATTGGATCCATTTTGGATATCAATAAAGTAGTATGGTTCACCATATACTGTCGCATACGCTTTGTGCCACAGGCCAAAACACAACATGTCTTTTCAAGCATAGAATATCGTGACTCACAGTCAGTAAACTACTTTCTCAGATAATAAAAGGCATATTATTTTCTTCCTGTTTCATCTTACTGTCTCAAAATACAACCCATAGATTTATCCAACACAGTCAGGTACATAATCAAGGGTCTTCCTTCAATAGGAGGAAGCAGGATAAGAGGTTCAAACAGATACTCCTCAATGCTTTCAAATGCCCTTTGGCAGTCATCCGTCCATATGAAACCTTGATCTTTCTTAAGAAGCTTGAAGATTGGTTCACATGTTATAGTCATGTGGGAAATAAACCTAAAGATGTAATTTAGACGCCCAAGGAAGCCTCTAACTTGTTTTTTAGTTCTTGGGGCATGCATTTCTTGATGGCCATAACTTTATCATGATCAACCTCAATTCATTTTTGGCTAATAATGAATCCCAACAATTTTCCTGAACAAACGCCAAAAGTACACTTATTCAGATTCAAACGGAGAAGATACTTCCTCAAACGCTGAAACAACTTCTACAAGTCTTCCAAATACCCCTCCTCGATCTGAGATTTGGAGATCATATCATCAACATATACTTCAATTTCCTTATGCATGAGATCATGGAATAGGGTTGTCATAGCCCTTTTGTATGTTGCACCAGTGTTCTTCAACCCGAAGGGCATCACTCTATAACAGAATATTCCCCAGGGTGTGATAAACGTTGTTTTTTCCATGTCCTCATGAAGCATCTTAATTTGATTGTATCCAGAAAATCCTTCCATGAATGATAATACTTTGAATTTTGTTCTACTATCTACCAACATATCAATATGTGGTAACGAGAAATCATCTTTTGGACTTTCTTTATTCAAATTTATATAATCAACGCATATGCAGACTTTTCTGTCTTTCTTAGGTACTGGAGCAGTATTTGCAATCCACTGACGTCACAAGAAAACCAGCATCAATTTGTTTCAAGACCTCCTTTTTAATCTTCATTTCCATGTCGGGATGAGTTCTTCACAACTTTTGCTTGATAGGCGAACATTCTGGCTTCAATAGTAAATGATGCTCCACTATATCGATGTCTAACCTAGGCATGTCTTGATAAGACCAAGCAAAAATATTCACATATTCCTTTAATATCACAATCAACATTTTTTTCACTTCAGGATGAAGCAGTTCCCCAATCTTGACTTCTTTCAAATCTTCCTATAAACCCAAGTTTATTGTTTACAACGACTCTTTATACGACTAAATGGTATTCTCCTCGCTCTCAAGCAACCGAGAAACCTCTTCTGGAATTTCATCAAATTCTTCATCTTCAGCCACATACACGGGATATTCAAAGTTGGGAGAGGGTGCAACGTCATTGTATTCAATGGGTTTTTTAATTAATCTGCACATATGATTATGATTGATATTAGAAACTAACAAATGTAACAAGTGATTGTGCATATTCAATTTCAATTATTATTTATTGTGAAAAGTTTTTTTTTTCTGATTAACAATTTCTAAGAAAAAACAGAAAACAAAAGCAGGATTGGAAATCAAAAATAACTTTTATTCATGATTTGAAAATCCAAAGACGCACCCATACAATACAGTTTTCAGCTTGGGCCGAGTGAAAGGACTTTTGAAAAACAAGCAAAAAAACAAAACACTTCGAAATATGCTTGCAAGTAGGAACATCAACAGTGATCCAATTCTGGATCTTAACTCCATGCGTCACAAAGTTTGGCATCTTTATTTTCGGCTCATTCTCAAGGACAGCATTGGCCTCTGGAGTAATTGGATAAAGATATCCTGCACTGTGGAAGATATATTGATATTTGCTGAAGGCAGACTTCAGCTTCATAACTTCATTCTTCAGGGAGAAACCCAAACCAGTCCTATTTTTGTTCACATGTGGATCAATAACTTGTCCCCATATATTGCTAGGGCCTTTTTGTACTACCTGTTGCACATATCTAAATGAGGTGATGGAATCTTCATTCTTCCTTATATTATCAATCGATAAAGCTTGGAATTGGGTCCCAACAACGGCTTCATCAACTTCTATAATGCTAAAGGAAAAAAATTAGATACCAACAGAGCTTGCTCACCATTCATAATAACTATCTTCCCTTCATGGACAAATTTCAACTTTTGATCCAGAGTTGATGTAATGGCCCCTGTATCATGGATCCAAGGTCGTCCTAATAAACAGCTAAAAGTTGGGATAATATTTGTGATACGGTGGGAGAACTGACTTGAAGGTTTTGCGTGATCGCAAATGTTGTAGTTAGCAAGAGTCACCACCGACTTTTCTTTTATCCAAAAGGAAAGGTGAAAAAGCACAGGACCTTTGAAATTATTTCTTGAGTTCGGGGGGTAGATTATGAAAAGGGAAGGTATTAGCACCCTTTTCATCCATGGTTTTCCATGGGCTCTTAGTTACTTGCTAGATCACTTGCTTTTTGTTTGAAATTATGCTTTGTGTGGTTTTTAAAAGTATTTTATAAAGAAGCCATTGTTTAGGAAAACTTTGTAATGATTCTCGTTCGTAAGAATGTATACAAAGATGTTGATCTTTTGAAAATGTTTTCAAGTTTTGTAAGATGTTTTGAAAGTGTAAGTGTTTGTTTTGAAAATAGCAAGGATGTTTTGTTTTGAAATTGAGCAAGTAATTATGAGAACTTTACCTACTCAAAATTCTTTTTTATTCATTTTCTTTTCCTTTGACATTGTCATCTTACTATTGATTTGGTAAGTAACCCTATCTTTGGATGTAAACGAGACGGGCGTGGGTCATCGTATAACCATGATTAGAAATGTTGCAAGGTATCTTAGCATTCTCTTTTAGGGACTAAGATCATTTGAAAGGCAACATAGGTAGCATCATCGAGGGACTATGATCTTGTATTTTACTTGTTTTTGCTAAGATACCTCACATGCGTAATATGGCCATTTTGTAAGGCAACCAAGTGGATTTACCCTAGGGGTGCTTGTGTGCAAATGTATTTTTTCATGCTTGATTTTGTCTTTGATTATGGTTTTCTAATTGATTGGTTTTAGTCTTTCCATTCAAATCCTAATTACTAGCATTTGTATATAAAAGCGATAAATTGCGAAATTTTAAAGTTACTACGCTATTACAATACTTGTGGGAGGGGGTGTAAAAATTATAAATGGGGATTGCAAGAAAATAAACCTAATTAATCTATTACAACCATATTGAATTGGTACAAGAATGGAAATAAATAATATACAAAAATGAATAAATATACAAGAATGTGAATGTGAAGAAAATGGATATTTTGTTTGATTTTTTAGAGAAAAGGGGTTTTGAGTTTAACCTAATTAACTAAAGGGGAAAATAATTAATTAAAAGTAAAACTTATATTTACTAGGAAAAGAAAAATAAATAAAACCCTGATCTATTAATTGATTAAAAAAAGAAAATTAAATTTGTAAAAAGAACATTTTTGGTATTTTTTGTCTTAAAAATAAATTATAGTATTATAAAATATTTTTGATCTTTTTATATTTTAAAATAAAATATTTAAAATGGTGTAAAAGGAAATAACTAAAACCCTATTTTTAATTAAATTTACAAGAACAATTAGTAAAATAAATAAAGTATTGATTAAATAAAATAATTTTTTGTGTAAAAAATAATTAAACTTTATAAAAATATTAATCTAATGTTTTTATATTTTTTCTGATTTTTTTTAATATTAGATAAAATATTTAAGAAAATAAATAAATGAAAATAAGAAAAAGAAATAAAAATGGGCCAGGGGCTGTGTAAGTGAAACAGGGGGTTAGCAACAAGAAGAAAAAAAAGGCCCAAGGGAGGCCCAGCGCATGCTAAAAAAGTCAAAATGTATGAAAAATGGAGAAAAAAAACCCAAAAGGGTACCACTGGGGCTCGAACCCAGGTCCCTCATGTCATAGGCGCGCGCTTTTACCACTGGGGTGGCTATATATCTGTTTATATAAATCAAACCATAAATATATATGGCAAACATGTTCCTAAGGCCAACTTCATCTTCAACCTCACGCCCAGCCAGAACCTCTATAACTTATTCAAATCTCAACAAAAATGAAAACTGTAAACATGAAACTTGTAGCAAATTTCCTCACGATTTCAGAAATGCAAAGCAAAATAATTACAGATCAAAGATAAGCATGAATTTTAATGGTCCTATTCTGAACCCTAAAGATCTCAGAAACTTCAATCTTAAAATTCTCTAAGCTCAAGCAAAATTAATGGAAATTATGGACATGGTTAGCTTTAGGGAAATGATATCTACATGTTTCATTCATAAATAAATCATTGATGATGCCTGTATGAAAAGTTCCAAAGTTAAAAAACTTACCTTGCAAGAGGGTATCAGGTTTGGAGTTTGAGAAGCTTTCAGTGAGTTCCAATGATTGGGTTAGCTTCATCAAGTTCCCAGGAAGCTAATGGGATGCTTAGCTTGAGTTGAAAGTACCTGAGGAGTTCTGGAGAAGTCCAAGTGCAAAGCTCTATTTTTGAAAATGGAGGATGGTGTTAATGGTGTTACAGTCTTGTAACAGGGTGTGGGATGAGTTCTAAATTATGTTTAGAAACTTTAGGAACCTAAAGGCTTGAAAACGCACGAGGGAGATGTGAGTTTCAAACTTTTGGTCAGGTTGGGCAACAATGGAGGTATGTCAAACAGTTCTGATCTCTTGGTGTTTTTTAGGGGTCAAGCATGCGTGAGTTTTGTGGCAAATGGTTTGTGCATCTATAAGTAAAAGGTCTTGAGTGCATTGGTAAGTCAAAAGTACAAGTTACAAGCTATTTGCTATGTTACTTGGTTTTCAAGAAAAGTGGGAAACCAAGTTTCAATGTGTAGTACAAGCATGGCTGGGTGATTGTAAGTGTCTAAACCATTTCTCTTATGTTATGATACATGTATGATCAGAAGAGAACAAGTGCAAGGCCCAAGAAAAAGTTTTGTGCAAAAAGTCACTTTATCAAAATGGCAATATGCACTTTCTTCCCAAAATGGATATAAAGCATGGCCTTGCATTGAATGCTTGAAATGAGACCTCTAACAACTCTGCAAGCAATTAATTATGGAGTGCCTAAAAAGTTTGAGGACTTCAAAGTAGATTTTATGCAGCATAACTTTCAATTTGAATTTTGTTCATCACAAAATGACTTGTAATTCAAGTGATAAAACCCTAACTTCATCTTTTCGATTCTCCCTACTAAAAAATGATATCAAGGATTTCTTAGAAATTTTGGAAAGCTTGCAATGTGCTATACGACCCATCTTTGAATCACTTTTGAAAACTCCCCTTGGAACTATATGAAAAAGTGCCATGAAGTTGGGTCAAAATCCTGACCAAATTAGGGTAAAATTTCACTAAGTGTTTTTGTTTCATGACCATGTATTCTTAAAATTATAACTTGAGATCCAAGCACTTTAGGAAAGAGTTGTGTAAATTAAAGTTGTAGATTTCATGGAAATCTACAACTTTCATTTTGGAAGTTTCTCTTGAATCATCTTGCATCATGGTGAAAACTTTGTTCAAATTTGTGAAAAAACATGAAATTTTCAACACTTAGAAAAATTTCTAAGTTTGAAAATTTTGACTTTTCAAAATGAAATCTTGACTTTTTGATTTCTTGATGAATAAGTTTCATATTTTGACATGTTTTGATGAATTGTGATCTTTGGCATTTGATTTTGACCAAAAAGTCAAAGTTTGACTTTTCAGTACACAATTGACTTTTGATCAGTTGACTGAAAATTCATCTGTCAATCCATTGGACTTGAGCAATGTTTAGAGACATGTTATTAGGTCAAAATGATGCAATTGGACTCTTGAGATAATTCCTTAAACCAATTGATCATTTTCTAGGTCAAAAATCAGAAATTGCCCTTTCCCAGTCAAAACCCTAATTTTGACCATTTTGCCCTTTTGAAGATTTGATCCAATTTCTTGAGGAATTGTGATCCAAACTTGATCAAATGATACATATGAGTTTAAAATGTTGATGTGGATAAAAAATTGTGAAGTTTGACTGTAAATTGGCCATAATTGACTTTTTCCCCAATACAGTTGATTTTTTAGGTCAACTGCTCAATTGACTGAGCAAAAGTGTGATCCAAAGCTTGAAAATTGACATGAGTAAACTTGAGGGTCCATAATGATCTATGAAAGTCATATAGGGTATTGGAAGTTCAAATATCCTTGTGTAATCTCAAACCCTAATTTTGGTCATTAGTGCTTAAGAAGGTGTCTTGAGTTGATCAACCCTAATGCAGTCTTGAGCCAAAGGAGATCTTGTGAGTAAATTATTGATAAGTGAGAGGGAAAATTTTGGGGTACAACAATATCAATAACCTGAAAAGTAATTTGAAACATGTGCGGACCTATATGAATGTGTAAGTCCACCTCTCTAATGAAAGATTTTCTCAATCCATCAAAAGCTTTTACTATAATGCCACTTGGATGCATATGCGTTCCTTGGTACTTAAGTTTCATGAGAGTGCTCCTCGGTATGACATTCAAAGCATATCCATTGTCTATCAGCATATTGGACAAGGAGTAATTCTTACAATTCATATATATATATATATATATGCAGAGCCAAATTATGGTTTCGTCCTTCATCGGGTAATTCTTCATCACAAAAGCTCAGATTGTTACAAGACATAATATTGCCCACAACACTTTTAAACTGATCAAGAGATACATCTCTTTCAACAAAAAACTTATCCAACACTCTCATCAATGATTCCCGATGAGCAAAGGAGTACTTCAACAAATATAGAATGAAGATCTTAGATGGGGTTTGCATCAATTGGTCCATAATCTTGTAATCACTCATCTTAAAGATCTTAAATAGATCATCAACATCCTTCTCCATGGTAGCACCATTGGATTCTCCTACCACCTTCTTAGGCTCAGCATAAGTCTCAACAACCTTTTTTCCAAGATCAACACATTCTCGAATGGTAGGAGAAAAGACACGACCACTACGGGTCACTCGACTGGCCTCAACTATATTCTCAACATGGGTCAAAGGTTGGATTGAAACTTCCACACAGTCCACCAGGATAGTTGCATTGTATTTATAAGGTATAGCTCTATCTGACTGGTAGGGAACAACATCGGGAAAACAAACAACCACCGGAGCTACAACAAGTCTGCCGTAATATGCAATCTCTACAGTAGCGGGAACATTAAAATATGGTACAATGACATTCACTCATGCCTCTTCAGCATATCCAGAAGTTACATAACCATTATCAAAAAACATACCTTCATCAGAAAGAAATAATTCATCAGCAGAAACATACTAATCATTAGACATGGCCTCAACATAATAGTATTCAATCATCTTAACTCCATTATAATCATCTTTGTTTCCTGTGACTCTGATAGTACCTTTATCTAGTAACAATTAAACACCTTTTCTTACAGCAGAACAACCACGGGAGTCCCTACAACAGATCTGACAGGACCCATAATGATGTACCTCATGACCATCCATGTGACAAAATATGGTGTGCAGCTGTACCAAATCATCATCCATATAGTTTACATTAAAAATACGGAATTCGTAGAGACAACCATAAACCATGTTCGCTTCTTCTTCATATTCATCCCTTGGTCTAATTATATGGATAAGGCCTTCATATATCATCTCCTGGAGATCGGATCTCACTTTATCACATCCACAAATATCTTCCTTGTAAATGCAACAAGCTGCATGGTCATGTGTATAATATCTAAACTCACAAAGATCAACATGCATCTTTACCAAATCACCACTTACCAAGTTTATTTTAAAAATTTTGAATTCTCCTAGACAACCAGAAACCATATTCACAGTACCTCCACGCATGGGCAGTGGATTAACTTATACATTGGGACAGATATCTTTAAAAGATGATAGACCAAACCTTACCATCTTCTGCACTTCAGCCTTCAACGGATAATAGTTTTCAATATTGTTCCCCTGGGCTCCTTGATGAAAAGAATAAGGTTGATCAGTTTTATAATACCATGGAAATGTTGGAGGTACAGTAGGGGAGACCTAGTGATAACGCGAAATTATATCATATATTCAACTTGACTCGCATGCAGTTTCGTTTCATTTTCATTCATTTTTATCTTGTTATGCCGATATTTCTATTTAATTTCAGGTATTTACATTCCACAACGCCTACATGAGAAAAGGAGAAGAAATGGATTAAAAATCACAAAGTTGCAGAAAGTAGCAGAAAAATTCATATCAGAAGGTTGTGACGGTCGTCACAGCTTCTTGATGATCGACACATGCAAAATATGTGTTCCCCTCAGCACACATGTTATGACGATCGGCACATGTTAAAATATGTGTGCCCCTCGGCACACACGATGTTACGGTCGCCACAACTTGGAAGTTTGTGTGCCCCACGACACACAAGGTATGCCCCTCGCCACTGGCTCTTTTATGCGCCATGTATTTTGTTCTTTTGGTTTTCTCCACGTCTTCTTCACGTAACCACTCATGAAGCCCAACTTCCTATTATCACCCCATGATCTTTTCAACTTCCTATTTTTTCACTTCTTTCTTCACTTTCTCCATTATCTTCACTACTTCTCACATAAAGCTGGAAGTAACTTCTATTTTATTTATATATATATATATATATATATATATATATATATATATATATATATATATATATATATATATATGTGTGTGTGTGTGATCTTAGGAATTAGTTTTAGGAATCCAAGTTTTGTACGCGGAAGTGCATCATAGTTTTAGGAAGCATATTACTCATGTAAAAGTTGTAGTTTCTCACATTGAGGAACTACCACACCATTATTGTAGGCCTATATTCTATGTAACCCTTGGATCAATCTTGTCGACATTATTCAAAGCTCTATTCAAGTTTCAAGATTTATTTCGTTCATAGTTTTATTTAAGTTTATCTCATCGGCTTTACTTCCAAGTTTATTTATTTGCAATTATTTTAGTTTCATGTTCTTATAATATTGTTTTATCATTACAAATCTAAATATGCCTATGTTCATTGTTAATGATTATAATTGCATATTTGTTTCTTTAAGTATGTTCGGATGAATTACTTAGAGTCTGATATGTGAGAACCGTCGTTTCTGACGGGACTCGGTAGTAAGTTGTCTTAAAATCTGTTTGAAATTCAGTTTCAGTCTTTGTTTTTAAACTTAATTTAAATAGATTTGTCACGCGAGTGAGAGTTTACTTAATATGATTTTGCCACGAGAGTGGAAAATTAAATAAGGTTTGAGTCGGCACTACGAGAGCGTGGGGTTCGTACCAGTTAGTAGAAACTAGGCATTAATCCTAAACACAGCAAGAGCGCTTTAGGATTAATTAGAACTTGTTCAGTTTTCAAAACACATTCCTTAATTAAAATGAGCGAGCGAGGATAAAATCTCATAGTTAAGGAATGCGGATTTATTCAAAACCATGAGAGTGTGAGGTTCAGTCTTTAAAGTGATATTTTCTACTAAACACATTTTTAACATCAGTATAAGCCAACGAGTTACAAAGTCCCAGAGGTACGCGAAATACACATTTTGGTCTCTCTTTCATATATATTTCCTTAATCTTATTTTATTTCAGTTTTAGTTCTTAGTTTCCCCTAAATTAATTATTCATTAGCCTTAGCTTTACAAAGAGACAATAAATTACAGTAGGTTGACATTGGTCTTTGTGGGTTTGACAATCTTTTATATTACTTCGATATTTTCGTGCACTTGCGGATGCATCAAGTTTTTGGCGCCGTTGTCGGGGACCAATAGTGAACATTGTTATTTATGTTGTTGCACCATATAGACTAAGGCACTCTAAACTTAATGAATATGTATCACACACATTTTTTCTACAACTCCCATTCCCAGTATTTCGAGGAATCACTCTTCACCAAATTAACTCAACAACTACCAATCCCAACATTTTGAGGAGTTGAAACAATCCCATAAATCCAATCTCGAAACATTAATGGAGGATTATAAAGCGATGTTAACTTATCCTCAACCAAATTTCCTCTACAATCACCACGCCTAATATTTTGAGGAGTGTTGTATCCCAAAATTTGCCCTCCCTTTTTTTCAAGAAATCACAACCCTAGGGTTTTTCTCAGACACTCAAGATTGGCTTAGGAATCGATCGGACAGGTTTTCTCCTATGGCAGTAAATCAAGAATTAGGGTTTCTCTCGCATTTCTCATAAGAAACTGAATTCTCAGAAATTCAATTAACTGTCACATGTCTTCACACTTTTTCAAGTTTACTGAAAGGTTACTGGTTGTTCTCAAGGTCTGTTTATCTGGGACAAGAAATGAGAGTTGAGACTGTCATTTGGAACATTCAGGTTTTGTCTGATCCAGGTTAACCAGATAATGTGCGTCTGTTAAGACATTTGCTTTGTTAATGGAATGAAACGTTTGCTTGTTTATTGGAATACACAGTGCATATTTTGATTGGAATGTTGTTGAAAGGTTATGAGATTACAGAGTTTTTTGGATTACTTGGAATTTAAGTTATCTGTATTGGAAATATTGGAATGCAGTTTCAGTTATTTTAATCAGGAATCTTAAAGAATCAGCGAAGACTTGAGGAGAGAATTGCAAGATATTGACAATAGAAGATTTTATTGGATATCAGATTGTCTCACAAAGATTTTTCATTCATTTCAAATGTTGTTACAAAAAATAATTTATTATTCATATGCTTTAGGTTCTTACAACTTATAGTACTTGAAAAAATAACTTATTACTACAAAATGAAAAAATCTCTCTAAGTTACAAATCTAAGCCTAAGTTTCCATTGCTCCCGTGCTCGCCACAAAGTCTCCTGCTTCCTCTGCTTTGTCATCGTCCAATTTACGCTCACATGAAAGAAAGACAAAAAAGGATTAGCACAGTTGATTGAGCATCAAGCAAGAATTTTCAAACAAAAAGAAAGAAAAAAATTTTCATCATTAAAGTTTTCCGTTTGGAATCATAGTGCTATTTTTCATCACGTTTTTATTTTCATCTTTGCAAATCACAAGAAGATTGCTCTTCTTGGTTCACAAAGAGAAAAATAAAAAAATGCAAAAGAAGAATGCAAAAGCAAATTTGTTCAAATGCAAACATATGCAGCAAGACAGTAACAATGCAGTAACAACATGCCAAGTAACTCAGCATTGCAAGCAAAAAAAAATTTGTTCAAATGCAAATAAGGCCAAACTGGATGCAAACTGAACCAAGGCAAACTGAAACATGTTGTCCAAACAGCACAAGCAAGGCGCCAAACTGTACATTACAAAGTAAGCAAACTAAACATTGCAACATTACAAAGTAAGCAAACTAAAAATTGCAACATTACAAAGTAAGCAAACCAAACAATGCAGCAAGCTAGAAAGTACAACGCAGCAGGCCAAAAGTACAAAGAGGGTAAACCAAATAACAAGCAAAAGGCTTGTCACAGCTTTATCATCATTTCCCAAGAAATAAGGCAAACTTTTCAGAAAAAGCGGTAGAAAAGCAAACTGCTTTAATATTGAGAGAGAAAGAGAGAGCAGAGATATCACCTTTTTGAGATTGTACAGTTGGCTAAAAAAATCTGTCACAAGTTATAATACCATCAAACAGCAAGAAGAATAAAAGAGAGAGCATTTTTGTCAAAAAACTGCAACAATCTCCAAAACACTGCCTACCAGTTTCAAACACAAAAAACTAGCCAAGCTCCCAAAAACCTGTATAATAGTTCAAACCCTATAGCTCACAAAAAGAAAGACAGGCCTGAAGCTGCAAGACACAACTCTCCCAAAACCTGTAAAACCATATGACAGTTTCACACCACATCCAAAAACCTGTTAGCAGAACCAAACAGCAGAACCAAACTGCACAACCAAATAAACCACAAAACCTGCAGATTACAAGCTGCAAAACAAATACACAAAACCTGTCCAACAAATAGCAACATTTCAAAAATGGCCAACCAGCTGCAAAAAGCCACAAAACCTGTTATCAAAAGACAGTCTAACAACCTTCAAAAACGGCAACAAATCATTAAAAACCTGTGAGCAGTTCAAACACACAGTCAAAACTGCAACAAATCACAAAAACCTGTGAGTAGTTCAAACACACACTTAAAACTGCAACAAATCACAAAAACCCTGTGAACCAACAAACAGAACAACCTGCATTATGCCTCAAACCTGTTAATAGTCCAAACTGCAGAACTCAGTCCAAACCTTCCCAACATTCCAAATCTGCAGTTCCCAAACAAAACAAGCTTGCCAAACTGTAAACCTTTGAACCAAAAACATTCAAAAAAAACATTCAAAACTGTACCCAAAATCCAAAGCTGTATGACAGTTTCAACTCTTAAAAACCTGTCATAAAAAACCAGAAAAACAAGTCACAATTGTAATAACATAGTCAAACTACCAACAAATAATGTTTCAACAGAAACCATCATCAACTACCAACATAATCAAGTTTCAGAAATCAGTTTCAAGCAAAAACCTTCAGCAAATACCAACGAAACAAAGCCTCATCAAAACCAACAATCAATATCCAACAAAAATTACCAACAATCAGTTTCAAAACTACAATCATCATCATCATTCAAGTTCAAGAGAGAGGAAAGAATTTCAGAAGCATTTAGCACAATCATCATCAGCATTCAAGTTCAAGAGAGAGGTAACAAAGTTTCAGAACAATTATCATCATCAACAAAAACAACCAACAACAATAACAAAGTTTCAGAAAGTATCATCATCAAAGGAAAGAAATCACTGGTAGCTCGTGCCTCGCCGTCATCATCTCTCCTCGCACCTCTGGCCACCAGGGAGCTCTATCTCACCTTTCCTCTTCTCTTCAAAGAGAAAGTCTCACAGGTATGACCATTTCGTACCCCTTTTCTGCATCTTAGGCATACAATACCATAGGTTAAACATACTAAGCATGAACAAAGCAAATCTAAACAAAAAAATGCTAAATCAAAAAGAAAACAGAAAATGTTCAGACTTCAAAACCCAGAACATCACCTTTTTTTAGGAAAAGAATCGCTTGAACAGGGTTAGGAAGAGAGTGAGGGTTGCTCCGGCGGCTTGAGGGGAGGGGAAGATCAGTGAGGACGAGCGATAACGAGTGAGAGAGATGAACTGGAAAGGACAACGGCGCCGCTGTGAAAGCACGCAGAAACCCTAATTGTTCCACAAACCCTAATCAGAAACGGAATAACAAATGCATTGGGCCATCTAAATCCAAACCTTAAGCCCATACACGTTTTCTGGCTTGCACCCCCCTCGTTGCTGACATTATTTATTTTTTTATTTTGTTTGGGCCTAACCTCCACAAATCCTAAGCCCCTTTTCAACTTGTTTTAATTTACTTTTTTTATATAAACTCATAAAACTCAATACCTTTTTTTTACCAAATTAAATTAATATTTTAGTTAATTTTCTTTTTCTTCTTTTTATTTCTTTTGTTAAAAATATACTAGTAAGATATTAAAATTTCATTTTTGTAAAATAAATTTGATTTTTCTTAATTAGTTTTAATCATTTTTCTTTTTATTATTTTTCTTACATTTAATAAGAAAACACCAAAAAGTAAAGATTTTGTTTAATTAAGTTTTTCTTTCTTTAAACTTTTCTTTTTAAAATTTATAAAACACATAGAAGAATATTAATAATAAAATATTTAATCTTTCTTTTTTAGAATAGATTTTATTTGTTTATTTTCAAGTAAATACATGCGTTTCGTACTTTATTGATTTCTTCATTTGTTATAGCTTTATATTGAATCGCGACAATTCGATTTGGTTGTAATACTTGATATTTTGACATTGTTATTCTTGTGAGACTCATCCCCATTTGTAATAATTGTACCCCCATTCCCGGATACTTTTGTAATAGCTTAGACTTTTAATTCCCGCAATTTATTGCTTTCAATATATTGTGTAGTAATTAGGCGTGTATGGCAAGATTCAAAAATCAATCGCTAGATGACTTAATCCAAGAACAAATAACTTGAAATCAATACACTTCTCACACGAGCACCTCTAGGGTAACCTCGCTTGTTGCCTCGGAAATACAATCATGGCCCTCGAATATGAGACACTCTAGCAAATGACCCTTCGATAAACAAAGATCGTAGTCCCTCGATGACCCTCGATGTTGCCTTCGATAAAACGATCTCGTTTCTTACAAAACTGCTAGAGCGTCTCACAAGTTTCTTTAAATGATTGTATGTGATGACCCGCGCCTGTCCCGTTTAACATCCAAATACAAGGTTGTTTACCAAATGCAATGGTAAAACAACACTGTCAAAAGGGTTAAAAATATGTAGGAAATATCTTTGAGTAAAATAGGGTAGACAACTCTTAGTTACTTGATCAAAACTTGCAAAAACATCCTTGCTATTTTCAAACACACCTCACAACACAATTTCAAAACATTTCCCAAATTAAAATTTCAAACATTGAAATATCTTTTCAAAAGTCAAACACCTTTGTATATATTCAAACAAGAATGATTACAAAGGTTGCCTAGCCAAGGCCTCTTTTTCAAAGCATTTCCAAAAACCACACACAAAGCACCATTTCAAACAATTGAAAAGCAAAAGGAAGTGATCTAAACAAGTAACTAAGAGCCCATGGAAAACCATGGATGAAAAGGGTGCTAGCACCTTCCCTTTTCATAATCTACCCCCTGAACCCAATAAAATATCTCAAAGGTCTTTCTTGTGCTTTTTGACCTTTCCTTTGGATAAAATAAAAAGTCGGTGGCGACTCTTGCTAAACCGAACAAGTGCGAGCACAAACGCAAAACCTCAAGTCAGTTCTCCCACTGTATCACAGAACTGGAGACTCTGCTGGGGAATATTTTGAAAGTGGTGTTACCTTAGGGTTTAGATCACCTTTACATGCTTATCTTATTTGACTTGTATGCTTTACTTTTTGGTTCCTTGTTTGGGTTTGTTTTAAATCCTACACCCGGATTTGGGGGCACCTTTTAGGTAAGTAGCAATAAACTGTGAGGGAACTGTGCGGGGTATACCGATATGGTTGAAGCAGTGGCTACATTGATGTGGCACTTTGGTTGGTATCGGTAACCCTTGAGTTGAATCAAGGAGAGTACGGGTTCACCACGTGGTGTCGTGAAGCATCAACTGACTTTAGAACCTTACTTGACCATCTTTTCCTTATTAGGGGTAATGAGATGACCGGCTTTGGTGCAGTCCGAAGTTGGTAGATACTCGATACTACACTCATTGAGGATTGTTTTCTTGGAATATTTTGGTCTCCAGTGAAGTGGATAAACTGAAACAATGAACACAGAAAATAATCCATTGATATTGAGCTCCTTAGAACCCAGTTACTATTTATAGGACAGGTTGAGCCAACTGACTTCAAGAGGGTACTTACCTACAAACTCCATCCAAGCCTGAACTTAAGGACTTGTCTGCTTTGTGTGAATATGACTGTCTGTATATACACTTGCTTACTTTTGCATATCTGTACATAACATCATAACATCATACAATAGCATTTTCAATAACTATTTCAAGGGTCTCGAGGGTCTTTGATGCAAGGGTCACGTTGAACCAGACGTCTACCAAAGGGCAAGAGGATTCACTTTCCTCTAAACAAACACCGTCAAAAATCAAGTACAACAACTTGAGTCAAGGGCTATGACCCACTTGACATGGTGAGCTTGATTCTCGTGGAAAGACATCCACCGATACGAAGTTCTCCAATCAAAGATGTTGATCGAAGTTCAACCTATAACATTTTCTTGTGGTTACCCCGTGAGATCCTTGAAAACATGCATCCACATATCATGCATCGTATCATGACAGGTTTCCCCCTTTCAGGTCTCCTTATTTTCCTACTGTTTATTTCAGTAGAGAAGGCTCTAGAGAAGACTATCAAGGATATCCAGGCTCAAAACGCTCAACTTCAAGAAATGTTCTTGAACCTGTCCAAGGGGCAGGAAGAAGTGAAAGCTATCCTCACAAGGGGCATGGTCCTAGGGATTCCAGGGGCCATCAGGAATGATCACTTGGAAGAACTACAGATTGAGATGGCAATAATGAAAATCCAAATGATGGGACAACTGGTGGGCCAGATGGCTCTCATCCAAAACCTGGCTCAAGGACAAGAGGAGCTAAAGGTCCTCATCAACAAACTGCATCAAGAAGGATGTAACCAATTAGGGCAAACAACTAGGGTTGAGGATCAAGTCATCACTCAGCCTCCCTTGAGACAAGAAGCCAAGGGAAAGTCTCCCCAGTTTGCTTCAGGGTCATAAGCCCAACAACAGCCTCACCGGCCTCAACAGGGTAATCGACGTAAGCAAAATACATCTGGAAGGCGCTTCACTGAGATTAACATGCCATTATCACAAGTACTGCAACGCTTGTTGGAGGTCAAGCTGACTGTATTAAGGGATCCTCTTCAGAATCTCAATACCTCTACTCCTAGCTATCATCCCAATGCATTATATGCATACCACTCTAATAGTCTTGGGCATGATACAAATGACTGTTGGGCTTTGAAAAACAAGACCCAAGACTTGATTGACAGAGGAGTGTTGGAATTCAAACAAGATGGTCAGATGAAAATATTTCGCTGAGGGTTCTCCACCTAAAGTGACAAGTTCAGACTAAGAGGCTTTGGTTTCATTTGAATTTTCAAGTTGTAATTTCTTTTGTTATTCAAACAATTATCTATTAATGTCAAACTCTGTTTCATTAATGCATTGCATATGTTTGTCTTGAATTCATCCATTCGTTTTCACTATACTTAAACTATGCTTTCTACTTTATTTATGACATTTAACTCTTGCTAAAAGTTACGAGCCTTTAGAGGGAGGATGACGAAAACAATGCCATAATCTCATACAGTATGCTTTTGGACAGACCTTTCTGACGATGTACAAGCATTTATTTCAAATCCTAAACACTGGAGTTATAAGGAAGATAATCCCTAGTCAACCCCTTCGAGCCAAAGAAGTAGAAGTTTTCCGTTTTAACACAAATTTAAACCTTTAATCAAACCTGGGGCAGGGTAGTCTCTCAGTTAATTCAAATGTGTGTTAAAGTCGTAAACTCTCATCCTGTAATACGATGAATGACATCAAAGACATTCCTTTGGAACCGAAAGATAGTGATGGTTCCTTATCTCATAGGAAGTCATTATCTCTCAAAAAAGAAAGCCCACTAAGCCAAAACCTACAAAGGAGGCTTAAGAAAACAGGGGCATCCCGCTGACTGTAATCTCAAAAATAGGAACAGTCAGGCAAAAATTAGGGATAACAAATCAAAAGAAAGAGGTCATTACAAATCCTCAACAACATGAAGAAAAAAATGTTGCAAAAAATGTCTGCCTTCCAACAAATTCAACTTGTGTGAACCATCACTAAAACTTCGTTCCAGACTCATTTGGAGTTCAAACGCACAATTAACTGAGTTTAGGATTGAAGAACATCACGAAGAGTGGGTGGGTACAAATATACTTTGAGCCTTTATCCTTTGTTTCTTAAAACCGTGAACCAAGCCACGTTACAACCCTCCAAAAGTCCTAATTGAAGCATGGGTTAGTTCGAAAGCATACTGTTACAAAAGGTATCCTGACTCCTGTAAGGCTTTGCCCTAAATCTTGAGTTGAATATTTCTTATAAAAAGTTTTCTGCTAAAAAACGCATTTTTCAAAATTTCAAGACAAGCATAAACTTTGCATTATCTGAATATCGTTGTTTGCATATGGCTATTTGTTTGACATCAAAGAAATTCACACAGTGATGTTCCGATGAACGAAATCTCTCTCAGTGAACAAAATCACTTCAAGTGGGATGACACTTCCGTTGCAAAAATCTCCTATCAACAAAAGGGGGACTTGGCATGGCATTGTCCAATAAACCCGGGGCAGTCCAGTCAAGATTTCAAGAAATCTCTCAAAGTCCAGTTAACCTGGGGCAGTCCAATCAAGATTTCAAGAAATCTCTCAAAGTGCAGAGTAGCCAGGAGCAAGTCTCTGCCACCATCACTTGGGGCATTGAACGTCAATCCCAATAAAGGGTTACATATAGTTGAACATTTCCTGGCGAAGCCATAAACACTCACTACTTGGGGCAGTGACAAATCTCTCCGAAATCCTTCTCATAAGATGGCTCCCAGCCAGAGTTTCTATCTTTGATAACCTCTTCCCAGCTAAGTCGACCTCAAGAATTCCGGAAAATTTTTCCCTTTGAAGTCGCCAGATTTTTCACTATCGGAGACGAAGAATTCAACTCTTTTCCCCATCACCAGTTCGGGATTTATTTTCCCCAGCGAGAGGTCGTCTTGAAAAACATTACACATCCGTACATCAGGACATCATACAACACAATCTCATTTATTTTGAGAACGTCATTGTTTGATATATGTCATGCCACTAACCTTTACCTTTCAGGAAAGATGCAATCAAATTCTCATAAAAAAACACACTGTGAAACCTGGATGTTGACCAGATAACAGTAAGGTATACTGTGAAACTTGGATGTTGACCAAATAACAATTTACTCGGCCAATTACTTTGAAGCCCGGATTCAACCCGATATTAGTAGGCCCCAAAATTAAAGGGAAAACCGGAAGCGACCGGATAACCATTTGATTTCCTTCTGAAGACTGGACGTTGACCAGATAGGAAGGAAGGTATTGTGAAACCTGGATGTTGACCAGATAACAATACAACACTGTGAAACCTGGATGTTGACCAGATAACAGTAAGGTATACTGTGAAACTTAGATGTTGACCAAATAACAGTTTACTCGGCCAATTACTTTGAAGCCCGGATTCAACCGGATATTAGTAGGCCCCAAAATCAAAGGGAAAACTGGAGGCGACCGGATAACCATTTGATTTCCTTCTGAAGACTGGACGTTGACCAGATAGGAAGTAAGGTATTGTGAAACCTGGATGTTGACCAGATAGCAATACAACACTGTGAAACCTGGATGTTGACCAGATAACAGTAAGGTATACTGTGAAACTTGGATGTTGACCAAATAATAGTTTACTCGGCCAATTACTTTGAAGCCCGGATTCAACCGGATATTAGTAGGCCCCGAAATCAAAAGGAAAATCGGAGGAGACCGGATAACCATTTGATTTCCTTCTGAAGAATGGACGTTGACCAGATAGGAAGTAAAGTATCGTGAAGCCTGGACGTTGACCAGATAACAATACAAGACACTGTGAAGCCTGGAGATCAACCAGATAACAGTTAATCCTTAATAGAATGAAGATTCTCATCCTTGAAAGCTCAGAAGATTGGCATACTCCCAAGCTCTTGATATCGTTAACAGAATGAAGATTCTCAGTAGATTGGCATACACCCAACCTCCTGACCCAAACGCCTGAATGAAGATTCCCATTCTTGCTTCCCCAGTAGATTGGCATACACCCAACCTCCTGACCCAAACGCCTGAATGAAGATTCTCATTCTTGCTTCCTCGGAAGATTGGCATACAACCCGAGTTTTTGATATTCCCGACAGAATGAAGATTCTCATTCTCAAAGTGGCATACAACCTAAACTCCTGAACTTCTTCCAAACAGGAATAAGCTTTTCCCCAGAGTCCTGAGCTCACTCTTCAGTAGGATAGCTGCTCCCCAATAGTATAGCTATTCCCCACAGAATTTTTACTCCCCAACATAATGAAGATTCTCATTCTCGATTCTCCAGTGAAGTTGCCAGAGCCTTCTTTACTCTCAAGCATGAATTTGTCAGAGTTTTTAAAAATTCCCCTGCAGATCGAAGATTCTCGTTCTTGACTCCTCAGCACAAATTCCCCTAGCAGAATGAAGATTCTCATTCTCAATTCCCCATAAAGTTTTCAAATGTTCCCCAAGCGGAGTTCTCCTCAAACAACAAAACAAGAATCCCCGGTAAAAATATTCTAAGCAAAGCTTGAAGACACACATACTCTTCAACAGCAGTCCAGGATCTAGCGACTCCCTGACATTTGTCAAAGATTAATTTTCTCAGAGGAAAATACACTTCAATAAACATGTCACATTTCATACATGACAAGTGCACACGACACAATCTCATTTATTTTGAGAACGTCATAAAATCACGCATTTCATACATCATGACATTGCATACAACTAATGTTTTACCTTTTTCAGAAAAAGGTAAATCAACAGATGGTTACCCACAGCCTTTTCAAGTTCCAGATTAACACCTGTAACAAGCCAGGAAAACTATCTTTCTTTCTCAGGTCAAAGATTAACACCTAAAATCAGAAAAGACAACTATCAACTTGACCATCATCAGGCAACCCTACACCGGTTTCTTCTCAATTCCAGATGCAGTTTTACATGAACTCATCATCAGACAACCCTACACCGGTTCCTTCTCAATTCCAGATGGAGTTTTACATGAACTCGTCATCAGGAAACCCTACACCGGTTCCTTCTCAATTCTAGATGCAGTTTTACACGAACTCATCATCAGGCAACCCTACACCAGTTCCTTCTCAATTCCAGATGCAGTTTTGCACGGACTCATCATGAAGCAACTCTACACAGGTTCTTTCTCAAGAAATTTCAGATGAAGTTTTACACGGAATGATCATCAAACAATTCAAGGATCATAAAAACAGTTTACAGATGCTTCCAAACACGGATGCTAATCTATCGCTTGTTCAGATTCAGCTCATGAAAACAGTTTACGGATGCTCCAAACATGGATGCTAATCTATTTCTTATTCAAATTCAAGGATCATGAAAACAGTTTACGGATGCTTCCAAACACGGATGCTAATCTATCGCTTGTTCAGATTCAGCTCAGGAAAACAGTTTACGGATGCTCCAAACGCGGATGCTAATCTATTGCTTGTTCAAACTCAAGGATCATGAAAACAGTTTATGGATGCTCCAGACACGGGTGCTAATCTATCGCTTGTTCAGATTCGGTTTCGGAAAACAGTTTATAGAGGCTCCAGACATGGATGCCATTCTATTGCTTGTTCAGATCCCCAGCTTAGAGACGTTCCAGACATGGATACCTTTCTGATACTCATTCTTTCGACTTACAACGTGCAGTTCAACAAACATTCTTGGATGGCATCTTTAAGCCCATCTCCGACAAGATTCAATCACATCTCCAAATGGAATCTGTAAGCCCATTCCCTCAACCATACTTTGACGAGTGCAAATTTATGGGCACTCTAGTGTCCAATCATCTTTTACCTTCGAGTCGCGAACGGCAAACTCGCCGATCTAACTCTTCAGGTTCAAGAAAATTGAACTGGGGCAGCTGTTGTACCCAAAATTTGCCTCCCTTTTTTTTCAAGAAATCACAACCCTAAGGTTTTTCTCAGACACTCAAGATTGGCTCAGGAATCGATCGTACAGGCTTTCTCCTATGGAAGTAAATCAAGAATTAGGGTTTCTCTCGCATTTCTCTGAAGAAACTGAATTCTCAGAAATTCAATTAACTGTCACATGTTTTCACACTTTTTCAAGTTTACTGAAAGGTTACTGGTTGTTCTCAAGGTCTGTTTATCTGGGACAAGAAATGAGAGCTGAGATTGTCATTTGGAACATTCAGGTTTTGTCTGATCCAGGTTAACCAGATAATGTGAGTCTGTTAAGACATTTGCTTTGTTAATGGAATGAAACATTTGCTTGTTTATTGGAATACACAGTGCGTATTTTGATTGGAATGCTGTTGCAAGGTTATGAGATTACAGAGTTTTTTGGATTACTTGGAATTTAAGTTATCTGTATTGGAAATATTGGAATGCAGTTTCAGTTGTTTTAATCAGGAATCTTAAAGAATCAGTGAAGACTTGAGGAGAGAATTGCAAGATATTGACAGTAGAAGATTTTATTGGATATCAGATTGCCTCACAAAGATTTTTCATTCATTTCAAATGTTGTTACAAAAATAATTTATTATTCATATGCTTTAGGTTCTTACAACTTATAGTACTTGAAAAAATAAATTATTACAACTAAATGAAAAAATCTCTCTAAGTTAAAAATCTAAGCCTAAGTTTCCATTGCTCACGTGCTCGCCACAAAGTCTCCTGCTTCCTCAGCTTTCTCACCGTCCAATTTACGCTCACATGAAATAAAGACAAAAAAGGATTAGCACAGTTGATTGAGCATCAAGCAAGAATTTTCAAACAAAAAGAAAGAAAAAAAATTTCATCATTAAAGTTTGCCGTTTGGAATCAGAGTGCTATTTTTCATCACGTTTTTATTTTCCTCTTTGCAAATCACAAGAAGATTGCTCTTCTTGGTTCACAAAGAGAAAAATGCAAAAATGCAAAAGAAGAATGCAAAAGCAAATTTGTTCAAATGCAAACATATGCAACAAGACAGTAACAATGCAGTAACAGCATGGCAAGTAATTCAGCATTGCAAGCAAAAACAAATTTGTTCAAATGCAAATAAGGCCAAACTGGATGCAAACTGAACCAAGGCAAACTGAAACCTGCTATCCAAACAACACAAGCAAGGGGCCAAACTGTACATTACAAAGTAAGCAAACTAAACATTGCAACATTACAAAGTAAGCAAACTAAACATTGCAACATTACAAAGTAAGCAAACCAAACAATGCAGCAAGCTAGAAAGTACAATGCAGCAGGCCAAAAGTACAAAGAGGGTAAACCAAATAACAAGAAAAAGGCTTGTCACAGCTTTATCATCATTTTCCAAGAAATAAGGCAAACTTTTCAAAAAAAGCGGTAGAAAAGCAAACTGCTTTATCATTGAGAGAGAAAGAGAGAGGAGAGATATCACCTTTTTGAGATTGTACAGTTGGCTAAAAAAATATGTCACAAGTTATAATACCATCGAACAGGAAGAAGAAAAAAAGATAGAGCATTTTTGTCAAAAAACTGCAACAATCTCCAAAACACTGCCTAACAGTTTCAAACACAAAAAACTAGCCAAGCTCCCAAAAACCTGCATAACAGTTCAAACCCTATAGCTCACAAAAAGAAAGACAGGCCTGAAGCTGTAAGACACAAATCTCCCAAAACCTGTAAAACCATATAATAGTTTCACACCACAGCCAAAAACATGTTAGCAGAACCAAACTGCACAACCAAACAAACCACAAAACCTGCATATTACAAGCTGCAAAACAAATACACAAAACCTTTCCAACCAATAGCAACATTTCAATAATGGCCAACCAGTTACAAAAAGCCACAAAACCTATTATCAAAAGACAGTCCAACAACCTTCAAAAACGGCAACAAATCACAAAAAACCTGTGAGCAGTTCAAACACACAATCAAAACTGCAACAAATCACAAAAACCTGTGAGTAGTTCAAACACACAGTCAAAACTGCAACAAATCACAAAAACCCTGTGAACCAACAAACAGCACAACCTGCATAATGCCCCAAACATGTTAATAGTCCAAACAGCAGAACTCAGTCCAAACCTTCCCAACATTCCAAATCTGCAGTTCCCAAACAAAACAAGCTTGCCAAACTGTAAACCTTTGAACCAAAAACATTAAAAAAAAACATTCACAACTGTACCCAAAATCCAAAGTTGTATGACAGTTTCAAATCTCAAAAACCTGACATAAAAAACCAGAAAAACAAGCCACAACTGTAATAACAGAGTCAAACTACCAACAAACAAAGTTTCAACAGAAACCATCATCAGCTACCAACATAATCAAGTTTCATAAATCAGTTTCAAGCAAAAACCTTCAGCAAATACCAACGAAACAAAGCCTCATCAAAACCAACAATCAATATCCAACAAAAATTACCAACAATCAGTTTCAGAACTACAATCATCATCAGCATTCAAGTTCAAGAGAGAGGAAAGAGTTTCAGAAGCATTTAGCACAATCATCATCAGCATTCAAGTTCAAGAGAGAGGTAACAAAGTTTCAGAACAATTATCATCATCAACAAAAACAACCAACAATAATAACAAAGTTTCAGAAAGTATCATCATCAAAGGAAAGATATCACTGGAAGCTCGTGCCTCGCCGTCATCATCTCTCCTCGCACCTCTGGCCACCAGGGAGCTCCATCTCACCTTTCCTCTTCTCTTCACAGAGAGAGTCTCATAGGTATGTCCATTTCGTACCCCTTTGCTGCATCTCAGGCATACAATACCATAGGTTAAACAAACTAAGCATGAACAAAGCAAATTTAAACGAAAAAAAATGCTAAATCAAAAAGAAAACAGAAAACGTTCAGACTTCAAAACCCAAAACATCACTTTTTTTTAGGAAAAGAATCGCTTGAACAGGGTTAGGAAGAGAGTGAGGGTTGCTCCGGCGGCTTGAGGGGAGGGGAAGATCAGTGAGGACGAGCGATAACGAGTAAGAGAGATGAAATGGAAAGGACAACGGCGCCACTGTGAAAGCACGCACAAACCCTAATTGTTCCACAAACCCTAATCAGAAACGAAATAACAAATGCATTGGGCCATCTAAATCCAAACCTTAAGCCCATACACGTTTTCTGGCTTGCACCCCCCTCCTTGCTGACATTATTTCTTTTTTATTTTGTTTGGGCCTAACCTCCACAAATCCTAAGCCCCTTTTCAACTTGTTTTAATTTACTTTTTTTATATAAACTCATAAAACTCAATACCTTTTTTTTACCAAATTAAATTAATATTTTAGTTAATATTCTTTTTCTTCTTTTTATTTCTTTTGTTAAAAATATACTAGTAAGATATTAAAATTTCATTTTTGTAAAATAAATTTGATTTTTCTTAATTATTTTTAATCATTTTTCTTTTTATTATTTTTCTTACATTTAATAAGAAAACAGCAAAAAGTAAAGATTTTGTTTAATTAAGTTTTTCTTTCTTTAAACTTTTCCTTTTAAAATTAATAAAACACATAGAAGAATATTAATAATAAAATATTTAATCTTTCTTTTTTAGAATAGATTTTATTTGTTTATTTTCAAGTAAATACATGTGTTTCATACTTTATTGATTTCTTCACTTGTTATAGCTTTATATTGAATCGCGACAATTCAATTTGGTTGTAATACTTGATATTTGGACATCGTTATTCTTGTGAGACTCATCCCCATTTGTAATAATTGTACCCCCATTCCCGGATACTTTTGTAATAGCTTAGACTTTTAATTCCCGCAATTTATTGCTTTTAATATACTGTGTAATAATTAGGCGTGTATGGCAAGATTCAAAAATCAATCGCTAGATGACCTAATCCAAGAACAAATAACTTGAAATCAATACACTTCTCACACGAGCACCTATAGGGTAACCTCGCTTGTTGCCTCGGAAATACAATCATGTCCCTCGAATATGAGACACTCTAGCAAATGACCCTTCGATAAACAAAGATCGTAGTCCCTTGATGACCCTCGATGTTGCCTTCGATAAAACGATCTCGTCCCTTAAAAACTTCTAGAGCGTCTCACAAGTTGCTTTCAATGATTGTATGCGATGACCCGCGCCTGTCCCGTTTAACATCCAAATACAAGGTTGTTTACCAAATGCAATGGTAAAACAACACTGTCAAAAGGGTTAAAAATGTGTAGGAAAGATCTTTGAGTAAAATAGGGTAGACAACTCTTAGTTACTTGATCAAAACTTGCAAAAACATCCTTGCTATTTTCAAACACACCTCACAACACAATTTCAAAATATTTCCCAAATCAAACTTTCAAACATTGAAATATCTTTTCAAAAGACAAACACCTTTGTATATATTCAAACAAGAATCATTACAAAGGTTGCCTAGCCAAGGCCTCTTTTTCAAAGAATTTTCAAAAACCACACACAAAGCACCATTTCAAACAATTGAAAAGCAAAAGCAAGTGATCTAACCAAGTAACTAAGAGCCCATGGAAAACCATGGATGAAAAGGGTGCTAGCACCTTCCCTTTTCATAATCTACCCCCCGAACCCAAGAAAATATCTCAAAGGTCTTTCCTGTGCTTTTTGACCTTTCCTTTGGATAAAATAAAAAGTCGGTGGCGACTCTTGATAAACCGAACAAGTGCAAACACAAACACAAAACCTCAAGTTAGTTCTCCCACCGTATCACAAGGAGTCGCAAGAATCCCAAAATTCTACTTTCGACACATTAATGGAGGATATGATTGCGACACTAAATTGCTATAGGCTAGAAACTATGATGACAGGGCGCTTTGTGGAAACACAAAATGCGAAGCTAACTCACTTTGAGGAACCGCAAGAATCCCATTATTTCAACCTCGTAGCATCAATGGAGGATTTCAATGCGACGCTGACTCACTCTAGGCTAGAATCTATGATAGAGAACTTTGTAGAGACACAAACTATCCAAAATGGAGAGATAAGAAATTAAAGTCTTCAAAATAGTGAAACCCTTAGGCAGCTGAATAACACAGTTGAGTCCCTCACGACTTACAACATGGCCTTGGAGACTCAAATCTCCATGCTTGAACAAAAATCTCTAGGACCCTTCCCTGAGGAGCATGTGGATGTTCTAAAATCCGGTAGTGAAAAACAAATCGAAAATCCTAAGGAGAATGATAATGAGACTGAAGAGAGTAATAATGACGTGGAGAAGAGTTCTGATGAGAAAGAGTAGACATTGAGAAAAATACATCAACACCATTTAAAAGGGAGGTTGTCAAAGAGGTAGAGAAGGAAACATCTATTATTGTTCCCCTCCCTATAACCCACCTATTTCTTTTCTACAAATATTTGTGGAAGCTAATGTAGATGCCCAATCTAATAAGTATGTGGAGATTATCCATACCAATAACCTTTGTTTGAGGTCCCGCATAAAAAGAGAAAATTTAAGGACCATGAAACTAGGGAAATCATTAGCATTAAGAAGGGAAGGTTAATATTCGAGATGGTGGATGAAATAACAAAGCCCAAACTTGGAAAGCGGATACTCAAGATTGATCCAGAACCACCACCACAAGTTCAAAAGAATGAACCACCCCACAGAAGAAAGAAAAGAAAAGGTGAGGGATATGTGAGATGGCTTTATAAGTGGCCATGGAAACCAAAGACGATTAAAAATTTGATCGAGGGGTCACTCTTGAGAGAATAACCTTGAGTGACAACACTCTTGAGTTGTCGAGCTACTGACGTTAAAAGAAGCGTTACGTGGGAGGCAACCCACAGGTTTTTAATTTAATGTTTTTTCTTTTGTTTGAGTTTGCAGAAAATAAAGATATCGATTGCTTGCCACCTATCAGTTGAATGCATGAAACTATCGAGGCGAGCATTGATCAGGTTATTTTTCCTTTTCCCACTTTTTACTGAAACATTGAGGACAATGTTTGGTTTAAGTGTGGGGGAGGAGCTTTATCGCTTTTCATTTATCGCTTTTTAGTTTGATTTATTTATTTTCTAGTATATTGCATGTTTTTTTAGGATTTTATTAGTTTTCAGTATTTGGTCGATTCATTGCATGTGATGTCAAGTCTGTATGCCTGTTTTTTTAGTTATTATTGAATTTCTTCAAAATTTTAAAACCTCCCGAAATTTTAAAATTTTAACCTCCTGTTGTACCCCAAAATTTTCCCTCCCTTTTCTTCAAGACATTTCTCACAAAGGTTCTCCAATGCTCAAGGATGCTCAAGAGTTGATTAGACAAGCCCACCTCCTAAGCATTGAGTCCATAATTTGGGTTTTAGTGTTCTCAAAGAAAATTGGACTTCTAGTGCCCCAAGTGACTTTCATTGTTCATTATAGGTCTCCAAGAATGCTCATACTAAGTTTCAATTCTTGCATCTCAAAATTGCTCAGTCAATTGCTCAGATGATTGAAAATTAGTTGTATTGGGTAAAAAGTCAATTGTGATCAATATACAGTCAAGCTTCAAGATTTTGGCCAACATCAACATTTTGAAGTCATATTCATTATATTATCAAGGTATGATCAAAATTCTTCAATCAAAGCATTCAAATCATCAAAGGGGCAAAATTGACCAAATTAGGGTTTTGATTGAGAATGACTGATCATTGAATTTTGACCTAATACATGGCCTAATGAATTGAAGCATGATATTAAAGACTCAAACACAATATCTTGACCTAATTGCATGGTTCAAAACATCCTCAAATATCAAGGGAGTGATAGTTGAAATTTGGGTCAAATGATGAAAACTCAACTAACACTCAAAAGTCAAACTTTGACTTTTTAGTCAACATGGAATTTCAAAGATAAAGATTCATCAAGACATTCAAAAATATCAAACTTGATCATCAAGAATCAAGAAAATCAAGAAAAGTCAACAAAAAGTCAAAATTTCCAATACTTAGAAAAATTTCCAAGTGTTTTTAACCTTGATAAATTCACTACTTCATGACTATTTTTCACCAAGATGCAAGATGATTCAAAGAAAACTTTCAACATGAAAGTTGTAGAGCATTATGCATTCTACAACTTTGTCCTTGAGGGTTGATGTCCGAAAAATGCTTGGATTATGAGATATAGGCCCATGGAGTTATGACATTTTTAACAAAACACTTAGTGAAATTTTTAACAAGTTTGGTCAGATTTTTGTCCCTACTTCTTGGCAATTTTTCACCAAGTTCCAAGTTGATTTAGCTAAAGTGGTCAACATGAAGGTTGTGGAAAATTTTTCAAGCTTTCCAAAATGTCAAAGAACTTGAAGAGGTCATGCTTGAGCTAAGAGATTCGAAGAGATGAAGTTGGGTATCCATTCTTGAATTATAGGTCATTCTCATGAAGAATGTGTGATCTGTTCTCAAGCCATACTACATAAATCTTGCTTTGCAGGCTTCTAACTTGCAAATCACTCCATAATTAAATGTTTACACAATTGATTGAACCATTATCCAAGTGATTGAGCCATTATGAAAACCATTTTGCCATTAATGGAACGAAAAGTTCACACTTCCATTTTGGAAAAGTGACTTTAATCACAAAGTCGACTCTCCTTGAGCCTTGCAGTTGTTTCTTCTGAACATACACAATGTCAAAACTAAAAGCAACTTGTCTATAGCCTCTAACCACTCATACCATGCTTGTACTTCACATTGAAACCATGAATTTCAAAGCTTGCTTCATGTACAATCTAACTTAGGCATAACATGTGACTTTGTAAACCAAGCCCTCTCATCCTTCAAAACCTTCCCTCTATAAATAGAGAAGTTATTTACAAGCTAACACACGAGTTTATAAACCCTATAACCCCCTCAAACTCCCTCAAGTCAGAACTTGCATAAAAAACTCCATTACATGTGATTTCTGACCTTGCATATCAAACACCAAATCCCTTCGTGTGTTTTCACTTTTAATTAATCACAAAGCTTCTATAACTCATATAGAGGCTATCCAAACACTTGTTACATAACTGTAACAGCATCTTCATCATCCTCCATTTCCAAAAACAACAACCTACAACTTGACATCTCTAGAAGAATTCAGTCACTCTCAATCCAAAGTAAGCATTGCAATAGTTTCCTAGGAGTTCAGTGATGTTATCCAGATCATCACAACACCTATAAGAGTGCTCAAACTCCAAACACGATTTCCAATTTTGAGGTAAGTTTTCTTAACTTTGAACTTCTTATGCAAGCATCCTTAATGGTTACTTTGTGAATACAAAATGTAGACATTATTGCCATGAAGCTAACCATGCCTTTAGTTTTCATTTATGTTAACTATACGTGGAGAATCTTGAGTTTAAATTTTCAGAAAAATTAGGTCTTAATTTGGTACCAACAGAAATTCATGCTCATTTTTTATTTATAGCTTAAGTTACTTACATGGTTGAATTCGTGGTGAAAAACCAAGCAACTTTCATGTTTACACATTTAAAAATGGTTGAGAAATGAGCAAGTTTAAAAATTAAAAAATATTGTCCATGGCTTCTGGCGTGAGGTATGGGATAAAGTGTAATCATGAATGAATTTATAATCAATTTAGTGCACGTTATATAATAACCGAATGATACAGACACCCCAGTGGCAGAACATGCGCGCACTAAGTCATTTGTCTATAGGGACCTGGGTTCAATCCCCAGCAGTACCCTTTTAATTTTCACATATTTGTTTCTATGAGATCATGTGCATGCCATCCCAATGCGTGCGCCGTGCATCCCTCATCCATGCCATCAGATCATCATGCTGGCAAACCCCATGCATCCAAATGCAAGCCTATGGTGCACTCCAGGAAATCATTCACACATGATCATTACAAGGCGCTGAACTTTTGTTTCTGGGCCTTGACTGAATTTTCTTCCTACCCCCCCTCATTTTGCTTGTCATACTACAGGCCCATCCTCACATTTTTATTTTATTTTCTGACTCAAACAAAAAGACCTTCTTAGGCCTGGAATTTTATCAACACCCCTTGTTTTCTTTTACAGTACTGACCCAACTATTTTTTTATTTTATTTTATTTCCATTTTAATTTTTTTTTTATTTTAATCATTTTCTTTTTTATAAAATCAAAACAACAAATATATTGTCCATGGCTTCTGGAACGAGGTAAGGGATGAAGTACAATCAGGAATGAGTTTATAATAAATTTAGTGCAAGTTGTATAATGATCGAATGAAACAGTCGCCCCAGTGGCAGAACATGCGCGCGCTAAGTCATTTGTCTATAGGGACTTGGGTTCGAGCCCCAGCGGTACCCTTTTAATTTTCACATATTTGTTTCTATGAGATCATGTGCAGGGCATCCCAATGTGCACACCATACATCCCTCATCCACAACATCAAATCATCATGTTGGCAAATCCCATGCATCCAAATGCAAGCCTATGGTGCACTCCAAGAAATCATTCACACTTGATCATTACAAGTGATGGGCTTTTGTTTCTGGGCCTTGACTGAATTTTCTTCATACCCCCCCCCCCCCCCCCCCCCCCTCATTTTGCTTGTCATACTACAGGCCCATCCTCACATTTTTATTTTATTTTCTGACTCAAACAAAAAGACCTTCTTAGGCCTGGAATTTTATCAACACCCCTTGTTTTCTTTTACAGTACTGACCCAACTATTTTTTTATTTTATTTTATTTCCATTTTAATTTTTTTTTATTTTAATCATTTTCTTTTTTATAAAATCAAAACAACAAAAATCATTAAAAAAATTATTTATTTTTCTAATTATTAGTTTAATTTTTTGATAATTAAATTTGTTTTAATTCAACTACCTTGATTTAATTAATTAGAATTAAGCTTTATACCTCAAATAATTTTCTAAATAAAACCTCAAAATATTTTCTAACAATTAATTTCTCTTTTAAATTAATTTAGATTTAGGTTTTTCTATACTTAAATTATTTTTTCCTTTTGATTAATAAATTTAGTTTTTATCTTAGTTTAATTTATTTAGGTTTACTAAATTCTTTTAAGCACAAAGCCAATCAATTAATTAACCAATCAAATATTTTTCCATCAAAAATCACAAAAACAATTTCTTTTTCTCTACTTTACATTCTTGCATATTTTATTATTTCGCATTATCATTTACGTACATGATTTGTAATAGATAATTAGGTTTATTGCTATCCTCCTCATTTCACAAACTTGTACCCCCCAATTCCCAAAGCTTTGTAATAGCGTAGGACATTTAAATTCCGCAATTTATCGCTTTCCTTATTATTGTTAGTAATTAGGGTTTGTATGGCAAGATTTAAAATCAAACATTAGACAACCCTAATCCAAGACAAATAATTGAATTAAATACACTTTGCATGCATGCACCTCTAGGGTTAACCTCACTTGTTGCCTCGAATATAAACAGTCATGTCCCTCGAATGTGGGATGTTTTAGCAAAGACCCTCGATTAAAAGATTGTAGTCACTCGATGACCCTTCGATGTTTCCTTCGATAAAAAATCTTAGTCCCTTACAACATTTTCTAAAGCATCTTAAAAGTTGCCTTCTATAATTGTACGATGACCCACGCCTGTCCCTTACATCCAATGATATAGCTCTCTACCAATCAATGGTAAAGTAGAACTACCTAAAGGAGGAGGAAAAGAACAAAGACTTTTTAATTAGGTAGATCGTTCATAATTTCTTGCTCACAAACTAAAACCATTTTCACACCTCACACTTTCAAAAAACAAACATCTTTTCAAACAAATATTTTCAAAACAAATACTTTGTATGCGTTCTCAACGATACGAGAATCATTACGAAGTTTTCCGTACTAAGGAATTTTCAAAATATTTCTAAAACAAATATTTTGTATACATTCCCAACAATACGGGAATCATTACAAAATCATCACTTTCAAAACATCTTCAAAACATCTTTCAACTTACACAAAACACAAGGCATGATTAAAGTGAGCTAGAAATTAAGAGCCTATCGATAACTACGAATAAAAAGGGTACTAACACCTTCCCTTTTTATAACCTACCCCCCGAACTCAAGAAAATTCTCAAAAGGTCTTTCCTGTTCTTTTCACCTTTTACTTTATTGGATAAAAGAAAAGTCAGTCGTGACTCTTGTTATCTGCAACATTTGCGATAAAACGCAAAACACCAAGTCAGTTCTCCCACCGTATTACAGAACTAGCCACTCTGCTGGGGAGATCTAAATTAAAAGTGGGGTTACCTTAAGAGCTAGATCACCTTTATTGCTTTAATTGCTTGATTTGTATTCCTTACATTTTAGGTTATGCTTGGGTTTATTTCTTGTATAGATCCTATACTTGGATCTGGAGTATTTTAGGTAAGTAGCAATAGATCGTGGAAACTGTACAACGTAGACCGATATGGTTGAAGTGATGGCTATGTTAGTGTGGCACATTTGTTGGTACCGGTGTCCCCTGAGTTTAATCAAGGAGAATACGAGGCTGATGTGTGGTTTCATAAAGCACTAACTGATTGTAGAACCTTAGTTGAACAACTTGGCCATTAGAAAGTAGTGAGATAGCTGGCTTTGGTGGAGACTGAAGCTGGTTGATACTCGATACTACCCTCATTGAAATCATACTTTCAGGATATTTCAGTTGCAGTTTAATGCTTGTGCTGAAACAATGCCTGATGGAGAAAGATTAATGATATTGAGATTCCTTAGAACCCAGTTACTTCTTTAGGACAGGTTGAACCAACTAAAACTTCAAGAGGGTACTTATCTGTAAACCCCATTCAAGCCTAAAGCTAAGGACTTGTGTTTTTTTTTTGTATATGATTATTTGTTCATAACATCATAAACATCATGAAATCATGCCATATCATTTCTACTAACCATTTCAAGGACCTAGGGATTTATCTTTGTTCTGTTTTGTAGGACATGGCTTTCGCTCGCAGAAATACGATCCGAATCAGCTTTGTAAAGGTACCTCCTCAACTCAAAGAGTTATCATCAAGGGTTCCTAAAAATTCTCCATTCACCATAAGATATGGATGACTTCTCAATCTGGTTACCTCAATCTTTGAAGAAGACATGATGTGAGTGCTCTTTCAGTTCTTTGACCCTAAACATCATTGTTTCACCTTTCTCGATTATCAATTGGTGCCTCCAATGGAAGAATTCTCTTAATTATTTGGAGTACCTATTCTTGATCAAGTTCCCTTCACCGATTTAGAGAAAGATCCACAACCTGAAGAAATTGCATCAGCCTTACATTTGAAGTGGTCCGACATTGTAGCTAATTGGGAAACAAGGAGTGGACTCAAGGGTTTTCTAGCTAAATTTCTGTTAGAGAAAGCTTGATTATTTTAGGATGCTATGGATTTTCAAGATTTTGAAGAAGTCTTGGCTCTTCTAATCTATGGTTTGGTATTGTTCCCTAATCTAGACCAACTCATAGATGTGAATGTTGTCAAAATCTTCCTTTCTCGTAACCCTGTGCCTACTTTGCTCAGAGACATTTTACATTCTCTTCACACTTATACTATGAGGAGGAGAGGGGCTCCTATGTGTTGCATATCGTTTCTATCTAGGTGGTTTGTTTCGTACCTTCCCCGATAAGTATTAAAGAATGAACAAGGTATGAGGTGGTCTCAAAGGATGATGTCGCTCTCTCATTCGGATATTTATTGGTGTTCCCGATCTCTGGAGTATATTACTATCATTAACCATTGTGAGAAATTCCCTAATGTTCTGCTCCTTGGAATTAGGGGAGGTATTACTTATAGCCCTTCTCTGGCTCTACGACAATTTGGTTATGCTCGAAGAGATGATCCTCATAATGCGCTTATCTGATCTATTGTATTCGACTACGAGAACAATGGTCAAGGTTATCATCAAAAATTTGTACGAGCTTGGGGCATGGTAAACAAGGTTGATTGCAAGACTTCGGGATACAAGAATTCTATCCCCTTGGAGCCTTATCTCAAATCGGTGCAAGCTCGTTCTCAAAATCTCATGATGCCATATCCAGCTATCTTACCAATAGTTGTGGAGCCTGTTACTGAGGGGGACATTCCTTATACCATTCTCCATCGTGACATGCCTACTGACCTCGAGGAATTGCAGCAGTTGTGGCTTCAACTCAAGGGAGAATGAGACACCTTTGAAGCTAGATTTTATGCAAGCGAGAAGAAATTGTTGGAGCTCACAAAGCAACTTCATGAGGAGCAAAGCCTGAATGCATACATCGACACAAAGAGGAAGCATCCGTGGGAGACTTGAGTCTTAGGTCTCAGGAGTTTTTTATTTTGTTGTATCTTTGAGACCTTTTTGCTTTTTCATTGTAAGCCCAAGGGGAGATTGTAAATACTTAAACTTATTAATGGAATTTTTGTTTCTATTTCCTTTTTGGCTAGAAAATTTAAATCTCCCGAGGTCCTTGAAAACATTGCATCCATATATCATGCATCATGTCATAGGCAGGTTTTCTGATACAGGTTTCCTCATCTATTTACTGTTTATTTCAGTATAAGATGGCTCTCGAGAAAACCGTCAAAGATCTGCAAACTCAACACGCACAATTTCAAGAGACCCTCCTGAACCTAGCCAAAGGATAGCAAGAGATGATGGCACTCATTGTCACCAAAAAGAAGACTAAGAAACAGGTTGTTATCAACATGGGAAGAAGGTTCAAAGGCCCTGCCCGACTAGATCAAGCTGAACATATTTCCTCTGAGGAGGACGACAATCAAGACGAGGATGTTAGAAGCATTAGGGCTGGGGTGGAAATAACCAGATTTCTGAGGATGAAGACTACTCCGATGAGTAGTACCCACCGGTGGATGACAAATACAAACAGCTGGAGAACCGACTCAAGGTTGTGGAGATCCAAACAATGCCTGGTTTGGACTTTGGAGATTTAGGTTTGGTCCCTGGGGTGGTCATTCCTCACAAATTCAAGGTCCATGTATTCGCCAAATATGATGGAATATCTTGTCCAAAACTCCATTTAAGGTCATACGTCCGAAAGATTCAACCGAAGACCACTGATAGGAAGATATGGGTTCATTTCTTCCAAGAAATCTTATTTGGACTATATTTGGAGTGGTTCTATCAACTAGAAGGGACTAATATCTGCACATGGGAGGATTTGGATGTTGCCTTCTATAGACAATACCAATATAATGCTGACCTTGCACCAACTCGCGTGTAATTACAGAGTATGATTATGGGCTCGAACAAAGGCTTTAAGGAGTATGCCCAAAAATTGAGGAACCTGTATGGGAGGGTGCAACCTCCGTTGACCAACTGAGAATTGGTGAACATGTTCATGAGCACCGTGACGGGTCCATTCTTTAATTTTCTGATTGGGAGCTCTTCATCAGGGTTTATTGAGCTTATTTTAACAGGCGAACGAGTTGAAAGTGGAATTAAAAGTGGGAAGATCCCAATGGCCTCAACCTCTAATGTTGTAAAGAAACCATTTATTGGTATGAAGGAAACTAATGTTGTTTATAGACAAAAGAGTTGTATCAAGAATGATCGTCATCAGTCGGTAAGAGCAGTATTGATTTCTAACCCAACCCCAATTCAACGAACACAACAACAAAACAATCAGCAAAGGCCAGACGCTCCGAGGAGGCAGTTCACTAGGATCAACATGCCATTGTCTCAAGCTTTACAACATCTGTTGAAGGAAGATTTGGTAACACTGCGAGACCCTCATCGTAATCCCAAGACTTCCTTTCCCAAATATAATTCGAACGTGAAATGCGCATATCATTCAAATAGTCATGGCCATGACACCAACAATTATTGGGTGTTGAAGAACAAGATCTAAGATTTGATTGACAACAAAGTGATTGAATTTGACCCTCCACAAATACCTAATGTGATTACTGCACCCATTCCCAGTCATGGTAAGGGTGTTAATGCTATTGACGATGTCTCCTTTGTCTCCACCATTAATGATTTGACCATTCCCTTGATGACCATTAAGAAGAATCTGTTAAGATCCAGTTTATTTTTGGGTTGCCTTGAGAATTGTTACCATTGTGGTTCCCAAATTAATGGTTGTATGTGGCTGAAGAAACGTACCCAATGCCTGATTGGTAGCCATGAAATTATGTTCGAGAAAACTTCGTCCATGAAGAGTTTGCATGAAAGTATATCTCAAGAGCTAAGACTTGAAGATGTTTCTATAATTACCATTTCCAATACTCCTATAATGATCACCTCTAGAGGCCCTATAAGGATTCCTGCTGAGTTAAGAGAGGCTCCCCTGATTATCACTGCACCAGGGCCAATCCTCTATTCCTCTGACAAAGTTGTTCCCTAGAACTATGGGGCAGAAGTTTATTATCATGTTGTCAAGCAAGAACCATGGATTGTTGAAAATGAAGAGCCTGAAATTACAATCATTGTCGGAACTAGTAAGGTCACTAGGACATGAAGGATCTTCTCTCCGGAGATCTCTCCTCTAACAAATACTACAACACCTATTCATATTCCTGCTGCTGGCTCAACTGCTGATGCCCGAGGTAAATAAAAAGTAACTGAGTCTTCCCGGATGGAGGCGCCATCCAAAGATGTTACAATTGAAGACCCTTCGAGGTAAGAGATGGAATACATTTTGAAGATCATTCATAAAATTGACTACAAAATAGTTGAGCAACTGGGGAAGACACCCTAAAAAATATTCATGTTGTCCTTTTTGTTATGCTCCAAAGCAAATGCCCAAGCTCTGTTGAAATTTATGAAGAATGCCCATGTACCATAAGAGACACTGCTGATAAATTTGAGTATTATGTTGCAAGTCTAACTGCTGATAATGGTTTAGGCTTTTCTGATGCAGATTTAACTCCGGCGGGGAAGAATCATAACAAAGCTCTGCACATCTCTATTGAGTGCAAAGGCACTAATTTGGCGCATGTGTTAGTAGATACAGGTTCCTCCCTGAATGTTTTACCCAGAGGTGATTTGGATAAATTGGACTATGAATGACTGTTGTTGAAACCCAAAAACATTATCGTAAGAGCCTTTGATGGGTCAAAAAGGATGGTCCACGGAGAGGTTGATCTTCCGATCAAGGTGGGATCTCAAGTCTTCAATTCAACTTTTCATGTAATGGATATATTGCCGGCCTATTCTTGCTTGCTAGGACGCCCATGGATTCATGGGACAGGTGCGGTTACCTCTATATTACACCAAAAGCTGAAGTAACCAGTGAAAGGGAAGACTGTCACAGTTTGCGGAGAGGAATAATATATGGTCAGTCATTTGAATTCTTTCAAATATGTTGAAATGGATGGCGAATTCATTGAAACCCCTTGTCAGACATTTGAGGTAATCCCTCCGACAATTGCTGTTGCTAAAGCTACTATTCCTGAGATCTCTCAAAACCCACCAAGAATGGCTTCCTTGAAGACTGCTAGGGTTGTGGTAGAAGATGGAGGTTGCACTATCTAGGGACAACTTTCTGATGTCCCCTACAAATCCGACAAATTTGGATTGGGTTTCACTTCAAAAGCTCAGAAAGAGGTCCGTCGTGTTCGTGCTGGAGGACCACCTCTCCATATTAGTAACAATGAAGTTAATGCTCTGGAAGACACTGATAATGATGGTAACTTGGACGACTGGATATTCCCAACTACTGACGGTGGACATAACAATCGGAAGGCCAGAGACTTTTTTTCTCAATCTCCTTCATCCAAGAGTAATTGTTATTTTCTATTTTTATTTTGCTTTAAGAAGTTTGCATGTAATTTCTTTTAAAACAATGATTTTAAACCTTGTGCCTTGCCCGAGGCACAATGGTCCATTTGTTAAGCGTTGTCATTTCATATACCATATTCTCATTTAATGAAAACATTGGACGATTTTGCATTCAAATTTTGTGCTCCTTGCCTTTCTTTTACTTTACTGCATTTTCAAATATCCATGTGACCTTACATGCACACACACACATTTGCAGATCCATATCCACTCTGAATCTCATTCACAACAATTATGTTATTGCCATTTATAACTTTGAAAATCCAATCTATCAAGCTGAAGATGAAGGTGAAGATTATGAGATACCTGGAGAACTTTTCAGACTTCTGATACAAGAGGAAAAATCTATTCAACCGCACGAAGAACCGGTCGAAGTGATAAACTTGGGTACTGAGGAAGATAAAAAAGAAGTCAAGATTAGCTCCAACCTGGGAGACAGTGTCAAGAACAAATTGGTTCAAATGTTACACGACTATGTTGAGGTAATCACTTGGTCATACAAAGACATTCCAGGGCTCAATACTGATATCGTGGTTCACCATCTGCCAATGAAAGAGGGTTGTTCTCCGATCAAACAAAAGCTTCGTCGCATGCATCCTGATATGTCAGAGAAAATCAAGGTTGAGGTAATGAAACAGTTCAATGCAGGTTTCTTGGCAGTAACGTCGTATCCCTAATGGGTTACAAATGTTGTTCAAGTGCCAAAGAAAGACGGTAAGGTCTGTATGTGTGTATACTACAGGGATCTAAATAGGGAGAGCCCCAAAGATGACTTCCCACTACCACATATTGATGTCTTGGTTGACAACACTGCTCAACACAAGGTATTCTCCTTCATGGATGGCTTCTCAGATTACAACCAAATCAAAATGGCGCCTGAAGACATGGGGACAACTACCTTTGTCACACAATGGGGCGCCTTCTTTTATAAGGTCATTCCTTTTGGGCTGAAGAACACAAGCGAAACTTATCAAAGGGGTATGGTGGATTTATTTCATGACATGATTCATCATGAGATAGAAGTTTATGTTGATGACATGATAGCAATATCACAAACTGAGGAAGAACATCTTGATCATTTGCATAAGTTATTCGAAAGGCTGAAGAAATAAAAGTTGAGGTTGAATCCCAACAAATGCATCTTTGGGGTAAGGTCTAGAAAGCTTCTAGGTTTCGTCGTCAGTGGAAAGGGTATTGAGGTTGATTCTAGAAAAGTTAAAGTTATCCAAGAAATGCCATATCCTCGTACTGAGAAGGAGGTCAGAGGTTTCTTGGGACGACTCAATTACATTGCCCGATTCATCTCTCACTTGACTGCTACTTGTGAACCAATTTTCAAGCTGCTGAAGAAAGATCAAGTAGTCAGATGGAACGACGACTGTCAAATGGCTTTTGATAAAATCAAGGAGTACTTACAATAACCTCCAATCCTAATGCCACCAGTTGAAGGAAGACCTCTGATCATGTACTTAACCGTGTTAGAGAATTCAATGGGGTGTGTGTTGGGGAAGCATGACGAGTCTGGTTGAAAAGAGCATACAATATACTACCTCAGCAAAAAATTTACCGACTGTGAAACAAGATATTCACTGCTTAAGAAAGCTTGATGCGCTTTGGCATGGGCTTCTCGCTGACTAAGACAGTATATGCTAACCCATACTACTCTATTGATTTCTAAAATGGATCCCATCAAGTACATATTTGAAAAACCAGCTCTCTCTGGAAGAGTAGCTCGATGGAAAATGATTTAACTGGATATGACATCCAGTACACCATACAAAAAGCAATCAAAGGGAATGTACTGGAAGATCATTTGGCGCACCAAGCTATAGATGACTATCAGTCTATGCACTTCGAATTCATGGATAAGAATATCATGTTGATTACATATTGTGAAAATCCTGGACTGTATGAAGGACCTGAGCAAGGATCCCGATGGACTATGGTTTTTTATGGAGCTTCCAATGCATTGGGTAATGGGATTGGTGCCGTGACCATTTCCCCTAAAGGTTGCCATACGTCTTTCACTGCTAGACTTTGCTTTGATTGTACCAACAACATGGTTGAGTACGAAGCATGCATCTTGGGTCTTAAAGTTGCTATTAACTTGAGGATCAAATTCCTTAGCGTATGCAGGGATTCAACCTTGGTAATCAGTCAAGTCAAGGGAGAATGGGATACAAAACATCCAAATCTTATCCCTTACCGAGAACTCGTGCTAACCTTGATCCCGTACTTTAAAGAGATTACCTTTGAACATATTAAAACGAAAGAGAATCAGTTGGCAGCTGCCTTAGCTACCATGTCATCTATGTTCAAGGTCAAATGGGACAACGAAGCTCCTAGAATTATTGTCAAAAGATTTGACGAACCGGGACACTGCTAAGAGATTGACACTGGTGGAGTAGAGGAGAAGCCTTGGTTTCACGAAGTGAAAATATATCTTGAAGCTCAAGAATATCCTAAAGGGGCATCTGTCAATGACAAGAAATTCCTGCGGAGGTTCTCAGCTAAGTTCTTCCTAAGCAACAAAATTCTGTACAGACTCAACCATGATACAACCCTGCTTTGTTGTATAGACAAGAAGGAAGTGGAGAAAATTATGAAGGATATGCACGAAGGTATCTTTGGTACTCACTCCAGTGGACATACTATGGCCAAGAGTATTCTGAGAGCTGGTTACTATTGGTCGACCATGGAAACTGACTCATCACCACTCGAGGACTTACCAGAAGTTCCAGATCTATGCTGATAAAATTCATGTACCTACATTTACTTTGAATTTCATGACTGCTCCTTGTCCATTTGCAATGTGGGGCATTGACATGATCAGAGAAATCAAGCCTACTGCCTCTAATGGACATTGATTCATTTTGTCCCTATTGACTACTTTACATAATGGGTTGAAGCAGCTTCATTTGCCCCAGTTTCCAAGAATGTGGTGGCTCAATTCATCATGCATAACCTTATCTATCGATATGGCATCCCTGAGATGATCATCATTGACAATGGTACCAACCTCAATAATGTCATGATCATTGAACTTTGCACGCAGTTCAAGATCAAGCATCACAACTCTTCTTTGTATCGTCCAAAGATGAATGGCACGGTGGAAGCTGCCAACAAGAACATAAAGAAGATTGTGCAAAAGATGGTTGTGACCTACAAGGACTTGCATGAGATTTTACCATTTTCTCTTCATGGCTATCGTAATTAGGCGCAAACATCAACTAGGGCAACCCATTTCTTTTTGGTCTATGGCATGGAAGTTGTCCTGCCTGTCGAAGTTCAGATTCCTTCTCTAAGGATTATGAAAGATGCAGACTTAGGCAAAGACGAGTGGATTCAGACTAGGTTGGGTCAGTTGAATTTAATTGACAAAAAAAGGTTTACGGTTGTCTGTCACAGTCAGATGTATCAGAAACTCATGATCAAGGCATTAAACAAAAATATCAAGTATTAGGTATATCAGGTTGGTGACTTGGTAATAAAGCGCATCATTCTACCACAAGGTGATCCCAGGGTAAAATGGACTCCCACTTATGAAGGGCCATTTGTTATTAAGAAAGCATTCCCGGGCGGTGCCATGATTCTAACCACCATGGACGGTGAAGATTTCCCACACCCTGTAATTGTGGACATAGTCAAAAAATACTACGCATAAGAATGACCCGCTAGGTTGACATACCTAGGCAAAAATAAGGGCATCCCGGCGAACCAAAAGTGTTCGGGAAAAATTAGGGATATATACAAAAGATTGTACATCCGACAAGTCGAAAACCTGAAAGGGCGGCTTGGGCAAAAAAGGGTATCCTGGTGGACTGAAAATACAAAAGGGCGGTCCAGGAAAAAATTAGGGATTGAAGCGTACGACTATGTCCCGTTGGATCACTATAGCCAGCTTTATTACCAAGGTCAAAAGTTCAAATGGTACAAGATCAGTTCAATCAACTTCTTTCGAAAGCAAGGGATGAGATGTTCGAAGACATAGGGGCAATAGCAGAGTTGGAACCCAATGAGATCATTTCTACATGGCTATATATATTTGTTTTCACTTTTTACTCTTTTCATTTCATGATGACTTCCTCTTACTAGGATTGTCGTCTCTTTGTACAAAATTCGCCTATTTATAGGCAAATTATCAATACAAATACACCTTAAAGTTAAAACATTTTGCATTTTTTGTTTTGCTTGCAAAAATGTCCAATGACTAAAATTAAATGAACATATGCATATGAACATGATTAACTGTTAACAAATATATGCGTAAGAACAGGAATAAGCATTTATTCAAGATTCCATGAGTTGGGATGAGACTTAAGTTGTCCATAAATCACTCCTATGAGATTATCCCCACAGAGTAATCTTCACATATTCATCCCCAATAAAGGACACATTCTCCGCAATTTCCCTACGGAATTCCAATCAGTACAATTCATGAGGATTCCATTCCCCAACTGAGTTTGAAAAATGTAAAACCCCTACAGAGTTCTTCTCTTTTGCAAATTCAATTTCCCCAGGAGAGTTCGTTTCCTCAGTAGGATATTTCTCCATCAACAGGGTTTATTTCCCCAACAGACTACAGTTCCCCAGCTTGAGTTTATTCCTCAGACTACCACAAATCACTGACAATATTCCTCTCCCCAGTGAAGTCACCACTATCCCCAGAGAGTTGCTGCAAAACCTGGAATCAGACCAGATGTTAGTTAACTTTATCCTCCCCAGACGATTATCCATATCTTTTATCCCCAGTCAGGGTGTACAAAAATTATCCTCCCCAGACGAGTCGGAAGATTATCCATCTCTTTTATCCCCAGTCAGGATATATAAGAATTAAATTCCCCAGTAGAGCAATGAACAATCGATGTTCCTAAACTCTACTCCCCAAGTAGAAAGTCAACATCCCTTGCAGAGTTTCCTCAAACAAGTAAACAGGAATCCCCAGCAAAAGCATTCTAGACAAGATCGAAGATGCATATACTCTTCCTCCCCAACAATAGTCAGGGATTTATTTTCCCAAACAAAGATACTGCACAAATTTACAAATACACTTCAACAACATTTCACATTCATATGTCATAACACATGCATACGAAACGCATATAGCACAATCTCATTTATTTTGAGAACATCATTACGCAATGCATTTCATACATCATGATATTGCATACAACTAACTCTTTACCTTTTTAGGTAACATCAATCAACAGACGAATATCGGCAATAATTCTCAAATAGGTCCAAGATTTATTCCCGAAACAATATGGGGCAACTATCTACCAGACCAGGTCAAAGATTAATTCCTGAAACATGACGGGGAAACTATCTGATGACCAGCCACAAATTAATTCCTGAAACAAGACAGGGCAACTATCTATAAAAGACAGCTTGAAGATTAACTCCCAGAATAGGACAGGGAAGTTATCTTCTTTCTCTTTGGTCAGATAAAGATAAATTCCTGAAACAGGATGGAGCGACTATCTTTATCACCAATGGTATGAATTCTCGAAACAGGACAGGTTTACCAACAAAGCGGTTTGTAGATCAATTTTTGAAACAAGACGGGGTGACTATCTACATGACAAGCAGCTACTCAAACAGTTTTACCAGAGGTTCATTCTGGAAAGCATTCTTCAAATACAGTCAAGCATGGACTCATTCTGATACTTCTATCAATAGTTTCCTTTAGATGGCATCTATAAGCCTATATCTGATGATTCCCCATCACCTCTTCGAATCTTTAAGCCCATTCCCAGTATAATGAACTGACAACATTACTTCGTGCATAAGCGAGTGCAAATTTCCGGGCCCTTAAGTGTTCAATCATCTTCTACCTTCAAGTCACGAATGGCGAACGAGCCAATCTAACTCTTCAGGTTAAAGAATATTGAACATGGGCAGCTATTGTACCCCAAATTTTTTCCTCCCTTATCTTCAATACATTTATCATAAAGGTTCTCCAATGCTCAAGGATGCTCAAGAGTTGATCATACAAGCTCACCTCCTAAGCACTGAGTCAACAATTACGGTTTTGGTTTTCTCAAAGAAAATAGGACTTCTAATGACCCGAGTGACTTTCATGGTTCATTGTAGGTCTCCAAGAATTCTCCTACTAAGTTTCAAGTCTTGCATCTCAAAATTGCTCAATCAATTGCTCAGATGATTGAAAATCAACTATATTGGGTAAAAAGTCAATTGTGAACAATATACAGTCAAACTTCAAGATTTTTGGCCAACATCAACATTTTGAAGTAATATTCATTATTTGATCAAGGGATGATCATAATTCCTCAAGGAAAGCATTCAAATCATCAAAAGGGCAAAATTGACCAAATTAGGGTTTTCACTGAGAATGACTGATCATTGACTTTTGACCTAATACATGGCCTAATGACTTGAAGCATGATCTTAAGGACTCAAATACAATATCTTGACCTAATTTCATGGTTCAAAATATCCTCAAATATCAAGGGAGTGATTGTTGAACTTTGGGTCAACTGATGAAAAGTCAACTAACACACAAAAGTCAAACTTTGACATTTTGGTCAACATTGAATTTCAAAGATCAATATTAATCAAGACATTCAAAAATATCAAACTTGATCATCAAGAATCAAGAAAATCAATAAAATCAAGAAAAGTCAACAAAAAGTCAAATTTCCAATACTTAGCAAAATTTCTAAGTGTTTTTAACCTTGATAAATTCACTACTTCATGACTATTTTTCACCAAGATGCAAGATGATTCAAAAAAAACTTTCAACATGAAAGTTGTAGAGCATGATGAATTCTATAACTTTTTACTTGAGGGTTGATGTCCAAAAAATGCTTGGATTAGGATATATAGGCCTATGAAGATATGACATTTTTAACAAAACACTTAGTGAGATTTTTAACATGTTTGGTCAGACTTTTGTCCCAACTTCATCGAAATGTTTCACCAAGTTCCAAGATGATTTAGCCAAAGTGGTCAAAATGAATGTTGTGGACAATGTTTCAAGCTTTCTAAAATGTCCAATAACTTGAAGAGATCATGCTTGAGTTAAGAGATTCGAAGAGATGAAGTTGGGCATCCATTCTTGAATTATAGGTCATTCTCATGAAGAACACATGATCCAATCTAAAGCCATGCTGCATAAATCTTGCTTTGCAGGCTTCTAACTTGCAAATCACTCTATAATTAAATGTTTACACAAGTGATTGAGCCATTGTCCAAACCATTTTTCCATTAATGGAACAAAGTTCACACTTCCATTTTGAAAAAGTAACTTTAATCACAAAGTCCACTCTCCATGAGCCTTGTAATTGTTTCTTCTGAACATACATAATGTCAAAACCAAAAGCAAGTTGTCTAGAGCCTCTAACCACTCAGACCATGCTTATACTTCACATTGAAACCATGAATTTCAAAGCTTGCTTCATGTACAATCCAACTTAGCCATAACATGTGACGTTGTAAACCAAGCTCTCTCAGCCTTCAAAACCTTCCCTCTATAAATAGAGAAGTTATTTGCAAGCTAAAACACGAGTTTACAGACCCTCTAACCCCCTCAAACTCCCTCAAGTCAGAACTTGCATAAAAAACTCCATTACATGTGATTTCTGACCTTGCATATCAAACACCAAATCCCTTCGTGTGTTTTCACTTTTAATCAATCACAAAGCTTATATAACTCATATAGAGGCTATCCAAACAATTGTTAAACAAGTGTAACACCATCTTCATCATCTTCCATTTCCAAAAACAACAACTTGCAACTTGACTTCTCTAGAAGAATCCAGTCACTCTCAATCCAAAGTAAGCATTACAATAGCTTCCTCGGAGTTCGGTGAAGCTATCCAGATCACCACAATACCTCCAGGAGTGCTCAAACTCCAAACACGATTTTCAATTTTGAGGTAAGTTTTCTCAACTTTGAACTTCTTATACAAGCATCATTAATGTCTACTTTTTGAATAAAAAATGTAGACATCATTGCCCTGAAGCTAACCATGCCTTTAATTTTCATTTATGTTAATTGTACATGGAGAGTTTTGAGTTTAAAGTTTCAGAAGAAATAGGTCTTAATTTGGTACCAACAAAAATTTATGTTCATCTTTGATTTATAGCTTAAGTTACTTACATGGTTGAATTCATGGTGAAAAACCAAGCAACTTTCATGTTTACACTTTTAAAAATGGTTGAGAAATGAGCAAGTTCAAAAATTCAAATATATTGTCCATGGCTTCTGGAACGAGGTAAGGGATGAAGTACAATCAGGAATGAGTTTATAATAAATTTAGTGCAAGTTGTATAATGATCGAATGAAACAGTCACCCCAGTGGCAGAACATGCGCGCGCTAAGTCATTTGTCTATAGGGACTTGGGTTCGAGCCCCAGCGGTACCCTTTTAATTTTCACATATTTGTTTCTATGAGATCATGTGCAGGGCATCCCAATGTGCACACCATACATCCCTCATCCACAACATCAAATCATCATGTTGGCAAATCCCATGCATCCAAATGCAAGCCTATGGTGCACTCCAAGAAATCATTCACACTTGATCATTACAAGTGATGGGCTTTTGTTTCTGGGCCTTGACTGAATTTTCTTCATACCCCCCCCCCCCCCCCCCCTCATTTTTCTTATCATATTATAAGTCCATTCTCACATTTTTATTTTATTTTCTGACTCAAACAAAAAGACCATCTTGGGCCTGGACTTTTATCAACACCCCCTATTTTCTTTTAAAATACTGACCCAACTATTTTTTATTTTATTTTATTTCCATTTTAATTATTTTTTTTCTTTTTATCATTTTCTTTTTTATAAAATCAAAACAACAAAAATCATAAAAAAAGTTATCTACTTTTCTAATTAATTAGTTTAATTTTTTGATAATTAAATTTTTTTAAATTCAATTATCTTGATTTAATTAATTAGAATTAAGCTTTATACCTCAAAAAAATTTCTAAATAAAACCTCAAAATATTTTTTAACAATTAATTTCTCTTTTAAATTAATTTAGATTTAGGTTTTTCTATACTTAAATTATTTTTTCCCTTTAGATTAATTAACTTAGTTTTTATCTTAGTTTAATTTATTTAGGTTTACTAAATTCTTTTAAACACAAAGCCAATCAATTAATTAACCATCAAACCTTTTTCCATCAAAAATCACCAAAACAATTTCTTTTTCTCTACTCTACATTCTTGCATATTTTAGTATTTCGCATTATCATTTATGTACATGGTTTGTAATAGATAATTAGATTTATTGCATTCCTCCCTATTTCACAAACTTGTACCCCCATTTCCAAAGCATTGTAATAGTGTAGGACATTTAAATTCCGCAATTTATCACTTTCCTTATTATTGTTAGTAATTAGGGTTTGTATGGAAAAATTTAAAATCAAACATTAGACAATCCTAATCCAAGAAAAATAATTGAATCAAACACACTTAGAACACATGAACCTCTAGGGTTAAACTCACTTGTTGCCTCGAATATAAACAATCATGTCCCTTGAATGTGGGAGGCTTTAGCAAAGACCCTCGATTAAAAGATCATTGTCCCTAGACGACCCTCCGATGTTGCCTTCGATAAACGATATTAGTCCCTTACGACAATTGCCAAAGCATCTTACAAGTTGCCTTCTCTAACTATACGACGACCCACGCCTGTCCCTCACATCCAATGATATAGCTCCCTACCAATAAATGGTAAAGTAGCACTATCTAAAGAAGGAGGAAAAGAACAAAGACTTTTTGAGTAGGTAGATCGCTCATAATTTCTTGCTCACAAACTAAAACCATTTTCATACCTCACACTTTCAAAAAACAAACATATTTTCAAACACTCTCTTTTCAAACAAATATTTTCAAAACAAACATTTTGTATGCATTCTCAGCGATACGAGAATCATTACAAAGTTTGTCGTACTAAGGCATTTTCAAAATATTTCTAAAACAAAATTTTTGTATACATTCTCAATAATACGAGAATCATTACAAAATGATCACTTTCAAAATATCTTCAAAACATATTTCAACTTACACAAAACACAAGGCATTTTCAAAGTGAGCTAGCAATTAAGAGCCTGTAGATAACTACGGATGAAAAGGGTGATAAAACCTTCCCTTTTCATAACCTACCCCCTAAACTCAAGAAAATTCTCAAAAGGTCTTTCTTGTTCTTTTCACCCTTTCCTTTATTGGATAAAATAAAAGTAGGTGGCGACTCTTGCTATCCGTAATATTTGCGATAAAACACAAAACACCAAGTCAGTTCTCCCACCATATTACACCTCTCAACAAAAATTTTCAATTTTCTTTTCTAATGCATGGCACACACTCCGAAAGTATATAGGTTGTCAAAACTAAGGCTGCATTAAAGAGACTTGGGAAAGTCTCAATAACATAGATACCGTTATGACACCCTAAACACCCTCGTTATGTGATAATCAATTTAGATACCCATTATGCTGGAACCTTAGGCTCAAGTTTTCAAAGTAGATCTTAAGTAGTTTATATTAGCAGTCAACACCATCTTAAACACAAACTAAATAAGGAGTCGATGAATATAAGTTAATGGTCCCATTTTTTATGAATAAATGATTTAATTGAACAATAACCTTCTAAGTTAGGTGACCCTCACCCAGTCATTTAGCCCAAATGTTGTTAAGCCTGTAAGGATTTAATAATAAACACCCATTGTTGGTTGGTCCATAGGTCTCCGGTATTGGACTTGGTAGGGCGAGCTACAGTCTGATCCCCCACAACCACAGTTGGGAAAAATGAGGTTGCACCACTTACATACCAGAACCCCGGGGTAAAGAAAATAAAAAGGATCATATTCGTTTTTTGATTTCCCCTACTATGTGCGTGTATTGATAACAGGCTTAATATGATTGTGCTGGAATGAAAAAGACTAAAAGAAAGCGAGAGATATAGGTTGAATTATAATGGCATGATTCAAATTGGTCTGCATAAAGATAGAGTCTTTGAACATTGTGTCATTATGGTATCCTTGGTATTGAATACTTAGTACCTATCAAACTAACATCAGCCTAGCAGCCATGTATGATTAGGAGTCGTGTCGTGCTCATGTTTCGAATCACTCTTAATTTTTTATTTTATCATGTTGGTTGACTGCTTGAGGACAAGCAACGATTTAAGTGAGGAGGAATTTGATAATGCAAAATTATATCATATATTTGACTTGACTCGTATGCATTTTAGTTTTGTTTTCGTTCATTTTTATCTTATTATGCCAATATTTCTATTTCATTTAAGGTATTTACATTCCACAAGGCCTACATGAGAAAAGGAGAAGAAATGGAAAAGAAATGAATTAAAAATCACAAAGCTGCAGAAAGTAGTTGCGACAGTTGTCATAGCTTCTTGACGGTCGACACATGCAAAATATGTGTGCCCCTCGGCATACATGGTATGATGATCGGCACATGTTAAAATATGTGTGCCCCTCGGCACACATGGTGTTATGGTCGCCATAGTTCAGAAGTTTGTGTGCCCCATGACACACAAGGCATGACCCTCGCCACATTCTCTTTTATGCGCCGTTTATTTTGTTTTTTGGTTTTCTCCATGCCTTCTTCACATAACCACTCAGGAAGCCCAACTTCCCATTATCACCCCGTGATCTTTTCAACTTCCCATTTTTCAACTTCTTTCTCCACTTTCTCCTTTATCTTCACTACTTCTCACGTAAAGCTGGAAGTAACTTCCATTTTATTTCTCTATATATAGGATCTTAGTAATTATTTTTAGGAATCCAAGTTTTGTACCCGAAAGCACTTCATAGTTTTAGGAAGCATATTACTCATGTAAAAGTGGTAGTTTCTCACTTTGAGGAAGTACCATACCATTAGTGTAGGCCTATAATCTTTGTAACGTATGGATCAATTTGTCCAATATTATTTCAAAGCTCTATTCGAGTTTCAAGATTTATTTTGTTCATAGTTTTATTCAAGTTTATCTCATCTGCTTTACTTCCAGGTTTATTTATTTGCAATTATTTTAGTTTCTTGTTCTTATAATATTGTTTTATTATTACAAATCTAAATATTCCTATGTTCATGGTTAATAATTATAATTGCATATTTGTTTCTTTAAGTATGTCCGACTAAATCACTTAGAGTCCGCTATGTGAGAACCGTCGTTTCTGATGGGACTCAGTAATAAGTTGGCTTAAAATCTGTTTGAAAATTCAGTTTCGGTCTTTGTTTTTAAACTTAATTTAAATAGCTTTGTCACAAGTGTGAGAGGTTACTTAACACGATTTTGCTACGAGATTGTGAAATTAACTAAGATTCGGGTCGGCACTGCGAGAGCGTGGGGTTTGTATAGAATATTAGAAACTAGGCATTAATCCTAAACACAGCGAGAGCGCTTTAGGATTAATTAGAACTTATTCAGTTTTCAAAACACATTCCTTAATTAAAATGGGCGAGCGAGAGCAAAATCTCATGGTTAAGGAATACAACTTTATTCAAAACCACGAGAGTGTGAGGTTCAGTCTTTAAATTGATATTTTCTACTGAAAACATTTTTAACATCAGTATAAGCCAATGAGTTACAATGTCCCAGAGGTACACGAAATACATATTCTGGTCTCTCTTTTCATATATATATATATATTTCCTTAATCTTATTTTATTTCAGTTTTAGTTCTTAGTTTCCCCTAAATTAGTCATTCATTATCCTTAGCTTTACAAAGCAATAATAGATTACAATAGGTTGACATTGGTCTAAGTGGGTTCGATAATCTTTTATATTAATTCGATATTTCCGTGCACTTGCAGACGCATCACCTAGTCTACACCAGGTTCTTCTGGACAAAGCCGACATCAACTTTGCATAACTCATTGGAATAGGATCAAAAGCTTCTCTTTTCTCACCCTATCCTTGATTACCTTGATGAGGTGTCTTCTGATAAGAAATAGCAATCAGAGCTACATTGACAACTGGAGTTACTGAAGCAACTTGTTCTTGATGCTGATGACGTCTTCTCAGAGGTTTGATCCTTCTTTCTTGAACAACAACATTTTTATCTCTTTCTTTCTTTCTAGAAAATCCATATGATGGCTTCTTTATACCACTAGAACCTTTATCTTTTTACAATCTTCATTCACTAACAGATTCCTCTAAACGGACACCCATACTTAGCATCTCAGTGAAATCACTTGGTGCACTTGCAACCATTCTTTCATAGTAAAATGAACCAAGTGTTTTCAAGACAACCTTATTCATTTATTTTTCTTCCATCGGAGTTAAAATTTGGGCAACAACCTCGCGCCAACGCTGCGCATACTCTTTAAATGATTCCTTATCTTTTTGAGCCATTACTCTCAACTGGTCATGGTCAGGTGCCATAAACATGTTGTACTTATATTGCTTCACAAAAGCTTCACCCAAGTCATTGAATGTATGGATGTTTCTACTATCCAATCCCATATACCATTTTAAGGCATCGCCGGTCAAACTATCTTGGAAGAAATGAATAAGCAAGTGTTGATCATCAGTATGAGTGGATATTCTTCTGATATACATCACCAAGTGGTCACGAAGGCAAGAGTTTCCCGTGTACTTCTCAAATTCCGGTACTTTAAACTTTGGTGGCACTTTTATATTAGGAACTAAGTTGAGGTCACTAACATTTTGTTCGAATAAATCTTTCCCTCAGAGGGCTTTCACCTATTTCTACATTTCATTGAACTGATCTTAAAAGTCACCCATTCTGTCATAGAAGCCAAAACTTTCACTTGGTGGAGGAACAACATTATAAACCTCATTAATAACATGAACACCATTCGCCACAGGAGGGGCGATATGATGAATCTCATTATTAGCAATAGGAGTAGCATGTAACATAGGAGGGGCAGAAATCACAATTGGTTGAACAGGCTGAGCAAATTGAATAGTAGGGTTATATCCTTTTGGCATGTAACCTTCAGGCATTCCCCACCGACAACACGGAGGCATACAATATTAAACAAAGGTAACAACTGGAGTAGCGGAGATGGTAACTGACATCACTTTAAAAATGACATTTGTCTGTTGTGGTTGAGTCAAAAGAGGAGAATGAGGAGGTAGTGGTTGATTCTGAACAACCACCAATGGTTCCACCAAAGCAGTAAGGTTAGCCATACTAGTCTTCAAAGAAGTCATTTCCTTGCAAAGCTCGCGATTCTCTTGTTTAAGGTTTTCCATCTTCCTTCTAGAATTGGCCCGAGTGTTGTATTGATGAGACAACTTGCTGAATGAACGAGGTAGATAAGTAAGTAAGACACCTGAAAGAAAACAAGAATGCGAAAATGTGAGAGATGATTCATGATATGCAATGCACATGATTTATTTTGATTGTTTTAGTTTTTCCAAGAAACTTAAAGAACAATTGCAAATATCAAAGAAGCAACACATTTTTAGGAAACTGAATAAACTTGTTATATATTAATAACTTTACAAGGTATTACAACTTTTCGTACAAGTTTCAAAAATCCTGAATACAAGAGAAATAAAGATAAAATCTAAAAATTCTAAGAAACTAAGGCTGATGAAGATCCCTCCACACACGGATGCTTTCCTTTGAGTCTTGCAATCTGAGCCTTCAATTTCTTGTTCTCTTCTGCATACTTATCGGCGACTTCCTTCCATCCACTGGAAGTGGGAGATAAGTGCTCAACGGGACCTGGTTGAGTGATAGAGGAAAATAAATCCTCTTGCTTCTCCATCATCTCCATAACATAACTCTCAAGAATTTCAATCAAGTCATCTCTTTCTTTCAATTCCGTAGATTAGAACACCTCCGAAGTCTGGTACTTGTTCTTCTATGCTTCCTTCTCTTGCAACATCCTAACTAAGGCGATCTAAATTTCTTCCACGTCATCTAAAAGAGGAGGAGGAGTCACCATATATATGTCAGCTAAAGGTTCTTCATGAGAATAAGGCATCTTCAGCTTAATTGCCCTTGCTTGTACCCACCAGAGATGAGGTTCTAAAGAAACAACTCCTCTTGGTCCCAAATATTTTCTACCCTTCCTAAGAATATGGTGCCAAACTTTTTCAATCTCTTCCTTAGCTGCTTTATGATCTTCTCTGTGATACGGTGGCAGAACCGACTGTTAATACTGGTTTTCATTTTGTATTTGCAAATGTCTCGGTAAGCAAGAGTCGCCACCGACTTTTATTTCATCCAACTAAGGAAAAGGAAAAAGAACAGAAAAAACCTTTTTTCGAGATGTTTCTGAGTACGGAGGGTAGATTATAGAAAGGGAAGGTGTTAGCACCCTTTCTATCCATGGTTTTCCATGGGCTCTTAGGTACTTTGCTCATTTTTAAAATTGCTTATGTGTGTTTGTTTTGAAAAAGTTTACTTCGTGATAACCCTTGTATCGGTCCTCAAGAGTGTGACGAAGTTGTTTTAAAAACTGTTTTGAAAGGTGTTTGTAAAATTTGTTTGTTTGAGAAAGTACCTAGGAACTAATCTACCTACTCGAAATATATCTGTTCATTTTCCTTTAGACAACGCTATCCTATTATTAAGGAATAGGTAGCACCATTGTTGGAGTTTTAAGGGATGTTCGAAGAGACAAGTACGATCATAAAAGCAATTTTAGAAAATTTTAGTAATCATCCTAAAGCCTTAAAGATATTTTTCCGAGGCAACATCCAAATGTGTCATTTTATATCTTTTGGGACTAGAGGACGACCACTAACATTCCCTATACTTAATGATCGTTTACCGAAGGCAACCAGAGTGGAGTAAACCCTAGGAGTGAGCATGTGCAAGTGTATTTTTCACTTAATTATCTTTGCACAATTCGGGTTTTCTACTGTTTTAATTTCAATTTGTCTTTCTATACAATCCTATACATACATCTAAGCAATTTATAGTTTGCGGAAATTAAAATGCGAGAAATTAAAGTCCTAGCTATTACAAGGCTTTCGCAGACACATAATTATTTTAACTGTAAATAAAGATGCGAAAATGTAAAACCGCAATTACTATTACAAACCCGGAGCAGTTACAATAATAGAAAAAAGGAAAATTAATGGCGCGTGCGGCGAGTTAAATGCGAGAAATAATTGGAAAACCTAAAAATCTAATTGAGAAAATATTTAGGTTATTTTTTTGAGAAAAAATTAGGTTATGTACAACATTTAACCCTGATTCTAATTATTTTAAATTATAATAAAAGAAAGAATTAAATTACCCTAATTTAATTAAACTAATTAATTAATAAAAATATTTTTATAAAGAAATATTTTTTGATGTTTTTATGATTTTTTGATTAAATAAAAAAAACATGATTTTTGGTGTTATTTGAAAAAAGAAATAATTAATAAATAATAAAAAAAGAATTGAAATAAAAAGAATAGAATTGGGCCTGCATAAGCAATCCAGGGGGTGTGCTTCTGAATTTGATGGGTCCATTATGGCTGATCCCACTCCCACGCCTGATTCAGTGTTGGTACGCTTGGAGAGTGCACCATGGTCCTTCCTTGGTTTGAGCATTGGATTTGTGTTGGTAATGATCCAGTGGCTGGATTAGTGGGGCGCATGATGGACGCCTGGAACGTGTATACATGGAATCTGCACATGAACATTAAGAAAATAAAGAAAACACAGGGACCTGGGATCGAACCCAGGTCCTCTCCACTATCCAACGTGCGCTTCATCACTGGGCTGTATTGTTCAATTGTTATTATAATAAGATCAAATTATAATATATAAAACAAAGTGGATAGGCTGGACAAAATAAATAAAAAATGCACGGATCATTCAAATGGACCAGTGGGGTGGTGGCAAGTCATTGTCTTCTTCCCTGTCTGTCGTCTTAGGCCCATACCTTTTACCTACGGACAAACCTCCATAGCCATAAACCTGCAAGCTTCAAAAATCCATAAAACGCATGATAAATTAATTCTAGATACACCAATCAACTCGTCTTGATCTCACGAGTATCATGGCACTATTTTCTTAGTCCAATTTAACCTGTACAGAGAAGTCCCAAAACGACTTCTTAAACCTGAGCCATGGTAATTAGCGAAATAGTCATCAAAACTCAAAATTAATTGAACCAAAACATTCCAAATGATGATATAAATACAATGCTATGCTTAAAAGTGGTTAATTAAGCGTAAACTATAATATCAAAATCAAACTGATATGTGCAAACTGTGGGTTTACCATGAGCGATTCTAGGCTTGGAAAGGCTTGCAAATGATCATGTTAGCTTCAGGAGATGTCCAGGAAGCGATTAGCAGCTTTGGAACGTCTTGAATCACCCTCTATGTGAGAAAACGATCCACCACTTTTTTGCCAAAACTTGAGTTTTGCTCTTCAGTTCTCACGACTGCAACCCTTTTTCTTTTACAATGTTTGTGTTCAGTATATGTAGTGTGATGAATTAGGGCAACAAAAACAACTTGAATCTTTTACAATCATGGAATTTAATGTGATTTGTTTGCTATATGATATCTTTCCAAAACCATCCTAATCATGCTATTTTTGCCTCAATTTTCCTTGATTCAATTCGATCTGATTAGGCCAGCTTAATTAGATTTAATTCTAACAATAATCAGATCAAAAATCAATCTTTGATATTTTTTGTCATTTATTTGATTTAATGTGACTTTTAAATAATAAAAATCAAAATGAAATAAATAAATAGATAAAATAATATATGGATGCTGATTTGGGTCGTAGACCATGTCCTCAACAAGATGCAATCATGAAAAGCTAAGCCCATTTGACAAAAAGTGCACTTTTGAGCACATTTGACTTTTGGCAATTTTCCAAAAATGGCCAACTTTGACAATGCATATCTCCTCCAATTTAGACCCTAGGAAGGTGTTCTTGGAATTTTTAGAAAGCTTAGGATGTCCCCTAAACAACCCTTTTGGTTTCATCTCAATTGGTTCTTCCATGTTCATGTAAGAAGCTTTGAACCAAAAGGTGTTTTTGTTGACTTTTCAAAAGGACCTATAATGTAGAAAATCATATCTTTTTATGAGTGCATTTTTTGAACTTGATGGCTGAAGATGAGTTGTAGGAAATTTGATTCTCTTAAAAATGAGCCATGGATGAGAAATTTCTGATAAAGTATGAGAGAGTTATGCTTGGTCAAAGTTTGGTTGACTTTTCCTAAGAAACCCTAATTTAGCAACTTTCGAGTTTTGATGAATTAGGAGTATTCCTTGAGGACTCATGATCAACCCTTGATCAAATGATGGATATCACTTTAAAATGTTAATGTTGACCAAAAATCTTGAAGTTTTACTGTATGTGGGTCATAATTGACTTTTGACCTAATATAGTTATTTTCAAGCATCTGAGCAGTTGACTGAGCAAACTTCTTGTGCAAGGAATGAAACTTGGCATGGATGATCTTGAGGACATATTAGGACTATGGAGAGCATATGAGGCCTTTGGAGTTCACCCATATTGATGAAAATGGAAACCCTAGTTAGAGGTTCATTGCTTTATGAGAGAGTTTGTCTGGTCAACTCTTGGGCATCCTTGAGAAAGTTAAGGGTCTCAATAACATATGTTGAGTAAAATTGGAGGGAAAATTTTTGGGTACAACAGCTTCCCCTGTTCAATCTTCGTACACCTGAGGATGTAGATTGGCTTGTCTGCCTTTCGTGATCTGAGGGTGGAAGATGATTGGACACTAGAGTGCCCAGAATTTTGCACTCGTATGAAGTGCATGGTGATCGATCGATAATATTAGGAGTGGGCTTACTGATGCCATTTGGAAGGTGACAGAGAATCGTCAGAGATGTGCTTAAAGATACCATCTAGAGAAGATATCGGTTGCATAAGAGATTCCTTTACGATAATTCTTGTACCTGCCACTGAGGGGGACTTCACTGAGGAAAGTTGATTTATGTCTTGGGGAATAGAGTCCAGGAGCTTCGGCTGTCCATTACTCTACTAGGGAATTAATTCTTGATTGAGGAGGTGGAAGTGGATTGCATATCTGGTCAGGGTCCAGGCTGCACAGTGACTTACTGGGGAAAGGTGAGCTTGACCGTAACTGGCCGGGTGCAGGTCTTACAGTGCTATAAACTGTTATCTGGAGATAAGAGAGAAGGAACCTGGATAGTAGGGTTGCTTCGAGGTGAAAGCCTAGATAGTAGGGCTATGAGAAGGAACCTGGATAGTAGGGTTACTTCAGGATGAAATCCTGGATTTTAGGGCTGTGAGAAGGAACCTGGGTCGTAGGGTTACTTAGAAATGAGAGCCTGGATAGTAGGGCTATGAGAAGGAACTTGAATAGTAGGGTTACTTCAAGATGAAAGCCTGGATAGTAGGGCTATGAGAAGGAACCTGGGTCGTAGGGTTACTTCGAAATGAGAGCCTGGATAGTAGGGCTATGAGAAGGAACCTGGATAGTATGGTTACTTCAAGATGAAAGCCTGGATAGTAGGGCTATGAGAAGGAACCTGGGTCGTAGGGTTACTTCGAAATGAGAGCCTGGATAGTAGGGCTATGAGAAGGAACCTGGATAGTAGGGTTACTTCAAGATGAAAGCCTGGATAGTAGGGCTATGAGAAGGAACTTGGATAGTAGGGTTACTTCGAAATGAAATCCTGGATAGTAGGGTTGTGAGAAGGAACCTGAGTCGTAGGGTTACTTCGGGATGAAAGCCTGGATAGTAGGGTTGTGAGAAGGAACCTGGGTCATAGGGTTACTTCGGGATGAAATCCAGGATAGTAGGGCTATGAGAAGGAACCTGGATAGTAGGGTTACTTCGAAGTGATAGTGTAGATTAGTTGACCCATTTGGTTTCGGGAACTGAGTTTCTATTAGCCGTCTGTAGACATGATCTGTATAACTACTGGATTTGTTGAAGATAAATGTCTTTCCTGAAAAGATACCAGGGTTAATTATATGCAATGCATGAAATTCCTTGTGAGATGATGTTCTCAAAATAAACGAGATCCTGTTGTATATGATATGTATGTGCATGCCATAATGTATGTACATGAAATGCTATTGGGGTATGTCCGAGTTTGGGAAAATAAATCCCTGACTGCTGCTGGAGAATATAGCATTCCTGACTGTTGCAGAGAATTGTGATTCTTCTACTTCCTCCGAGGATGGTGAACGGGAATGACTATGCTGGAGATCTACTCTTTATTATTTATGAATACTCTATCAGGGAGAGATTCTATTTTGAGAAGAACTCTGCGGGGAACAACTTAGAAAGTGAATTTCTGTAGCTGAAGTAATGAGCTCTGTCGGGGATTGAGCTTCTGTATCCAGAGAAACAAACTCTACTTGGGAGATAAAATTTACCGACCTGCTCGCGATTATGAAATTCGGTTAGGGGATATAGCTGTAAGGTTTCTGAATGACCCTGGCTGGAGAGATTACTTCCTGTTTCAGGAAATCCTACATCAATGCTTTTGAATACTTTTACTCTGTGGGGAGTGTATGTACTGATGGTTATGCTCCAAAGCTATCTCTGTCCCGGTACCTGGTGGGCAAAGTAACTGTCGGGTTTGGCACTTCTTATTTTTTCCCCTGTTTCTGGAATTACGAGAAGTTGTCTTTTTTGTTTCTTATGTAAATATTTATGAGCAACAATCATATTCAAATGCATATGTCAAGAATAAATCATTGGATGTTCTTGAAAAATAAAACAGAAAAAGAAAAACTCAAAGTTTCTTGTGAAAATGATTTTGTATTGATTTTTGAAGTTGTCCTGTAATAGGCGTTTTCGTACAAGGAGGATGACGCTCTAATAAGAGAATGCCTCCGTAAAAATAGAAACTATACAATTTTTTGCAAAAGAAAACAGCTATGTGCAACAATCCCATTGAGTTCCAACTCTGTTATTTCCCTTATATCTTCGAGCGTCTCATCACTTTGCTACTTGGCCGAAAGTTGATTAGATTGATTGGTGTCGTCCGAGCCTGATAGTCGATACCGAAGTCTGGTCGCAAGATGATCCAATGGGACATAGTGATACGCTTTACATCCGTAACTTTTGCCTGGTCTGCCCTTTCGGGTTTTCAGTCCACCTGGATACCCTTTTTTGCCCAAGCCGCCCTTTCAGGTTTTTAACTTGTCGGTGTACAGATTTTTTCATTTTCATCCCTTATTTTTGCCCGAACCCTTTTGGTTCGTCGGGAAGCCCTTATTTTTTCCTAGGCCAGTCAACCTAGAGGGTCTTTTAATCAGGAGTAGTATCTTTTCACTATGTCTGCATTGACAGGGTGAGGAAGGTCGTCACCGTCCATGGTGGTTAGAATCATAGCTCCACCCGAGAAAATGTTTTTAACCATAAATGGCCCTTCATATGTGGGGGTCTATTTGCCACTGGGATCACCTTGCGGCAGTAAGATGCGCTTGATCACTAGATCCCCGACTTGATATTCTTGACGTCTGACTTTCTTGTTAATATCCTTGATCATTTGCTTTTGATATGTATGACCATAACAGATAGTGGTAAGTCTCTTCTCGTCGATTAGATTTAGCTGATCAAGTCGAGTTTGGATCCAGTCATCTTTGTTCAAACCTGCATCCTTCATAATCCTGAGAGAAGGTATCTGGACTTCGATGGGTAGGACTGCCTCCATGCCATATACCAGAGAGTAAGGTGTTGCCCCTATCGACGTCCGTGCTGAGGTACGGTATCCATGAAGAGCAAATGGTAACATCTCATGCCAGTCTTTGTATGTCACCGTCATCTTCTGTATAATTTTCTTGATGTTCTTGTTAGTCGCTTCAACATCGCCATTCATCTTCGGCCGGTAGGGAGAAGAGTTGTGATGTTGTATCTTGAACTGTTTACAAAGCTCAATGATCATTGTGTTGTTGAGATTCGTACCATTATCAGTAATAATTCTCTCTGGCACACCATACCGATAGATTAGATTATGTCGGATAAACCGTGCCACCACGTTCTTGGTCACAGTAGCAAAAGAGGCCGCCTCAACCCACTTCATGAAGTAATCAATGGCCACTAGAATGAAGCGATGTCCATTTGAAGCAGTGGGCCTGATTTCTCCGATCATGTCAATGCCCCACATTGCAAAGGGCCATGGAGCTGTCAAGAGGTTCAAGGGAACCAGAGGCACATGCACCTTATCAGCATAGATTTGACACTTATGACAAGTTCGGGAGTGCTGATAACAGTCTTCTTCCATAGTGGACCAGTAATATCCTACCCGTAGGATCTTCTTAGCCATGGTATGTCCACTGGAATGTGTTCCGAAGGTACCTTCATGCAGATCTGTCATAATCCTCTCTGCTTCGCTCTTGTCTACACACCGTAGTAAGGTAGAGTCATGATTGCGCTTGTAGAGGATTCCATTACTGAGGACGAATTTCGCAGCGAATCTTCTCAGAAACTTCTTATCATTGACAGATGCCCCTTCAAGATACTCTTGAGTCTCAAGATACCTCTTGACTTCGTGAAACTAGGGTTTGTCTGCTACCTCTTCAGTATCAACTTCACAGCAGTGTGCTGGTTCATCTAACCTCTCAATGGTGATTTGGGGAGCTTCGTTGTCCCACCTGACTTTGAACATAGAAGATATGGTAGCTAGCGCGTCCGCTAACTAATTCTCCTCTCGCGGGAAATGTTCAAAAGTTACCTCCTCAAAGTGATGGAGCAATGTCAGCACGTGCTCTTTGTATGGGATGAGATTCGGATGCTTCGTATCCAATTCGCCTTTGATCTGACTTATTACCAAGACTGAATCCCTGAAAACATCCAAGAACTTGATCCTGAGGTCGATAGCGGCTTTGAGACCCATGATGCAGGCTTCATACTCTGCCATGTTGTTAGTGCATTTGAAACATAGTCGGGCGGTGAAGGGAGTATGACAACCATCAGGAGATATGATTACAGCACCGATGCCATTACCAAGTGCGTTTGAAGCTTCGTCAAAAACCATAGTCCATCAGGATCCCTCTTCGGGTCCTAAATCCGGTCCAAGTTCTTCGTAGTCAGTCGCCAACATAATATTCTCATCCGGGAACTCAAAATTCATGGACTGGTAGTCATCCACGGCCTGATGAGCCAAATGATCAGCCAATACACTCCCCTTGATTGCTTTTTGGGTTGTATATTGTATATCGTACTCAGTTAAGATCATCTGCCATCTTACTATTCTTCCGGAGAGAGCGGGTTTCTCGAAGATGTATTTGATTGGATCCATCTTAGATATCAACAAAGTAGTGTGGGTCAGCATATACTGTCTTAGTCGGAGAGCAACCCATGCCAAAGCGCAACAAGTTTTCTCGAGCAGTGAGTATCGTGTCTCACAGTCGGTAAACTTTTAGCTAAGGTAGTATATTGCATGCTCTTTTCGACCAGACTAGTCATGCTGCCCCAGCACACACCCCATTAAATTGTCTAGCACTGTTAAGTACAATATCAAAGGTCTCCCTTCCACCGGAGGCATCAGAATTGGCGGTTCTTGAAGGTATTCCTTGATTCTTTCGAAAGCTGTCTGGCATTCGTCATTCCACTTTACCACTTGATCTTTCTTCAGAAGCTTGAAGATGGCCTCACAAGTAGCAGTTAGATGCGAAATGAACCTGTCGATATAATTCAAGCGTCCCAAGAAACCTCTAAATTCCTTCTCTATACGGGGAGCTGGAATTTCTTGTATGGCCTTTACCTTCGCAGGGTCTACTTGGATTCCTTTTTCGCTGACAATGAATCCTAGAAGCTTACCAGACCTTACCCCGAAGGTGCATTTGTTCGGATTCAACCTCAGCTTGTACGTCTTCAACCTGTCGAACAACTCTTGTAAATGATCGAGGTGTTCCTCTTTAGTTTGGAACCTGGCTATCATGTCATCAACATATACCTCGATCTCATGGTGAATCATATTGTTGAACAAAGCGACCATGGCGCGCTGATAAGTTTCCCCAGCATTCTTTAACCCAAAAGGAATCACCTTATAACAGAAGGTGTCCCACTGTGTGACGAAGGTTGTCTTATCCATGTCTTCAGGAGCCATCTTGATCTGGTTGTAGCCAGAGAATCTATCCATGAAGGAGAAGATTTTGTGTTGTGCGGTGTTGTCGACCAGAACGTTAATGTGAGGAAGTGGGAAGTCATCCTTGGGACTTGCCCTGTTCAGATCTCTGTAATCCACACACATTCGTACCTTACCGTCCTTCTTATGTACCTGAACGACATTAGCAACCCATTGTGGATAGGAGGTGACAGCTAAGAACCTTGCATCGAACTGCTTCATGACCTCTGCCTTGATATTCTCTGACATTTAAAGGCGCATACGGAAGACCTTCTGTTTAACCGCAGGACAGTCTTCTTTAGTCGGCAGACAATGTACCACAATATCAGTGTCTAAGCATGGCATGTCTTCATATGACTAGGCGAAGATCTCAACGTAGTCGTACAACATTTGTATCAACCGCTGTTTGATCTTAACTTCTAGATTTGCGCCGATCTTGACTTCTTTTCTGTCTATCTCTGTGCCCAGTTTTATCGTCTCAACTGGCTCTTCATGAGGTTGTATAGCCCTTTCTTCCTGCTGTAATAGTCTAGCAAGTTCTCCAGGAACCTCACAATCATCCTCACCTTCGTCTTCGGCTTTGTTGATTGGATTTTCAAAGTCATAACCAGCAGTAGCAGAGTTGTTATCACTGGGATCCATAGTGGATATGGATCTGCAGTATGATATGTTAGTGTGTGTAAGAGCATAGTTGTTTTGATAAAGTGAAAACAGAAAAGAAAAACAGAGAGCGCAAAATTTGTAAGCAAAGAACGTCCAATGTTTTATTGATGATATATGAAATTACAAATGATAGCCCTCACAAACAAAGCCAATGTGCCTCGGGTAAGGCACAAGGTTGTAGAGTTTAAAATGTTTATTACAAATCTCAAAACAAGTAAGACATATACTTCGGAATAAAAGAAACTGGTATAAAGTCCCTAGTTGTCCAGTTACTCGGTCCACCGTTGGTAGTTGGGTAGATCCAGCTGTCAATGTCAGAGTCTTCCTCATTGTCTTCAACGGTGTTAATTTCCCGATTGTTGATGCGTAGGGGAGGTCCTCCAGCCCGAGCGTGTCGAACAACCCTTTGAGCTCCTGAAGTAAAGCCTAAACCAAACTTGTCAGTTTTGTGAGTAAAATCAGGGAGTTGTCCCCAATTAGTACACCCACCTTCTTCAACCACTACTCTGGCGTCTTTGAGAGAAGCCATCTTCAGAGGAGGTTTGTTGCTGGTAGTAGTTTCAGTCGATTCTAGGATCTGGGGAACCTCTTTAAAATTTTGGCAAGGAGTCTCTATGAATTCCCCATCCATCTCTACGTATCTGAAGGAATTGAGGTGGCTCACCATATACTCCTTTTCACCATGCACAGTGATAATTTTTCCTTTTACTGGATACTTCAGCATTTGGTGTAGTGTAGAAGTAACAACCCGAACTTCATGGATCCAAGGACGACCCAACAAACTAGAGTATGGCGAACGGATGTCCATTACATAGAAAGTGGACTCAAAAGTCTAGGAACCTACTTTGACGGGGATGTCCACCTCCCCATGCACCATTATCTTCGACCCATCAAAAGCCCTTACCACAATGTTATTAGGCTTTAAGGTCAAGCCTTCACAATCCAACTGATCCAGCGTCTTCTTGGGCAGAATATTCAGTGAAGACCCAGTATCTACCAGCACATGAGCCAGAGTGGTGCCCCTGCATTCGATTGAGACATGCAGAGCATCATTATGCTTCATTCCTTTTGGTGTCAAGTCTGCATCTGAAAAACCCAGCCGATTGTCAGCAGTCAGGCTAGCCACACAGTCTTTGAATTGATCGGCGGAGGTTTCTTGCGGAATATGCACAGTCTTGAGGAATGCGATCAAAGCCTTCACATGGGCCTCGGAACACAACAGTATAGACAACATGGATATCTTTGAGGGGGTCTTCCCCAGCTTGTCGAGCACATTGTAGTCGCTCTTTTTTATTATTTTCAATATTTCCTCTATCTCTTGCTTAGAGGCCTCTACGAAAAATTTTCTAGGTGCCTCCGTCCGGGCAGGCTCACCTATAACTTCTTTGCCTCGGGTCCCATATGACTCGACGGCGGGAGTGATAATTGGAGTAAGCACAGGAGTAGTAGTTGAAGTATCAGTGGGAGTAGCAGATAGAATAACAATAGGCCTATTGACAGTCTTTGGGGAAATCTCGAGAGAGAAAACCCTTCCACTTCTGGTAACCTTGCTAGTCCCAACAATGTTACTGACGTCAGGATCAGCCTCTTCATTCTTCAGATCTTGTTTGATGCCATGATAGTACACATCGGCACCATAATGCCAGGGGACAGCTTTGTCTGAGGCATACGGGACAGGACCAGGAAAGGTGATTATTAATGGATCGACTCTTGGAGCAGATGTAATCCTAACAGGTCTTCTCGAGGAGGCCTTGGAAGGATTGGTAGAAATGGTTATAATAGCAACATCTTCAAACGGAACAATGGGACTCAAAGTTTTCTCGAACAAAATTTCTTTACTGTCCATCAGGCGCTGAACACCTGACTTCAGCAAAGGGCAACCAGAAGGCAGAGATGAACACATGTGGCAACCTTCACCATAACCCGGAAATAAACCGGCCGACAACAAATTATTCTTAACCGTTATAAGAGGACTAGAAACTTCATCAACTAAGGTCACAAACAGATTAGTATCGACAGCATTAACTCCACGATCGTGCTTAGGCATGGGAGCAGTTATGACATTGGGCTTTTTCGTAGCATCGAACTCAATCTCCTTAGCCTCGATCAGATCCTGTACCTTATTTCTCATAGCCTAGCAGTCATTTGTATCGTGGCCAGGACTCTCAGAATGGTAGGCACACCAAGCGTTTGGATTATATCGGGGAGATGTTATATTCGGATTCTTGGGAACCTCTTTCAAGGTTGCCAAGTTGGATCTCAGCAGATGGGGTAGAACTTCAGCCAACGTCATGTTAATTTGGGTAAACTACCGTTGTGGTCTTTCCACCCTTTGTTGATTGTTGCGTTGTGGAGTAGCCGCAGGTTTAGGTATCATTACAGCACTTACTGTTTGACGGTGTTCAACTCTATTTTGACCTCTCGGGCTATAGATGGCACTGGCTTCCTTCTTACCAATGAAAGGCTTCTTTACCGAGCTCGAAGAGGTATCTTTTGAAGATGTGAAAAACACAAGAAGGGGGATTGAATTGTAAAACTTGAAATCAATAGCAGACAACACATTATTTTTATCCTAGTTCGTTTGATCTCAAACTACTCCAGTCCACCCATCAAGGTGATTTCTCCTCTCTCCAACGAGGTCTTAATCCACTATATTCAACTGAATACACAACTGCTTTAACGACTGTTAAAGCCTTCTTGAGTCTAACCACAGACCGGTTTATCTCAAGGAATTTCTTTTACAGATAAATGAACTAATGTGCGTTTGATGTTTTCTTACAAAACTATATATCACAACTGTGACAATACACAATATTAAGCTTAGGATGAAACTAGATTGCTAGAGCTATAGAGTAAGCGGATGAGAGCTTTTAGCAACTTGGATGAGTGAGAACGTGAAGATGATTAGCTTATGCGTATGTGCGTATGAGAGAATTAGCCAATTCTTTTCTCACTGACTTGTTTAAGTAGCCTAGGAATGGATACGTTGCTGTCCATAAATCCATTTCAATGCTCATAACGTTCTTTCCTTTTTGAGAAGATCTTTGTCTTGGAATAAAGCCGTTGGTAATTAATCTGTCTTGAATGCATAGTAACGTTGACACTTCAGAGTGTTCTGCTAATGATGATCAGAGTGTTCTTGGCTTTAGCTTATTCTGACGCTTCTGAGTGTTGGTGACATGGTAAGTATCTTGCTCAGAGTCAGAGTATGTTTTCCGCAGATTTTGTTCATCAGGCTTTCGTGTATAGCACATGTTTGATCTTCTGATGCTGACATATCTTCTGATGCTGATGTTGATACTGATATTCTAATGCTGATTCCATCAGAGTTTCTGTAAATACACAACATAATTTTAAGTAGCATATATGTCTTATATAAATCTCATAATTCATTTTGAAATTCTAGAAGCAGATACTCAATGTCACAGTGAATGTTATGACACCGTATCTGACTTTCTATAAGACAGTAAATAAAAACAGTAAAGAACACAGTCAATTGTTTACTCAGTTCAGTGTGAAACAACACCTACTCTGGGGGCTACCAAGCCAGGGAGGAAATACACTATAAGAGATATTAATTCAGGAATAAACCAACCAGTTTATCTCCTTCACTTAAGACCTACCCAATGCAACTTCAATCTAAGTTCAATTTAAACCTGAGTTCCTACTCACTCCCCCTCAATCACAGCAGTGATACTTAAAACAATTTACTAATGAATTAATGAAGACACTCTTCAGAACATACACTTGATTATGCTTCACATCTTTTTAATCAAGTAACACAAACACTCGTGCTTCACAGCTTTGAGTGATACATAAACCTAACTTGACTTTGCTTCAAAGCTTTAGTCAAGAGACACAAACACTCTTGCTTCAAAGCTTTGAGTGATACAAAAACCCTTACAATCAAAACCTATTCCAAGTCACTTATCACAATGATACTTGCTTGGATTACAGCAGTTAAAACTATACAACTCCTAATTGATCTTCAGTCAAAAGAGTTACTTTGCAATCAGCAATCCTGTTAAATATATATGCAGCTGTTTCTTCAGTTTAGGGCTTCCACGAAAAGCTAGGGTTAATTAGGGTTAACCTCAAGACTAGGTCATAAGACTTTATCAACCAGATTAGGGTTGAGCTAGGTTAACCCAAAGTCCACGTAAGATTCTGTTCTGGAAAGAATGAGCCATCTTCCTGAAAAATCTCAGAATTAACCAAACTGCATATCTGTTAGATCAGTACAGGATGTCTTAACATTTGTTATGACATCAGAATTCCTGTTTACTGATTTTGGTAGAAGGCAATAAATGTGATCATTGCAAAATGCTCAGATACACACTCATAAACAGTAGCTACTGTATGCCATACTTTTTCTGCATAAAGTACCTAATAATCCAGAATGTTATGACATCAGTCATGACATCTGTTGTACCCCAAAATTTGCCCTCCCATATTCTTCAAAGTTTTGACAAGCATCATCTCAATTTGCTTAAGTCTACTCAAGGGTTGCACAGTTCAAACACCCTCCTAAGCCAGTCAAATTAGGGTTTTGGTTCTTGCAAGGAAGTTGAGGTTTTCAAGGGCTCAATCAAGTCATATATGCCTATACACATTGTCAAGCATCTACATGCCAAGTTTCAAGGCTAACAAGGTCAAGTTGCACAGTCAAAAACCCTAATTGCTTCACAATCAACTGTAGGGGTAAAATGGTCATTTGGCAGTCAAAAGTCAAAATTTTTGGTCAACATCTTATTTTGAAGCCACAATCATCATTTGATCAAGTCTTGATCATGATTCTACAAGAATGGCTCAAAAATCATCAAGATGCAAAAGTTTCCATTTTTGGACAGCTGAAAAGTCAATTGTAACTTGACCAAAGCATAACTTTTCATGGTTCATCAGAAAAATCCCATCCAATGCTCATTTTTAAGGGGAGGACATTTCCTACAACTCATCTTCACATTCAAAGTCCAATAAATGCTCTCACAAAAAGTTATCAATTTCAACATTATAGGTCATTTTCAATAGTCAACAAAAAGGCATTTTAAGTCAAAGACCATAACTTGAGATTGGTAAATTCAAATGACATGGGACCAAAGGCATTGGTTAGAGGACTTCAAGACCTTTCCAAAATGTCCAAGAACATGTTTATATGATCAAAATTGAGCAAGATATGCATTGGAGAAGTTGGGAAATTTTTGTGAAATGGCAAAAGTCAACTATCCTTGAAACTTCAATTTTTGACAAAAGGGCCCACTGTTTTCCACCTGATTCAGCCTTGTCATTCCACCCACGTGTCCCATGATCAATTTCAAGACCAAATAATTATTTTTCTATTTTTATTTAATTTTTATGGATTTAATTCATTTTAATCCATAATAATTCAAGTAAATCTAAAAAAATTAATTAAATGGTATCTTATGGTTTGAATAGCCTTCATGAAGCATTTGCAACCTACCAATTTCGTGCTAAGCTCATTTAGGCATGAAAATTCAAATTTTGAACAAGCTTTGAAAGGCCTTTAATGGTGGTTAAGACAAAATCCAAAGCTTAATTGCAATGGTTAAAGGCTCCTAAATGTGACTTATTCTCACTAATTACTACATATACAAGCCTTGCAAGCCTCATTCACAACTGGAACATTACACAAACGGCCAGAGCAAAATCCAAAAAGTGTCAAAAAAAAGGTGTGAGATCAAAAGGAGTATTGCAAGCATTTTCAGGCCAAAAGGAGAACGTGACTCTTTTCTTTGCCATCCCCTGAAGCTAAAGCAACCCTTGCCACGTCCTAAGATCCATCATACCGCGCTGTAAGTTCTTCTCAGGTCCCCCAAAATTCCATATCATTTTTTCTTATGTGTTTGTGTGCAGGATGCCCAGTGCGTTTCACCATGAACCTTCAGCGTTCCACATGCCAAGTGGCCATGATCATCAATTTGAGGGCCAAAAAGTGATGAACACTATATTCTCCAATCAACGTGCTCCAGGCAATCTCCAAAAGTCAACAAGGCTGGTTAATGGGCAAGCAATTTCCAGGCTTCACACCTCCATTGGGCCATCAACACCCCCATTGGTTTCTATTTCTTTTTTTTTTTCTATTTTCCTTTTCTTTTTATTTTCCTTTTTTAATTATTATCATTATTGTTAATTAACCTAACAAACTAATTTTTTCCCATAAAATTCAATAAAAACAAAAAAAAACATTTTATTATTTATTAACTTATTTTGTAAATAAATTTTAATATTAATTAATTAGTTGTGTAATTAGAACAATTTCAACATTTTTTTAATAAGTAAAATTAATTTAGAATTAGAACTTTCAACTTTTAATTTCTTTTTATTTTATTTTCATTAAAAACATAAAAATACAAAAAAACATTTTCTTAATTAATTAGTTATTAGTTTTAATTTCATTAATTACAAAAAAGGACAAAAATTCAATTCTTTCTTAAAAAAGGGTCAAAACCCTTAGGACGTCCCGATTTCCATTCGCGCGCATTTATTTATTCTGATTATATTTATATATCTGTACAGAGGATGTAACAGTAATTAGGATTTTATTGATTTCTTTAATTTTCTGCATTTACTTTTCAAAAACGGGTTTTTGTTTTTGGCGATGTATAGACCCGCGCCTTGTAATAGTTAGAATTTACATTTCTGCAAATTACTTTCCGCACTCCTAACTGTTAACAATGCATGAAAGAATGTATGTAAATAAAATCAATCCGTAGCTCACAAATAACATGTACAAGATCACCTTAACTGAAAAACAACACACAAAGCACATGCCACTTCTAGGGTACGCCTCACTGGTTGCCTCAACGTGGTCATCAAGTATAGGGTGTCTTAGAGGTCGCCCTTCTGTCCAAAAGATCCAGTTGCCTCGAAACGGTTGCATCGGATATAAAGGATCTAGGACATTAGGGTTACTTCTAAGGTGTCCTACCATTGCTTCGGTGACCACACATGTCCCGATAATCGAATTGACCCGAATAACTCCAACGACGGTGCTACCTACCTCTCAATGGTGGGATAGCACTATCTAAAGGACTCTTACACAGCCTAATTCCTTAGAGTAGGTAGATTTCTCTTAAGTACTTGCTCTTTTCAAAACCAAACAAAAACAACTTTTCACACCTCACACTTTCTAAAAGTTTTCAAACAAAATTTTCATACACTCTTGAGGACAGATACAAGAGTTACTTAGAATTTTTTTAAACGGAACTTTTTTCAAAACCCACACCCACTTGAAAAGCAAACAATTTTTGAAAACATAAGAGCAAGTACCTAAGAGCCCGTGGATAACCACAGATAGAAAGGGTGCTAACACCTTCCCTTTCTATAAATCTACCTCCCGAACCGAGAGACATCTCGAATAATGAATTTTGCTGTGCTTTTGTCCTTTCCATGTTGGAGAACATAAAAGACGGTGGCGACTCTTGCTTTCCGCGACATTTCGCGAAACCAGCTTAAAAAACAGTCATTTCTATTTCCACCGATCACAGAACTGGCGACTCTGCTGGGGAGATTCTAAAAAGTGGGGTGTACCTTAGGAATAGTTCATCATCATGTTTTCAATTGCTTGCTTTGCTTTATTTAATATTGTGGGTTTTCCCTTGAGTTACATAGATCCTAACCCGGATCTGGGGGATACCTTTTAGAAAGTAGCAATAAATTGTGAGGGAACTGTGCGGGGTATACCGACACGGTTGAAGCAGTTTGCTACGTTGATGTGGAACTTTGGTGAGTACCGGTAACCCTTGAGTCAAGTCAAGGAGAGTACGGGGCCGCCGCGTGGTGTCGTGAAGCATCAACTGACCTTAGGAACCTTACTTGACCATCCTGGCCTCTTTAGGGGTAGTGAAATGACCGACTTTGGTGCAGTCCGAAGTTGGTAGATACTCGATACTACACTCATTGAGGGTTGTTTTCTTGGAATATTTTGATCGCCAGTTCAGTGGCTAAATCAAAACAATGAACATAGAAAACAACCCAATGATATTGAGCTCCTTAGAACCCGGTTACTTTTGATAGGACAGGTTTTGAGCCCACCAACTTCAAGAGGGTAGTACCCCAAACTTCATGCTGACCTAAACTCTAAGGGTTCTCTGTGTGACTTGTGTGCCTTCAACTTGACTACTTGCATGCTTGTTATCTGACACACGGGTTCCTTGCAGGTTTTGTTTACAGTCCTTAATTGGGACTCATTACAGGGCCTACTTACATCACTCTATGCATAGCATAACATCATACCATTGCATACATCCTGCATAAGGACTAACCCATTTCAAGGATCTCAAGGGTCTGTGATGCAGGTCATGATGAACCAACTGTCTAGCAAGGGGCAAAGAGGATTTATTTTCCTCTAGCCAAGGTTAATGACTTGAGTCAGGGGCTATGACCCACTCGATATGGTGAGCCTTGACTCTTGAAGAAGGACTCTCAGCAACATGAAGTTCCTTCAATCATGCTACCCAAATTCAAATGCTAACAAGTTTCTCTGTTTACCCCGCGAGATCCTTGAAATAATCGCATGCATATATACATATCATTGCATTACATGTACTCTTTTCTACAGGTTACTTAATCTTCTTCGCTGTTTATTTCAGCCATCATCATGAATCCTGGATCATCCAATGAACAAGCTATCAGGGCCCTCCAGGCCCAGAACGCTCAGTTCCAGGAGCTGGTCATGAGCTTAGCACAAGAACAACAGGAATTGAAGACTCTGCTCTTGAAGAAGAAGAAGAAGAAGACTGTTTTGTTCAACCCTAGATGCAGATCTGGGAATACACTGCAGAATGAAGCTGAGCGGACTACTCCATCTGTTGGGGAAGGCAGTCACCAAGAGGGAAGGGTTCCTAGTCCCGTGGTCTCTGACACAGAGACAGATTTCAATGATGAACAGTACCCTCCTTCTGAGGACAGGTACAAACAACTGGAGGACCGGTTAAATGCTATGGAAATTCAACGTGTGCCTGGTTTGGACTTTGGAGACCTAGGTTTATCTTCTGGGCTGGTGATCCCTCACAATTTCAAGGCACCTGCCTTTGTAAAGTACGATGGGGCTTCCTGTCCTAAGCTGCACCTCTGTTCATACGCAAGGAAGATCCAGCCTTACACGGCAGACAAGAACCTATGGATCCATTTCTTCCAGGAAAGTCTTTCAGGGACTCAGCTCGAATGGTTCTATCAGCTGGATGGAACCAGTATTCGTAACTGGGAGGACTTGGCAACTGCTTTTTATAAGCAGTATCGGTATAATGCCGACCTCGCTCCTACGCGTACGCAACTCCAGGGCATGTCACTGGGGACGGGTGAAGGTTTTAAGGAGTACGCGTAAAAGTGGAGAGACCTGGCTGGAAGGGTGCAGCCGCCGTTGACTGACCGTGAGCTCGTTGACATGTTCTTGGGGACCCTGTCTGGTCCATTCTTTAATCATCTGATTGGGAATTCTTCTGCTGGGTTCACAGATCTGATCTTGACTGGTGAGAGGATAGAAGCTGGTATCAAGTTCGGGAAGATACAAAAGGGTGACTCCTTGAACACTAAGAAGAAACCATTCAAGAAAGAGTCCAATGCTGCATACAGTCAGAAGGATCGTCGTGACCAACACGTAGGGGCAGTCATGATCTCAGGTTCTGCGTCACGCCGACAACCGCCAAAGGGAAATCAGCGAAGGCCAAACGAGCCTAAAAGACAATTCACCAACATCAACATGCCATTGTCACAAGCATTGCAGCACATGTTGAAAATGAATCTGATTGTGGTGATCAACCCTCCTGCAAATCCCAAGACCTCTTCTCCAAACTACAACCCAGATGCGAGGTGTGCTTATCATTCTGGTAGCCCGGGGCATGATACTGAGGATTGTTGGGTGCTGAAATATAAGATCCAAAATATGATTGACGCCAAAGAGATCGAATTCGAGCCTGTTGAGACTCCCAATGTGATCACTGCTCCCTTGCCAAAACATGGCTAGGATTGAGAGACTCTTGTTCATTTAAATTCTGATATTGTATTTTTCTATGCTTATTCAAACAATTATCATGTCAAACTCTATTATTTCATTAATGCATTACACGTGTCTGTTTTGAAGTAATTGTGTTCACTATATTCAAAATTGCTTTTATTTTTTCTTGATGTTCAATTCTCGGTTGAAAATTCTAAGCCTCTTGAGGGAGGATGACAAAAACGATACCACAATCTACAGTATGCTTTTGAACAAACCCCGCTGATGAGGTACAGGCATTGTTTCAATTCCTAAACACTGGAGTCATAAGGAAGATAATCCCCCGTCAACCCCTCTGAGCCAAAGAAGTAGGAGTTTTTCTTTTCAAAAATCAAAACCCTTAATCATAACCTGGGGCAGGTTAGTTCTCTCAGTTTGATCCAGATGCACAACGAGTGGCACCAAAGAAGTCCTTACAAAACAAAAGACAGTGATGGTCCTGAATAATCATAAAGACGGGCAGTCATTATCTCTCAAAATGAAAGCCCATATAAGTCAAAACCTATGAAAGAGACTTACAAAAACTGGGGCATCCCGCTGACTGTAATCACAAAAGAAACAGTTCAGGCAAAAAACAGGGATAACGAAATCAAAAAAGAAAGAGGTCCTACAAACCCTCAATCGAAAAAGGAATGACTGCCTATTCCAAATAAATTGTCGATATCCGAACCATCACCGGAATGTCAGAGCAAAGACTCAAACAAGGTCTAACGTACGATCAGTTGAGTTCAGGTTTGAAGAACATCACGAAGAGCGGGTGGGTACAAATACTTTGAGCCTTTATCCTTTGTTTCTTAAACCGTGAACCAGGCCACGATATAACCCTCAAAAAGTCCTAGCTGAAGCATGGGTTAGTTCGAAAGCATACTGTTACGAAAGGTATCCTGACTCCTTAAGGTTTGCGGTAAAATAACGAATTGACATCACAGTTTACAAAAAATTCACTTGTTTTTATGAAAAAAAATGCATTTTCAAAAACTTCAAGACAGACATAAGCTTTGCATTCTTGATATAACACTGTTTCCATATGACTATTTGTTCGAACAGCAGAGAAATTTGCACGACGAATATCTAAGTGAACAAAAGTACTTCCAACCAAGGGGTAGACATGATAATGGTCTATTATCTGGGGCAGTTAAGTCAAGATTCGGAGAATCTCTCAAAAGGCCAACCAACTTGGGGCAAATCTCCATCTGGATCACTTGGGGCATTGGACGATCAAACGAAGATCTTCTGGTAGTAGGGCAACGTAACACTGCTGACAGGGGCACCTCCCTACATCCTGAGAGCACGGACATAGTCGAAAAAATACTACACATAATCAAAGACCCGCTAGGTTGACACACCTAAGCAAAAATAAGGGCTTCCCGGCGAACCAAAAGGGTTCGGGCAAAAATATGGGATGAAATAGAAAAATCTGTACACCCGGCAAGTCGAAAACCTGAAAAGGCGGCTTGGGCAAAAATGGGTATCCTGATGGACTGAAAACCCGAAAGGGCGGTCTAGGCAAAAGTTAGGGATTAAAGCGTACGACTATGTACTGTCATCTTGTCACTTGCCTACCAGAAGAAGGTTTATCAATCAGCAGTTATCAAGACCTCGACGGGTACCTTCTCCCACAGAAACTGGGACAATAATGAGTTGTCTAAGCGATCTAGTTGCTCTGTCCACCAGGGTACCAAGGTAGGTTTAGCTGAAGAACGTAACCAAGTTACCTCCACTCCCCGCAGAGTAAGGACAGGTTTCAACAATACTCTCCCCCCGAGCAGAGTTGGTCTCCCGTCAGCCCCGAAAAGGCACAATATCTCCAGCAAGTCAGCAACACTCTCCCCAAGCAGAGTTAATCTACTCTCAGCCTTAAGGAAGTTGGGTATCCCCAGAAAATCTCAATATTCCCCAGCGGAGTATACAGATATTCCTAAGCAAGCATCCCCGGCCGTCTTAATATAAGATTATTCCCCGGCGGAATACAAGACACCCTAATGGAGCCACTTCCCCAGTACAGTTTAAAAGTCTCCCCAGGAGAGTTGAATCAATCTCCCAGTAGATTCTAGGAGCGCATCCCCAGTAGATTCTGGAAGCTTATCTCTGCAGAGTACGAACGCATCTCCCCGGCTTTATTCAAAAGTTATTCCCCACCAGAGCATATAACTGGGTTATCCTCAGCTAATTACCACGAAAAGATCGTCCTCGGCGAAGCTCTTCCTATCCCCAGCGGAGTTCATCAAATCTTCCAACAGAGCTTATCAACGGAATCCCCAGCAGAGTTATCATCAAAACCTCAGCAAGGTATCTCTTCCCACAGAGTAATTCCCCGCAGAGTAATCTCCTCAACAAGTTTATTCCCCAACGGAGTCATCTTCTCCTACCGGTTTATTCTTACAACCATCATCCCCAGCGGAAACGAAGAACTCTACTCTTAAACATCAGCCTAGGATTCAACAAACTCCCGACATTCTTCAAGGATTTATTTTCCCAGACGAGAATACATTCATAAGCATCACATCTTCATACATTATAGCATGCATACGCATCATACAACACAAATCTCATTTATTTTTGAGAACATCTTAAAATCATGCAGTTCATGCATCATGACATTGCATATGACTAATACTTTGCCTTTTGAGAAAAAAAGTCAATGAAAAGATGATTACCATCTACCTTTACAGTTCCAGATCAACACCGGTAACAAGCCAGGAAAATTCTGTGGACGACTGATCATGGGTTAATATCCGAAACCAAACAGGACAATTATCTACTTGATCATCCTCAGGCAACCCTACACCGGTTCCTTTTCTTTCAGAAGAAGTCTTACACGGGCTCATCAAAAGGAAACCCTACACCGGTTCCTTCTCAACCTCAGATGAAGTTTTACACGAACTCATCATCAGGCAACCCTACACCGGTTCCTTCTCAATTTTCGGACGAAGTCTTACACGGACTTATCATCAACAGGCAACCCTACATCGGTTCCTTCTCAACCTCAGATGTAGTTTTACACGAACTCATCATCAGGCAACCCTACACTGGTTCCTTCTCAATTTTCAAGACGAAGTCTTACACAGACTTATCTCAAGATGACCTTACCCCGGTTCATCCAGAAGTTTTACACGAACTTATCCTGCAGTAACCTTACCCCGGTTCCTCCAGAAGTCTTACACGGACTTATCTCAAGATGACCTTACCCCGGTTCATCCAGAAGTTTTACACGAACTTATCCTGCAGTAACCTTACCCCGGTTCCTCCAGAAGTCTTACACGGACTTATCTCAAGATAACCTTACCCCGGTTCATCAAGAAGTTTTACACGAACTTATCCTGCAGTAACCTTACCCCGGTTCCTCCAGAAGTCTTACACGGACTTATCTCAAGATGACCTTACCCCGGTTCATCCAGAAGTTTTACACGAACTTATCCTGCAGTAACCTTACCCCGGTTCCTCCAAAAGTCTTACACGGACTTATCTCAAGATGACCTTACCCCGGTTCATCCAGAAGTTTTACACGAACTTATCCCGAAGTAACCTTACCCCGGTTCCTCCAGAAGTTTTACACGAACTTATCCCGAAGAAACCCTACACAGGTTCTCTCTCTCCAGACGTAGTTTTACACGGGCTCGTCGTCAAAGAAACCCTATACAGGTTCTCTCTTCCCAAAGATGCAGTTTTACACGGACTCGTCATCAGAAACCCTACCCAGGTTTTACTTCTTCCAGGATGCAGTTTTACACGGGCTCATCATCAAGGTAACCCCACACAGGTTCCCTTCTCAAACTCCAGACGTAGTTTTACACGGACTCGTCATCAGTAAGCCCTACACAGGTTTCCTTCTCAGCTCTAGATGCGGTTTTACACGGACTCGTCATCAGTAAACCCTACACAGGTTTCCTTCTCAGCTCTAGATGCGGTTTTACACGGACTCGTCATCAGTAAACCCTACACAGGTTTCCTTCTCAGCTCTAGATGCGGTTTTACACGGACTCGTCATCAAAGTAACCCTACACAGGTTCCTTCTCCATTTAAGATGCAGTTTTACACGAGCTCATCATCAGTCAACCCTACACAGGTGTCCTTCTTTCCAAGATGCAGTTTTACACGAGCTCATCATCAGGCAACCCTACACAGGTTCCCTCTTTCAACTCACAAAATTACAACTCAAACAGACAGTCTCCAAATGACATCTATAAGCCCATTCCTGACAAGGTTCTGTCACATCTCCAGATGGCATCTATAAGCCCATCCACCTACCAACAATCTCCAAATGGCATCTATAAGCCCATTCCCGACAAGATTTTGTCACATTTCCAGATGGCATCTATAAGCCCATCCTCTTATCCATCATCTCTCCAAATGGCATCTGTAAGCCCATTCCCGACATCACATTGCTGATATTCTACTATGTGAGTGCAAATTTCTGGGCACTCTAGTGTTCAATCATCTTCCACCTTCGGATCACAAAAGGCACGCTAGCCAATCTACATCCTCAGGTCTAAGAAGATTGAACAGGGGCAACTGTTGTACCCCAAAATTTGCCCTCCCATATTCTTCAAAGTTTTGACAAGCATCATCTCAATTTGCTCAAGTCTACTCAAGGGTTGCACAGTTCAAACACCCTCCTAAGCCAGTCAAATTAGGGTTTTGGTTCTTGCAAGGAAGTTGAGGTTTTCAAGGGCTCAATCAAGTCACATATGCCTATACACATTGTCAAGCATCTACATGCCAAGTTTCAAGGCTCACAAGGTCAAGTTGCACAGTCAAAAACTCTAATTGCTTCACAATCAACTATAGGGGTAAAATGGTCATTTGGCAGTCAAAAGTCAAAAATTTTGGTCAACATCTTATTTTGAAGCCACAATCATCATTTGATCAAGTCTTGATCATGATTCTACAAGAATGGCTCAAAAATCATCAAGATGCAAAAGTTTCCATTTTTGGACAGTTGAAAAGTCAACTGTAACTTGACCAAAGCATAACTTTTTCATGGTTCATCAGAAAAATCCCATCCAATGCTCATTTTGAAGGGGAGGACATTTCCTACAACTCACCTTCACATTCCAAGTACAAGAAATGCTCTCACAAAAAGTTATCAATTTCAACATTATAGGTCATTTTCAAAAGTCAACAAAAAGGCATTTTAAGTCAAAGACAATAACTTGAGATTGGTAAATTCAAATGACATGGGACCAAAGGCATTGGTTAGAGGACTTCAAGACCTTTCCAAAATGTCCAAGAACATGTTCATATGATCAAAATTGAGCAAGATATGCATTGGAGAAGTTGGAAAATTTTTGTGAAATGGCAAAAGTCAACTATCCTTGAAACTTCAATTTTTGACAAAAGGGCCCACTTTTTTCCACTTGATTCAACCTTGTCATGCCACCCACGTGTCCCATGATCAATTTCAAGACCAAATAATTATTTTTCTATTTTTATTTAATTTTTATGGATTTAATTCATTTTAATCCATAATAATTCAAGTAAATCTAAAAAAATTAATTAAATGGTATCTTATGGTTTGAATAGCCTTCATGAAGCATTTGCAACCTACCAATTTCGTGCTAAGCTCATTTAGGCATGAAAATTCAAATTTTGAACAAGCTTTGAAAGGCCTTTAATGGTGGTTAAGACAAAATCCAAAGCTTAATTGCAATGGTTAAAGGCTCCTAAATGTGACTTATTCTCACTCATTACTACATATGCAAGCCTTGCAAGCCTCATTCACAACCGGAACATTACACAAATGGCCAGAGCAAAATCCAAAAAGTGTCAAAAAAAAGTGTGAGATTAAAAGGAGTATTGCAAGCATTTTCAGGCCAAAAGGAGAACGTGACTCTTTTCTTTGCCATCCCCTGAAGCTAAAGCAACCCTTGTCACGTCCTAAGATCCATCATACCGCGCTGTAAGTTCTTCCCAGGTCCCCAAAATTCCATATCATTTTTTCTTATGTGTTTGTGTGCAGGATGCCCAGTGCGTTTCACCATGAACCTTCAGCGTTCCACATGCCAAGTGGCCATGATCATCAATCTGAGGGCCAAAAAGTGATGAACACTATATTCTCCAGTCAACGTGCTCCAGGCAATCTCCAAAAGTCAACAAGGCTGGTTAATGGGCCAGCAATTTCCAGGCTTCACACCTCCATTGGGCCATGAACACCCCCATTGGTTTTTATTTCTTTTTTTTTCTATTTTCCTTTTCTTTTTATTTTCCTTTTTTAATTATTATCATTATTGTTAATTAACCTAACAAACTAATTTTTTCCCATAAAATTCAATAAAAACAAAAAAAAAACATTTTATTATTTACTAACTTATTTTGTAAATAAATTTTAATATTAATTAATTAGTTGTGTAATTAGAACAATTTCAACATTTTTTTAATAAGTAAAATTAATTTAGAATTAGAACTTTCAACTTTTAATTTCTTTTTATTTTATTTTCATTAAAAACATAAAAATACAAAAAAAACATTTTCTTAATTAATTAGTTATTAGTTTTAATTTCATTAATTACAAAAAAGGACAAAAATTCAATTCTTTCTTAAAAAAGGGTCAAAACCCTTAGGACGTCCCGATTTCCATTCGCGCGCATTTATTTATTCTGATTATATTTATATATCTGTACAGAGGATGTAATAGTAATTAGGATTTTATTGCTTTCTTTAATTTTCTGCATTTACTTTTCAAAAACGGGTTTTTGTTTTTGGCGATGTATAGACCCGCGCCTTGTAATAGTTAGAATTTACATTTCTGCAATTTACTTTCCGCACTCCTAACTGTTAACAATGCATGAAAGAATGTATGTAAATAAAATCAATCAGTAGCTCACAAATAACATGTACAAGATCACCTTAACTGAAAAACAACACACAAAGCACATGCCACTTCTAGGGTACGCCTCACTGGTTGCCTCGACGTGGTCATCAAGTATAGGGTGTCTTAGAGGTCGCCCTTCTGTCCAAAAGATCCAGTTGCCTCGAAACGGTTGCCTCGGATACAAAGGATCTAGGACATTAGGGTTACTTCTAAGGTGTCCTACCATTGCTTCGGTGACCACACATGTCCCGATAATCGAATTGACCCGAATAACTCCAACGACGGTGCTACCTACCTCTCAATGGTGGGATAGCACTATCTAAAGGACTCTTACACAGCCTAATTCCTTAGAGTAGGTAGATTTCTCTTAAGTACTTGCTCTTTTCAAAACTAAACAAAAACAACTTTTCACACCTCACACTTTCTAAAAGTTTTCAAACAAAATTTTCATACACTCTTGAGGACAGATACAAGAGTTACTTAGAATTTTTTCAAACGGAACTTTTTTCAAAACCCACACCCACTTGAAAAGCAAACAATTTTTGAAAACATAAGAGCAAGTACCTAAGAGCCCGTGGATAACCACGGATAGAAAGGGTGCTAACACCTTCCTATTCTATAAATCTACCTCCCGAACCGAGAGACATCTCGAATAAGGAATTTTGCTGTGCTTTTGTCCTTTCCATGTTGGAGAACATAAAAGACGGTGGCGACTCTTGCTTTTCGCGACATTTCGCGAAACCAGCTTAAAAAACAATCAGTTCTATTTCCACCGATCACAACATCCACACACCTGGTTTTACCAAAAATACATGCCAATAACTAAACACTTACAAACTCCCCCTTTGGCAGATTTTTGGCTAAAACCCCTAAGCAATCAGAGAATAGAGAGCAGCAGAATGAATATGACTGCAGAAAAAAATATGATGTCTACCAAGTAATTAACACAAAATATCTCCCCCTCTTTAGCCACAAATAGGCCAAAGATACATGTACTTATATGTTATACAGTCATCCAAAATGAGTAACAACAAATAAAATCTGAAAACACTTGCATCAACACGAACCAGCATCAGGCTTGTCAACTCCACCAAACTTTAAGCACTGTCATCTTCAGAGGAGCTACTTTCTTCAGCATTGAGCTGATCTTCAGCAGCACCCTCTTCCCTTCTGTTTCCTTCAGTCTCCTCCTGTTCCAACTAGAGAGAGAACTTTGATTGAGAGAATGGGATTTGTTGTAGAGTCGAGAGAGGAAGGAGGCAAATGAGTGTCTATTCAGCTTCTTAATAATTATGAAATAAATGGGAAAGCATATGATTAACCCAATCAAAATAGACTTAACAAAAATAACTCCTTCAACCCTTGTTTTAAGCAAAATTAATTGCTACAATTCCTCCTGTTGGCAAATACCCAACTTGCCCCTCAAGTTTTCAAATTGATTTGCATCAAGTGCCTTGGTAAAAATGTCAGCCAGCTGTAGCTCAGTGGCAACATGTTCCAGTTTAATCGTCTTCTCTTCTACAAGGTCTCTGATAAAGTGATGTCTTATGTCAATATGCTTGGTCCTGCTATGCTGAATAGGATTCTTGGAAATGTTGATTGTACTCAGATTGTCGCAGTACAATGTCATAACATCTTGTGTGACATTATACTCAGTAAGCATCTGTTTCATCCAGATCATTTGAGAACAGCTACTACCAGCTGCAATGTATTCAGCTTCAGCAGTAGAGAGAGACACACAGTTCTATTTCTTGCTGAACCAGGAGACCAGATTATTTCCTAAGAAGAAACATCCTCCAGAGGTGCTTTTTCTATCATCAGCACTTCCAGCCCAATCAGCATCATAATAACCAGTCAGAGTTGGTTCACAACCATGAGAGTACAGCAAGCCATAGTTGTAAGTTCCACTTACATACTTCAAAATTCCCTTTACTTGGTTGATATGACTGACTTTAGGATCAGCTTGGTATCTTGCACAAACTCCAACTGCAAAAGCAATGTTAGGTCTGCTGGTTGTTAAGTACAGCAAACTTCCTATCATGCTTCTGTACAGACTTTGGTCCACCTTAACCCCACTTGAATCTTTGGATAGCTTTAAATGAGTAGGTGCAGGGGTCCTTTTGTGACTGGCATTCTCCATACCAAACTTCTTGACAATGTTCTCTGCATACTTGCTTTGAGATAGAAAGATTGAGTCCTCCATCTGTGAGACTTGCAGTCCAAGAAAATAAGTCAGTTCTCCCATGAGACTCATTTTGAATTCAGCCTTCATCTGGTCAGCAAAATGTTTAACCATTTGTTCTGACATTCCCCAAAACACTATGTCATCAACATATATTTGAGCTACCATTAACTTCCCTCCTTCATTTTTGACAAAGAGGGTTTTATCCAAGCCTCATTTTCTGTATCCTTTGTCTGAGAGAAATTTTGTTAACCTGTCATACCATGCTCTAGGAGCTTGTTTCAGGCCATATAGAGCTTTCCTCAATTTGTAGACGTGATCAGGGTGGTTTGGATCCACAAAACCTTTAGGCTGTTCCACATAAACTTCTTCATTTAAGTACCCATTTAGGAAGGCACTTTTTACATCCATCTGAAACAGCTTGAACTTCAGGAGACAAGCAATTCCCAATAGGAGTCTGATAGATTCCAGTCTGGCTACAGGGGCAAAGGTCTCATCAAAATCAACCCCTTTAACTTGAGTGTATCCTTGGGTAACAAGTCTTGCCTTATTCCTAGTGACAACTCCTTCAGCATCTGATTTGTTCTTGTATATCCATTTTGTGCCAATGATGTTTGTTCCCTCTGGTCTAGGAACTAACTCCCAAACTTCATGTTGCTTAAATTGGTTCAATTCATCTTGCATTGCACCAATCCAGTATTCATCAGTTAAGGTCTCCTTAACATTTCTTGGTTCAATTTTAGACACAAAGCAAGAGTTTGAGATGATTTCTCTAGATCTTGTAATGACTCCACTTTTTGGATCCCCTATAATGAGTTCTTTAGGATGATCTTTCTGAATTCTGATGGAAGGGATTTTGCTAGCTTCCTTGGATTCAGAGTCTGTTGTAGTGGTGTTAGGAAGGTCATTCTGTTGAGTTGGAGTCTCAAAGAATGTCTCAACATTACAAGGGACATCTGTTTCTTCATGATAATCATCAACTATGACATTTATTGATTCCATCATGACTTTGGTCCTGGAATTGAATACCCTATAAGCTCTGCTGTTGGAGGAGTATTCTAGAAATATACCTTCATCACTTTTAGGGTCCAGCTTTCTCCTTTGTTCATGATCTGCCAGAATATAGCATTTGCTGCCAAATACATGGAAGTACTTCACAGTTGGCTTTCTTCCTTTCCAGAGTTCATAAATGGTGGATGAGGTTCCCTTTCTCAAAGTGACTCTGTTATGGACATAACAGGCTGTATTCATAGCTTCAGCCCAAAAATGAATAGGAAGTCTTTTGGCATGTATCATAGCTCTGGCAGATTCCTGTATGGTCCTATTTTTCCTTTCTACAACTCCATTTTGTTGAGGATTTATAGGAGAAGAGAATTCAAGACTAATTCCCTCTGAGGAACAGAACTCATTAAACTTACTGTTTTCAAATTCCTTGCCATGATCACTTCTGATTCTGAAAATACACCCTTCTTTTTCTCTTTGAATTCTTTTGCACAGTTCTTTAAAAACTTCAAACACATCAGATTTTTCCCTAATGAAGTTAATCCAGGTGAATCTGGAATAGTCATCCACAACAACATAGGCATATCTCTTTCCACCAAGACTTTCCACCTGCATTGGTCCCATCAGATCCATATGAAGAAGTTCTAGAACCTTAGAGGTGGTCAGATGTCTTGACTTTGGATGTGACATCCTAGTCTGCTTACCAACCTGACATTCACCAGAAACTCTCCCTTCATGAATTTGCAGTCTTGGAATCCCTCTGACTGCCTCCATGGAGATAATCCTTTTCATTCCTCTTAGATGAAGATGGCCAAGTTTTTGGTGCCACAGTTTCACCTCTTTTTCTTCTTTGGCAATAGAACACACAGTGGAGTAATTAGTGTTCTCAGGCTCCCACAAGTAACAGTTGTCTTTAGATCTGACTCCTTTCATTACAACTTCTTGTTTTTCATTAGTTACAAGACATTCAGATTTTGAGAAGTTGACCTTGAATCCTAGATCACATAATTGACTGATACTAATGAGATTAGCAGTCAGGCCTTTTACCAATAGTACTTCATTTAGATTTGGAACTCCAGGGAAGTCCAAATTACCAACGCCTTTGATTTCACCTCTAGCACCATCTCCAAAGGTCACATAACTAGTGGTGTGAGGTTTAACATTATTGAGAAGGTTCTTGATTCCAGTCATGTGTTTAGAACACCCACTGTCAAAGTACCAGTCTTCCTTTGCAGAGACTCTCAGGGAAGTGTGGGCTATCAGGGCAGTAGCCTTTTTTTTCCATTGAGGAGTATGTGGTACCCTGTTAGACTTAGGTTTGACACCTGGGTTCTGATTAGGGTATCCATACAATCTGAAGCAGAAAGGCTTTATGTGACCAAACCTCCCACAATGATGACATCTCCATCTTTGGTACTTTTTCTTCATATTTCTCTGTTCCCGATGTTGAGTGTTATGTTGTGACATCTGCTTTGACATTTGTTTATCAGACCTGATCTTCTTGTCTGCACCAGATTTCTTTGCTGCCACAAATCCTAGACCAGACTTGTTTCCCACATTTTGTCCAACCTGAAGGATTTCTTCCAATTTGTCAGTTCCATTTGTCAGCATCTTGACAGATTTGGTCATCTGGTTTAGTTTTGAGTTCAGCATTTGAACTTCCCCTTCTAGATGACTTATAGTTTCAAGGTCTGCCCTTTTTTCAGCCTCCAACTTTATGATGAGTTTTGTTTGTCTCTCATTTTTCACACAGACTTCAGCACTTTCGATACACAATTTCTTGTAAGTATCAGCCAGTTCTTCAAATGTCACTTCCTCATCACTAGTGTCACTTTCAGAGGTACAAACACCAGTTAGTGCAGTAACTAGTTTGGCAGATTCTTCTTCAGAATTACTTTCTGAATCACAGTCAGACCAGGTAACAGACATTCCTTTCTTTTGTTTCTTAAGAAAGGTAGGACATTCAGCTCGAATATGCCCATATCCTTCACAACCATGGCATTGAATTCCTCTACCTTGATTTCCCTTCTCTTCAGACCTTGGTCTTCTGCTGGAGTCATAAGATCTGTTAATGTCAGAGGGGATGTTCTCAACATTTGACCTTGACTTTGGATCCATTCTCTTGATGAGTTTGTTGAATTGTCTTCCAAGCATGGCTATAGCTTCTGAAATATTTTCTTCTTCATCCTCCTTGTTTTCATCTTCAATGTTGGATACAAGTGTTACGCTCTTGTTTTTCTTGTCAACATTGTCACTGATCCCCATCTCAAAAGTCTGAAGAGACCCAATGAATTCATCCACCTTTAACTTGCTGATATCCTGGGCTTCCTCTATAGCAGTTACCTTCATTGCAAGTCTTTTAGGCAGGGATCTGAGAATCTTTCTCACCAGTTTTTCTTCAGACATCTTTTCACCCAATGCTCCTGAGGTGTTGGCAATCTCCAAGATGTTCATGTGAAACTCATGAATGGTTTCATCTTCCTTCATCCTTAGGTTCTCAAACTTGGTAGTCAGCATCTGAAGCCTTGACATTTTTACTTTGGATGTGCCCTCATGGGTAGTTTTGAGAGTGTCCCACACTTCCTTGGCCAGTTCACATTGATGTACTAGTCTGAATATGTTTCTATCAATTCCATTGAACAAGGCATTTAAAGCTTTGGAATTACCCAGGGCTAACTCATCTTCTTCTTTGCTCCATTCTTCCTCAGGCTTCAGACTGATTGTCCCATCTTTCTCAGTTATGGTGGGATGGTTCCATCCTTTGTCAGCAGCTCTCCAAGCCTTTTTGTCCAGTGATTTTAAGAAGGCAATCATATGAGGTTTCCAGTAGTCATAATTTGTTCCATCCAGAATGGGTGGTCTGTTTCCAAAAACTCCTTCTTTGTCCATAGTGCCAGAAAGTGATATCCCTAGATCTCACCCAGTAATACAGGCAGGGTGCCTGCTCTGATACCAATTGAAATTCTGGCAGCAGATACTCAATGTCACAGTGAATGTTATGACACCGTATCTGACTTTCTATAAGACAGTAAATAAAAACAGTAAAGAACACAGTCAATTGTTTACCCAGTTCAGTGTGAAACAACACCTACTCTAGGGGCTACCAAGCCAGGGAGGAAATCCACTATAAGAGATATTAATTCAGGAATAAACCAACCAGTTTATCTCCTTCACTTAAGACCTACCCAATGAAACTTCAATCTAAGTTCAACTTAAACCTGAGTTCCTACTCACTCCCCCTCAATCACAGCAGTGATACTTAAAACAATTGACTAATGAATTAATGAAGACACTCTTCAGAACATACACTTGATTATGCTTCACATCTTTTTAATCAAGTAACACAAACACTCGTGCTTCACAGCTTTGAGTGATACATAAACCTAACTTGACTTTGCTTCAAAGCTTTAGTCAAGAGACACAAACACTCTTGCTTCAAAGCTTTGAGTGATACAAAAACCCTTACAATCAAAACCTATTCCAAGTCACTTATCACAATGATACTTGCTTGGATTACAGCAGTTAAAACTATACAGCTCCTAATTGATCTTCAGTCAAAAGAGTTACTTTGCAATCAGCAATCCTGTTGAATATATATGCAGTTGTTTCTTCAGTTTAGGGCTTCCACAAAAAGCTAGGGTTAATTAGGGTTAACCTCAAGACTAGGTCATAAGACTTTATCAACCAGATTAGGGTTGAGCTAGGTTAACCCAAAGTCCATGTGAGATTCTGTTCTGGAAAGAATGAGCCATCTTCCTGAAAAATCTCAGAATTAACCAAACTGCATATCTGTTAGATCAGTACAGGATGTCTTAACATTTGTTATGACATCAGAATTCCTGTTTACTGATTTTGGTAGAAGGCAATAAATGTGATCATTTCAAAATGCTCAGATACACACTCATAAACAGTAGCTACTGTATGCCATACTTTTTCTGCATAAAGTACCTAATAATCCAGAATGTTATGACATCAATCATGACATCCACACACCTAGTTTTACCAAAAATACATGCCAATAACTAAACACTTACACATTTAACCTTGTATTTTGTTATCATCAAAACTCTAACTGAGGGTTGTAGAATCAAACTATGTTCTAACAATCTCCCCCTTTTTGATGATGACAAAAACCAGATTTTTTCAATTAAAATAAAATGATAAAAGGTATCAGAGTTTAAGGATAGAGAGGAAACGGTATCATAGATAATCAAATAACTAATAAAAGGTATCAGAGTTCAGAAGATAAGGAATAAAAGGTATCAGAGTAATGAAGAGAAAAACTCCCCCTGGGTTGATTACTTCCCTTTGATTCCTTGAGACCTTGAGCATCAAAACTTTATTGAACTTTCTTTGAGCATCAAAACTTTATTTTATCAGAGTTCATCAGATTCTTGTACCTGTAAGCTTTTCAGAGGAAGGAAATTTAAATATATCAGAATGTTAGAATGTTTGAGACTTTTGTCTCAGTAATCCGTTATTGAAAAATATCATTCTTTCTCCCCCTTTTTGTAAGTTATCAAAAAGCACAAATAATCAGAGTTAAAATGATCAGAGCAAAAAACGTTTGTATTAAAAACAGAAGCAATGATAGTTTAGAACAAGTAAAAATATTACAGACAAACATGTAAAGAAAACAAGGAAACACAAGAAAATTCTAAGAAGAAGGAGGAAGTCGTGTGAATAGAGCTTCCAACATGCTCTTGATTTGATTGCTGGTTTCCTGTTGCTTAGATACCATGTTTGCTATAGAATCAATCTTGATATTTGGCTTGCCCACCCTTTCATTCATCAGCATATCAGATCTCTTCAAATCCTCCAGAGTTTGCCTGTCAAGAGAGGAAGCTTGAGGATCTTCAGATACAGTCTGCTTCTCAGAGCTTTCTGCAATAACTTCTTCTTGACCCAAGTCTTCAGCTGGAATCGTCTGTTCTTCTGCAGGTTGAACTTTAGATGCTGGACGCTTTTCAGACCAAGGCGCAATGTCCAGATGGAGAGCTTCTTCCTTCAGCGGCTTGCTCAGAACTGGACCTTCCATTTTCTTCAGCAGATTGCTGAAGTTCTGTTGAGCCTGTCCATAGCTCTGGTCTTGCAACTTGAAGGTTTCAGCGCATACCCATCTTCTGAATTGTGTCCAGAGAAGGTCTGATACAGCAGGATCAACCAGTTCCAGACTTGCTTGTTTCAAAGAAGTGATCCACTTCTGTATATCTGTTTCAAAGTTCAAAATGCTGGGACCAACATCTGGTTGTTTTGGTTTAGGGATAGCAGTTTTGTGGTTTATTGCAGCAAGGCATTCAAAGACTGTTATATCAATGACAGTCTTGCTGTGGTCATCTGAATTTTTCTTAGGTGAGGGAGTGGGAGAGTCAGAAATTACTATTGGACTTGATGGGGTATTTGGTGGAGTTGTTTTTGGTGAAGAGGGAAGTTGATGAATATTAACAGTGGTACCACACGGCAATTGAATGGCCAAAGGTTGTGGTTCAGGGGATTCAGAGGTTTGAGCCTCAGAGTTTTGAGTCTCAGGTTGTGGAGATTGTGCATGTTGAGGAGAGGGTGGATTAATATCTGGTTAAGGAGATGAAGGTTGTGGGATTTCTGGTTCTGGAGAGAGTGGAGTTTCTGGTATAGGTGAGAGTGGAATGTCAGGTTGTGGTGAGATGGGAATTTCTGTGTTTGGATTTGGATTTTCTGGTTGGGGAGCGGAAGTGTGTTGGTCTATATCAGAAAGAACTTGTGCAAGTTCTGGTTCTGGTATGGTTGCAGTATTTGGATTTTGTGGTTTGGAGCGGGATCTTCTGAGGGTTAATGACTCAGAAGGGTCAAAGTCAACGTCAAAATCATCAAAGGTTTTAGGGGTTGGGATTTCAGATGGAGTTGGAATAGGGATAGATGTGGAAACAGCAGTTGAATCTAAAACAGTTACAGAAACAGGATTACCTCTTTTCTTTGGAGTCTGTTGAGATGATCCTTCTCCAGCAGCTTTTCTCTTCTTCGACTTCTTCAGAACAACCTCTGGTGCCTTCTGCTGAAGATCTTGAATATTCAGACTTGGTGTTGTACCATCAGCTTTACAAGCATCCAAATATCTCAGAATGATTTGAAGCTTAAAGTCAATTTCTGAGAACATAGGGAAGTCGTCTAGAGGGACTCTTCTGCTGGAGATTTCAGCAAAAGGAGTTACGCTGGGCTCCTTCTTAATGTTCTCTATCAGCTTCATTTTCTTCAGATTTTTGGCATTTAGCTGCTTGCCAACAGAAGGTTCCAAGGTGATAATTTCTTGTGCCTCTGTCAAATGTTCAATCAGCCTATTCTCTGTCAGAATATCTGATATCAGTCTTCCCAAGGGTATCCAATCCCTTTTAGTGCGTTCCTCTTCTCTTGTTTTCTTGACACTTGTTCTGAGATGGTTGAACAGAAGATGAGCTAGATTAATCTTGACCTTCTGAGAGATAAAATAGATCAGAAACTGCTGATCTATGTTTATGTAATTAGGAGAGCTGGTAGGCTTCCTGTGGTTGAAACAGCCCAGAATGATCTTTGCCCAAATTTTGTGCTTGTCCTTTAAATCCCTTATCTTGCTGGAGAGAAGCCATGTTCACACGAGGTTTTTTTTGAAAGAGATTGAAAGGTTTTCTTGAGTAAATAAGAACACAGAAAAACAAAAATATTTAGAGAAAACGAAAGTAAGGGTAAAAGGTGTGAATGGTGTGAAGTGTTTAAATAGATTTCTAAAAAGTTTTTGAAAACATAAACGTTTAAGAGAGAGAAATAAATCATGATTATTAGCATTTAATGATAGCTGATTTTAGGGGATTCAGAAAGATACTTAAACGGTTACCCATGACATGTGTCTCAATGCATCCAATCAGCGCTTTGCCTTTTCAGAAGCGTGAACGCGTGTTCAGCCTCAGGAAAGAACTGATGACTGGATGACACTTATTTGCTTGAGTGAACAGCACATCTATCCTTGAACTGAAGCGCTCAGATCTTCATGGATAGATTCTGATACAATCTGTATTTCTAAAATTCTGAAAGAGGATTGATCAAAAGTTCACAGAGAAATAAACATAATTCTGAAGGTTAATATATAAAATTAAAACAGTTTTATTCTGGACAGAGCTTCATGCTGAGATGTTTCAGAATGAAGTTGAACCTATCTTCAGAAAATGGTTTTGTGAAAATATCAGCCCATTGATGGTCCGTGTCAATAAATTTTAAGTTTAAAATCCCTTTCTGAATATAGTCCCTAATAAAATGATGTTTTATTTCTATATGCTTAGCCCTAGAATGCAAAATTGGATTTTTACTTAAGCAAATAGTAGAAGTGTTGTCACAGAGGATAGGAATGTTACTCTAAAAAATCTAGAAGTCCTCAAGTTGACTTTTCATCCAGAGCATTTGTGTGCTGCATCCAGCTGCTGCTATGTATTCAGCTTCTGCTGTTGATAGAACAATTGTGGATTGTCTTTTGCTGGACCATGAGATCAGATTTTCTCCCAGAAACTGGTAGCTTCCAGAAGTACTTTTACGTTCAACTCTGTCTCCAACAAAGTCAGCATCACAGTATCCTACTAAGCTGTAATCACTTGATTTTCTATAAAACAAACCCAGATTAGTAGTACCTTTCAGATACTTGAAAATTCGCTTAACAGCTGTTAAGTGAGATTCTCTAGGATCTGATTGGAATCTTGCACAAATGCATACACTGAATAAAATATCAGGCCTTGAAGTTTTCAGATAAAGAAGAGAACCAATCATACCTCTGTAGACCTTTTGTTCTACCTTTTTGCTTACCTCTTCTTTTTCCAGAATGCACGTGGGATGCATTGGAATCTTTGATGGCTTACATTCTGAGAGATCAAATTTCTTCAGAAGTTCTCTGACATATTTGCTCTGATGAATGTAAGTTCCTTCTGGGGTTTGATTGATCTGAATGCCCAGAAAGAATTTCAGTTCCCCCATTAGGCTCATCTCAAATTCTGCCTGCATACACTTAGCAAACTGGCGACTGGAGCAAAGGTTTATGTATAGTTTATCCCCTCTTGCTGACTATAACCTTGTGCTACCAATCGTGCCTTGTTTCTGATGACTTCACCTTGTTCATTCAGTTTGTTTCTGAACACCCATTTTGTTCCAATGACGTTGAATCCTTTTGGTTTGGGAACTAGATCCCATACGTCATTTCTTGTGAATTAATTCAGCTCCTCTTGCATTGCTAGAATCTAGTCATTGTCCAGAAGTGCTTCATCAACTGAAGATGGTTCAATCAGAGAGACAAGTCCCATGAGGGATTCTTCAGAGTTTCTGAAGCTGGCTCTTGTTCTGATTGGATCTTCCTTTCTTCCTAAGATTGTTTCTTTTGGGTGATCCATGCTGCTTCTAGATGGTCTTTTCTGAAGTTGATCAACAGAAGGTGCTGGATTGCTTGGAGTGCCTCTTTCTGATGTTGAGGGAGTGTCTTTGTTGAGAGCTTCTGATGACTTGTCTTCAGTACCTGTGAATTCAACTTCCATACCTGCAAGTAATTCATTCTGCTTTGACTTTGGAGAGTCAAGCTTATCGTCAAAACAAACACTGATTGATTCTTCAACAATCTGTGTTTCTGTATTGTATACTCTGTACCCTCTTGAGCATTCAGAGTATCCTAACATAATACACTTTTGTGCTTTAGAGTCAAACTTGTTCAAATAATTTTTAGTATTCAAAATGAAGCAAGTACATCCAAATGGATGAAAATAAGAAATGTTGGGCTTTCTGTTCTTCCACAATTCATATGGAGTCTTTTCCAGAATAGGTCTTATAGAGATTCTATTCTGAATGTAGCACGCTGTGTTTATTGCCTCTGCCCAGAAGATCTTAGCAACGTTAGTCTCGTTGATCATGGTTCTGGCCATTTCTTGCAATGTTCTGTTCTTTTGTTCTACAACTCCATTTTGCTGGGGAGTTCTAGGACAAGAGAAATCATGCATAATTCCTTTTTCATTAAAAAATGATTCAAAATCTTTGTTTTCAAACTCTCCACCATGATCACTTCTGACTTTGACGATTCTAAGATCCTTTTCATTCTGAACTTGGTTGCAGAAGGTGACAAACACAGAGTGTGACTCGTCCTTGTGTCTTAAGAACTTTACCCATGTCCATCTGCTATAGTCATCTACAATTACTAACCCATACTTCTTGCCACTGACTGAAGCAGTTTTAACTGGTCCAAATAAGTCAATATGCAGAAGTTCTAATGGTTTAGAGGTGGAAACAACGTTTTTAGATTTGAAAGCTGGTTTTGCAAACTTGCCTCTCTGACATGCTTCACACAGAGCATCTGAATTGAACTTCAGGTTAGGAAGTCCTCTGACCAGATTGAGTTTGTTAATCTGAGATATTCTTCTCATACTAACATGTCCCAATCTTCTGTGCCAGATCCATTGCTCGTTGTTAACAGACAGAAGACACTTTACATTCTGACTTTTCAGTTCAGAAAGTTTTATTTTATAAATGTTGTTTCTCCTCTTTCCATTAAACAGGATAGTCCCATCTTTCTGACTAACAGCTTTGCATGAATTTTGATTAAAGATTATATCATAACCGTTATCACTTAATTGACTTATGGATAACAGGTTATGCATTAATCCATCTACTAACAAAACATTACTTATAGAGGGAAGATTTCCATTACCTACTGTTCCAGAGCCAATGATCTTTCCCCTTTGATTGCCTCCAAAGCCTACGTGGCCTCCAGGCTTAAGTTCCAGGCTTTGGAACATATGCCTTCTTCCCGTCATGTGTCGTGAGCAGCCAGAGTCCAGGTACCATGACTGGTGTTTCTGCTTTGCTGCTAAAGATATCTGCAACATGTATTATTTTATCCTTAGGTACCCATATTTTCTTGGGTCCTGATTTGTTAGTTTTACCAAAACTCTGGTTGAATTTTGGTTTGACATAATAATTACTACTAGTATATTTGATGTCGTGTGTGTGCCCATATACAAAGTGTGAGTTAAGTGGAGTTCGTTTTATAACTAAATCCATGGCATTCTTAGGTGTAGGTACCTTACCTTGGTATCTTATTCCTTTTCTGCCATTTCTGCTAACTCCATAGATCATTGAAGCCATTTTGCTTCTATCTATGTTTATAGCTAGAAACTTCTGAAAGTTGTGATCATACTCCTTGATGATCTCATCAGCACTGCTGGGAGTTTCAGGAATTGTTTCATTCTGAGAGTTTTGCAATAGATTTTCTAATTTTGAAACTTTATCTTTCAACTCATAATTCTCCAATTTGAGACTCTCAGTTTTATCAGAGTCAGAAGCAAGATTCCTTTTCAGGTTTCTGAACTTGACTCTGATCTGCTGATATCTTTCCAGAATTTCGTTAAGGCTTTCAGCTAGTTCAGCCTTAGTAAAATTAATAGCAAAGTCAGGAAATACCTCTTCTGTGTCTGATTCAGAGTCTGATTCAGAAGCTTCACTGTCTTCTGTTATGTTTGCCATGAGAGCTATGTTTTCTCTCTCATCATCTGATTCTGAGTCAGCTTCAGATGTGTCAGAGTCATCCCATGTAGCCATGAGACTTTTCTTCTTTTCCTTGCCAAACTTCTTTTTAGGCTTTTCCCTTTGAAGCTTTGGGCAATCACTCTTGTAGTGTCCTTGCTCGTTACATTCATAGTAGATAATGTCTTTGTTGTTTGGCTTTCTGCTTCCTGAAGAGCCTTCAGATCTTCTGTATCTAGAGGAGGGTTCTGACCTTCTGTATCTGGAGGAGGATTCATTCTGATTCTCTGATCTTCTTGGATTCCTGAACTTTCTTTGCCTCTGCTTCCACAGTTGGTTCACCCTTCTGGAGAGGAGAGACAGTTCATCTTCTTCTGATGAGGACCCATCAGAGGTTTCTTCTACAGCCTGCAAAACTTTGGAGTCATATTTTCTGTTAGATTTTAAAGCTAATGGCTTACCTTGCTTTTGAGGTTCATCAGCTTCTAGCTCTATCTTGTGACTTCTGAGGGAGCTGACAAGTTCCTCCAGAGAGATTTTGTTGAGATCCTTAGCTAGCTTCAGCGCTGTGACCATTGGCCTCCACTGTTTTGGCAAGCTTCTGATGATCTTCTTAACATGATCAGCAGTAGAATACCCTTTGTCCAGAACTTTGAGACCAGCAACCAGAATTTGAAATCTTGAGAACATCGTTTCAATTGATTCACTTTCTTCCATCTTGAATGCCTCATACTTCTGAATGAGCGCAAGAGCTTTAGTTTCTTTAACTTGAATGTTGCCTTCATGCGTCATTCTCAGAGAGTAAAACATATTCTTTGCGGTGTCTCTGTTTGATATCTTTTCATATTCAGAGTAAGAGATGACGCTGAGAAGAATTGTTCTGGCTTTGTGATGATTTCTGAAGTCACGCTTTTGTTGATCAGACATTGCTTTCCTGTCAATTTTCTGACCACTTGCATTTACTAGGTGCGTGTATCCATCAGTCACCATATCCCACAGATCAGCATCGTGGGCCAGAAAGAAGCTTTCAATTCTGTCTTTCCAGTAATCAAAGTTCTCTCCATCAAAGACTGGAGGTTTGCCACTGAATCTGTCTCTTTCTTCATTGTTGTCATTGCTGATGTTTTGATGTGGTCCTGCCATAGTTTTTTTTTAATGTTGGATCTTGTACTGACACGGTTAAGTGTTATAAGCTCAGAACCAGGCGCTCTGATACCAATTGAAGATGTGAAAAACACAAGAAGGGGGGTTGAATTGTAAAACTTGAAATCAATAGCAGACAACACTTTATTTTTATCCTGGTTCGTTTAATCTCAAACTACTCCAGTCCACCCGTCAAGGTGATTTCGCCTCTCTCCAACGAGGTCTTAATCCACTATATTCAACTGAATACACAACTGCTTTAACAACTGTTAAAGCTTTCTTGAGTTTAACCACAGACCGGTTTATCTCAAGGAATTTCTTTTACAGATAAATGAACTAATGTGAGTTTGATGTTTTCTTACAAAACTATTTATCACAACTGTGATAATACATAATATTAAGCTTAGGATGAAACTGGATTGCTATAGCTATAGAGTAAGCGGTTGAGAGCTTTTAGCAACTTGGATGAGTGAGAACGTGAAGATGATTAGATTATATGTATGTGCGTATGAGAGAATTAGCCAATTCTTTTCTCACTGACTTGTTTAAGTAGCCTAGGAATGGATACGTTGCTGTCCATAAATCAATTTCAATGCTCATAACGTTCTTTCCTTTTTGAGAAGATATTTGTCTTGGAATAAAGCCGTTGGTAATTAATATGTCTTGAATGCATAGTAACATTGACACTTCAGAGTGTTCTGCTAATGATGATCATAGTGTTCTTGGCTTTAGCTTATTCTGACGCTTCTGAGTGCTGGTGACATGGTAAGTATCTTGCTCAGAGTCAGAGTATGTTTTGCGAAGATTCTGTTCATCAGGATTTCGTGTATAGCACATGTTTGATCTTCTGATGCTGACATATCTTCTGATGCTGATGTTGATACTGATATTCTGATGCTGATTCCATCAGAGTTTCTGTAAATACACAACATAATTTTAAGTAGCATATATGTCTTATATAAATCTCATAATTCATTTAATCTTGTATTTTGTTATCATCAAAACTCTAACTGAGGGTTGTAGAATCAAACTATGTTCTAACATCTTTCTGTATCTTTCCGCTTTGGATCCCAGCTTCTACCCTCTCTCCAGTTAGAATCAGCTCGGTGAAACCAGCTGACGAGCTGCCGATCAAATGATTAAAGAATGGACCAGATAGCGTCCCTAGAAACATATCGACCAACTCCCTATCAGACAACGGGGGTTGGACTCTTCCATCCAAATCTCTCCACTTCTGTGCATAGTCCTTAAAGCCTTCACTTGCACCCATGGACATACTACGGAGTTGAGTACGAGTAGGAGCAAGGTCAGCGTTATATTGATACTGCTTATAAAAAGCAGCAGCTAGATCTTCCCAGTTTCGGACATTGGTTCCCTCCACAAGTTTCTATCAGTGGTGTGGGGCTGGATCTTTCTTACGTAGGACCGGAGATGGAGTTTCAGGCAAGACACTCCATCGTACTTTGCAAAAATTGGAGCCTTGAACTTCTGCGGGATAATCACTCCCAACACCAATCCCAATTCTTCAAAATCCAACCCAGGTATCCTCTAGTCTTCCATAGCACTCAGACGATCTTCCAACTACTTGTATCTATCCTCAGTAGGAGGATACTGCTCATCATTGTAGTCTATATCATTGTCAGAAACTTTAGGACTGGGGTCCTTTTCCCTTGCCTCTCTTTCTTGATTCTCCCCTTCCTTGGATGAAGAGGTCAGATCGACTTGTTGCTTTAACAGCCCCCCGAACCTTCTGCCCATATTCAGAATACCAGCAACCTTCTTCTTTTTCTTTTACTACTTCAGGATGAGGGCCTTCAGATCCTCCTACCCTTTTTCCAGATTTATGAACATCTGTTGGAATTGAGCATTTTGCGCCTGAAGATCTTTGATGCTTTACTCAGAAGACATTATTGTTGAAATAAATTGCGAAGAAGATGAGAAACCTGTAAGGGTACCTGTTTATACAATGCTATGGATGGGATATATATGCAATGATTTCAAGGATTCTTAAAGGCTCAAATTTGTATAACCAAAAGGAACACACGTTAATTGCATTAATAAGTTCGAATTGTTATAAAGAATGCCCTTTAGGCTTACAATTAAACAAAACAAAACTTAAAGCAACAGAAAAGAAACTAGGTCTCCCAGGAGCGCATCCTCTTTGGTGTAATGTAGGCGTTTATGCTCCTTTCTTCATGAAGTAACCTAGTGAGCTCCAGAACCTTTTTCTTGCTGGCATAGAACTGAGCTTCAAACGTTTCCCGCTCCTCGTTGAGTTGAACCTGGGACTTCTGTAACTCTTCATGATCAGTTGGCATGTCAGGATGATGACCAAGGGAAGTAGCATCTCCTTCCATAACTGGTTCCACAATTATTGGTAGGACATCAGGGTAAGGCATCATAAGAATTTGGGCGTGAGCTCGTACCCGTCGGAGATAAAGCTCAAGAGGAATGGAATTCTTGTGCCCGAGCGTCTTGCTATCAATTTTATGTACCATTCCTCAAGCTTTTATGAACCTTTTCTGATATCCCTGAGCATCATTCTCATAGTTGAAAGCGATTCCTTGGATAAGCGTATCATGAGGACCATCTCTTCTCGCATAACCAAACTGACGCAATGTCAAACAAGGGTTGTAAGTGACTCCTCCCCTAATGCCTAAGAGAGTGACATTAGGTAATTCACCACAACAATTGATGATGGTAACATCTTCCGAGAACTGTGAACATCAATGAATGTCTAAATGTGTAAGGGACATCAGCCTACAAGACCATTTCAAACCCTGTTCATTCTTCAAAACAGTCCTGGGTAGGTGAGAAATAAACCACCTAGCCAATAGAGGAGTGCAACAAAGGAGGTTCCCTCTTCTCTTTAGAGTGCGAGCACGCAGAGAGTGTAGAGTATCCCCGAGTAATGTAGGTACTGGATTATGAGACGGAAAAACCTTAATAGCATTCACATCTACGAGTTGATCCACATTAGGGAAAATTACCATCCCGTAAACGAGAAGTTCCAGCACCTCTTCGAAAGCTTGTAAATCCAGGGTATCCCAAAAATGGTAAGACTTCTCGAATAGAAACTTAACCGGAATTCCTTGGATACTTCCTCTAGTCTCCTAACTTGTCACTACGTCGGACCGTTGTAAGGACAGAGCTCTAGCAATCTCTTCAGGCTTTGGATACTCTTCCGTACCGTTGAAAGGCAACTGAGAAAATTCCTCTATAGTAGGTACTAGCTGGTAATCCGAGAAGGTGAAACAATGGTGCACAGGATCAAAGAACTGAAGCAACACTTTTAACAATTCTTCATCATGTTTTGCAGTGACCAAGTTGAGCAACTGACCATGCTTTTTAGTGAAATGAGAACTTTATGGAACCCTTAATGCCAAGTCCTTTAGTTGGAGAGACACTTTAACAAGGTTAATCTGGATAGTGCTCCTACGGGAGGATGCCATGTCCTACAAAACAAAGCAAAAATGAGCCCTAGGAAATCCTTGAAATGGTTAGTTATGATATGCCATGCTTATGATGTCATGATTATGCTAGAAAATCACATGTATAGCAAACAACAAGCAAGTCACACCAAGTCCTTAGGTTTAAGGCCTGCATGAGTTTTAAGGTCATACCCTCTTGAAGTTGGATTGGTTCAACCTATCCTATAAATAGTAACCGGGTTCTAAGGGATCTCAATATCACTGATCTTTCCCCCAGCTTTGTTCAATAGGCGATTTACTCGCAACCAAACAAAACTCAAGAGTCAAACCTCAATGAGTGTAGCATCGAGTATCTATCGACCTTGGGAATACACTAAAGTCGGCCATCTCGCTACGTCCTACTGGCCAAGTTGTGCAATTAAAGCTTCTAAGGTCAGTTGATGCTTCACGACACCACGTGGCGGCCCCGTACTCTCCCTGATTGACTCAAGGGTTATCGATACCAACCAAAGTGCCACATCAACGTATCTACTGCTTCAACCGTGTCGGTATACCCCGCACAGTTCCCTCACAGTTTATTGCTACTTACCTAAAAGGTGTCCCCAGATTCGGGTGTAGGATCTATATAACCCCAACAGATGTCCTTAAAATAAATCAATCAAGACAAGAAAGAGAAGAAATTAAAATGACCTATATCCTAAGGTATACCCCACTTTATTAAAGTTTAATCCCCAGCAGAGTCGCCAGTTCTGTGATACGGTGGCAGAACTGACTGTTAATACTGGTTTGCATTTTGTATTCGCAAATGTCACAGTAAGCAAGAGTCGCCACTGACTTTTATTTCATCCAACTAAGGAAAAGGAAAAAGAACAGAAAAAATCTTTTTTCGAGATGTTTCTGAGTACGGGGGGTAGATTATAGAAAGGGAAGGTGTTAGCACCCTTTCTATCCATGGTTTTCCATGGGCTCTTAGGTACTTTGCACATTTTTAAAATTGCTTGTGTGTGCTTGTTTTGAAAAATTTTACTTCATGATAACCCATGTATCGGTCCTAAAGAGTGTGACGAAGTTGTTTTGAAAACAGTTTTGAAAGGTGTTTGTAAAATTTGTTTGTTTGAGCAAGTACCAAGGAACTAATCTACCTACTCGAAATAAATTTGTTCATTTTCCTTTAGACAATGCTATCCTATTATTAAGGAATAGGTAGCACCATCGTTGTAGTTTTAAGGGACGTTCGAAGAGACAAGTACGATCACAAAAACAATTTTAGGAAATTTTAGTAATCATCCTAAGGCCTTAAAGATCTTTTTCCGAGGCAACATCCGAATGAGTCATTTTAGATCTTTTGGGACTAGAGGACGACCACTAACATTCCCTATACGTCATGACCGTTTACCGAAGGCAACCGGAGTGGAGTAAATTCTAGGAGTGAGCATGTGCAAGTGTATTTTTTCAGTTAATTATCTTTGCACAATTAGGGTTTTCTACTGTTTTAATTTCAATTTATCTTTCCATACAATCCTATACATACATCTAAGCAGTTTATAGTTTGCGGAAATTAAAATGTGAGAAATTAAAGTCCTAACTATTACAAGGCTTTCGTAGATACATAATTATTTTAACTGTAAATAAAGATGCGGAAATGTAAAACCCTAATTACTATTACAAACCCGGAGCAGTTACAATAATAGAAAAAATGAAAATTAAAGGTGCGCGCGGGGAATTAAATGCGAGAAATAATTGGAAAACCTAAAAATCTAATTGAGAAAATATTTAGGTTATTTTTTTGAGAAAAAATTAGGTTATGTACAACATTAAACCCTAATTCTAATTATTTTAAATTATAATAAAAGAAAGAATTAAATTACCCTAATTTAATTAAACTAATTAATTAATAAAAATATTTTTATAAAAAATGATTTTTTGATGTTTTTATGATTTTTTGATTAAATAAAAAAAACATGATTTTTGGTGTTATTTGAAAAAAGAAATAATTAATAAATAATAAAAAAAGAATTGAAATAAAAAGAATAGAATTGAGCCTGTATAAGAAATCCAGAGGGTGTGCTTCTGAATTTGATGGGCCCATTATGGCTGAGCCTACTCCCCACGCCTGATTCAGTGTTGGTACGCCTGGAGAGTGCACCATGGTCCTTCCTTGGTTTGAGCGGTGGATCTGTGTTGGTAATGATCCAATGGCTGGATTAGTGCGGCGCATGATGGACGCCTGGAACGTGTATACATGGAATCTGCACATGAACATTAAGAAAATAAACAAAAACAGGGACATGGGATTAAACCCAGGTCCTCTCCATTATCTAACGCGCGCTTCACCATTGGGTTGTATTGTTCAATTGTTATTATAATAAGATCAACTCATATTATATATAAAAAAGTGGATAGGCTAGACAAAATATATAAAAAAACATGCGGATCATTCAAATGGACCAGTGGGGTGGTGACAAGTCATTGTCTTCTTCTTTTTCCGTCATCTTAGGCCCATACCTTTTACCTACGGACAGACCTCCATAGCCATAAACCTGCAAGCTTCAAAAATCCATGAAATGCATGATAAATTAATTCTAGATACACCAATCAACTCGTCTTGATCTCACGAGTATCATGGCTCTATTTTCTTGGTCCAATTTAACCTGTACAGAGAAGCCCCAAAATGGATTCTTAAACCCTAGCCATGGCAATTAGCGAAACATTCATCAAAACTCAAAATTAATTGAACCAAAACATTCCTAATGATGATACGAATACAATGATATGCTTAAAAGTGGTTAATCATGCATAAACTATAATATCAAAATCAAACTGACATGTGCGAACCGTGGGATTACCAGGAGCAATTCTGGGCTTGGGAAGGCTTGCAAACGATCGTGTTAGCTTCAGGAGATGTCCAGGAAGCGATTAGCAGCTTTGGAACGTCTTGAATCACCTTCTATGTGAGAAAACGATCCACCACTTTTTTGCCAAAATTTGAGTTTTGTTCTTCAGTTCTCACGACTGCAACCCTTTTTCTTTTGCATTGTTTGTGTTCAGTATATGTATTGTGATGAATTAGGGCAACAAAAACAACTTAAATCTTTTACAATCATGGAAATTGAATGTGATTTGTTTTCTATATGATATCTTTCCAAAACCATCCTAATCATGCTATTTTTGTCTCAATTTTTCTTGATTCAATTTGATCTGATTAGGCCAGCTTAATTAGATTTGATTATAACAATAATCAGATCAAAAAATCAATCTTTGATATTTTTTGTCATTTATTTGATTTAATGTGACTTTTAAATAATAAAAATCAAAACAAAATAAATAAATAGAGAAAATAATATATGGATGCTGATTTGGGTCGTGGACCATGTCTTCAACAAGATGCAATCATGAAAAGCTAGGCCCATTTGACAAAAAATGCACTTTTGAGCACATTTGACTTTTGGCAATTTTCCAAAAATAGCCAACTTTGACAATGCATATCTCCTCCAATTTTGACCCTAGGAAGGTGTTATTTGACTTTTTAGAAATCTTAGTATGTCCCCTAAACAACCTATTTGGTTTCATCTCAATTGGGTCTTCCATGTTCATGTAAGAAGCTTTGACCCAAAAGGTGTTTTTGTTGACTTTTCAAAAGGACCTATAATGTAGAAAATCATATCTTTTTATGAGTGCATTTTTTGAACTTAAGGCATGAATATGAGTTGCAGTAAATTGGATTCTATTAAAAATTCTCCTTGGATGAGAAATTTCTGATATAGTATGCGAGAGTTATGCTTTGTCAAAGTTTGGTTGACTTTTCCTGAGAAACCCTAATTTAGCAACTTTTGAGTTTTGATGAATTAGGAGAATTCCTTGAGGAATCATGATCAACCCTTGATCAAATGATGGATATCACTTCAAAATGTTGATGTTTACCATAAATCTTGAAGTTTGACTGTATGTGGGTCACAATTGACTTTTGACCTAATACTGTTGATTTTCAAGCATTTGAGCAGTTGACTGGGCAAACTTCTTGTGCAAGGCATGAAACTTGGAATGGATGATCTTGAGGACATATTAGGACTATGGAGATAATATGAGGCCTTTGGAGTTCACCCATATTGATGAAAAGGGAAACCCTAGTTGGAGTTTCATTGCTTTAGGAGAGAGTTTGTCTGGTCAACTCTTGGGCATCCTTGAGCAAGTTGATGGTCTCAATGAACATATGTTGAGTAAAATGAGAGGGAAAATTTTGGGGTACAATATTCTCCTTCTTGGAGAAAGAAACCACTCAGATGAATGTTACTTGGCTTGTCTCTCATTGGATATCCAAACTAGCGGCGTGCAAGAACGTGATTGTAGTTAATTCCTCCCTTTGTACCATGAAGAGGCACATTGGGAAAAACACCAAAACTATTAATACTCTTCAAATCATAATAAGCTTGGTGATACCAATAAATATCAGAATGGGTGATATCCATAATCTTTGGTTCCCAACGTGGTTCTTTCTTGATATCCCAACAAGCAGCAGACCGAGGTAAGTGAGAAATAAACCACTCATATAACAACGGTGTGCAATAGATGATCATCCCTTCTTGGTAGAAATTCCGAAGAGGGATGGAATAATAAGTATCTCCTAGTAGTTCATGGACAGGATTCCCAATCATAAATATCCTAATGGCATTAACATCCACAAACTTGTTGATGTTAGGAAACAAGAACAAACCATAGGCAAGCAAAGAAAGTATAGTCTCAAAAGCAACTGTACTCTTCATCTTGGTAAAGTATCAAGCTTTCTTCAATAGAAATTGAGCAGGTAAACCTTTGATTCCTCCTTTGGTAGTTGTGTTATCCTCTATATGAAACTTCCTAAAGTGAGTAAGTACTGCAATCTCATGAGACTTGGGTTCTCCTTCTAAGCTGGTGAAAGGAACACAATCAATAATAGGTAGACCAAGTAAATAAGAATACTCTTCTAATGTAGGCATCAGCTGATAATCAGGGAAAGTAAAATACCAGTATAGAGGATCATAGAACTGAACCAACATAGTAAGAATACCCTCCTTCAACTTGAGCTTCATAAGAGGCACAATAGCTCCATACTTCTTCCATAAATCTGTAAGAATCTCAATCTCAGAAATTATACTCTCCAGCTCCTCTATCTGGGGATCCTTGAAATTTTACTTCCAAGTCTTTATCCTTCCAAAATCCATAGTCAAAATAGTACCTGAGATATTTACAAAGGTCAATCTTAAGTTTCTTGGAAAACTATTTAAATAATTCTCATGGGTGCATGAGTGCATGATGAAACAATCACACTCAAGATCATAAACACGGGGGGTCATAGGTTCGACATCACGAGTGTAATACAGTGGGAGAACTAACTTGGGTGTTTTGTGTTTTATCGCAATAGTTGCGGATAGCAAGAGTCACCACTGAATTTTCTTTTATCCAATAAAGGAAAGGGTGAAAAGAACAGGAAAGACCTTTTGAGATTTTTCTTGAGTTCGGGGGGTAGGTTATGAAAAGGAAAGGTGTTAGCACCCTTTTCATCCATAGTTATCTATGGGCTCTTAGTTGCTAGCTCACTTTGAAAAATTCTTTGTAAATGTTTTTGTGCTTGGTGTTTGTTTGAAATATTTTGAAAACGCCTTTGTTTTGGAAAACATTGTAATGATTCTCGTTTCGGCGAGAATGTATACAAAGTGTTGGTTTTTTAAATAGTTCAAAGAGATGTTTGTTTTTTTGGAAAGATGTTTTGAAAGTGTGAGTGTGGAAATGGTTTTAGTTTGTGAGCAAGCAACTACAAATGTTATACCTACTCAAAAAGTCTTAGTTCTTTTCCTCCTCCTTTAGATAGTGTTATCTTACCATTAGTTAGTAAGAAACCTTATCATTGGATGTGAAGGGACATGCGTGGATCATCGTACAATCATAGAAGGAAACATTGTAGGATACCTTAGAAATTTTTTGTAAGGGTCTAAGATCTTTTACCAAAGGCAACATCGAAGGGTCATTGAGGGACTACGATTTTGTAATCGAGGATCTTTGCTAAAGTATCCCACGTTCGAGAGACATGACTGTTTTATTCTAAGGCGGCAAGTGTGGGATAACCCTAGAGGTGCAAGTGTGCAAAGTGTTTTGTTTTCATGCATTTGTCTTGAGTTAGGGTTATCTACTTGTTGATTTTATGTCTTCTCATACAAACCCTAATTACTAGCAATAATATTGAAAGTGGTAAATTGCGGAAATTAAAAGTCTTATGCTATTACATCATTTTAGGGGATGGGGATACAAATTACAAATGGGGATGAAAGCAATTAAAATCTAATTACTATTACAACCATATTGAATAATTCCAAATAAAATGTACAAGAATATAAAGATAATGTCAAAGAAAAAAGTTTTTTAAGGTTTTTTATATAAAAAATGTTTTAACATAATTAACCAAATTGAAAAGAAATTAATAATAATTCTAATGTCTAAATTAAATTAATTTAATTAAGAGAAAGTTAAAACCTAAGTCTAAATTAATTCAGAAAAGAAATTAATTTATTACCAAAATATTTTCTGGTCTTTTTATTTAAAAGAAATAAAACAAAAGTGAAAATAAAAAATAACAATATTAGTCTAAGTATTTAATAAAAAATATATATTTTTGTATTTTTTAATTAGAAATAATAAAAATAATAATATTAAAAGGAAATAAAATAAAATAAAATAAAAATAAAAATTGAAAATCATGGGGGGAGGGGGGGGGGGGGGGGGGGTTAGAAAATGACTGTTGGAGGTTAGAGAGTAAAATCAGTTTTTGTGTTAGGCCCAAAATGTTTTTGAATCAGAAATATGAAATAAAAAAAAATGTTATTGGGCTTGTGTGGTAAACAGTGAGCAGGGGGGTGATATCTGCAAATTCGTTTGGGCCTAGCGCTCTAAGCCCAAGACCACCTGTTAGGCAGTGCGAGTAAAAAGGGGGTGTGTCGATGGAGAGGAATTGGGCTTGGGAGAAAGGGTTTAGGGATTATAGAGGTAGAAATGTTTAAGACTAAGCCATTAGATTGAATAGACTTATACATATCAAATTAAAAAAAATCGCCACCACGCTTTATTGTTTCCAAAGGAATGGGAAAAGAGCGAATAATCCGAAAAGAGGGGGAAAGATTATAGGTAAGGGGGTTGGTTATGCAAAGGGAAGGTATTAGCACCCTAAACATCTATAGTACTCCGCAGAGACCTCTTTGTAAAAAAAACGGTATATTTTCACTATAAAATGTTGTATAAAAATAGATGGTGGAGGTGAGAAAAGAAATATATTTTTTTTATGATTTTTGCACCCGCTGCGGTCGCGAACCTTTAATGCCTATGTACCACCTTCCATGCAATAGGGGATCAGGGTACACGTAGTTCCTCTTTAAAAAAAATTAAAATACAAGTGTGTTGGTTAATTTTATGAGATAAGACATCATCGTCATTGTCCGTGTGGAAAACATACTTACTACCCACAATCATGAGAAAGGAGAATTTGCATCATCTCAAAGTGGAGGATATGGCTAGGATTTTAAAATCAACAATTCCTCACTCAACACCCAAGTGGAAAATATCTCTCTTCACTACATATTATGGAAGTACAGTTGTTTGCATATCTACAAGGATTGACAAGAGTCTAATCTTTTTTAGAAAGGTTTTAAAATAAAAAGCCAAAGTGGCAAAATGGTTTAAAATGAGATTGATTGACTTTAGTCTTCTTAAAAATGTCAATATTTTATTAAATTGATTGAATTTTGTTTATGAAAAGGTTTTGAAAATGCATGGACCTAAGTCCAAGTTTATTATGAAAGTGGTTCAAGTTTTAAAAAAAAAAAAGAGTTTTCAAAAGGAGGAAGAAGATTTTTGAAATTTAAGAAGATGGGAGGAGAATAAGAGACTATCCTAAAGCTTAAGGTAAAAACTAGGAATAAGAACCATCTAACCAACAAGAAGCCAATACTTTAAATTATGAGCCAAGATAGAATTCCCATTCTTTGGGTTGCAACCAAGCAAGCAAAGATACTAGACCTCTTGTGAGAACCAAACTTCAAGTGTATTAAGTCTTCACAAAAATTGGACAGAGTAACGGCTATATACGGATGAATTCCAGACTATAAACAAAGTATGTAATCACAATAACCTGCACACAAAGAAAACAAACAACCCAATGTCTTGAGATAAACCTCAAGAACTCTAGAAAAAATATCAATTAAGGTCACAAGGTCTCCAATATATGCCAAGGTTTCTAACCCTAAGTCCAAGAAGTCCAATACTCCATAATGCCAAGGATAGTAACCAAATAGTCTAAGTATCATGAAATATATTTATGGTTTATGTTGATTATTAGGTGTCTTAAAAGAGAAAAGAAAAAGCTCAAGTGAGGAAAATAAAAATAACAAGAATATAAATGCACAAGTGAGCAAAATAAAAAAAGGGCATGAAATGTAATGCTTAAAGTAAATGGTGCGTAAAGCATACAAAATAAAAGGCATAAAGTAAAACAAAGGGTAAAATCAATTATTAGTGGTTAATGGTTAGTTGGATGATCATCTTGAAACTTGCATTTGGAACTCATTAGAGGAATTGTAGAACCAAAGCCTCCACACAACAAGTTGCATTTGCTTTTTATCAAGTATATCATCCATTTGGAATCCTCAAAAGTATCATTTAATGATCAACAATGTTTAAGTGATCTGCATTGACCAAAAGTGTTGTAGATCCATTAGAGGATTGGTAGAACCAAAGCCTCCACACAATGAATCTCAAGGTTATTGGATCCAATGGATCAAATTAACATACTTAGGCTTGCAAACATAGGTTTGGGCCACAAATGATCATTTATTCGAATCGGGACAAAATTTAGCACTATGTTAAGAAATCGTAAGTGGACTTATATAGAAGTCACACCTATTTTGAGGCCGATCAATAGCAATTTATGCACCATTTGGTTTGAGACATGATATAGAGATCGTGCTCCAATAACACTTAGTACAATAAGAAAGGAATGAGATGGAGAGGGGTGGGGAAGAATATACAAACCACATTTGAATTAAATTTTAATCAAACTATTATTAAAATCATTCATCCATTTTTGTGGAGTTAGACTCAATACTATGGATCCAATGATGTTAATAAAGTTCATGATCAAAATTTAACTCAAGTCAACTAGAAAATAATCACAAAATAATATTGTATTTAATATATACATAAAATAAGGTTTTAAAATAGAAATAAGAAATAAAAATATCAACTATATTCAAATTAATCAATAAAAATTAAGTAAGGCTATATAAAAATCAGAAAAAAAACTCAAATATTTTTATGAAATTTTTGGTAATTTTTGAAAGTCAGAAACAATTTTAAAACTAATTAAAATTGTTCAAACAAAAAAAAATAGGTCAAAACATAGTAAACATCAATACAAAATTCGATAAAATTTTCAAAAAAGTCAGGAATATACAAAATGATATTTATGAAATTTTTTAGAATTAAAAAATGTCAGAAAATATTTTTAAAGTAATTAAAAGAAAGCAAATAATGCAAAAAATATAAAAAATATCAAATATCAAAATAAAAATATGAAAAAATATTCATGAGATCAGAAATAATTCAAAGTATTTTATTGAATTTTTTCATAATTTTTGGATAAAAAATAAAAGAGTTGTGAATTTTTGAAAATTAAATCAATTAAAATATAAAATCAGAAAATAAAATAAAACCAAAAAGAAATGAGCCATCAAATCATAGTTAAAACGCGTTAGTAAGCTAATCTAATGGACCAGACGCGCTGTGCTTGATATGGACCTTAGTGGAATACGCAGTGAATCAGAAAGAAAAAAAAAGGCAAACAATGAAATTAAAATGCTTGGCACGCTATCATTGGCTGAGATGAGACATGCCACTGTCTTCAACCTCCAGACACCCTGCAATGGAGATTTTGTGAAATCCTTCAAACGGTAAAATTAGGATCCCAAACCAGTATCATGGGATTCATCTCTTCAAGACGATCCTAACACCGCCATCGCGCCAAATTTATATAAAGTATACAAAGACATACGAATCAAAAACCCAAAAAATAGCGAGCACCTTCAATTTGAGATTTCTCTCTCAATTCTCAATGGATTTAAAAATTGTAAGAAGCACTAGAATCAGAAGAAGGAGTAGAACAGGTTAATGCTTTATTTGGATCCAAATGATGGAGAATTCTACCTTTTCGAAGTTCAAGAAAGAAGCTCTGAAACTGGACTTCTGTAGCTTGGATTATGGCTTGTTTTGCTTGGTTTAAATGTTGGAGAGTTTGTATGATGCTTGAGGAAGATGAATGTGCAAAAAATTTGGAGGAAAAGGCTGGAATTTCAGAAACTGATTTCAAAATTTTCAAGCTCATGTGAGGTTTTGACAGAGTGTTTTTGGATTTCAAAGCTTGAGGAAATGAATGGGGAATGACCCTCTATTTATAGGGAATCAAATGGAATGTTCAAGCGTGTGAAATCATGAAGTTTGGAGGGAAATCATGTGAACCTGATACACGAGCAAAGTGTGATTTGATTTCCATCAAAACTCATCCATTCCTTGCGTTTTAATGCTCTAATACACTTTGGCAACTTGGTTAAACATACTTAGATCACAAACGCGTGCTAATTTGATGTTTAGAGTCCAAAACATGAATTTCAAATTCTGACTTATGAAGAAACTTCAGTTCCAAGTTACCAAGTTCAATCCAATGGCATTCTCGGCTCAAGGGGTCTTAAGGCATGATTCTTGATGCTTTAGAAAGATGAGGTTACAAGCTTTGCAATGGAAAATGAATGGAATCAAATGGATGCTTTAGCTGAAAGTTGTATTGGGTCAAAGTTGGGGGGAAAAGGATGACTTTCCATACTTAGAAATATTTCAAATTTTTCTTCAAAAGGTGACCTATAATGTTTTGCATCCAAACATGGCCTTCCACTTGGAATTTTCTCTTGGCCAAAAAAGATGGCATGAAATAGACCTATTAAGTGACACTCTTAAACTTGAACAATTCAAAATCTCAAAAATTTGAGAGAGTTATGAATTGTTGAAGTTGGAAACAAATCATGAAATGACCTATAATCTTTTGTATCCTTAGGGCATCCTCCATCTGTTTTATCATTTTGCATATAAATAAAGGTATAAAGTTCACATCTTTAAGATCATTGTGGAAAAAGAGTGGGCTCAAGGTGATAAACATTGACCAAGTTATTATCATTTGAAGTCACACATGAGAAAATGGGAGTTCATCTGGAGGAATTGTAATTTTTCTTCATCATCAAGCTTCTTCCACATGAAAACTCCTTGGAACTTTTGATGTGATTTGTTGATAATCCTTTGAAGAGAATGATGTCTTTGGAATCACTCAAAAGTACCAAAATATAAGCAAGATATGTTTCTTTGTAGTTCAAAACCCTAGCTCCTAGATCAAGAGAAATGCCTTGAGGAACTTTGGCAATTTTGAACAAACTTCTTGTATCAACACAAATGTTTTGTAGATAGAATTTGTTGAGGATGATAGTGAGAACTCATAGCAACCAAAACCACTTCCATATCTTGAGAATTGATAGAAATAAGAACTTGTAACCAATGGGAACAAGGCCTTGTCCAACCATGACAACTTCTTCAATCAACCCCTTGTACTTTTGAATCAATATTGATAATCTTGAAATGTGGTGAACCAAAATAACCTTATCATTTTGTTTCTTCCAAAACAACTTCAATGATGAGGTTTGAACTTCTCAAACTTTATTGACTAGGGCATGGAAATAAACTCATGAACCCATGGAGAAAATTGCTAAATCTCATTGCCTTTACCTACATTAGTAACATGCAAGACAAACCAACATTCCATTTTATTAATTAAAAAAAGAAATCAAGACAAAAAATATTCATGATCACAAAAGAACACAAGTCAAGGTGCTTGGTGATTCCTCAAAGGTCAAAGATAAATATATTGAGGGGAACCAAGAATCCTAATGTGATCTTGTTGTGATGGAATCAACATGGTATGATGAGAGGATCTTAGGGGGAAAATTTGGGTACTACAACTTCCCTTATCTAAGTTTCTTCTATTCGGAGATACGAAGGTTGAAAATCTTCGTGTCGACGCGATCGAAGATACTTAAATATAAAAACAAACCCTATTTTTGGCCCTAAGATGCCATGCAATTCTTATGAGCATATGAATAAGACCAAAGAGACGCAAAACACCACTGGGGATGCAACAAAGGAAAAAAAGAAACAAAAGAGTAACCCGGCCAAGAAAATAAATCACTGGTGGGTCAAAAGTTTTAGAACATAGTTTGATTCTACAACCCTTAATTAGATTTTTGATGATAACAAACACAAAGAACAAATATTCACTCTAAATTTATGTCATTTTGTATGCAGAAGTTCTGACCAAAGCAGCATCAGAAGTTAAGCTATAGAAGCTTTCACGCTGAGGTAATCAGAATTTGCGCTGAAGAATGATGATCAGAACCTACGCTGAAGTGAAGAAAACTATGATTCTGAACAGAAGGATCATAAATAATCAGATCCTCAATTCTTTAAGTCATCAATGTTCTGAAGCATTTGCAGCATGCAAGATTGTAAGATTCTGAAGCGTTACTATTCAATCATGACAGCATCACAAGCAACGGCTTCATTCAGACAAGAATCTTCTCATTATGGAAACTGTTTAAATGTCCATTATCACGCTTTATGTTGGACATGACTCCTTTGCCTATATAAACAAGTTAAGAGATCAAATTGTTTACGATTTTCAACACTATTGCAATACATCTAAAAACACTACAAGCTTAAACACTTATTTCTGCGCTCAAAATTGTGTAAAATATCACAGTTGTGATAACTGTTTTTGTAACGAAAAGATAACAAGCACCAACTTTCACTGAAGGTGACCTACCAACTTTCACTGAAGGTAGAGAGAGAATATATCATAGCATCATCGTTCACTGACGATGAACTACCAACGTTCATTGAAGGTAGCAAAAAGATAACAAGCACCAACTTTCACCTCCAACTTTCACTGAAGGTAGAGAGAGAATACATCATAGCATCTCCATTCACTGACGATGAACTACCAACATTCACTGAAGGTAGAAAAAAGATAATAGGCACCAAATTTCACTAAAGGTGACCTACCAACTTTCATTGAAGGTAGAGAGAGAATATATCATAGCATCGCCGTTCACTGAAGATGAACTACCGATATTTACTAAAGGTAGCAAAAAGATAACAAGCACCAACTTTCACTGAAGGTGACCTACCAACTTTCACTGAAGGTAGAGAGAGAATATATCATAGCATTGTCATTCACTGACAATGAACTACCAACATTCACTGAAGGTAGCAAAAAGATAACAAGTTTTTCCCCAAAATTCTGGAGTTTCACCTAGAACGGGTCTCAACTTCTTCTTTAACCAAAGCATTCTGCCTGGAAAGGGTGACGTATAAGTTGTCTCAAATAAAGAGACTACCACTTATAAAGACTTCACAATGAATTGTCTCTGCGATATCAAAATACTTGTCATCCACTGGAGTAATTTGGTAACGAACTGCAAACTATCTCTCATAGGGAAGATAGCAAAAAGGGTAATGTCGACCTTTATAGGGAAGTATAGGTTGCTCAAATAAAGAGACCTGCTCCTCGCTGTTTATGGAGGATTGTAAAAAAAATGACTTTCTGGGGAATGAAACATGACTTCGTGGGGAGATGCCAATATATTTCTGCTTAGGAGATAAAGTCTTCTCGTGCAAAATAAATGCACATTCTCAAACCATGGCTCGAAATCCGTAGATATCACAAGTAATAAATTGCTAAGGATCAAAGATTCAAACCAGAAATAAACTGGAACAAGACTATCATCCAAAATACATCCTTTGAGAAATAAACTCAAGAGGGAAACCCAAATCATCCATTCAAAGAGCTGTACAAGAAAGCTGAAGCAAAAATGTTCCACGAGGAATAACTCAATGGGGGAATTGAAAGAATATACGCTTTCTGCTTAAGGCCAACACTCTATTGGAGAGAGGACAACAAAAAATATGCAAAACTGGGTAATAAGTCAACAAAATATTATCGAATGTGAATGAGCGATGATTCGCCAATTTTAGTTATGCATGATGTATGTATGAATGTATGAATGTTTATCGCGCATATGCTGGCAAAACAGATATATAACACTGGGAGTAAACAGGCAAAACCAACTCGGGCATAATCAACACTCAGCCAAATTACATCCAAGATGAACAATCCAAGAAAAGTAAGCGCCAGCTGAGGAAACAAAACCCACTTCCTGGTTTAACTTCCCTGAGGGGAAACGTAATCCGGAAGTAAACAAATCCAAGTGACAAAAAAAAGTACAGATTCAGGGACGTAACATCCTTCTCCCGGCTTCACCAGGGAAAAGCAATCAAACTTTAATGGATAAACAAATGTTTTCAAAAATACCACTTCTATTGGGGATTTGAAAAAAAAACATTTCGAGTAGGGCCGACGGACATCAAATCATCAAAACATTCACTGGGGAATTAGTGTCGACTTTATTGGGGAGGTCAACACCACATTCACAAATGGAAAAAATCAATATACATTCTTCACCGGGGAAAACAGAGGCATGCGTTCTTCGAGAGTGATTATTGTACCAACTTCTATGGGAAGAAAGAACCTCTATTAAACAAACGGAATCTTCATTGGAGAAATCTTGGATTGAATCTTCATATCATGCAATATCAGAAAATAGGAAAGATGAACCAAAACTTGATCAGGGATACTGGCTTTGTAATCCCTATACGACAAAACATCTTGAGCAAAACTTCTCTGGGAAGCAATTGGAGTTCGTCCATCCCTGGGATCACCACTTTTATTGTTTCTCTTGTGTCAAAAAATTTTAAAGTAAAATCAAATTGTAAATTCTTTTTTGAAAATCAATTTTGTTATTCAATCTTTTTTTGCTTTGAAATTTATTATCAATAATAAATGGGGTCTTTGCAAGCTAAATAAAAATAAGAAATACAAAGAATTGGGTAAAAGCTCAAATTTCATTAATAGAATGGTAGTCTGCGACTGGCGAGACTCCATGGATAATTAAAAAGTTTAGAAAATGGTAATATATAATGGAAAAGATACATTGAGATACAATGACCACTATCCCCTCTAACAATTTTTGAAATCCTGAGCAGCAACTTTTGTTGAAGTATGATGAGGATACGAAAAGATTGTTGCTCTAATGATCGAGTCTTGTCTGATGTAGTTACTTGCCAAGAAAGTCCATAACTTTTTCCTAAGATGCCCTTGCGGGTTTTCAACTTAGCGGGAAATTTATTCTGTTTATGTCTCTAATTTTTTCCTAGACCGCCCTTTCGGGTTTTCGGCCTACCGAGACGCTCTTTTTTGCCTAAGTCGTCCTTTCGGGTTTACAACATAGCGAGCTGTTCTTTTATTTATTTAGGCGAAGTATTTCTTGACTGCATCAGCGTTCATGGGACGTGGGAACTCCTCCCATCCATAGTTTTAAGAATTAATGCACCGCCAGAGAAGGCTTTCTTGACAACATATGGGCCTTCAAAATTGGAAGTCCACTTGCCCCTAGAATCAGTGTTAAAAGACATGATCTTCCTGATCATGAGGTTTCTTTCTCTGAATTCGCGAGGTTTAACCTTTTTATCAAAAGTTTTCTTCATTCTCTTCTGATATAACTACCCATGACACAAAGTTGTCATTCTCTTCTCTTCGATCAAATTTAATTGGTCAAACCGGTTCTGGATTTATTTACTCTTGGAAAAAAATATGGCATGAAATAGGCCTCTTAAATGACACTTTGAAACTTGAACCATTAAAAATCTCCAAAAATTGAGAGAGTTATGAATTGTTGAAGTTGGAAAAAAAATCATGAAATGACCTATAATCCTTTGTATCCTTAGGGAATCCTCCATCCATTTTCTCATTTTGCACATAAAAGAAGGCATAAATTTCACATCTTCAAGATCATTATGGAAAAATAGTGGGCTCAAGGTGATAAATATTTACCAAGTTATGATCATTTGAAGTCACACATGAGAAAATAGTGGTTCATCTGGAGGACTTGTAATCTTTCTTCATCATCAAGCTTCTTCCACATGAAAACTCCTTGGAACTTTTGAAGTGATTTGTCGATAATCCTTTGAAGAGAATGGTGTCTTTAGAATCATTCAAAAATACCAAAATATGAGCAAGATATGTTTCTTTGAAGTTCAAAATCCTAGCTCCTAGATCAAGAGAAATGCCTTGAGGAACTTTGGAAATTTTGAACAAACTTCTTGTATCAACACAAATGTTTTGTAGAGAGAAGTTGTTGAGGATGATAATGAGAACTCATAGCAACCAAAACCACTTCCATATCTTGAGAATTGAGAGAAATATGCACTTGTGACCAATGGGAACAAGGCCTTGTCAAACCATGACAACATCTTCAATCAACCCCTTGTACTTTTGAATCAATATTGATAATCTTGAAATGTGGTGAACCAAAATAACCTTGTCATGACATTTCTTCCAAAATAACTCCAATGATGAAGTTTGAACTTCTTAAACTTTATTGACTAGGGCATGGAAATAAACTCATGAACCCATGGAGCAACTAGCTAAATCTCAATGCCTTTACCTACATTAGTAACAAGCAAGACAAACCAACATTGCATTTTATTAATTAAAAGAAGAAATCAAGACAAAAAATATTCCTGTTCACAAAAGAACACAAGTCAAGGTGCTTGGTGATTCCTCAAAGGTCAAAGCTAAATATAGGGAGGGGAACCAAGAATCCTAATGTGATCTTGTTATGATGGAATCAACATGGTATGATGAGGGAATCTTAGGGGCAAAAATTTGGGTACAATAGCTGCCCTTATTTAGGTTTCTTCTATCTGGAGATATGAAGGTTGAAAATCTTCGTGTCGACGCGATCGAAGATACTTAAATATAAAACAAACCCTATTATTGGCCCTAAGATGCCCTGCAATGCTTATGAGCATATGAATAAGACCAAAGAGACGCAAAACACCACTGGGGATACAACAAAGGAAATAAAGAAACAAAAGAGAAACTCGGCCAGGAAAATAAATCACTGGTGGGTCAAAAGTCCTGACTTAGAGGATGGTAAGAAGTCAAAGGATGTACCAACTTCTACTGAAGACGAAACTACCAACGTTCACTGATGGTAGAAAGAGGAGAGAAACAACAACACTGACGTTTACTGACGATGAACTACCAGCTTTCACTAAAGGTAGACTGAAAAGAAAATATCATAGAATCTCCGTTCACTGACGATGGATTACCAATGTTTACTGAAGGTAGCAAAAAGATAACAAGCACCAACTTTCACTGAAGGTGACCTACCAACTATCAATGAAGGTAGAGAGAGAATATATCATAGCACCGTCGTTCACTGACGATGAACTACCAACGTTCACTGAAGGTAGCAAAAAGATAACAAGCACCAACTTTCACTGAAGGTGACCTACCAACTTTCACTGAAGGTAGAGAGAGAATATATCATAGCATCGCCGTTCACTGACGATGAACTACCAACGTTCAATGAAGATAGAAAAAAGATAACAAGCACCAACTTTCACTGAAGGTGACCTACCAACTTTCACTGAAGGTAGAGAGAGAATATATCATAGCATCGTCGTTCACTGACAATGAACTACCAACATTCACTGAAGGTAGCAAAAAGATAACAAGCACCAACTTTCACTGAAGGTGACCTACCAACTTTCACTGAAGGTAGAGAGAGAATATATCATAGCATCGTTGTTCACTGATGATGAACTACCAATGTTCACTGAAGGTAGAAAAAAGATAACAAGTTTTTCCCCAAAATTCGGGCGTTTCACCTAGAATGGGTCTCAACTTATTCTTTAACCAAAGCATTCTTCCTAGAAAGGGTGATGTATAAGCTGTCTCAAGTAAAGAGACTACCACTTATAAAGACTTCACAATGAATTGTCTCTACGATATCGAAAGACTTGCCATCCATTGGAGTAATTTTGTAACGAACTGCAAACTATCTGCTCATATGGAAGATAGCAAAAAGGGTAATGTCGGCCTTTACAGGGAAGTATAGGTTGCTCAAATAAAGAGACCTGCTACTCGCTGTTTATGGAGGATTGTAAAAAAAAAGACTTTCTGGAGAATGAAATTTGACTTCGCGGGGAGTTGCCAATATATTTCTGCTGAGGAGATAAAGTCTTCTCGTGCAAAATAAATGCACATTCTCAAACCAATGCTCGAAATTTGTAGATATCATAAGTAATAAAGTTCCTGAGGATCAAAGATTCAAACCAAAAATAAACTGGAACGAGACCGTCGTCCAAAATACATCCTTTGAGAAATAAACTCAAGAGGGAAATCCAAATTATCCATTCAAAGAGTTGTACAAGATATCTGAAGCAAAAATCTTCCACGAGGGATAACTCAATGGGGAAATTGAAAGAATATATGCTTTCTGCTTAAGGCCAACACTCTATTGGAGAGAGGACAACAAAACATATGTAAAACTGGGTAATAAGTCAACAAAATATTACCGAATGTGAATGAGCGATGATTCGCCAATTTTAGCTATGCATGATGTATGTATGAATGTATGAATGTTTATCGCGTAATTGCTGGCAAAACAGATATATAACAATCGGAGTTAACAGGCAAAACCAACTCGGGCACAATCAACACTCGGCAAAATTACATCCAAGATGAACAATCCAAGAAAAGTAAGCGCCAGCTGAGGAAACAAAACCCACTTCTTAGTTTAACTTCCCTGAGGAGAAACGTAATCCGGAAGAAAACAAATCCAAGTGACAAAAAAAGTACAGATTCAGGGACAAAACATCCTTCTCCCGGCTTCACCAGGGAAAAGAACTCAGACTTCAACGGATAAACAAATGTTTTCAAAAGTAACAATTCTATTGGGGATTTGAAAGAAGAAAAAAATTCGAGTAGGGCCGACGGACATCAAATCATAAAAACATTCACTGGGGAATTAGTGTCGACTTTATTGGGGAGGTCAACACCACATTCACAAAGGGAAAAAAATCAATATACATTCTTCACCGGGGAAAACAGAGGCATGCGTTCTTCGAGAGTGATTATTGTACCAACTTCTATGGGAAGAAAGAACCTCTATTAAACAAACGGAATCTTCATTGGAGAAATCTTGGATTGAATCTCCATATCATGCAATCTCAGAAAAGAGGAGAGATGAACCAAAACTTGACCGGGGATACTGGCGTTCTAAACCATATACGACAAAACATCTTGAGCAAAACTTCTCTGGGAAGCAATTGGAGTTCGTCCATTCCTGTGATCACCACTTTTGTTGTTTCTCTTGTGTCACAAATTTTAAAGTAAAATCAAATTGTAAATTCTTTTTTGAAAATCAATTTTGTTATTCAATCTTTTTTTGCTTTGAAAGTAATTATCAATAATAAATGGGGTCTTTGCAAGCTAAATAAAAATAAGAAATGAAAAGAATTGGGTAAAACCTCAAATTTCATTAATAGAATGGTATTCTGCGAATGGCGAGACTCCATGGATAATTACAAAGTTTGGAAAATGGTAATATATAATGGAAAATATACATTGAGATACAATGACCACTATCCCCTCTAACAACTTTTGAAATCCTGAGCAGCAAATTTTGTTGAAGTATGATGAGGATCCGAGAAGATTGTTTCTCTAATGATAGAGTCTTGTCTGATGTAGTTACTTGCCAATAAAGTCCCTAACTTTAGCCTAAGCTACCCTTGCGGGTTTTAAACTTAGCGGGAAATTTATTCTGTTTATGTCTCTAATTTTTTCCTAGACCACCCTTTCGGGTTTTCGGCCTACCGAGACGCTCTTTTTTGCCTAAGCCGCCCTTTTGGGTTTGCAACTTAGAGAGTTGTTCTTTTATTTCTTTAGGAAACGTATTTTTTGACTGCATCAGCATTCATGGAAGTGGGAACTCTTCGCCATCCATAGTTTCAAGAATTAATGCACCGCAAGATAAGGCTTTCTTGACAACATATGGGCCTTCAAAATTGGGAGTCCACTTGCCCCAAGAATCAGTGTTAAAAGACATGATCTTCCTGAGAACGAGGTCTCTTTCTCTGAATTCGCGAGGTTTGACCTTTTTATCAAGAGCTTTCTTCATTCTCTTATGATATAACTGCCCATGACACAAAGATGTCATTCTCTTCTCTTCGATCAAATTCAATTGGTCAAACCGGTTCTGGATTTATTTACTCTTGGCAAAAAAAGATGGCATGAAATAGACCTCTTAAATGACACTTTGAAACTTGAACCATTAAAAATATCCAAAAATTGAGAGAGTTATAAATTGTTGAAGTTGGCAAAAAATCATGAAATGATCTATAATATTTTGTATCCTTAGGGAATTCTCCATCAATTTTGTCATTTTACACAAAAAAGAAGGTATAAAGTTCACATCTTCAAGATCATTATGGAAAAAGAGTGGGCTCAAGGTGATAAATATTGACTAAGTTATGATCATTTGAAGTCACACAGGAGAAAATAGGGGTTCATCTGGAGGACTTGTAATCTTTCTTCATCATTAAGCTTCTTTCACATGAAAACTCCTTGGAACTTTTGAAGTGATTTGCTGATAATCCTTTGAAGAGAAGGATGTCTTTGGAATCACTCAAAAATAACAAAATATGAGTAAGATATGTTTCTTTGAAATTCAAAACCCTAGCTCCTAGATAAAGAGAAATGCCTTGAGGAACTTTGGCAATTTTGAACAAACTTCTTGTATCAACACAAATGTTTTGTAGATAGAAGATGTTAAGGATGATAATGATAACTCATAGCAACCAAAACCACTTCCATATCTTGAGAATTGGGATAAATATGCACTTGTGACCAATGGGAACAAGGCCTTGTCCAACCATTACAACTTCTTCAATCAACCCCTTGTACTTTTGAATCAATATTGATAATCTTGAAATATGGTGAACCAAAATAACCTTGTCATGCCATTTCTTCCAAAACAACTTCAATGATGAGGTTCGAATTTCTCAAACTTTATTGACTAGGGCATGGAAATAAACTCATGAACCCATGGAGAAACTTGCTAAATCTCATTTCCTTTACCTACATTAGTAACAAGCAAGACAAACCAACATTGCATTTTATTAATTAAAAGAAGAAATCAAGACAAAAATATTCATGATCACAAAAGAACACAAGTCAAGGTGCTTCGTGATTCCTCAAAGGTCAAAGCTAAATATAGGGAAGGGAACCAAGAATCCTAATGTGATCTTGTTGTGATGGAATCAACATGGTATGATGAGGGGATCTTAGGGGCAAAAATTGGGGTACAATAGCTGCCCTTATTTAAGTTTCTTCTATCCGGAGATACGAAGGGTGAAAATCATCATGTCGACGCAATCGAAGATACTTAAATATAAAACAAACCCTATTTTTGGCCCTAAGATGCCATGCAATGCTTATGAGCATATGAATAAGACCAAAGAGATGCAAAACACCACTAGGGATGCAACAAAGGAAATAAAGAAACAAAAGAGAAACTCGGTAAGGAAAATAAATCACTGGTGGGTCAAAAGTCCTGACTTAGGTAAGAAGTCAAAATATGTACCAACTTCTACTGAAGGCGAAACTACCAACGTTCACTGGTGGTAGAAAGAAGAGAGAAATAACAACACCGATGTTTACTAATGGTGAGCTACCAAAATTCACCGAAGGTAGAGAAGAGAAATCATCGACGTATACTGACGTTGAACTACCAGCTTTCACTAAAGTTTGAGAGAAAAGAAAATATCATAGCATCTCCGTTCACTGACGATGAACTACCAACGTTTACTGAAGGTAGCAAAAAGATAACAAGCACCAACTTTCATTGAAGGTGACCTACCAACTATCACTGAAGGTAGAGAGAGAATATATCATAGTACCGTCGTTCACTGACGATGAACTACCAATGTTCACTGAACGTAGCAAAAAGATAACAAATACCAACTTTCACTGAAGGTGATCTACCAACTTTCACTGAAGGTGGAGAGAGAATATATCATAGCATCGTCGTTCACTAATGATGAACTACCAACGTTCACTGAAGGTAGCAAAAAGATAACAAGCACCAACTTTCACTGAAGGTGACCTACCAACTTTCGCTGAAGGTAGAGAGAGAATATATCATAGTATAGCCGTTCACTGACGATGAACTACCAACGTTCACTGAAGGTAGAAAAAGTATAACAAGCACTAATTTTCACTGAAGGTGACCTACCAACTTTCACTGAAGGTAGAGAGAGAATATATCATAGCATCGCCATTCATTGACGATGAACTACCAACGTTCCTTGAAGGTAGCAAAAAGATAACAAGTTTTTCCCCAAAATTTTGGCGTTTCACCTAGAACGGGTCTCAACTTCTTCTTTAACCAAAGCATTCTTCCAGGAAAGGGTGATGTATAAGCTGTCTCAAATAAAGAGACTACCACTTATAAAAACTTCACAATGAATTATCTCTACGATATCGAGAGACTTGTCATCCACTGGAGTAATTTGGTAACGAACTGCAAACTATCTGCTCATAGGGAAGATAGCAAAAAGGGTAATGCCGACATTTATAGGGAAGTATAGGTTTCTCAAATAAAGAGACCTGATACTCATTGTTTATGGAGGATTTTTAAAAAAATGACTTTCTGGGGAATGAAATATGACTTCGCGGGGAGATGTCAATATATTTCTGCTGAGGAGATAAAGTCTTCTCGTGCAAAATAAATGCACATTCTCAAACCAAGGCTCGAAATATGTAGATATCATAAGTAATAAAGTTACTGAGGATAAAAGATTCAAACCAGAAATAAACTGGAACGAGACCGTCTTCCAAAATACATCCTTTGAGAAATAAACTCAAGAGGGAAACCCAAATCATCCATTCAAAGAGTTGTATTAGAAAGCTGAAGCAAAAATCTTCCACGAGGGATAACTCAATGGGGAAATTAAAAGAATATACGCTTTCTGCTTAAGGCCAACACTCTATTGGAGAGAGGACAACAAAACATCTGCAAAACTGGGTAATAAGTCAACAAAATATTACCGAATGTGAATGACCGATGATTCTCCAATTTTAGCTATGCATGATGTATGTATGAATGTATGAATGGTTATCGCGCATATGCTGGCAAAACAAATATATAACACTGGGAGTAAACAGGCAAAACCAACTCGGGCACAATCAACACTCGGCCAAATTACATCCAAGATGAACAATCCAAGAAAAGTAAGCGCCAGCTGAGGAAACAAAACCCACTTCTTGGTTTAACTTCCCTGAGGAGAAATGTAATCCGGAAGAAAACAAATCCAAGTGACAAAAAAGTACATATTCAAGGACATAACATCCTTCTCCCGGCTTCACCAGGGAAAAGCACTCAGACTTCAATGGATAAACAAATGTTTTCAAAAGTAACACTTCTATTGGGGATTTGAAAGAAAAAAATCCGTGTAGGGCCGACGGGCATCAAATTATCAAAACATTCACTGGGGAATTAGTGTCGACTTATTGGGGAGGTCAGCACCACATTCACAAAGGGAAAAAAATCAATATACATTCTTCACCGGGGAAAACAGAGGCACGTGTTCTTCGAGAGTGATTACTGTACCAACTTCTCTGGGAAGAAAGAACCTCTATTAAACAAATGAAATCTTCATTGGAGAAATCTTGGATTGAATCTTCATATCATGCAATCGCAGAAAAGAGGAGAGATGAACCAAAACTTGACCGGGGATACTGGCATTGTAAACCCTATACGACAAAAAATCTTGAGCAAAACTTCTCTGGGAAGAAATTGGAGTTCGTCCATTCTTGGGATCACCACTTTTGTTGTTTCTCTTGTGTCATAAATTTTAAAGTAAAATCAAATTGTAAATTCTTTTTTGAAAATCAATTTTGTTATTCAATCTTATTTTGCTTTGAAAATTATTATCAATAATAAATGGGATCTTTGCAAGCTAAATAAAAATAAGAAATGCAAAGAATTGGGTAAAAGCTCAAATTTCATTAATAGAATGGTAGTCTGCGAATGGCGAGACTCCATGGATAATTACAAAGTTTGGAAAATGGTAATATATAATGGAAAAGATACATTGAGATACAATGACCACTATCCCCTCTAACAACTTTTGAAATCCTGAGTAGCAACTTTTGTTGAAGTATGATGAGGATCCGAAAAGATTGTTGCTCTAATGATCCGGTCTTGTCTTATGTAGTTACTTGCCAAGAAAGTACCTATCTTTTGCCTAAGCTTCCCTTGCGGGTTGTCAACTTAGCGGGAAATTTATTCTGTTTATGTCTCTAATTTTTTCCTAGACCGCCCTTTCGGGTTTTCGGCCTACCGAGACGCTCTTTTTTGCCTAAGCCGCCCTTTCGGGTTTTCAACTTAGCGATTTGTTCTTTTATTTCTTTAGGTGAAGTATTTCTTGACTGCATCAACATTCATGGGACATGGGAACTCCTCGCCATCCATAGTTTCAAGAATTAATGCACCGCCAGAGAAGGCTTTCTTGACAACATATGGGCCTTCGAAATTGGGAGTCCACTTGCCCCTAGAATCGGTGTTAAAATACATGATCTTCCTGAGCACGAGGTCGCTTTATCTGAATTCACGAGGTTTGACCTTTTTATCAAAATCTTTCTTCATTCTCTTCTGATATAACTTCCCGTGACACAAAGCTGTCATTCTCTTCTCTTCGATCAAATTCAATAGGTCAAACTGGTTCTGGATTTATTTACTCTTGGCAAAAAAATATGGAATGAAATAGACCTTTTAAATGACACTTTGAAACTTGAACCATTCAAAATCTCCAAAAATTGAGAGAGTTATGAATTGTTCAAGTTGGCAAATAATCATGAAATGACCTATAATCTTTTGTATCCTTAGGGCATCCTCCATCCATTTTCTCATTTTTCACATAAAATAAGGCATAAAGTTCACATCTTCAAGATCATTGTGGAAACATAATGGGCTCAAGGTGATAAATATTGACCAAGTTATAATCATTTGAAGTCACACATGAGAAAATAGGGGTTCATTTGGAGGACTTGTAATCTTTCTTCATCATCAAGCTTCTTCCACATGAAAACTCCTTGGAACTTTTGAAGTGATTTGTTGATAATCCTTTTAAGATAAGGATGTCTTTGGAATCACCCACAAATACCAAAATATGAGCAAGATATGTTTGTTTGAAGTTCAAAACCCTAGCTCCTAGATCAAGAGAAATGCCTTCAGGAACTTTGGCAATTTTGAACAAACTTCTTATATCAACGCAAATGTTTTGTAGATAGAAGTTGTTGAGGATGATAATGAGAACTCATAACAACCAAAACCATTTCCATATCTTGATAATTGAGATAAATATGCACTTGTGACCAATGGGAACAAGGCCTTGTCCAACCATGACAACTTCTTCAATCAACCCCTTGTACTTTTGAATAAATATTGATAATATTGAAATGTGGTGAACCAAAATAACCTTGTCATGATATTTATTTCAGAACAACACCAATGATGAGGTTTGAACTTCTCAAACTTTATTGACTAGGGCATGGAAATAAACTCATGAACCCATGGAGCAACTTACTAAATCTCATTGCCTTTACCTGCATTAGTAACAAGCAAGACAAACCAACATTGCATTTTATTAATTAAAATAAGAAATCAAGACAAAAAATATTCATGATCACAAAAGAACACAAGTCAATGTGTTTGGTGATTCCTCAAAGGTCAAAGCTAAATATAGGGAGGGGAACCAAGAATCCTAATGTGATCTTGTTGTGATGGAATCAACATGGTATGAAGAGTGGGTCTTAGGGGCAAAAAATAGGGTACAACGGGGATGGCCCAATCAACTATTATCAGAAGAAAAAAAACAAAAATAGAACAATTGTGACTCATTTGTCACAAACTCTCTCTCTCTCTCATCTTTAACACTCTTTCTCTCTCGTTCTCTGAAGTTCTCTCGCCAGAGAAGAGATATGCGCCGCGATGAGAATCCCCTCACGGCAGTGACGGTGGCTGCGTAGCTCCGATCATAATTTTTTTTGCATCATTAGCTTCGTCTTCTCCTTCTGATTTTTAATACATGGTTGATTTTTGCAGAATATATACGGTTGGGCGTAGATCTTGAAGGGAGTGAATGAAACGCTAGCAGTTCCAAATTGGCTTTTTGCGTGGTTTTCGGGTTATCTCGTTCCTATCTGTTTTTAACTTCTTCTTTACGAATTTCTGAAGGGTTGGTTTGGAAAATGATGAACAATTGTTTAGGAGTTTGGTTATTTCTACGATTCTGGGTTTTGGGTTTCTATAGCTCTGTTTCTGTATGTTTTTTCTATGAACGTATTTGAAAAGGGTCTTTTGTGTCTATGGCTCTATTTTTGTATGTTTTGTGAACTTACTGAAAATGATTTTGAGGGGGTTTGTGTTGTTTTCTGTGAACTGTTTTGAAAAGGTTTTGAACCTAGGTTTTTGCTATGGTTCGATTTTGGTATGGTTTCTGTGAAGGAATTTGAAGGGTTTTCTGTGGCTCTGTTTCTGTATAGAAAAATAATGAATGGAGATCTTTTGGTTGTGGTTCCACCCGGTTCTTCCCCTTTTGAACTGTGGCTCGGTTGGTTTTATACTATGAATTTCATTTTCTATTTTTTGTAAAGTTTTGATACTGACTTGAGAGAAACCGCTTTTGTTGGAATTGTCAATTTCTTGGTTATTTTTCAGGCATTGTTGGATTTATCATCTTTTCTGATTTTTCTGATATATATTCATTGATACTTCGTGACTTTTTCTATGTTGCCTCTGTGCTTTATTTTGAATTTTTGTACTGGTCGCTGGCTTTTTAAATTTATTGCTTGCTGGCCTTTGTACTTTGTTGCTTTCTGGCCTTGACTTTCTATGTTGCTTATTTTTGAACTTGTACTTGTTGATGGCTTTTGTACTTTGTTGCTTGCTGGCCTTGATAAGTTGCCTAGTTCTCTGTGCCGGTTGATGTCTTTTGTAAAATATTGATTTTTTGTTGAAACAAGACAGCATGAGGCCCTTTTGAATCTTTTGCGTGAAACATGATGTTAATTCTGATTTGGATCCTTTGATTTGCCTTTTCTTATTGTGAACCAAACTTTGTTTTGTGATTTGTAGTAGAAATGCCCCTAGCTAATGATAGAATCCGATTTGTGAAACAAAATTGTATGAGGCTTATATGCTTGAACATGATACTGAGTTTTGAAATTCTGTTTTGGATTTGTTGATTTTTCTTTGTCCTTTTGTGAACCAAACTTAGATTTGTGATTTCCAATAGGCTAAGCTAGGCCCTAAAAATCTGATTCCTTAAGCCAAACCCTAATGATGAATTTACAATATTTTGCAAATTTTCTTATTCAAATTTGAATGTTTGCCAACTAAACTTTTTTATTTTTTTGTTTCATGTATTTGGATTAGTTTGCAAGATCAAAGAGGAATATTTGAAGAGAGTGGGAACAAGACACTTGAAGATGGATCAAGAAATAATGAAGAAATCTTTTTGCTTTGTGTAGAACAAAATAGGAAAATTGTAGTTTATATTTTAAATTGTAATTAAATTTGTAAGGCATCGAGGACTTGTAATTAGTAGTGTATTCAAAATTATGCTTGTAAAAATATCAATGAAACTTGTATAGTTTTGAATTCTTTGAGAATGAATGGAGAAGAAAAGATTTAGATTATCTTGAATTAAAAATCTTGAATTAAAAATCTTGAATGAATTATGGTGGAAAGAATTGTGAATAAAGTTTGATAGAACTTTTGATGGTCAATGATGAATTATTTTACTAAGTTGAATTTGAGCCATGCCAAGCATTAAACGCCCTTTTGATTCATTTGAAATCTTAAAATAACTTGAATATTATCGAATGAAGTATCCAAATCTCTCCATTTCCTCAAAACAAACCCTATCTTCAAACCTTAAGCAACCAAATACTTGTATTTTCAAGCAACAATCAATTAAAAGGATAATGATGATGTTTAGAATCCATGAATCGTATCTTGTAACACAACGACTATTCCTTAAGGAATCCCTTGAAAATGAATATGGAACTTGAGACAAAGGGAAATAATGACCTAGATCGACTTAACATGTAAATCTAATGAACCCCATTTGATGGATTACCATATTTAAATTCCACATATGATAACCCTTGCGCAAAGATGACTTGTATGGTGAAAAGAAGATAAAGCTTCATGAACACATTCAAAAGTTAAAACCCTAGTTCAAAACCAAAGAACAGGAGAAACACTATTTTCTTTTGAAACACTTGCAGACCTGAACCCTTGATGAATCAATTGACATGTCTTGAAGCCTGAGAAGCCTTTGGTAGTCTTGAATAGTTAATAACCCTAAGAGAATATCTTAAAGAAAAGGGAGGGCAAATTTTGGGGTACAACAGCTTCCCCTGTTCAATTTTCTTAAACCTAGAAAATTAGATTGGCGTGTCCGCCATTCGTGATTTGAAGGTGGAAGATGATTGAACACTAAAGTGCCCAGAAATTTTCACTCGCTGGTGCATGAAGTAATATTGTTGGTTAATTGCATCGAGAATGGTCATAAAGATGCCATTTGGAGAGCGATGGAATATTGAGTTATTAGAGATGGGCTTATAGATGCCATCTAAAGTGACTGTTGGTCAGTATAATGCTCAAATGTGACTATTATTTTAACGGATACTGGAAGGAATCCATGTCGACTACTACTTCAACAGGTAATGAAGGAATCTGTGATGACTACTACTTCAACAGGTAATGAAGGAATATGTGACGACTACTACTTCAACAGGTAATGAAAGAATCTGTGAAGACTACTACTTCAACAGGTAATGAAGGAATCTCTGACGACTACTACTTCAACAGGTAATGAAGGAATCTGTGACTACTACTACTTCAACAGGTAATGAAGGAATTTGTAACGACTAATAATTTAACAGGTAATTAAGGTTTATTGGAGATAGGCTTATAGATGTCATCCGAAGTATTTTGTTGATAGAGATTGGAAGAAGTATCAGAATAAATCTTAGGGTCGATTTATCTGAACCAGAGAAAGTGTCTACCGGAACGGAATCAAAATAAATCATTGGTCGATTTAAAATGAACCATCAGAGTTCTTGAAATTATCTTAAACTGGATACGAATCAGAATAAATCTTAGGGTCGATTTATCTGAACCAAAGAAAGTGTCTACCGGAACGGAATCAGGATAAATATTTGGTCAATTTAAACTGAACCAGCAGAAGTCTGAAAGTGTCTTTAACTGAATAACGAATCAGCATAAATCTTAGGAGCGATTTTAACTGAACCAGAGAAAGTGTCTACCAGAACGGAATCAGGATAAATCATTTGTTGATTTAAATTGAACCAACAGAGTTCTGAAATTGTCTTTAAATGGATAAGAATCAGAAAAATCTTAGGATCGATTTAACTGAACTAGAGAAAGTGTCTACCGGAACGGAATTAGGATAAATCATTAGTCGATTTAAACTGAACCAGCAGAGTCTTGAAATCATCTTAAACAGGATACAAATCAGAATAAATCTTAGGGTCGATTTATCTGAACAGAGAAAGTGTCTACCGGAACAGAATCAGGATAAATTATTTGTCGATTTGAACTGAACAAGCAGAGGTATGAAATTGTCTTTAACTGGATAAAAAATCATTATAAATCTTAGGAGTGATTTAACTGAACCAGAGAAAGTGTCTACCGGAACAGAATCAAGATAAATCATTGGTAGATTTAAATTGAACCAGCAGAGTTCTTGAAACTATCTTAAACTGGATACGAATCAGAATAAATCTTACGGTCGATTTATCTGAACCAAAGAAAGTGTCTTTCAGAACGGAATCAGGATAAATCATTAGTTAATTTAAACTGAACCAGCAGAAGTTTGAAAGTGTCTTTAACTGAATAACGAATCAGCATAAATCTTAGGAGCGATTTAACTGAACCAAAGAAAGTGTCTACCAGAACAGAATCAGGATAAATCATTTGTCGATTTAAATTGAACCAACAGAGTTCTGAAATTGTTTTTAAATGGATAAGAATCAGAAAAATCTTAGGATCGATTTAACTGAACCAGAGAAAGTGTCTACTGGAACGAAATTAGGATAAATCATTGGTGATTTAAACTGAACCAGCAGAGTTCTTGAAATCATCTTAAATTGGATACGAATCAGAATAAATCTTAGGGTCGATTTATCTGAACAGAGAAAGTGTCTACCGGAACGCAATCAGGATAAATCATTGGTCGATTTAAACTGAACCAGCAGAGGTCTGAAATTGTCATTAACTGGATAAAAAATCATTATAAATCTTAGGAGTTATTTAACTGAACCAGAGAAAGTGTCTACCGGAACAGAATCAAGATAAATCATTGGTCGATTTAAACTGAACCAGCAGAGTTCTTGAAATTATCTTAAACTGGATACGAATCAGAAAAAATCTTAGGGTCGATTTATCTGAACCAAAGAAAGTGTCTACTGGAACAGAATCAGGATAAATCATTGGTCAATTTAAACTTAACCAGCAGAAGTCTGAAAGTGTCTTTAACTGAATAACGAATCAGCATAAATCTTAAGAGCGATTTAACTGAACTAGGGAAAGTGTCTACCAGAACGGAATCAGGATAAATCATTTGCCGATTTAAATAGAACCAACAGAGTTTTGAAATTGTCTTTAAATGGATGAGAATCAGAAAAATCTTAGGATCGATTTAACTGAACCAGAGAAAGTGTCTACCGAAACGGAATTAGGATAAATCATTGGTCGATTTAAACTGAACCAGTAGAGTTCTTGAAATCATCTTAAACTGGATACGAATCATAATAAATCTTAGGGTCGATTTATCTGAACAGAGAAAGTGTGTTCCGGAACGGAATTAGGATAAATCATTGGTCGATTTAAACTGAACCAGCAGAGGTCTGAAATTGTCTTTAACTGGATAAAAAAATCATTATAAATCTTAGGAGTGATTTAACTGAACCAGAGAAAGTCTCTCCTGGAACAGAATCAATATAAATCATTGGTCGATTTAAAATGAACCAGCAGAGTTCTTGAAATTATCTTAAACTGGATACGAATCAGAATAAATCTTAGGGTCGATTTATCTGAACCAAAGAAAGTGTCTACCAGAACGGAATTAGGATAAACCATTGGTCAATTTAAACTGAACCAGCAGAAGTATGAAAGTGTCTTTAACTGAATAATGAATCAGTATATATCTTAGGAGAGTTTAACAGAACCAGAGAAAGTTGCTACCCAAACGGAATCAGGATAAATCATTTGTCGATTTAAATTGAACCAACAGAGTTCTGAAATTGTTTTTAAATGGATAAGAATCAGAAAAATCTTAGGATCGATTTAACTGAACCAGAGAAAGTGTCTAATGGAAAGAAATTAGGATAAATCATTGGTGATTTAAACTGAACCAGCAGAGTTCTTGAAATTATCTTAAACTGGATACGAATCAGAATAAATCTTAGGGTCGATTTATCTGAACAGAGAAAGTGTCTACCGGAACGGAATCAGGATAAATCATTGGTCGATTTAAAATGAACCAGCAGAAGTCTGAAATTGTCTTTAACTGGATAAAAAATCATTATAAATCTTAGGAGTGATTTAATTGAACCAGAGAAAGTGTCTACAGGAACAGAATCAAGATAAATCATTGGTCGATTTAAACTGAACCAGCAGAGTTCTTGAAATTATCTTAAATTGGATAAGAATCAGAATAAATCTTAGGGTCGATTTATCTGAACCAAAGAAAGTGTCTACCAGAACGGAATCAGGATAAATCATTGGTCAATTTAAACTGAACCAGTAGAAGTCTGAAAGTGTCTTTAACTGAATAACGATCCAGCATAAATCTTAGGAGCGATTTAACTGAACTAGGGAAAGTGTCTACCAGAACGGAATCAGGATAAATAATTTGTCGATTTAAATTGAACCAACAGAGTTCTGAAATTGTCTTTAAATGGATAAGAATCAGAAAAATCTTAGGATCGATTTAACTGAACCAGACAAAGTGTCTACCGGAACGGAATTAGGATAAACCATTGGTCGATTTAAACTGAACCAGTAGAGTTCTTGAAATCATCTTAAACTGGATACAAATCAGAATAAATCTTAGGGTCGATTTATCTGAACAGAGAATATGTCTTCCGGAACGGAATCAGGATAAATCATTGGTCGATTTAAACTGAACCAGCAGAGGTCTGAAATTGTCTTTAACTGGATAAAAAAATCATAATAAATCTTAGGAGTGATTTAACTGAACCAGAGAAAGTGTCTACCAGAACAGAATCAAGATAAATCATTGGTCGATTTAAAATGAACCAGCAGAGTTCTTGAAATTATCTTAAACTGGATACGAATCAGAATAAATCTTAGGGTCGATTTATCTGAACCAAAGAAAGTGTCTACCAAAACGGAATCAGGATAAACCATTGGTCAATTTAAACTGAACCAGGAGAAGTATGAAAGTGTCTTTAACTGAATAATGAATCAGTATATATCTTAGGAGAGATTTAACTGAACCAGAGAAAGTGTCTACCCGAACGGAATCAGGATAAATCATTTGTCGATTTAAATTTAACCAACAGAGTTTTGAAATTGTTTTTAAATGGATAAGAATCAGAAAAATCTTAGGATCGATTTAACTGAACCAGAGAAAGTGTCTACTGGAACGGAATTAGGATAAATCATTGGTGATTTAAACTGAACCAGCAGAGTTCTTGAAATTATCTTAAACTGGATACGAATCAAAATAAATCTTAGGGTCGATTTATCTGAACAGAGAAAGTGTCTACCGGAACAGAATCAGGATAAATCATTGGTCGATTTAAACTGAACCAGCAGAGGTATGAAATTGTCTTTAACTGGATAAAAATCATTATAAATCTTAGGAGAGATTTAATTGAACCAGAGAAAGTGTCTACCGGAATAGAATCAAGATAAATCATTGGTCGATTTAAACTGAACCAGTAGAGTTCTTGAAATTATCTTAAACTGGATACGAATCAGAATAAATCTTTGGGTCGATTTATCTAAACCAAAGAAAGTGTCTACCGGAACGGAATCAGGATAAATCATTGGTCAATTTAAACTGAACCAGCAGAAGTCTGAAAGTGTCTTTAACTGAATAACGAATCAGCATAAATCTTAGGAGCGATTTAACTGAACCAAAGAAAGTGTCTACCAGAACGGAATCAGGATAAATCATTTGTCGATTTAAATTGAACCAACAGAGTTCTGAAATTGTCTTTAAATGGATAAGAATCAGAAAAATCTTAGGATCGATTTAATTGAACCAGAGAAAGTGTCTACCAGAACGGAATTTGGATAAATCATTGGTGATTTAAACTGATCCAGTAGAGTTCTTGAAATCATCTTAAACTGGATACGAATCAGAATAAATCTTAGGGTCGATTTATCTGAACAAAGAAAGTGTCTACCGGAACGGAATCAGGATAAATCATTGGTCGATTTAAACTGAACCAAAAGTGGTCTGAAATTGTCTTTAACTGGATAAAAAATCATTATAAATCTTAGGAGTGATTTAACTGAACCAGAGAAAGTGTCTACCGGAACAGAATCAAGATAAATCATTGGTCGATTTAAACTGAACCAGCAGAGTTCTTGAAATTATCTTAAACTGGATACGAATCAGAATAAATCTTAGGGTGATTTATCTGAACCAAAGAAAGTGTCTACCGGAACGGAATCAGGATAAATCATTGGTCAATTTAAACTGAACCAGCAGAAGTCTGAAAGTGTCTTTAACTGAATAACGAATCAGCAAAAATCTTAGGAGCGATTTAACTGAACTAGGGAAAGTGTCTACCAGAACGGAATCAGGATAAATCATTTGTCGATTTAAATTGAACCAACAGAGTTCTGAAATAGTCTTTAAATGGATAAGAATCAGAAAAATCTTAGGATCGATTTAACTGAACCAGAGAAAGTGTCTACCGGGACGGAATTAGGATAAATCATTGGTCGATTTAAACTGAACCAGTAGAGTTCTTGAAATCATCTTAAACTGGATACAAATCAGAATAAATCTTAGGGTCGATTTATCTGAACAGAGAATGTGTCTTCCGGAACAGAATCAGGATAAATCATTGGTCGATTTAAACTGAACCAACAGAGGTCGAAATTGTCTTTAACTAGATAAAAAAATCATTATAAATCTTAGGAGTGATTTAACTGAACCAGAGAAAGTGTATACCGGAACAGAATCGAGATAAATCATTGGTCGATTTAAAATGAACCAACAGAGTTCTTGAAATTATCTTAAACTGGATACGAATCAGAATAAATCTTAGGGTCGATTTATCTGAACCAAAGAAAGTGTCTACCAGAACGGAATCAGGATAAACCATTGGTCAATTTAAACTGAACCAGCAGAAGTATGAAAGTGTCTTTAACTGAATAACGAATTAGTATATATCTTAGGAGAGATTTAACTGAACCAGAGAAAGTGTCTACCCGAACGGAATCAGGATAAATCATTTGTCGATTTAAATTGAACCAACAGAGTTCTGAAATTGTTTTTAAATGGATAAGAATCAAAAAAATCTTAGGATCGATTTAACTGAACCAGAGAAAGTGTCTACTGGAACGAAATTAGGATAAATCATTCGTGATTTAAACTGAACCAGCAGAGTTCTTGAAATTATCTTAAACTGGATACGAATCAGAATAAATCTTAGGGTTGATTTATCTGAACAGAGAAAGTGTCTACCGGAATGGAATTAGGATAAATCATTGGTCGATTTAAACTGAACCAGCAGAGGTCTAAAATTGTCTTTAACTGGATAAAAAATCATTATAAATCTTAGGAGTGATTTAATTGAACCAGAGAAAGTGTCTACCGGAACAAAATCAAGATAAATCATTGGTCGAATTAAACTGAACCAGCAGAGTTCTTGAAATTATCTTAAACTGGATACGAATCAGAATAAATCTTAGGGTCGATTTATCTGAACCAAAGAAAGTGTCTACCGGAACGGAATTAGGATAAATCATTGGTCGATTTAAACTGAACCAGTAGAGTTCTTGAAATCATCTTAAACTGGATACAAATCAGAATAAATCTTAGGGTCGATTTATCTGAACAGAGAATATGTCTTCCGGAACGGAATCAGGATAAATCATTGGTCGATTTAAACTGAACCAGCAGAGGTCTGAAATTGTCTTTAACTGGATAAAAAAATCATAATAAATCTTAGGAGTGATTTAACTGAACCAGAGAAAGTGTCTACCAGAACAGAATCAAGATAAATCATTGGTCGATTTAAAATGAACCAGCAGAGTTCTTGAAATTATCTTAAACTGGATGCGAATCAGAATAAATCTTAGGGTCGATTTATCTGAACCAAAGAAAGTGTCTACCAAAACGGAATCAGGATAAACCATTGGTCAATTTAAACTGAACCAGGAGAAGTATGAAAGTGTCTTTAACTGAATAATGAATCAGTATATATCTTAGGAGAGATTTAACTGAACCAGAGAAAGTGTCTACCCGAACGGAATCAGGATAAATCATTTGTCGATTTAAATTTAACCAACAGAGTTCTAAAATTGTTTTTAAATGGATAAGAATCAGAAAAATCTTAGGATCGATTTAACTGAACCAGAGAAAGTGTCTACTGGAACGGAATTAGGATAAATCATTGGTGATTTAAACTGAACCAGCAGAGTTCTTGAAATTATCTTAAACTGGATACGAATCAAAATAAATCTTAGGGTCGATTTATCTGAACAGAGAAAGTGTCTACCGGAACAGAATCAGGATAAATCATTGGTCGATTTAAACTGAACCAGCAGAGGTCTGAAATTGTCTTTAACTGGATAAAAATCATTATAAATCTTAGGAGAGATTTAATTGAACCAGAGAAAGTGTCTACCGGAATAGAATCAAGATAAATCATTGGTCGATTTAAACTGAACCAGTAGAGTTCTTGAAATTATCTTAAACTGGATACGAATCAGAATAAATCTTAGGGTCGATTTATCTAAACCAAAGAAAGTGTCTACCGTAACGGAATCAGGATAAATCATGTGTCAATTTAAACTGAACCAGCAGAAGTCTGAAAGTGTCTTTAACTGAATAACGAATCAGCATAAATCTTAGGAGCGATTTAACTGAACCAAGGAAAGTGTCTACCAGAACGGAATCAGGATAAATCATTTGTCGATTTAAATTGAACCAACAGAGTTCTGAAATTGTCTTTAAATGGATAAGAATCAGAAAAATCTTAGGATCGATTTAATTGAACCAGAGAAAGTGTCTACCAGAACGGAATTTGGATAAATCATTGGTGATTTAAACTGATCCAGTAGAGTTCTTGAAATCATCTTAAACTGGATACGAATCAGAATAAATCTTAGGGTCGATTTATCTGAACAAAGAAAGTGTCTACCGGAACGGAATCAGGATAAATCATTGGTCGATTTAAACTGAACCAACAGTGGTCTGAAATTGTCTTTAACTGGATAAAAAATCATTATAAATCTTAGGAGTGATTTAACTGAACCAGAGAAAGTGTCTACCGGAACAGAATCAAGATAAATCATTGGTCGATTTAAACTGAACCAGCAGAGTTCTTGAAATTATCTTAAACTGGATACGAATCAGAATAAATTTTAGGGTGATTTATCTGAACCAAAGAAAGTGTCTACCGGAACGGAATCAGGATAAATCATTGGTCAATTTAAACTGAACCAGCAGAAGTCTGAAAGTGTCTTTAACTGAATAACGAATCAGCAAAAATCTTAGGAGCGATTTAACTGAACTAGGGAAAGTTTCTACCAGAACGGAATCAGGATAAATCATTTGTCGATTTAAATTGAACCAACAGAGTTCTGAAATAGTCTTTAAATGGATAAGAATCAGAAAAATCTTAGGATCGATTTAACTGAACCAGAGAAAGTGTCTACCGGGACGGAATTAGGATAAATCATTGGTCGATTTAAACTGAACCAGTAGAGTTCTTGAAATCATCTTAAACTGGATACAAATCAGAATAAATCTTAGGGTCGATTTATCTGAACAGAGAATGTGTCTTCCGGAACAGAATCAGGATAAATCATTGGTCGATTTAAACTGAACCAACAGAGGTCGAAATTGTCTTTAACTAGATAAAAAAATCATTATAAATCTTAGGAGTGATTTAACTGAACCAGAGAAAGTGTATACCGGAACAGAATCGAGATAAATCATTGGTCGATTTAAAATGAACCAACAGAGTTCTTGAAATTATCTTAAACTGGATACGAATCAAAATAAATCTTAGGGTCGATTTATCTGAACCAAAGAAAGTGTCTACCAGAACGGAATCAGGATAAACCATTGGTCAATTTAAACTGAACCAGCAGAAGTATGAAAGTGTCTTTAACTGAATAACGAATTAGTATATATCTTAGGAGAGATTTAACTGAACCAGAGAAAGTGTCTACCCGAACGGAATCAGGATAAATCATTTGTCGATTTAAATTGAACCAACAGAGTTCTGAAATTGTTTTTAAATGGATAAGAATCAAAAAAATCTTAGGATCGATTTAACTGAACCAGAGAAAGTGTCTACTGGAACGAAATTAGGATAAATCATTCGTGATTTAAACTGAACCAGCAGAGTTCTTGAAATTATCTTAAACTGGATACGAATCAGAATAAATCTTAGGGTTGATTTATCTGAACAGAGAAAGTGTCTACCGGAATGGAATTAGGATAAATCATTGGTCGATTTAAACTGAACCAGCAGAGGTCTAAAATTGTCTTTAACTGGATAAAAAATCATTATAAATCTTAGGAGTGATTTAATTGAACCAGAGAAAGTGTCTACCGGAACAAAATCAAGATAAATCATTGGTCGATTTAAACTGAACCAGCAGAGTTCTTGAAATTATCTTAAACTGGATACGAATCAGAATAAATCTTAGGGTCGATTTATCTGAACCAAAGAAAGTGTCTACCGGAAAGGAATCAGGATAAATCATTGGTCAATTTAAACTGAACCAGCAGAAGTCTGAAAGTGTCTTTAACTGAATACCGAATCAGCATAAATCTTAGGAGCGATTTAACTGAACCAAAGAAAGTGTCTACCAGAACGGAATCAGGATAAATCATTTGTCGATTTAAAATGAACCAACAGAGTTCTGAAATTGTCTTTAAATGGATAAGAATCAGAAAAATCTTAGGATCGATTTAACTGAACCAGAGAAAGTGTCTACCGGGACGGAATTAGGATAAATCATTGGTCGATTTAAACTGAACCAGTAGAGTTCATGAAAACATCTTAAACTGGATACAAATCAGAATAAATCTTAGGGTCGATTTATCTGAACAGAGAATGTGTCTTCCGGAACGGAATCAGGATAAATCATTGGTCGATTTAAACTGAACCAGCAGAGGTCTGAAAGTGTCTTTAACTGGATAAAAAAATCATAATAAATCTTAGGAGTGATTTAACTGAACTAGAGAAAGTGTCTACCGGAACAGAATCAAGATAAATCATTGGTCGATTTAAAATGAACCAGCAGAGTTCTTGAAATTATCTTAAACTGGATACGAATCAGAATAAATCTTAGGGTCGATTTATCTGAACCAAAGAAAGTGTCTACCAGAACGGAGTCAGGATAAACCATTGGTCAATTTAAACTGAACCAACAGAAGTATGAAAGTGTCTTTAACTGAATAACGAATCAGTATATATCTTAGGAGAGATTTAATTGAACCAGAGAAAGTGTCTACCAGAACGGAATCAGGATAAATCATTGGTCAATTTAAATTGAACCAACAGAGTTCTGAAATTGTTTTTAACTGAATAACGAATCAGCATAAATCTTAGGATCGATTTAACTAAACCAGAGAAAGTGCCTACCAGAACGGAATCAGGATAAATCATTTGTCGATTTAAATTGAACTAACAGAGTTCTGAAATTATCTTTAAATGGATACGAATCAGAATAAATCTTAGGGTCGATTTAATTGAACTAGAGAAAGTGTCTACCGGAACGGAATTAGATAAATCATTGGTCGATTTAAACTGAACCAGCAGAGTTCTTGAAATTATCTCAAACTGGATACGAATCAGAATAAATCTTAGGGTCGATTTATCTGAACAGAGAAAGTGTCTACCGGAACGGAATCAGGATAAATAATTGGTCGATTTAAACTGAACCAGCAGAGGTCTGAAATTGTCTTTAACTGGATAAAAAATCATTATAAATCCTAGGAGTGATTTAACTGAACCAGAGAAAGTGTTTACCGGAATAGAATCAAGATAAATCATTGGTCGATTTAAACTGAACCGGCAGAGTTCTTGAAATCATCTTAAACTGGATACGAATCAGAATAAATCTTAGGGTCGATTTATCTGAACCAAAGAAAGTGTCTACCGGAACAGAATCAGGATAAATCATTGGTCAATTTAAACTGAACCAGCTGAAGTCTTCAAGGAAGTGTTTTTTATGTAAGTAGTCGCCCTGTCTTGTTTCGAGAATTAATCAACAATCAGTTTATTGGTAAACTCGTCTTTTTTGGGATTTCATACCATTGGTGATAAAGATAGTCGCCCCGTCCTCTTTCGAGAATTGATCTTTATCTAACCAAAGAGAAAGAGAGATAGTTTCCCCTTCCTATTTCAGGAGTTAATCTTTAATCTGCTCATGTAGATAGTTGTCCTGTCTTGTTTCAGGTATTAATCTATAATCAGTTTATTATTCACAGATAGTTGTCTTGTCTTGTTTCAGGTATTAATATGTGGCCAGTCATCCAGATAGTTATCTTGTCTTGGTTTAGGTATTAATATGGAACCCCCTTTTTGTTGGTCGTAGATATAGTTACCCTTGCTTGTTTCGGGAATTAATCTCTAACCTATTTGAGAAATGATGATGATATTTGCCTGTTGATAATTGGAAGAGAATAGGTCCTTCGTTTTCCTATTTTTAACTGGAAGAAGTAAATCTAAACCAGAAGAGGTATTTTGTTCGCCTTTCTTTAACTAGAAGAAGTAAATCTAAACCAGAAGAGGTCTTTCGTTCGCCTATCTTTAAATCGAAGAAGTAAATCTAAACTAGAAGAGGTCTTTCGTTCGCCTGTCTTTAATTGGAAGAAATAAATCTAAACTAGAAGAGGTCTTTCGTTCGCCTGTCTTTAACTGGAAGAAATAAATCCACACCAGAAGAGGTCTTTCATTCTCCTGTCTTTAACTGGAAGAAGTAAATCTAAACCAGAAGAGGTCTTTTGTTCGTCTGTCTTTAACTTGAAGAAGTAAATCTAAACTAGAAGAGGTCTTTCGTTTTCCTGTCTTTAATTGGAAGAAATAAATATAAACCAGAAGAGGTCTTTTGTTCGCCTGTCTTTAACTGGAAGAAATAAATCTAAACCAGAAGAGGTCTTTCATTCGCCTATCTTTAACTGGAAGAAGTAAATCTAAACCAGAAGAGGTCTTTTGTTCGCCTGTCTTTAATTGGAAGAAGTAAATCTAAACCAGAAGATTTCTTTCGTTCGCCTGTCTTTAATTAGAAGAAATAAATCTAAACCAGAAGAGGTCTTTCATTCGTCTGTCTTTAACTGGAAGAAATAAATCTATACCAGAAGAGGTCTTTATCTCTTCAACCGAACGAAGTATCAGAACTTGATCTGAGTCGGAGAGAGAGATCCACTGAAAGAAGTATCAGAACTTAATCTGAGCCAACAGAAAATCTTGATGTCTTTAACCAGACGAAGTATCAGAACTTAATCTGAGCCGGAGAAAGGTCTACTAAAAGAGATATCAGAACTTAATATGAGCCAACAGATAATTTGTATTTGTCTTTTGATTGATCTTTCCTGAAATAGGCAAAGTATTAGTTGCATGCAGATGCATGAATTGCGTAATGATGTTCTCAAAATAAATGAGATTGTGTTATATGTTTTGTATGCATATGCTATGATGTATGAATGTGAAATGTTATTGAAGTGTATCTTTGTCTGGGAAAATAAATCCCTGACAATTGTTGTGGACTTTTGGGAAGCTAAATCCTGGACTACCGCTAGAGATGAATAATATGTGTGTCTTCAACCTTGTTTAGAGGGCTTTCGTTGGGAAACCATGTTTGCTGTTTGAGGAAACTCTGCAGGGAATGTTTATTTCTGCTGGGGAAGTAGGGTTCAGGAACCTTGGTTGTCCATTGCTCTACTGGGGAGTTTAATTCTTATATACCCTGACAGAGGATAAAAAAGATGATTAAACTTCCATTTTGTCGGATAAAGTTAACTGGTATCTGGTCGGATTCCAGGCTTTGCAGCAACTTTCTGGGGACAGTGGCAATTCTACTGGGGAAGAGGAATTTTGTCAGTGATTTGTAGTAGTCTGAGGAATAGACTCAAGTTGGGGAGATTACAATTTGTTGGGGAAATAAACCATGTTGAGGAAAGTATTCTGAAGGCCTTACTAGGGAAATGAATTCTTTTGGGGAAGAACTTTTTGCAAGGTTTCTTTTCAGTTTTGGAAGTCCAAACTTGGCTGGGGAATGTCAGAATAAATCCAAGCCTTGATTATATCTGAGGATGTATTGAATAAGTATTATAATGACATCCGTATTTGAACTGTATTGGGAAGAAAATCTGGAATGAGTGTCAGAATGAATATGTATTTAGATTGTATTTGTACTTTATCCGCAGGAGAATCTAGAATGAGTGTCAGAATGAATCTATATTTAGATTGTATTTGAACTGTATCTAGGAAGTTGCATTTGAATGAGTATCAGAATGAATCTTTATTTAGATTGTAGTTGTATTGTATCTGAACAGAATCTGGAATGAGTGTCATAATGAATCTGCATTTAGATTGTATCTGAACTGTATCCAAAAGAGAATGAGTGTCAGAATGAATATGTGTGTAGATTGTATCTGAATTGTATCTGCGAGAAAATCTAGAATGAGTATCTGAATGAATCTGTATTTAGATTATATTTGTACTATATTCGGAAGAGAATGAGTGCCAGAATGAATTTGTATGTAGATTGTATCTTAACTGTATCTGCAAGAAAATCTTGAATGAGTATCATAATGAATCTTTATTTAGATTGTATTTGAATTGTATCTAGAAGATGATAAACCATGGCAATCTCCCTCTGTTTGGGAACTGGCATGATGTGTGTAATGTATTTTGTGAAGATTACTTTATGGGGATAATCCATGGAAATGGCCCTGTGGGAGATTTGTGGATAACTTGAACTTTGTCTTATCTCTTAGAGTCCTTAGTAAATGTTGATCAGAGTGAAAAATCTTTTACTGATAGACAAATGATGAGATAATGAGACATAGTCGTATGCTTTAATCCCTAATTTTTGCCTAGACTGTCCTTTCATATTTTCAGTCCAACGGGATACCCTTTTTTCCCAAGCCGCCTTTTCAGGTTTTCAACTTGCCGGCTATACAACCTTTTGTATATATCCCTAATTTTTGCCCGAACCTTTTTGGTTTGTTGGGATGCCCTTACTTTTTCATAGGCATCTCAATCTAGGGGTCTATTTTATGCGTAGTATTTTACGACTATGTCTGTGTTCATAGGGTGTGGAGAGTTGTCACTATCTATGACAACAAGTGTTGTAGAAATTCCAGAAAATGTTTATGTGGTCCTTCGTATGCGGGAGTCTGTTTTCCCATGGGGTTAGTCTGGTGCACCTGATGTTTCAAGTTTTTGATCAAACTTCTGATAGTCTTGAACTTCCTAGGTACCTTTTCTAAGAACTGTCATGGAAGGATCTGAAAACATGATACTGACACCATCTGATACTACTGGCACAGACAAGTAATTTGGTGGTATTGAAGATTTTTGATCAAGTTTGACCTTCCTTAGTATTTTTCTAAGAACTGTCATGGAAGGATCCAAAGACATGATACTGAAACCATCTGATACTACTGGCACAGACAAATAATTTGGTGGTACCGAAGATCTTTTGATCCAGTTTTTGATAGTCTTCCTCAGTATTTTCTAAGAACTATCATGGAAGGATCCGAAGACATGATACTAACACCATCTGATACTACTGGCACAGACAAGCAATTTGGTGGTACCGTAGAATTTTTTATCAAATGGGTTTTGCTGAAACCCCTGATCAATGTAATATTTCCCCAAGTGATTCGGATGGGGATCTTCCCCTGGCTATTCAACACTTTTTGAGAGATTTTTTGAATCTCGACTTGACTGCCCAAGATGTGTTGGACAATAATCATGTCATGCCCCTTGATTATGGGAAATTTGTCATTGGAAGCATCTTTCCATTTGAGGTGATTCTATTTATTGATAGAATTTCCATTCATTGGATATTTGTCGTGCGAGTTTCTCCGTTGTCGAACAATTGGCCATATGAAAACAGTGGTATTCAAACAATGCAGAGTTTATGTCTGTCTTAAGAAAAATTTGAAAAATGCACTTTTAATAAGCAACAAAATTTTGTAAGTATATGAACTCAACTCAGGATCTATAGTAAACCTTACAGGAGTCATGATACCTTTTGTAGCAGTATGCTTTCAAACTAACCTATGCCTCAATTAGGACTTTTAAGGGGTTCTAACATGGTCTGGTTCACGGTTTAAGAAACAAAGGATAAGGCTCAAAGTTTATTTGTACCCAACCCATTCTTCCTAATGTTCTTCAACCCTATACTCAGTTAATTACGCGTTTATCTCCCAATAGAATCTGGAATGATATTCGGGTGATGGTTCAGATACTGGAAGTTTATTTGAGAAGGCAGTCATTTTTTGCAACATTTTTTTGTTGTTGAGGATTTATAACAACCTCTTTTTTTATTTATTGTCCCTAATTTTTTCCTGGCTGTTTTTGTTTTGAGACTACAGTCAGCGGGATGCCCCAGTTTTTCTTAAGTCTCCTTCATAGGTTTTGACTCAGTGGGCTTTCTTTTGAGAGATAATGAATGCTTATTTTACGGGGAACAATCACTGTCTTTTGATTCAGAAGGATGTTTTTGATGTCATTTGTTGTGTACGAAGTGAAAGCTTGCGGCTGAACTCGCATTTCAATTAACTCAGAAACGAACCTGCCCCATGTTATGATTAAAGGTTCCAATTTGTGCGAAAAAGAAAACTCATACTTCTTTGGCTCAAAGGGGTTGACTAGGGATTATCTTCCTTATAACTCCACTGTTTAGGTTTTGAAACAACGCTTGTACATCGTCAGCAAGGTCTGTTCAAAAGCATATTGTAGAGATTATGGTATTATTTTTGTCATCCTCCCTCTAAAGTCTTGAAACTTTTAATCAAGAGTTGAATATCGTAAAAAAATTGGAAAAAAGCATAGTTTCAGTATAGTGAAAACGAATGGATTAATTCAAGACAAACATATGCAATGCATTAATGAGAACAACCAAAGTCTGACATAAAGACAATTGTTTAAACAAAGAAATTACAACTAGAAATTCGAATAAACAAAAAGCTTCTCCACCTAAATTTCTCACTTCAGATGGTGTGCCTTTGAGGGATGACAGAAAAACTCAAGTTGATCATCTTGTGTAAATTCCAACACTTCTTCGTCGATCAGGTCTTGAATCTTGTTCTTCAGCGTCCAACAGATGTTAGTGTCGTGTCTACGACTGTTGGAGTGGTATGCGCACCTTTCATTATTTTTGTAACGGGGAGAAGAAGTATTGGGCTTTTGAGGAGGATGCTTCAATGTAACCAGCTTAGCCTTCAACATATGTTGCAATGCTTGAGCCAAGGACATGTTGATCTCGGTAAATTGTCTTTTAGGCGTATTCCGTTTACACTGAACACCATGTTATTGTTGATGAGATCATTGTTGGACTTGCGATGTAGTAGCAATCAAAAAAGGCATACTCTCGACCAAACCAACTTCTTGTCTTATCGGAGGATGATTAATAATTTGATTCCCAATTTTAGCGCTTCGTCCCACATGATTGTATTCGCCTTGATGAAGTTTGCTGATGAGAATTCTTAACTCTTCTTGCCCCCGAGCTAGGTTTTGGATAAGAGCCATTTGACCCAACATCTGGATTCTCAATGTTGCTATCTCAGCTTGCAATTTTTTAAACTAGCCACCCCCATTGTCTTCAGGATTCTTCTTGGTCATGCTCTCCATGAGGAGTGCTTTCACTTCTTCTTGCCCCTTGGATAGGTTTAGGAAAAATTCTTGAAGATGATCATTTTGGGTCTGAAGATCTTGGACAGTCTGTTTGAGATCCATTTTTACTAAAATAAACAGTAAGCGGATGAGAAAAACTGTATTAGGAAAACCTGTTATGACATGATGCATGATATGTGGATGCAATGTTTTCAAGGATCTCGCGAGGTGAACACAAGATAATGCCATAAGTTGAACTTTGATTACAGCTTTGATTGAAGAACTTCATATTGTTGAATGTCATTCTTCAAGAATCAAGCTCACCATGTCAAGTGGGTCATAGCCCTCGACTCAAGTTATCATGCTTTGATCTTTGACAGCATTTAGTTAGAGGAAAATAAATCCTCTTTCCCCTTGATAGACAGCTGGTTCAATATAACCCTGCATCACAAGCCCTTGAGACCCTTGAAATGATTATTCAAAATGCTATGGCATGATGTCATGATGTTTATTATGTCAGGAATAATTAATCACAAACAAAACATACAAGGCTTTAGGTTTAAGCTTGCATGGGGTTTATAGGCAAGTACTCTCTTGAAGTTTAGTTGGTTCAACTTATCTTATATAGTAACCGGGTTCTAGGGAATCTCAATATTATTGATCTTTCTTCATAGGGCATTGTTTCAGCGCAAGCCTCTTTATTGGCGACCGAAATAACTCAAAAGTATGATCTCAATGAGTGTAGTATCGAGTATCAACCAATCTTTAACTCTACACCAAAGCCGGCTATCTCACTACTTCCTAATGGCCAAGTTGTTCAACTAAAGGTTCTATGATCAGTTAGTGCTTCATGACACCACACAGTGGCCATGTATTCTCCTCGATTCGACACAAAGGATACCGGTACCAAAAAATGTGTCACACTAACGTAGCCATCGCTTTAACCATATCGGTCTATGTCGTACAGTCTCCACGATATTTGCTACTTACCTAATAATATTCCCAAATCCGGGTAGAGGATCTATACAAAATCCAAACACCCTTTTGAGAGTAAAGCAAGTAAGTCAAACAATGAAAGCAATAAAGGTGATATATTCTCTAAGGTAACCCCGCTTTTAAGTTATTCCCCGGCAGAGTCGTCAGTTCTGTAATATGGTGGGAGAACTGACTTCGTTTTTTTGCATTTTATCGCAATTCTTGCGGATAGCAAGAGTCGCCACCGAATTTTCTTTTATCCAATAAAGGAAAGGGTTAAAAGAACAGGAAAGACCTTTTGAGGATTTTGTTGAATTCGGGGGGTAGGTTATGAAAAGGGAAGGTGTTAGCACCCTTTTCATCTATAGTTATCTACGGGGTCTTATTTGCTAGCTCACTTTGAAAAATGCTTTGTAAATGTTTTTGTGTTTGGTGTAAGTTTGAAAATATTTTGAAAACGCCTTTGTTTCGGAAAACTTTGTAATGATTCTCATTTCGGCGAGAATGTATACAAAGTGTTGGTTTTGAAAATAGTTCAAAGAGATGTTTGTTTTTTTTTAAAGATGTTTTGAAAGTGTGAGTGTGGAAATGGTTTTATTTTGTGAGCAAGCAACTGCGAGCGTTCTACCTACTCAAAAAGTCTTAGTTCTTTTCCTCCTCCTTTAGATAGTGTTATTTTACCATTAGTTAGAAAGAAACCTTATCATTGGATGTGAAGGGACAGGCGTGGCACATCGTATTGTCATATAATGCAACATTGTAGGATACCTTAGTAATTTTTTGTAAAGGTCTAAGATCGTTTACCGAAGGCAACATCGAAGGTTCATCGAGGGACTACGATCTTGTAATCGAGGATCTTTGCTAAAGTAACCCACGTTCGAGGACATGACTATTTTATTCTAGCGACAAGTGTGGGTTAACCCTAGAGGTGAAAGTATGCAAAGTGTTTTGTTTTCATACATTTTGTCTTGAGTTAGGGTTATCTACTTGTTGATTTTATTTCTTGCCATACAAACCCTAATTACTAGCAATAATATTGAAAGCGGTAAATTGCGGAAATTAAAAGTCCTACGCTATTACATTACTTTAAGGGATGGGGATACAAATTACAAATAGGGATGAAAAAATTAAAACCTAATTACTATTACAACCATATTGAATAATTCCACATAAAGTGTACAAGAATATAAAGATAATGTAAAAGAAAAATGTTTTTTTATGGTTTTTTATATAAAAAATGTTTTAACCTAATTAAACAAATTGAAAAGAAACTAATAATAATTCTAATGTCTAAATTAAATTAATTTAATTAAGAGAAAGTTAAAACCTAAGTCTAAATCAATTCAGAAAAGAAATTAATTTATTAACAAAATATTTTTGGTCTTTTTATTTAAAGAAAATAAAACTAAAGTGAAAATAAAAAATAACAATTTTAGTCTAAGTGTTTATAAAAAAAATATTTTTGTATTTTTTAATTATAAATAATAAAATATAATAATATTAAAAGGAAATAAAAGAAAGTAAAATAAAAATTAAAATTAAAAATCATGGGGGGTTAGAAAAGGATTGTTGGAGGTTAGAGAGTAAAATTAGTTTTTGTGTTAGGCCCAAAATGTTTTTGAATCAGAAATATGATATAAAAAAATGTTATTGGGCTTGCATGGTAAACAGTAAGCAGGGGGTGATATCTGCAAATTCGTTTGGGCCTAACGCTCTAAGCCCAAGACCACCTGTTAGGCAGTGCGAGTAAAAAGGGGGTGTGTGGATGGTGAGGAACTGGGCTTTGGAGAAAGGGTTTAGGGATGGCCCAATCAACTATTATCAGAAGAAAAAAACATAATAATTGTGACTCATTTGTCACAAAATCTCTCTCTCTCTCTCTCTCTCTTATCTTTAACACTCTTTCTCTCTCGTTCTCTGAAGTTCTCTCGCCGGAGAAGAGATATGTGTTGCACCGAAAATCGCCTCATGGCGGTGACAGCGGCGGCATAGCTTCGATCATAATTTTTTACATCATTAGTTTCCTCTTTTCCTTCTGATTGTTAATCCATGGTTGACTTTTTCCTATCATATACGATTGGGCGTAGATATTAAAGGGGGTGAACGAAACCCTAGCGGTTCCGATTTGGCTTTTTGCGTGGTTTTCGGGTGAGCACGTTCTGATCTGTTTTTTTCTTCTTCTTCTTTAAGAATTTAGAAGGGTTGGTTTGGAAAATGAAGAACAATGGTTTAGGAGGTTGGTTATTTCTACGGTTCTGGGGTTTATGTTTCTATAGCTCTGTTTCTGTATGTTTTTTCTATGAACCGATTTGAAAAGGGTTTTTTGTGACTATGGCTCTGTTTTTATATGTTTTGTGAACTTGCTGAAAATGATTTTGAGGGGGTTTGTGTTGTTTTCTGTGAACTGTTTTGAAAAGTTTTTGAACCTAGGTTTTTTCTATGGTTCAGTTTTTGTATGGTTTCTGTGAAGGAATTTGAAGGGTTTTGTATGGCTCTGTTTTTGTATAGAAAAAGCGTGAATGGAGATCTTTTGGTTGTGGTTCCACCCGGTTCTTCCCCTTTTGAACTTTGGCTCTATTGTTTTTATACTGTGAATTTCGTTTTCTCTTTTCTGTAAAGTTTTGATACTGACTTGAGAGAAACTAGTTTTGTTGGACTTGTCAATTTCTTGCTTGGTTTTCAGGCTTTGTTGGATTTATCATCTTTTCTAATTTTTCTGATATCTATTCTATGATACTTCGTGACTTTTGCTATGATGCCTTCGTGCTTGCTTTTGACTTTCTGTATTGGTTGCTGGGTTTTGTACTTTGTTGCTTGCTGGCCTTTGTACTTTGTTGCTTGCTGGCCTTGACCTTCTGTGTTGCTTCTTTTCAAACTTGTACTTGTTGGTGGCTTTTGTACTTTGTTGGTTGCTGGCCTTGATAAATTGTCTAATTTTTTGTGTTGGTTGTTGTCTTTTGTACAGTTCTGATTTTTTGTTGAAATAAGACAGCATGAGGCCCTTTTGAATCTTTTGCGTGAAACATGATGTTAATTCTGATTTGTATCCTTTGATTTGCCTTTTCTTATTGTGAACCAAACTTTGTTTTGTGATTTGCAGTAGAAATGCCCCTATCCAATGATAGAGTCCGATTTGTGAAACAAAATTGTATGAGGCTTGTATGCTTGAACATGATGCTGAGTCTTGAAATTCTGTTTTGGATTTGTTGATTTTTCTTTGAGTTTTTGTGAATGAAACTTCGATTTGTCATTTGCAATAGGCTAAGCTAGGCCCTAAAAATCTGATTCCTTAATCCAAACCCTAATGTTGAATTTACAATACTTTGCAAATTTTCTTATTCAAATTTGATTTTTTGCCAACTAATCTTTTTTATTTTTTTGTTTCATGTATTTGGAGGAGTTTGCAAGATCAAAGAGGAATATTTGAAGAGAGTGGGAACAAGACACTTGAAGATGGATTAAGAAATAATGAAGAAATCTTTTTGCTTTGTATGGAACAAAATAGGAAAATTGTAGTTTGTATTTTAAATTGTAATTGAATTTGTAAGGCGTCGAGGACTTGTAATTGGTAGTGCATTCAAACTTATGCTTGTAAAAATATCAATGAAACTTGCGTAGTTTTGAATTCTTCTATCATGAATGAAGAAGAAAAGATTTAGAATATCTTGAATTAAAAATCTTGAATGAATTATGGTGGAAAGAATTATGAATGTGGTTTGAAAGAACTTTTGATGGTCAATGATGAATTCTTTTACTAAGTTGAATTTGAGCCATGCCAAGCACTAAACGCCCTTTTGATTCATTTGAAATATTTAGACAACTTGAATATTATCTAATGAAGTATCCAAATCTATCCATTTCCTCAAAACAAACCCTATCTTCAAACCTTAAGCAACCAAATACTTGTATTTTTAAGCAACGATCAATTAAAAGGATAATGATGATGTTTAGAATCCATGAATCGTATCTTGTAACACAACGACTATGCCTTAAGGAATCTCTTGAAAATGAATATGTTGAGACACGGGGAAATAATGATCTAGATCAACTTAACATGTAAATCTAATGAACCCTTGCGCAAAGATGACTTGTATGATGAAAAGAAGATAAAGCTTCATGAACACATTCAAAAGTCAAAACCCTAGTTCAAAACCAAAGGAAAGGAGAAACATGATTCTCTTTTGAAACACTTGCAGACCTGAACCCTTGATGAATTAATTGATGTGTCTTTAAGCCTGAGAAGCTTTTAGTAGTCTTGAATAGTTGAGAACCCTAAGAGAATATCTTAAAGAAAAAGGAGGGCAAATTTTGGGGTCCAACAACGAGCATGAAGTTAAAGGTACTACCCACATGGTAAGGACTAATGGTTTATCACCTGTAGATCAAGGTTCTAAGGAAATCCCAAAGTCTACATTTCTCCTTCATATATTACCAATGTCTCGATTAGCTCGGTAATTAACAATATCTCAAGGGAAACTCGTTTGAGTGCAGCATCGCGTGACAACTACTTCTGAATTGCTCCGTCATAGTCTCCGCACTACATCTAATGGCCAAGATCGGTTAAGGGTTTTACAGCTTCTCAGCTTCTCTGGCTCCTAGGTCGAAAGAAGAAATGTCTTCCTAATTTCTCAGTAAACAAATACTACAATCAAAGGGATCTCCACTGATTGGAGGATCTCATGTCTTCTTTTTTAGGATTACTCCCTCAAAGTTGACATGACTATATCGCCCGTTCTATCTTAAGTTTGCCCATGTTCGGGTATAGAACTTATAAGAGATCACCAAGCACCCTGAAAACCAGAAAATATCCAAACAAACAGGCATATATACAACAAATAATAGCACATACACAAATAAACAAAGATAGGCTCAACCTACTTAGAGATTTGTTTTCCAGTGAAGTCGCCAATTTTCTTATGTCGTGGAAATGTCGAGACTAAGCTATTGGATTAACTTAACTCGTACAGATCAAATAAAAAATCTCCACCGCGCTTTATTGTTTCCAAAGAAAATGGGAAAAGAGGGAATAAACCTAAAAATAATAGGGAGAGAATCTAGGTACGGTGGTTGGTTATGCAAAAGGAAGGTATTAGCATCTTAAACATCTATGGTACTCCGCAGGAACCTCTTTGAAAATTTGTGTATTTTGGCCATTAAAGGTATATACAAAAAATAAGATGGTGGAGATGAGGAAAGAAGAATGTTTTTACAATTTTTTCACGTGTCACGGTTGTGAACCTTTTGTGCCTACATACTCCATTAGTGCAATAGAGGATCAGGGTACTTGTAGTTCACATAAAAAAAATTTAAAACACATGTGTGTTGGTTAATTTTAAGAGAAGAAATGGCATCATCATATCCGAGTGGAAAACATACTTACTACCCCCCAATCATGAGAAAGGAGCATTTGCATCATCTCAAAGTAGACGACTTAGCTTGGATTTAAAATCAACAAGACATCACTCAACACTCAAGTGGAAAATGGCTCACTTCACTATATATCATAGAAGTCTAGTTGCTTGCATCACTACAAGAATCAACAAGAGTCTAATCTTTGAAAAAAAGTTTTAAAATAAGAAGCCAAAGTAGCAAAAATGGTTTGAGTGAGGTTAATAACTTTTGGTCTTTCAAAAAGATGTCAAAGTATTGTTAAATTAATTAAGGGGTTAATTAAGAAAAATGTTTTTAAAATGCATGAACCTAAGTCCAAGTTTATTATGAAAGTGGTTCAAGTTTTTAAAAAAAAGAAGAGTTTTGAAAAAGAGGGAGAAGATTTTTGAAATTGAAGAAGATGGGAGGAGATGAAGGGACTATCTTGTATACACAATGTAAAAGCTAAGGTAATGAACGATCTAACCCATAAGAAGCCAACACTCGACATGAAAAAGTCAATGTAGAATGCCCATCTGTTGTACCCCAAAATTTTCCCTCTCATTGCTCAAGGCATTTCTCACAAGGATTCTAAAGATTCAAGCTTGCACAAGTACAATTGGATTTACAGTATCAAGTTAAAAAGGAAACTGTTAAAAAAGGGGAAAACAGATGAAAATAATATTTTTGACAAATTGGAGAAAAAACAAGTCTTCTTCGATCTACCTCCTTCGGTTGGCCTTTTGATCTCTTTCGATGTAAGTTTGGCTTGCATCCTTCGACTGGGCGTGGGCCTCTGGCACGTTGGCTTTGATTCATAAGGCATGCGCTTCCTGCATGCAACCTTCGATTGCAACTTTGGCCTCACATGGTTCACAATACAATGGCTACCTATGTGCCTGCTTCTAGTGGATGTTTGATGCTTGCATGCCTGTGTTGACTGGACAAATAATTCCCTCCATGATTGCTTTGATTCACAAGGTGATGACTGGCTATGTGTAGCTTTCGATTGAGCCACAGCTCCTTTCTTGCATGCAAGAGGTGCCCACAAGGCTAGCAGGCATAAGGCAAGAGCCTCTTGTAGCCTTCTTCTATTCCAAGGTAAAAAGCATCCCTTTGGAATCCTCCGATTGCATCCTTGCCTCCTGCGTGCACCTTTTGTTTAGGCATATGGCCCCTTTTGCTGCAAGCTTCATTTGTGCACTTCACCTCCTGTTTACATTCTTTGTTTGAGCATGTGGCCCCCTTTGTTGCAAGCTTCATTTGGCCGTTTAGACCTCCTGCGTGTAGGCTTCGACGGGGCATTGGCTATGTTTATACTAGCTTCGACTGGACACATTTCCCTCTAGCATGCTTCAATGCCACCATTGATAACCTTCAGCACACATGGTTGGTGGATTTGAAGGACATACATAGGAGTCCCTATCGAAGGATTGCATAGTCCATTTGAAGGACACATTTGGCCCTTTCAAAGATACATACATGACCATTTCAAAGGACATGTCTGGGTGTTCCATTCAAAGGACACGTTTGATGGCCTATTTGAAGGACTTATGAAGCCCACCTTAAGGTATACTTTGGTGACCCATCCAAGGGGCACACATTTGGATCCTTCGAAGGATGCACAAAAGTGACCCATTCGAAAGGTACTTGCTGGTTGAAAGTAAAATAACATTGCTGAAAGTAGAATCCGGTCGAAGGGAGGTCAAAACGAAAGGATGATATTCAAAAGATGCTTGCTGCCAAATTCAGGCCTGGTACACTGGCCATAACGCTCCAAAACTGCTGCACAACAATCCTGAAACACTTCCCCATGCTTGCACCAAAATGGTATACAAACACTGCCCCTCGAAAGCTACAAAAGCAGTTTACTCAAATTATTTTGTTTTCCCTCCAAAATTTCAGCCAGCTTTTCCTATAATAAGAGGCTCCAAAACATGTATAAAGGGGGTTGGACACACATCCAAGGAATGTGGGGAACAAATCTTCAACACTCTCAAAAAACTCAAACACTCATCAAACACAAACCCAGAATCTAAACACTTACTTCTTTCGAATCTGAAAAATCCCCACACTTTATTTTCCTTCGAATTCAGTAGAAAGAACATTACACTTGTTCTTCTCCTTCAAATCCAGCATTAGAAACCTCACCTTCATTTCTTCCCTTCGAATCCAGGAGTATCCAGGGCGGCAGCTAAAGGTCCAGCTTACACACTCAAGCTTCAAGCAAGGTAAGTCACTCTTAACCTTGAACCTTTCGTTTCTAGCATAAATGTGAATAAACTTTCTTTTCGTTTCAAACATGTACATACCATTGTTATTCTTTTCGTTTCAACCCTTTTAATTTGTTTTCATGGCTAATCCTTTTGGTTTTTGTTTCTTGGTTTATTAAATATGCTTTAAAAACTAACATGGCCTTAAGACCAATACTAGCATGGCCTCAGGCCATGTTGCTATTTAAAGTCTCAAACGAAAGAAACAGGGGGGAGGAAGTATGAAACAAATCCTTAGGCTTCCACACTAACTTTCAGGTCCAAACGAAAGAGGCAGCCAGAAGAACTCCCATACTGATTCCAAACCCCAGTCGAAGGAGACAGAAAGGAAGAATCGAAGGCTGCATCTCCTGCCTTAGGCCAGGCCCCAGTCGAAAGGCACGCCCTCACTGACTTCCAGGCCCAATCGAAAGGCCCGCCTTCACTACTTTCAGGCCAAATCGAAGGGAGCTAGAGAAGCAAAATCGAAGGATGCTTCTGCCTAAATAGAAAGAGCCCTTTTTCTTTCCTTTATTTTATTTTTCCTTTATATTTTCATTCTATTCAATATGATTGTAATAGTTTAGGATTTATTTTCTGCATTTTTATCACTTTTGTATAAATGCTAGTAATTAGGATGTATGGCAAGATAAAAACAACAAGTAGACAACTTAAAAATTCAAAGACAAAATGCATGCAATCAAACACACTATTCACACACATTCACCCCTAGGATAATCTCACTTGTTGCCTCAGAAAAATAGTCATGTCCCTCGAATATGGGTGTTTTAGCAAAGACCCTCGATAAAAGATCGTAGCCCCTCGATGACCCTCAATGTTGCCTTCGGTAAATGATCTAGTCCCTAAACGAAATTGCTAAAACGTCCCATAGGTTTCCTTCTATGACTATACAAACTTCCCACGCCCGTCCCTTCACATCCAAGGATGGGGCTTCTTACTAAATCAATGGTAAGATAGCAAAATCTAAAGGAGGAGGAAAAGAACATTAAAGACCTTTTGAGTAGGTAGGATTCTCCTAGTTGCTCGCTTGCTCACAACAAAAACATTTTATACGCCCACACTTTCATTTTGAAACATTTTCAAAAGACAAAACACTTTGTACTCGTTCTTATAGAGACGAGAACCATTACAAAGACACTTTTCAAAATAACTTTCAAAAATACATTCCACGAACACCTCTTTCAACTATTTTCAAAAAACCAACACTTTGTACGCGTTCTTATAGAAACGAAAAACATTACGAAGATGTTTTCAAAATACTTTTAAAACTCACACCACAAGCACATTTTCAAACAAAAGCAAGTGATCTAGCAAGCAACTAAGAGCACGTAGATAACTACGGATGAAAAGGGTGCTAATACCTTCCCTTTTCATAACCTACCCCTGAACTCAAGAAATAATCTCGAAAGGTCTTTCCTATTCTTTTCAACCTTTCCTTTTGGATAAAAGAAAAGTCGGTGGCAACTCTTGCTATCCTTAACAATTGCGATCAAACGCAAAACACTCAAGTCAGCTCTCCCACCGTGTTACAGAACTGGAGACTATGCTGGGGACTGTATACTTAAAAGTGGGGTTACCTTAGGGCTAGATCACCTTTACATTCTTTTCATTGTTCGACTTTCTTGCTTTACATTATGGTTCCTTGTTTGGGTTTGTTTTGATCCTCCAACCAGATCTGGGGAACCTTTTAGGTAAGTAGTAATAGATTGTGGAAACTGTACGGTATAGACCGACATGGTTGAAACAATGGCTAATGTGATACGGTGGAAGAACCGACTGTTTTTACTGGTTTACGTTTTGGTTCGCAAATGTGGCGGTAAGCAAGATTCGCCATCGACTTTTATTTTATCCAAGGAAAAGGAAAAAGAACAGAAAAAACCTTTTTTTGAGATGTTTCTGAGTACGGGGGGTAGATTATAGAAAGGGAAGGTGTTAGCACCCTTTCTATGAGTGGTTAGGTACTTGCTCATTTTTAAAATTTCTTGTGTGTGCTTGTTTTGAAAAGTTTTGTTTACTTCATGATGACCCTTTTATCTGTCCTCAAGAGTGTGACGAAGTTGTTTTGAAAACTATTTTGAAAAATGTTTGTGTGAAAGAGTTTTTTTATTTTGAGCAAGTACTTAAGAGTTTTCTACCTACTCGAAAAAAGTCTGTTCATTTTCGTTTCCTTTAGATAGCGCCATCCTACTATTAAGGAGTAGGTAGCTCTATCGTTGGAATTTTACGGGACATTCGAAAGGGACGAAATGGTCACTGAAGGCAACAAGTAAGGATACCTTAGCATTTTGAAGGGACTATCGTCATAAGATCATTTCTAGTAGGCAACTCGAGGGACAAGTAGGGACTATGATCTTTATGAAGACTTTGAATTATGGGTCATTGCTAAGGTATCCCTACGTTCGAGGGACACGATCATTAATTTCCGAGGCAACCAAGTGAGGCAAAACCCTCGGAGTGAGCATGTGCAAGTGTGCTTTTTCAGTTAATTATCTTTGCCCAATTAGGGTTATCTAACTTTTTAATTCTTGGTTTATCTTTCGCATACAATCCTAATGTCCATACATCTAGTAGTTTAATAGTTGCGGAAATTAAAAGCGGAAAAGAAAATCTATGTTATTACAAGGCTTTTGGACAGATACATAAATATTTGACTGAAAAATAAAGATGCAGAAATTAGAAATCCTAATTAATCTATTACAAACTCAAAGCAGATACAATAATTTAAATTAAAAGAAAGTAAAGGCGCGCGCGACGAATTAAATACGAGAATGAAGTCTAAGTCCTAAAAATTTTAATCAATTAAAGAGAAAATATTTTTTTTATTTTATTATGAAAAAAAATATTTTAAATCTTAACCTAAATCAAATTAATTAAAGAAAAAAACATTGTTTGGTGTTTTATTGAGAAAATTAAATATTTGTGAATTAAACCTAATTTGTCTAGTTAATTTTAATTATGAAAAAAATCAAGTCAAAATTAATTAATTTCCCAAAAAAAACTAATTTTAATAAAAAACCTAATTCTAACATTTTTTGTGATTTTCTGATTTTATGATTTAATAATATTAAAAAAAAAGATTTTGTGAAAAACATAATTAAGACATATAATAAAATAAAATAAATAACAAAAGAACTGGAATTGGGCCTGGTTGATGAGCAATTTGGGGGGTGTACTGCCAATTTTGTGATAGGCCCAAGATGATGGCCCAAGGACCCTGCGCCTGATCCAGTGCATCCTTCTTCTGATGGTCTATCATGAGCCTGCGTGTGCTGAGCGTTGGATCTGGCTGGAGATGGATCTGATGGTTTTGCATCTGGGGCATATGATGGACACTCGATAGTGAGGCACGCTGGATCTGGAAAGTATATTCAGGAAAAATACAAAAGCAATACACCTGGGATCGAACCCAGGACGTTTGCTTCAAACCCTCCGTCCTTAACCCTCTGCGCTGGCTGTTCAATTGTTAATATAATCAAATAAAAGTAATATAAGAAAAACCATCACGTGATGTCCAAAAAATGTGCCAATATTCAAATAGCCCAATGGGAGCTTTCCAGCTAGCCTTCTTCTTCCTCAGCACTGTCGTTTTAGGTTTAGACTTTTACCTACGGTTCCATGCATGTAACTATAACTCTGCGTTATTCAAAAATCTAGCACAATAAATATAAGTTACAATGAAGACCATGAATCAACTAGGATTGAAGCCCTGAACATCATGGTATCCACCCCTAGCCCTAATTTTTCCTGTAGAAGGAAGCCCTAAAATGAGCTTAGAAACCCTAAGAATGAAAAACCCTGATTCGTGCACTTAAAACTTAATTAAACGATTCAGCAAGCATCAAAACTTTGTGATAAACAAGAATATATGATTAAATTTCATCAAAAAAGCATGTATGCACGTAATCAAAAATCAAAAATAGTTGGATAACAGAGTTGCGGATTTTACGATTCAAGGTGTTTTGGTGCGTGCAAAAGGTGCAGTTAGCTTCAAGATATTGCTAGGAACATGTTGCAATCCTTAAATCTCCTTGAGGATGGCTGTAGTATGAAATCTGATGCTCACTTTTTTGTCCAAAAACTGAGTTCTTGCCCTTGCAGTTTACACGTCCAATCCTTCTACTTGTGGCTTGGAATTGTTATGTATATGTATGAGACTGAATTAGGTTAACAAAAAACATGCATATCTTTTCCAATTATCAAGATTTGATTTCATTCCATCCTTGCATTATTTCTTTCTATATCAAGCCAAATCGTACCATTTTCATCCCAATCACCCTTGGCACGATTTGATTTGGTTTGACAGCATATTTGCATTGCAATTCCATTCTAAATCAGATCAAAAACAAATCTTCCATATTTTATATCATTTATTTGATTTAATTTAACTTTTAAATGATTAAAATCAAAATAAAATTAAACAAATAAATTCAATAATATATGAGAGAGTGTTTGGGTCATGGACATTGCTAGAAGTAAGATGCAAGCATAAAAATTTAGGCTCATTTGACAAAAAAATGCAATTTTGGGCATTGTTGACTTTTGACAATTTTCCACAAATGGCCAACTTTGACAATGCATATCTCCTTCAATTTTGACCCTAAGGGGGTGTTCTTGGACTTTTTAGAAATCTTAGGATGTTCCCTAAACAACCTTTTTGGTTTCATCTCAATTGGATCTTCCATGTTCATGTAAGAAGCTTTGACCCAAAAGGTGTTTTTGTTGACTTTTTGGAATGACCTATAATGTCTGAATTCATATCTTTCCATGAGTGCATTTTTTGAACTTGAGGGATAAATATGAGTTGTAGGTAATTGAATTCTCTTCAAAATGAGCCTTGGATGAGAAATTTCTGATAAAGTGTGAGAAAGTTATGCTTGGTCAAAGTTTGGTTGACTTTTCTTGAGAAACCCTAATTTAGCAACTTTTGAGTTTTGATAAATTAGGAGCATTCCTTGGGGAATCATGATCAACCCTTGAAAAAATGATTTATATCACTTCAAAATGTTGATGTTGACCAAAAATGTTGAAGTTTGACTGTATGTGGGCCACAATTGACTTTTGACCTAATGCAGTTGATTTTCAAGCATCTGAGCAGTTGACTGGGCAAACTTCTTGTGTAAGGCATGAAAATTGACAGGGATGGTCTTGAGAACATATTAGGAGTATGGAGAACATATGAGGCCTTTGGAGCTCACCCATATTGATGAAAATGGAAACCCTAGTTGGAGGTTCATTGCTTTAGGAGAGAGTTTGTCTGGTCAACTCTTGGGCATCCTTGAGCAAGTTAAGGATCTCAATGAACATATGTTTAGTAAAATGGGAGGGAAAATTTTGGGGTACAACAGCTTCCCCTATTCAATCTTCTTAAACCTGAGGATGTAGATTGGCTGGTTTACCTTTCGTGATCTGAAGGTAGAAGATGATTGAACACTAAAGTGCCCATAAATTTTTACTCGCATGAAGTAATACTGATTGGTGATATCGGGAATGGGATTGCAGATGCTATTTGGAATTTGACAGAGAATCATCGTAGATGGGCTTAAAGATGCCATCCAGAAAAAATATCGGTTGCATAAGAGATTCCTTTGCTAGAATTTCGGTACCTGCTGTTGAGGATGACTTCGCTGGAGAATGTTGATTTACGTCTAAGGAAATAGAGTATAGGAGCTTTGGTTGTCCGTTACTCTACTGGGGAATTAACTCTTGGTTGAGGAGGTGGAAGTGAATTACATATCTGGTCAGGGTCTAGGCTGCACAGCGACTTACTGGGGAAATGTGAGATTGACCGTATCTGGTCGGGTCCAGGTCTTACAATGTTGTAAACTGTTGTCTGGATATAAGAGAGAAGGAACGTGGATAGTATGGTTGCTTAGAAACGGAAGCCTGAATGGTAGGGCTATAAGAAAGAACCTGGATAGTAGGGTTACTTCGAGATGAGATCCTGGATAGTAGGGCTATGAGAAGGAACCTGGATAGTAGGGTTACTTCGGGATGAGAGCCTGGATAATAGGGCTTTGAGAAAGAACATGGATAGTAGGGTTACTTCGAGATGAAAGTCTGGATAGTAGGGCTATGAGAAGGAACCTGGATAGTAGGGTTACTTCGAGATGAGAGCCTGGATAGTAGGGCTATGAGAAGGAACCTGGATAGAAGGGTTACTTCGGGATGAAAGCCTGGATAGTAGGGCTATGAGGAGGAACCTGGATAGTAGGGTTACTTCGGGATGAAAGCCTGCATAGTAGGGCTATGAGAAGGAACCTGGATAGTAGGGTTACTTAGGGATGAAAGCCTGGATAGTAGGGCTTATAGGAAGGAACCTGGATAGTAGGGTTACTTCGAGATGAAATCCTGGATAGTAGGGATATGAGAAGGAACTTGGATAGTAGGGTTACTTTGGGATGAGAGCCTGGATAGTAGGGCTATGAGAAGGAACCTGGATAGTAGGGTTACTTTGGGATGAGAGCCTGGATAGTAGGGCTATGAGAAGGAACCTGGATAGTAGGGTTACTTCATTTGGTCACTTAGCTTAGTTGACCCGTTTGGTTTCGGGAATTGATTTTTCATTAGCCGTCTACATATATGACTTGTATAACTGCTGGAATTACTGGTGATAATTATCTTTCCTGAAAAGGTAACAGGTTTAATTATATGCGATGCATGAAATGCATTGTGAGATGATGTTCTCAAAATAAATGAGATTATGCTGTATGTGATATGTATGCGCATGAACATGAAATGCTATTATGACATGTCCGAGTCTGGGAAAATAAATCCACGACTGCTGCTGGAGAGTATAGCCTTCCTGACGGTTGTAGAGAACTGTGGCTCTTTTACTTCCGCTGGGGATGGTAAAACGGAGATGACTATGCTGGAGATTTACTCCTTGTTATTTGTGAATACTCTGCCAGGGGAGAATCTATTTGAGAATAGAAATGCGGGGGAATAATTTTGTTGGAGGATGAACTTACATAGCTGAAGGAATAAGCACTGTTGGGAGTTGAGTTTCTGTATTCAGAGAAATAGACTCTGCTTGGGAGACAAATTTTATGACCCACTTGCGATTATGAGATTCGGCTAGGGGATATAGATGTGAGATTTCTGAAAGACCCTGGCTGAGGAGATTACTTCCTATTTTAGGAAAGATGATATCAATGCTTTGATTGCCTTTACTCTGTGGGGAGTACAAATGTTACAAGGTCGTATGTACTGATGACTGTGTTTTAAAATTGTCTCTGCCCTGGTACCTGCTGATCAGAGTAACTGTCGGACTTGAAATTTTTTAGTTTTTTGCCCCTGTTTCATAAGTTACGAGCAATTGTCTTTTTGTTTCTTATGCGAATATTTATGAACAGCAATTATTTTCAAATGCATATGTCAAGAATAAATCATCGGACATTCTTGAAAAACAAAATAGAAAAGAAAAAGAAACAACAGTTTGTAAAATGATTTGTATTGATTTTCGAAGTTGGCCTATAACAGGCATTTTTGTACAAGGGAGCTGACGCTCTAGTAAGAGAACGCCGCAGAAAAATGGAAATTATACAATATTGTGTAATAAGAAAACAGGTATGTACAACAATCCCATTGGGTTCCAATTCTGCTATTTTCGCTCTGTCTTCGAACGTCTCATTACTTTGCTTACTTGTCCTAAGCTGATTAGATTGATTGGTGTCGTTTGATCTTGATGGTTGATAATGAGGTCTGATCGCAAGATGATCCAATGGGACATAGTGATACGCTTTACATCCCTAACTTTTGCCTGGACTACCCTTTCGGGTTTTCAGTCCACCGGGATACCCTTTTTTGCCCAAGCCACCTTTTCAGGTTTTCGACTTGCCGGGTGTACATATTTGTTTTCATTTTCATCCCTTATTTTTGCCTAAACCCTTTTGGTTCGTCGGGAATCCCTTATTTTTGCCTAGGCCAGTCAACCTAGCGGGTCTTTTATCATGTGTAGTATCTTTTCACTATGTCCGCATTGACATGGTGAGGAAGGTGGTCACCGTCCATGGTGGTTAGCATCATGTCTCGACCCGAGAAGATGTTCTTAATCAAAAATTATCCTTCGTATGTGGGAGTCCATTTTCCCCTGGGATCACCTTGCGGAAGTATGATGCGTTTGATCAATAGATCCCCGACTTGATATTCTTGACGTCTGACTTTTTTGTTGAAAGCCTTGATCATCCATTTTTGATACATTTGACCATGGCAGACAGCAGTAAGTCTCTTTTCATCGATCAAACTTAGTTGATCAAGTCGAGTCTGGATCCAGTCGTCTTCGTTCAAACCCGCATCTTTCATAATCCTTAAAGAAGGAATTTGGACCTCAATGGGTAGGACTTCCTCCATGCCATATACCAGAGAGTAGGGTGTTGTCCATGTCGATGTCTGTGTTGAGGTACGGTACCCATGAAGAGCGAATGGTAACATCTCATGCAAGTATTTGTATGTCATTGTCATCTTCTGTATAATCTTCTTGATGTTCTTGTTAGCCGCTTCAACAACGCCATTCATCTTTGGTCGGTAGGGAGAAGAGTTATGATGATGTATCTTGAACTGATTATAGAGCTCGGTGATCATCGTGTTATTGAGATTCGTACCATTGTCAGTAATAATTCTCTCTGGCCTGACATACCAATAGATCAGGTTATGCCTGATAAATCGCGCCACGACGTTCTTGGTCACAGTAGCAAAAGAGGCCACCTCAACCCATTTTGTGAAGTAATCAATGGCCACCAGGATGAAGCGATGCCCATTGGAAGCGGTAGGTCTGATTTCTCCGATCATGTCAATGCCCCACATTGCAAAGGGCCAAGGAGTTGTCAAGACATTCAAAGGAACCGGAGGCACATGCACCTTATCAGCATAGATTTGGCACTTATGACAAGTTCGGGAGTGCTGATAACAATCTGCTTCCATAGTGGACCAGTAGTATCCTGCCCGTAGGATCTTCTTAGACATGGTATGTCCACTTGAATGGGTTCCGAAGGTACCTTCATGTAGATTTGTCATAATCCTCTCTGCTTCGTTCTTGTCTACACACCGTAGTAAGGTAGAATCATGATTGCGCTTATAGAGGATTCCATTACTGAGGAAGAATTTCGCGGCGAACCTTCTCAGAAACTTCTTATCATTGATAGATGCCCCTTCAGGATATTCTTGAGCCTCAAGATACCTTTTTACTTCGTGAAACCAAGGTTTAACTTCTACCTCTTCAGTATTGATCTCGCAGCAGTGCGCTGGTTCATCCAACCATTCAATGGTGATTCGGGGAGCTTCGTTGTCCCACCTGACTTTGAACATAGAAGACATGGTAGCTAGCGCGTCCGCTAACTGATTCTCCTCTTGTGGGAAATGTTTAAAGGTTACCTCCTCAAAATGCGGGAGCAATGTCAGTACGTGCTCTTTGTACGGGATGAGATTCGGATGCTTCGTATCCCATTCGCCTCTGAATAGAGATTGTTGTCTCTAGATCTGTGTTCCAACACTGTAATGCTGTGACCAAATGATGTATGTATCTCATTATTATGATTTTGGATCAATTGATTCACAGAGTCCAATCTCTATATAAATCACCTTTACTATTTCCAAACTAATTCTTCAATGTAGCATGGGAAGATTCAACTCGGTTAGTTGTTGTGTTTCCGAAGTGTGTAATTTGATCGGTGCAAGCACAAACAATTTTCTCCTTCACCTGGTCTAAAATTGTACCTTCAACATATTTCAAGAAATCTAGATATTTCTCACACACCTTCTTGAAAAGTATAACAAAATCAGTATATAACTCTTTTGTAGAAGAATTTATTATAGCATTAGATGCATCCATTATTCTTTCAAGTATCACACTATCATAGACCATTTTTCTATTTTCACCATTTATTTGTTTGGTCCCTATCGCATGTTTAAGTCAAATTTTCATATTCTTTGTGATATGATACCTACAAAGTAATGTGTATGAAGTAGGAAACACCTTTGCAACTAAATTCATCAATATGGTATCGCATTTGGTGACAATGACCTTCAGCGTATTTTCTATGTCCTTCAACATTGTTTGACACACTTCTAAAGCCCAAGTAATGTTATCCTCTTTTTGCTTTCTAAAAATGCAAACCCAACATAATAAGTCTTTTCGGTAGCTCCAACAATTTCTAATAGTGGAAGCATGTCCTTGTTAGTTTTATATGTTGAATCAATACTGAGTACATTGGGAAATATGTTGAACAATTTTATAGAATCAGGATGAGCCCAAAATATATCTCAAACGGTTTCTCCATCCTCGCATACTCGATATATATATATATATATATATATATATATATATATATATATATATATATATATATATATATATATATATATATATATATATATATATATATATATATATATATATATATATATATATATATATATATATATATATATATATATATATATATATATATATATATATATATATATATATATATATATATATATATATATATATATATATATATATATAATGGTTATTGTTGTACCCCAAAATTTGTCCTCCCTTTTATTCAAGACATTCTTCTAGGGTTCTCAAATGCCCAAGGTTTGCTCAAGAATTGATCAAACAAATTCTACTCCTAAGCAATGGGTCTACAACCAGGGTTTCCATTTTCTCAAGGGATATTAGGTTTCTAAAGCCTCAAGTGGATTTCATGGTTTCTTACATGTCTTCAAGAATTCTCATACTAAGTTTCATGATTTGCATCATAAGTTTGCTCAGTTAATGACTCAGATGATTGAAAATCAACTATATTGGATAAAAAGTCAATTGTGGTCAATATACAGTCAAACTTCTAGATTTTTGGTCAACATCAATATTTTGAAGTCATATTCATCGTTTGATCAAGGGTTGATCATGATTCATCAAGGAAAACTCTCAAATCATCAAAGGTCAAAAGTTGCCAAATTAGGGTTTTCTTTAGGAGACGTCAACTGAACTTTGACCAAGCATAACTTTTACATACTTCATCAGATTTTCCTCAACCAAATCTCATTTTGAAGGAAATTCATTTATCTACAACTTTGCCTCTCTAAGCTCAAATCCAAAAAATGCTTCATTTGGAAGATATGAGCCAATACATTATAGGTCATTTCAAAAGTTAACAAAAAGACACTTTTTGTCAAGGCAAATTACATCAAGATAAAGTCTTCAAATAAAAAAATGGTCAATACATAGATTGTAGAGAACATATTGAGCTTTCCAAAGTCCAATATCACCTTCAAATGATAAAAAAAAATGAGAGAGTTATGACCAATGCAAGTTGGGAAATTTTAAGCAAATGCATGAAGTTCAAATAGAGCAAACTTGATTTTTGGGCTAATGGGCTATTGTTTCAGAGTCCAAATGTGTTTTACACTCTACATGCACCACAAGAATTGTTCATACACCTCCCATTGATTTTTTATTTTTTATTTTTTATTTTTGTTAATTTAAAGGTCAAAATAAAATAAGATAAGATAAAGCTCATTACAAGAGTCCAAGCCTATAATGTGTTGACCTAATTCCATGCTATATATTCTCCTTAAATTAGACAAGCTAGCCACAAAAACATAGTGCTAAAAACCACTTCCAAAAAATTACAAAATTATCAAACTAGGGCAATATTCAAGCCCTAGCTTGCAGCCATCTTCCAAGCATCCTTGCATTCCCAATCGATTCCTGAAGAGGTACAAAGTAAGAATGGATCCAACACAATTATCTAAACCCCCCAGAACATGCACGCATAAATGGTCGTTTCACGGTTTTTTACAAAATTCATATTTTAGTGTCCTTCATGTTTCATTGCACACTAACTGTATCAATATGTTTCTGAGGTATGTTAGTGCAGGGTAAATAGATCGCATGGCCTTCATCCTACTCAAATCGTGAGTTTTCATAACCACATTGATCCATGCAAATTTCACTATAGCTCTTAAACTAGCGTGATTCAGCCCAAGATAACTATCCCATTAAATTCGCAGGGTTGGATTTAGGGGGATAGGGTATCTTTGATTTCCTAACTAGGTCTATTTTACAGGTTTAAAGAAAAAGCTCAGCAGAGAAGACGACCAGAGCTAGGTCTCTGGCGCCTCTCCGGTCCATGCTGCGTTTTTATTTTATATATATATTATATAACTGGATGTATGGTCACCTCAGTGGAAAAGGAGCGTGTGTTAAGGCATTGTTATACTAAGGCGTGGGTTTGATCCCTGCCTTTTGGTATTTTGTTTTATTTTTCACATTTTTAGGTTTTTGCAGATTACAAAACGCTCTTGGTTTCATTCTCTAACACCAAACCGCGCCTGGTGCAATGGTGAGCATGTCGGCTGAAAGGGCTAAGGGCGTGGGTTCAACACCCAGCCCTGGTAAATATTTTTTTAAAACTTTTTTTTCTATCATTATTTCCTTACAAAACCCTAAATTCACCAAACCAAAAACCTTTCTTTAAATTTTGTTTTTTTCAAAACCTTTTCACAAACCCTAATAAAAACTAGGGTTTAGTTTTTTTATTTAATTAATCAATTTAGGGTTTTTTAGGGTTAATCAATTTAGGGTTTTTTTGGATTAATCATCATTAAAACCTTTTTTATCGAAAAATCACCAAAAAATACTTTCGCTTTCCTTTTTCCTATTTTTATATTTTTGTGTGGTTTATTATTCTCGCAATTTTTCCAATTATTGTAACTTCTCAGAGTTTGTAATAGTAATTAGGGTTTATTTTCCGTCTTTTTTATTATGTACCTCTCCCAAAGCCGTGTAATAGCTTAGGGATTATTTCCGCATTTATTTTTTGCACTTTACTATTTTTTCATTATTGCTATAGTATTACTATTAGTAATTAGGTCATGTATGGCAAGATAAAAATAAAAAGGTAGCAAACCCTAATTGCAAGATTAAGATAACTGAATCATAAAACACTTGCACACTCACACCTCTAGGGTAACCTCCCTTGTTGCCTCAGAAAAACAGTCATGTCCATCGAAAGTGGGGACGCTTTAGCACATTCCCTCTAAAACAAAGATCTTGGTCCCTCGATGACCTTTTTTGCCTTCAGTAAACGATCTAGTCCCTTACAAAATTGTTAAAGCGTCCTTACAAGTTGCCTTCGATGATTGTACGATGACCCATGTTTGTCCCTTCACATCCAATGATAGGGATACCTACTAACTAATGGTAGGATAGCACTATCTAAAGGAGGAGAAAAAGTACTAGAAATACCTTGAGTAGCTAGAACGCTCGTAATCGCTTGCTCACAAATTTTTCAAAACAAAACATTTTCACATCACACTTTCAAAACGAAATATTTTCAAACAAACACTTTGTACGCATTCTTGAGGGATGATACGAGAGTCATTACAAAGTTCTCCTTACATTGGCGTTTTCAAAATATTTTCAAACACACACAAAAAAGGAAAATTTTCAAAGTGAGCTAAACGATTAAGAGCCCGTAGATAACTACGGATGAAAAGGGTGCTAACACCTTCCCTTTTCATAACCTACCCCCCGAACTCAAAAATCTCAAGGTCCTTCCTGTTCTTTTCACCCTTTCCTTATTGGATAAAAGAAAGTTCGGTGGTGACTCTAGCTATCCGCAACATTTGCAATAAAATGCAAAACCAAGTCAACTCTCCCACCGTATAACAGAACTAACGACTCTGTTGGGGATAATTTACTCTAAAAATAGGGGCTACCTTTAGAGTTAGATCACTTTATCTACTTTGTTTGATTTGTTTGCTTTATCATTATTGGGTTTGCTCGGGTTTACTTTTTGCAAAGATCCTACACCCGGATCTAGGGGTACCCTTAGGTAAGTAGCTATAGATCATGGAAATTTTACGGCGTGGACCGATATGGTTGAAGTGATGGCTATGTTAGTATGAAACATTGGTTGGTACTGGTGTCCCTCGAGTCAGTCGGGGAGAATACTAGACTTCTGCATGGTGTCATAAGTATTAACGGATCTTTAGAACCTTAATTGACCTAATTTGGCCATTAGAAGGTAGTAAGATATCCAACTTTGGTGCAGTCCGGAGTTGGTTGATACTCGATGCTACGCTCATTGATATTTAACTCTCGGGTTTTTTTTGGTGGCAAGTCAGTTTCCATGCTAAACGAAACATGTGAGAAAAATCAGTGATATTGAGATCTTTAGAACCTGGTTACTATTTTAGGACAGGTTGAGCCAACTAAACTTCAAGAGGATACTTACCTATGGACCCCATGCAAGCTTCAAACCTAAGGATCTTGTATGCTTTGTTTGTGTTTGTTATCTGTTTAAACATGACATCATAACATCATATCATGACAATTTCACTAACCATTTCAAAGATCTAGGGGATTTATCTTTGTTCTTTGTTACAGGGTCATGGCTTCCAATCGCAGAAATACTATCTGGATCAACTTTGTAAAGGTACCTTCCAAGATTGGGGAATTAGTCTCAAAGGTTCCTGATAATTCTCAATTCACCAAGAGATATGATCATCTGCTCAGTTTGGTTACTACAGGTTTCAAAAAAGACATGATGAGTGTTCTATTCCAGTTCTTTGATCCTAAACATCATTATTTTACCTTCCTAGATTATCAGTTAGTGCCCACAATGGAAGAGTTCTCTAAGTTTCTCGGAGTGCCTATTCTTGATCAGATACCTTTCACCAGTCTAGAGCAAGTTCCAAAACCTAAAGACATTGCAATAGCCTTACATCTGAAATGATCGGATATTGTATCTAATTGAGAAACAAGAAATGGAGTCAAGGGTTTTCTTCCTAAATTTCTGATAGAGAAGGCTCAATGGTTTCTAGATGCCATGAGCCTTCGTGCTTTTGAGGATATTTTAGCTTTTTTGATCTTTGGTATTGTGCTTTTCCCTAACCAGACTAACTCATAGATGTAAGCACCATCAAAATATTTCTTACCCATAATCTGGTGCCCACTTTGATTGGAGATATTCTGCATTCTCTTCACACTTGTACTATGAGGAAGAGATGGACTCTCATATGTTGCATACCTCTACTTTCCTGGAGGTTTATTTCGCACCTCCTCCGATCAGTAATGAAGAATGAACAAGGCTTGAGGTGGTCTCAAAGGGTGATGTAACTCACCCATTCAGATATCCATTGGTGTTCCCAATCTCAGGAGAACATCACTATTATTGACCGCTGCGGGGAATTCCATAGTGTTCCACTCCTTGGCATAAGGGGAGGTATCACTTACAACCCTTCCCTAGCTCTACGTCAGTTTGGTTATGCTCAGAGAGACGGTCCTAATGATATTCTCATCCAGGGTATAATATTCAACTATGAGAACGATCCTCAGAGTTACCGTTAAAGGTTTATACGTGCTTGGGGCATGATCAATAATAATGATAGCAGGACTTTGGGGCATAATAATTCCATTCCTCTGGAGCCTTACCTCAAATGGGCGCGATCTCTTGCTCAAAATCTTATGATGCCATATCCTGATATCCTTCTAGTGATCTTAGAACCTGTTGTTGAAGGGGATGTTCCTCATACCATTCTTCATCCTGATATGCCTACTAGATTCGAAGAACTACAGAAGTCATGAATTCAACTCAAGGAAGAAAGGGATACCTTTGAGATTTAGTTCTATGCTAGTGAGAAGAAAGTACCGGAGCTGACGAAACAACTCCACGAAGAACAAAGCCTTAATATGTATGTCAACACAAAGAGGAAGCGACCATGGGACACTTGAGTTCATATTTTGCTTCTTTGTAGCTTTTTTTGTTGTCATTATAAGCCTAGAAGGTAATTATAATTTGAGCTTGTTACTAAAACTTCTTTGTTTCCTTTTGTTTAACAAATTTAAATCCCACAAAGATCCTTGAAAACATTGCACTTGCATTTACATATCATGCATATCATCACATAAAAAAAACTTTCTAGACAGGTTTTCTCATCTTCTTGCTGTTTATTTCAGTAAAATATGGCTCTCGAACAAACCGTTAAGGATCTTCAGGCACAAAACTCTCAATTCCAAGAGAATCTCCTGAACTTAGCCAAGGGGAAGCAAGAACTGATGGCGCTCATTGCCAAGAAGAAAAAGATTAGGAAACCGGCTGGTATCCTCAACATGGGGAGAAGATTCAAGGGTCCCGTCAAACAGGTTTAAGCCTCCGACCTCCCATCAGATGAAGATGACAATCAAGAGGAAGATGTCAGAAGTATCAAAGTTGAAGAAGGAAGCAACCTCGGTTCTGGTAAAGTTTCAGATGATGAAGACTACATTGATCAACAGTATCCTCCCGCTAATGACAGATACAAACAGTTGGAAGATCGCCTTAATGCCATGGAAATCCAGAAAGTTCTTGGACTGGATTTTGAAGAGTTAAGTCTTATTTTGGGGGTGGTTATCCATCACAAGTCCAAAGTCCCTACTTTTGCCAAATATGATGGTGTGTCTTGTCCCAAGCTTCATCTGTTGTCTTATATTGGGAAGATCCAACCTCATACTACTGACAGAAAGTTATGGGTTCACTTTTTTCAAGAAAGTTTATCTGGGACACAACTTGAATGGTTCTAACAGCTTGAGGAAACCAACATTCGCACTTAGGAAGACCTAGATGCTGCTTTTTACAAGCAGTGTCAGTACAATGCTAACCTTGCACCAACTCGTGTGTAACTACAAAGTATGACTATGGGTTCGAATGAAGGGTTTAAGGAGTATGCCCAAAAATGGACAGATCTGACTGGAAGAGTGAAACCTCCTTTATCTGATAGGGAGTTGGTTGATATGTTCATAGGAACTCTGACAGGTCCTTCCTTTAACCATCTGATTGGAAGCTCCTCATCTGGTTTTACCGAGCTGATTCTAACTATGGAATGTGTCGAAGGTGGTATCAGAAGTGGAAAGATTCAAGTGGTTGCATCTTCGAGTCCTATAAAGAAGACGTTCAATGGTAAGAAAGAAACAAATGATGTGTACGGCCATAAAGGTCATGCTAGAAGTGATCGCAACCAGTCTGTGGGGGCAGTGCTAATTTCTAACCATGCGCCTGTGCAACAGTAACAACAGGGTGATCAGCATAGGTTACATGCACCAAAAAGACAGTTTACCAAGATCAACATGCCACTGTCTCAGGCATTACAACATCTTTTTAATGCAAACTTAATAACGTTAAGGGGTCCTCCTCAGAGTCCCAACACCTCCTCTCCTCGTTATAATCCAAATGTGAAGTGTGCTTACCATTCCAATAGCCTTGGGAACGACACTAATAGTTGTTGGGCGCTGAAAAATAAAATTCAAGATATGATTGACTCCAAAGAAATTGAATTTGATTTGCTTGAGACTCCCAATGTAATTATTGCACCTATGCCGAAGCACGACAAAGGCATAAGTGTTATTGATGATGTTCTTTATGTTTCGGCTGTAAGTGAATTGGCTACTCCCTACCCAATTATCAAGAAGAATCTGTTGCAGGCTGGTTTATTTCGAGGCTGTATTGAAAGATGTTACTGCTGTGCAGCCCAACCCAATAGCTGCAAGTTACTGGAAGAAGGTATCCAACGTCTAATGGGCAATCACCTAATTCTTGTTGAGAAGATTTTGTTTGTTGAGAATTTGTTGCAAGACTTGGTGTTGGATGAGGTATTTGTAATATCCGGAACTCCTATCAGGGTCACTTCCAAAGGTCTTATAAGGATCACTGCCAAACCTAAAGTTGCTCCTCTAATAATCACCACACCTGGATCAATTCCATATTCTTCGAATAAAGCTATTCCTTGGAACTATGGAGTTGACGTCTACTACCACAATGTAAAGCAAGAACTATCGACTACTGAGTATGAAGGTACTGAAGTTACTAATCCCGACATTGACAATATTGTTGGGACCAGTAAAGTTACTAGAAGCGAAAGGGTTTATCCATGGAAATATCTCCAAAGACTGTTGTCGCACCAGTTTGAGTTACTGTGACCGAGTCAACTGCTGAGACTTGGGGCAAAGAGTAAATGATGGAGCCTGCCCAGACGGAGGCACCTAAGGAAGCTATAGTTGAAGATACCTCCAAGAATAAGTTGGAGGAGGTATTGAAAATCATCAGAAAAAGTGATTACAAGATTGTTGAACAGCTGGGGCAGCCCCTTTAAAATCTCCATGTTATCCCTGTTACTGTGTTCAAAAGCCCATGCACAGGCTTTAGTAAAGTTCTTAAAATCTTCTCACGTGTGTTGCACCCCAAAATTTGGCCTCTTCATTTTAGTTACATGGCTTATGCTTCATCATACATATTCATGCATTCTCATGGTAAGGGTTAGGGTATCTTGGTTCCCAAGTTTTTCTATAAGCCATAGAAGATGTTTGGTTGGTCAAATTAGTGCAAAGGAGGATCTCATATCTTCAATCTTTAAAAGGTTTCTTGTATTTCAAGACATCTCATATGTCCCATATGATCATTAGAAGCTGGAAATTTGCAAAGTTTGGAGAAGAATCACATTTCCACTGTTCATCTCTCAAGATTAGGTTTGATCAGTTGAAGAGTTTGAGGCTTGTAAGAATCAAGTATGTAAGGCATTACCTTCTCATCATCATATAAGGCATCTTGTTTCAAAGAATCTCTCAATTTTTCCAGAAGAATGAGGGTCTTTGAAGATTGGTGTGATGCGGTGGGAGAACTGACTTGGTTGTTTTGTGTTTTATCGCAAATATTGCGATTAGCAAGAGTCGCCACCGACTTTTCTTTTATCCAAAAGGAAAGGTGAAAAAGCTCAGGAAAGACCTTTGAGATTGTTTCTTGAGTTCGGGGGGTAGATTATGAAAAGGGAAGGTATTAGCACCCTTTTCATCCATGGTTTTCCATGGGCTCTTAGTTACTTGCTAGATCACTTGCTTTTGTTTGAAATTGTGCTTTGTGTGGTTTTGGAAAGTATTTTGAAAAGGCGTCATCGTTTAGGCAAACTTTGTAATGATTCCCATTCGTAAGAATGTATACAAAGTGTTAAGCTTTTGAAAATATTTCATGTTTGGAAAATGTTTTGAAAGTGTTTTTGAAAGTGTTGGTGTTGGTTTTGAAAATATCAAGGATGTTTTGTTTTGAAATTGAGCAAGTAATTAGGAACAATCTACCTACTCAAAAGTCTTCTTGTTTATTTCCTCTTTCCTTTGACATTGTTATCTTGCCATTGATTTGGTAAGTAACCCTATCTTTGGATGTAAACGGGACGGGCGTGGGTCATCGTATAACCATGATTAGCAATGTTGCAAGGTATCTTAGCATCTTTTCTTAGTGACTAGGATCATTTTGAAAAGGCAACATAGATAGCGTCATCGAGGGACTATGATCTTGTATTTTGCTTGTTTTTGCTAAGATACCTTACATGCATAACATGTCCATTTTTGTAAAGCAACCAAGTGGATTTTACCCTAGGGGTGCTTGTGTGCAAGTGTATTAATTTTCATACTTTGTTTAGTCTTTGATTAGGGTTTGCTATTTATTGATTTTATCTTCTCATACAAACCCTAATTACTAGCATATATATAAAGCGATAAATTGCAAAAAGTAAAATTACTACGCTATTAAATCATTAGGGGGGTGTACAAATTTATAAATGGGGATTGCAAGAAAATTAAACCTACTTATATATTACAACCATATTGAATATTGTACAAAATTGAAAATAAAATGCAAGAATATAAATGGAAAAAGAAATGATTTTTGTTGTTTTTATGAAAGGTTTTTTGTCTTGACCTAATTAAAGAAAATGATTAATTAAATAAAAATAACTTAATCTAAATTAAGAAAAGAAATTAATTTGAAAAGGATTTTTTAGGGTTTTTTATGAAAGGTTTTAAATTGATAAAAATAAAATGAAGATTAATTATAATAACCTAAGTTCTAAATTAATTTTATCTAAAAATTAAAATAATATATTAATTTATCCTAAGTCTAAGAATTAATTATTTAAGAAAAAAAAGAAATTTATTTGTTTTAAGAAAATGTTTTTTACCTTTTTGTTTTATGGAGAAAATAAAAATATATAAGTATAAATAATAAATAAAAATAAATTTTGGATTTTTTTGTGATTTTATGAAAATAATAGTAGTGATGATAATAATAATAATAATAATATTAATAATAATAATAATAATAAGGAAAAAGAAAAATAAAATAAAAATAAAAAATATAAAGAAAAGTCCAAGGGGGGTTAATCAGCAAGGCAAGGAGTATTGTGAGAAGAAAAAACTAGGCCCACATGCAGAGCCCAAGTGCTGCCAAAAATCACAAAAAAGTCAGAAATTTGTGAAACATAGCAAAAGGTCACGCTGGGGCTTGAACCCAGGACCTAAGGGTGAACAGGCGCGCGCTTTACCACTGGGGTGGCTATACATCTGTTGATATAAGCAAAACAATAAATATATGATACAAAACGCGTCCTGATTACACTTCATCTTCAACCTCTAGCCAAAGGACCTTTATCTTCTTCATCTCTCAACAAAAATGAAATGTTCAAACATGAAAGTTGTGGCATTTATTCCCACGAATCCAACCATGTAAATAACTTAAGCTAACAATCAAAGATGAATGATAATTTTTCTGACCCTAATTCAAATCCTAAAAATTTAAAAAAACTTCAACTGTAAAATTCTCTAAGCTCATGCCATATAAATTCAAACTATGGATATGTACAGCTTCGTGGTAATGGTATCTACATTTTATCTTCACAAATCAAACTCAAATGATGCATGAATATGAAGATAGAAGTTCAAGAAAAATACCTCAAAACTGGAAATCGTGAAATGGATTTGAGCTTGTTATAGGAAGTGGTGATGATTAAGTTAGCTTCCTTGGACCTCTAGGAAGCTAATGCAATGGCTGGCTTGAGCTAAGGTTGGCTGAAATGGCCTGGAGAAGTCCAAATGCAATGCTCTGTTTTTGGCTATGGAAGTTGATGAAGATGAGGTTACAGTTTGCAAACAGGGACAGGGATGGTTTGTATTTGGTATGAGGAAGCGTTTGAAACAAAAAGGCCAAAAAATGCACGAGTGGTTTTGAAGATTGAAGTTCAAAATCAGAAATGACACAAAGATGGAGGCTTTGTGCAATCTGAGTTTTCAGGGAGTTTGGGAGCTTGTTCAATCGTGTGTTCTGTTGCAATATACTTGTATGGTTATATGAAAAAGATTAGAGGACTTGAGGAGGTCAGAAAAGCAAGATATAGACTTATGGCTATGTTACTTAATTTTGAATAAAAGTGACAATATGGTTCCAAGATGAAGTACAAGCATGGCCTGGGTTTATGGGAGGCTCTAGACATGTTGCTTTTGCCTTTTACATTGCTTGTGATCAGAAGGAACAAGTGCAAATCTCTATGCATTGACTTTGTGATTAAAGCCTCTTTACAAGAATGGAATGGTTACTTTGTGCCATAAATGGAAAATTTGCTTGGATAAAGCTTGAATCAAGTGGATAATAGCTCAAAAGCAAGTGTAATCTTCTGATTATGGAGAGATCTTAAGGTTTAGAGTCTTGCAAAGCAAGATTGTGTAGCATAGGTTTGAAATTGAATTCTTGCTCATCACAAAATGACTTGTATTTCAAGTGTGAAAACCCTAACTTCATCTCTTCGATTCTCCCTGCTCAAGAATGATCTCAAGGAGTTCATTGACATTTTGGAAATCTTGCAATGTGCTCTACAACCCATCTTTGAATCACTTTTGAAAATTCCCCTTGGAACTATATGAAAAAGTGCCATGAATTTAGGTCAAAATCCTGACCAAAACTAGGGCAAAATTTCACTAAGTGTCCAATTTCAAGACCATGACTTTATGAATCAATAACTTGAGATCCAAACATTTTTAGAAGAAGTTGTGTAAAGAAGTATTGTAGATATCATGGAGATATACAACTTTCATGTTGAAAGTTTCTTCTAAATCCTCTTGCATCATGGTGAAAAATTGGCCCAGAGTTATGAAAAACATGAAGACTAAACACTTAGAACAATTTCTAAGTTAGAAAACTTTGACTTTTCAAAATGAAATCTTGACTTTTTGATTTCTTGATGAATAAGTTTCATATTTTGACATTTTTTGATGAATTGTGATCTTTGACATTGAATTTTGACCAAAAAGTCAAAGTTTGACTTTTAGTGTACAGTTGACTTTTGATCAGTTGACTGAAAATTCACTATCAATCCAATTGATCTTGAGCGATGTTTTAGGTCATGCCATTAGGTAAAAATGATGCAATTGAAATCTTGAAATCATGCTTCAAACCAATTGACCATTTGCTAGCTCAAAAATCATAGATTGCCCTTTCTCAGTCAAAACCCTAATTTTGACCATTTTGCTCTTTTGATGATTTGATCAAATTTCTTGAGGAATTATGGTCCAAATTTGATAAAATAAAACATATGGGTTTATAATATTTATGTGGATAAAAAATTATGAAGTTTGACTGTAAATTGGCCATAGTTGACTTTTTCCCCAATACAGTTGATTTTTAGGTCAACTGCTCAATTGACTGAGCAAAAGTGTGATCCAAGGCTTGAAACTTGACATGAGTAATCTTGTGGGGCCATAATGATCCATTAAAGTCATATGAAGCATTGAAAGTTCAATTATCCTTGTGCAATCTCAAACCCTAATTTTGGTCATCAGTGCTTAAGGAGGTGTCTTGAGCTGATTAACCCTGGTGCAGTCTTGAACCAAGAGATCCTTTGTGAGAAAATATCTGATAAATGAGAGGGAAAATTTTGGGGTAAAACAGCTGCCCTTGTTCACTCTTCTTAAACCTTAAGATTTAGATTGGCGGATCCTTCATTCGTGACTTGAAGGTGACAGATGATTGAACACTAGAGTGCCCAGAAATTAGCACTCGAAGATGGATGGTGAATGGGCTTATAGATGCCATTTATAGGAATGTTGGTAAACACTGGAAGAAGTATCAGCACAAATCTCTTGTTGGTTTTGTAGCGATAAAAAATGTAGCAGGGTAAATCGGAGATCGAACTATTAATTAATTCGCCTCACAAAAGCAAGAGTCGCCACCGCGCTTTATTATTTCCAAGGGAAAAGGGAAAAGAGCGAAATAAAACCCTAAAGTATGCAATGTAAAATAATACTTCTAAAAGTAATGAAAATACAAGGCGTTTTGAAAAGAGGTCTAGAGTTCGGGGGTTGGTCATACAAGGGGAAGGTATTAGCACCCAATGTATCTATAGTATTCTATAGGAACCTTTTGAAATATCTGTTTTTGGTTGAAATTGTTTGTTTGGTAAAAATGATTTATTTGGAAAATATTTTGAAGATACGACGACCTAGTATCGAAGTTTTGGCTTAAAAGGCGTGAGTTTGAAAATTGGATATTTGGGAAAATTATCCTATGTTTTTTAATGAATGGGGGTATTCGCACGATGTTTTTTTATGACATAAAGTCGACAAAAAAATAGACAATTCCCTTGGATTGAAACGGACGAAAGATATGCGGATTAACGATCAATTAATTAAAATTATAATTAAACAATTAACTAATGAAATTTAAATCATACTAGCATGCATCTTAACAATTAAATAAATAATCAAAAGTGCATGAAGATTAAATTAAGAAAACATAGGTTTTTTTTTATAATTAAACACATGACAAAAATTAAATCATGAAACATGCATTTTTTGAATAATTAAATAGACAACAACACAAAATAAAAATAAGAATTAAATAGTATGTTGACAAAATAAAGATAAATTTTAATTGAACATTTTTATGTTTTTTTTTTATAATAGTTACTAATTAAACGGCAAATTAAATTAATATTATTAAGTATGTTAAATAATTGGCCAAAGATAAAAAAAAATGTCCCAACCAAGACTTGAACCCGGGACCCTTAGAATGCTATTAATGCCTTTTACCAATTGAGCTCATAATGTCTATTCATTAATAGCATGAGTTAATAAGAACATAAAGGAGAAAAAAATGGGAATTGGAATTGATTAAATTGGGCCCAATGGGCCACCGGGTTGACCCGGATTTGGAGAGGTAAAGGAAGAGTTTTTGTAACCCTAATTCTACAAAGAGGCACCGCTCAGCCTTCCTTGGGAAATGGTCTTGCAACAACCTTTAATTAATTATTAATCATTCCCAATAAGACCTATTAAAACTCATTAGACAAATTAAATTTGGACAAACTATGAACATCCTCTTTCTAATCTTATTCTCCCAATGCTCTTTCCCACATTATCCAATCGTGCACGCTCCATCCCCCACCATCCACCTCTTCGTTTCTTCCTTCTTTCAAACTGTATTTCATCTCAACATCCCTCACTCTCTCAGTTGATCAAACAACTAATCCTCAAGCCTACGCGTTTGATTCAGAACATCAACCTCAACCATACGTTTTGTATCATTTCCCAGTTATCACGCTCTCATCTTTTATCTCATGATTTATATTTATGTTCATCCCCTTCTTCTAACCACAGCCCAACAAAAATCAATAACGATCCACGAACAACAACCAAAGAAAATCGACACAACATACAAAAGGAATCACAAAAAAAAAACGAGATGCGTATAAAAGAAAAAGGAAGATACCGAATCGGAGTTCCTCTGATGGGTCTTCGAGCTTCACGAGATACATGTCTGAGTTGTTGTTTGCAATTTGCTCCTCCTCTTTTGTGCTTTCATCTAAATCGAAGATTGTAAGACAACGTCTCAATCGTGGCAGGGTGAATCATGTTCGATGTGAGTTTGCAGAGGGGGAACGGCCGGAGCTGCTGGGCGGAGCTGCTGGGCGGAGCTGTTGCTGTTATCCGCGTTGGTGTATCGTGTGATGTTACTGGCATGAGGAAAGGGCTTCCACGGTGTAGGGATGACAAAGGTTTGTATTCATCGGTCTCGTCGGAGATGTAATGTTGTTTTATTTGGAAGCTTCTTCTTCTCTTTTGTGTCATCCTGTTTATAATTTTACAGAATCATTGTTATGTTGATTGTGTGGTGAATGTTTATGTTAAGGTTGGAAATTGGTTTCACAGATGATGGTGATTTAGAGATTTTCTAAAGGTTGAATAGAGGTATTGAAAGGGATAATGTGAAGGTTTATTCTATGGACTTTTCCGTGTCTTGTTTCTTTGTATACAAAATTTGGGGGATGTTTTTTGGTAAGTTCCTGCAGAATTTGTGTAATGGTTTCTTGGTGATTTTTTCTCTCTCTGTTCTATGTATTCCCCCCCTTTGTATAGTGAATCATAATGGATTTTTTTTGGGGGGAAATGGTGAGACTTGAGCATATTTGATACTCTGATTTATTGCCTTTCTAATAAAGGTTTTGGTTTTGCTAAATTAGTGCAATTTTGACAGGTTTTTTTTAACTGTTATGGCCTGGTTTTAGTACAGGGCTATGGCTTGGCCTCATTATGCAAGTTTCTTGGATGTATTATGGTGCAGATTTTGCAGTATGACAGTAGCAGGTTTGTGGGAAGATTTGGCAAGAGTTGAAGCAAATTTTGGATAGTTGTGTTTGGATGTGCAGCATGAAAATGACAAGAGATGAGATAAAATTGTTGTTGTAAACTGTGACCCTCCTCCAACTTTATATTTTCTTTCTTTTTGGATAAAAAAAAATTAACAACAAGAAAAATAGTAATAATAATTAACCAAAAAAAAGAGGAGATTGTTAGTGACAACTAAACTAAAAGTACAAAAAATTAAAATAAGAGACACAAAAAAAAAAAGTGTTTAGTAATAATAATAATTCAATTTAAGAAATTCAATTAATATTAAAACTAAATCTAAATTAAAAAGGAACTAAAATTATAATGACTAAAGAAATAAAATGTAAATAAAAGAAAATGGTATTAACTATATTTTTTTTCTTTGAGATTTTCTGGATGTAAAATACAACTAAAATAAAGATGACGCTAATCACATATTTTTTTGGATTTTTTCAAATAAAGTGATACAAACATATAAATTTAAATAGAATTAATAAAAGACCAGATTTTTATATTTTGAATAAAGAAATAAAAAAAATTATAAATAAACAAATAAAAATAATAACACATGTTAAGTGCGTCTTTTGCAATTTTTTAATGGAAAAGAAATCATGAATAAAACACAGTCGAACTCAAATTTCACCAAATTCAGAAAACAACTTTTAACGTCAACAATTTTTCATGGCTTTTTAATGCATAATTTTCCCTTGATTTATAAAGAAAAGTTGTAGATGATGTCAAGGAAAATCATGTGCAAAAACAACCTCTCAAAAATGTCGAAATTCGAAGAAGTTATGAATTTTGAAATCTGACCCGAGAAATGGCAAAAATAGGTCGAATCGCTTGTGAACGCTCGCTATGTAATAATGCAGATGGGAGGTGGGATCTTAGGTCAAAAATTGGGGTATGACAGCTGCCCCTATTTAAGTTTCTTCTATCCGGAGATATGAAGATTAAAATCTTCGTCTCGACGAGATTGAAGGTACTTAAATACATAATACGCAATTTTTGCCCTAAGATACCGCCATTATGTTTGTGATATGAATGTAGTATTTAAATTCACAGAGAATGATATTGTATGAGACAAGATAATGCTGGAGAAACCAAACACCAACAAAACACAGGGACATAGATTATACACTACTGGGGAAATGAGCCATCGACTTCAAATAATAGACTCTTGACGGTGAATAAAAATTTGAGAGAATACGGACTCTGACCCTAACAAAGAAGGCATCTTGCATAGGCCATAAAAACAGATTATTGACCCAAAATATCAGTGAGTTCACAACTCAAGGTCAAAGATAGACAGAAAGTATCAATTTTGCTGGCGACGGATTACCGACTTCTGAAGGTAAAGATTCATAACAAACTTCTCTGCGAGATTTCTGGAGGGATACTAATTTAATGCCGAAATAATAATATGGTTGTAGATACACAAGCTGCTCAAATAAAGAAGCTTCCACTTGCTGTCGTTCAGAGATGTCAATAACATACAAGCTGCTCAAATAAAGAAGCCGCCACTTGCTGTCTCCCAAAATACTATGACATACAAGCTGCTCAAATAAAGAAGCTGCCACTTGTTGTCTTCCAAAAATACTATGACATACAAGCTGCTCAAATAAAGAAGATGCCACATGTTGTCTTCCAAAAATACTATGACATACAAGCTGCTCAAATAAAGAAGCTGCCACTTGTTGTCTTCCAAAAATACTATGACATACAAGTTGCTCAAATAAAGAAGCTGCCACTTGTTGTCGTCCAGGGATGTCAATAACATACAAGCTGCTCAAATAAAAAAGCCGCCACTTGCTGTTTTCCAAAAAAAATACCAATAACATACAAGCTGCTCAAATAAAGAAGCTGCCACTTGCTGTATTCCAGAAAAAAAACCAATAACATACAAGCTGCTCAAATAAAGAAGTCGCCACTTGCTGTATTCCAGAAAAAAAATCAATAACGCGCAAGTTGCCCATGAAGAGACCGCCGCTTTCCGTTTTTCCAAAAACAATAACGTACAAGTTACTCGTGAAGAGCTGTCGCTTGCCGTTTTCCAAAAGATAATAACGTACAAGTTGCTCGTGAAGAGCTGCCGCTTGTCATTTTCCAAAAGATAATAACGTACAAGTTGCTCGTGAAGAGATGCCGCTTGTTGTTTTCCAAAAGATAATAACGTACAAGTTTCTCGTGAAGAGTTGCCGCTTGTCGTTTTCCAAAAGATAATAACGTATAAGTTGCTCGTGAAGAGCTGCCGCTTGTCGTTTTCTGAAGAATAACTCAGAAGGAAATTGCGATGACACTGGCAGAGAATAAAATCTTCGTCAAAGAGAACCATGAATCAATCCTTCCCGAGGAGATCACATACTTAAATGTGCAAAATAAATGCATCGTTCATCGAGGTGGAGACTTCACTGGGGAAAATCATGAGATAGCCTATGCAAGAGACAACAACTCCCTCCAGGAATAAACCAGAGAGAAAACAATCAAACAAGACTCCACCCAATGAGAAAGTAACTTGATTGGGGGATTCATCCTATCCAGAAATGGATAAGGTAGGCTAAATAAAAAAATCATCCACGAGGATTAGCTCAGTTGGCGAATTTAGAAAGGAAGCACATTTTCTGCCTAAGCTAACCTTCTACTTGGAAAGTATACAACCCAAAATCAACGACAAATGTGAATATGCATGCTGATATAAGTGCAAATGAGTAAATGAATGTTATGCTGACAAAACAAACAGATGGAATAACTTGAAGACAATAAGATGTCACGACATAATAGATACTCGGCCAATCTTAAAAAAAAGACGGAAAATAACTGGAACTGGAACCACAAAGCAACGTCAGAGCGTATCACGCTACAAGGCTCAAGTCTTCTGAGGAGAAAAGTATTCAAATCCAATCTTCTAATACCAATAGACTACTGGCATGAGACAAAGCGTACCACACTACAGAAATCTGCTCAAATAAAGATAACCAAAACAACGCTTAACTGGAAAAACTAGGGAGTCACCAAACTTAGTACCATGAGAAACGCAAGTTTACACAACCAACACCTCATGACGATTTTGAAATAAAACATGTTCATCATGCAAGGATAAATTACTGTATTGTTTTGCATTTCATGGCTTGACCATCCTCGGAACAACTGTTAATATTCCTTTCATTATTCACGACACATTTTTAAAATAAGAATACTCTAAATAACTTTGTTTCAAATATTTCCGTAAAATTAAAATTTTGCCCACAAAAGGTAAATGCTCAAATTTCATTAATAAGATGGTAGTTCGCTAACAACGCGACTCCAACGGTTTACAAAAGTTTGGGAAATAGTACATGAAAGAAAAAGGTTACACAAAAGCAATGATCACTATTCTCCCTAACAACTTTGAATTCCGAAATGTGTTCAAATGCCAAGACTGGTCTGACCAAAAGCTTGCCTAAGCCGCCCTTTCGGGTTTTCAACTTAGCAAACTGTCAACTCAAACCTAAGCGAAATATTTCTTGACTGCATCGGCGTTCATGGAGCGCGGGAGCTCTTCGCCGTCCATATTTGTGAGAATCAAGGCACCTCCAGAGAAAACTTTCTTAACGACATACGGTCCTTCATAATTCGGAGCCCACTTGCCCCTAGAATCAGGTTGGAAAGATAATATCTTTTTGAGCACGAGGTCACCTTCTCTGAACTCGCGTGGTCGAACCTTCTTATCAAAAGCCTTCTTCATTCTCTGCTGATATAATTGACCGTGACACAACATTGTCAATCTCTTTTCTTCAATTAAATTCAACTGATCATATCTACTTTGACACCATTCAGCCTCAGAAAGTTTAGCTTCCATCAACACTCTCATAGACGGAATCTCAACCTCCACGGGGAGTACTGCTTCCATACCATAAACTAGGGAAAATGGGGTTGCACCTGTTGAAGTTCGAACTGAAGTACGGTATCCATGTAAAGCAAACGGAAGCATTTCATGCCAATCTCTATAAGTTATCACCATCTTCTGGACAATCTTTTTGATGTTCTTGTTAGCAGCTTCAACTTCCCCATTCATCTTCGGCCTGTAAGGAGAAGAATTATGATGTTCGATCTTGAACTCTTCACAAAGCTCTCTCATCATCTTGTTATTCAAATTCGAACCATTATCAGTGATGATCTTGCTCGGGATGCCGTATCGACAAATGATCTGATTCTTGATAAATCTGACTACCACCTGTCTGGTTACATTAGCATAAGATGCTGCTTCCACCCATTTAGTAAAATAATCGATCGCTACCAAGATGAAATGATAACCATTTGAAGCTTTGGGTTCAATCATTCCAATCATATCAATGCCCCACATAGAGAAAGGCCAAGGTGAAGAGATAACGTTGAGGAGGGTCGGTGGCACATGTATCTTGTCCGCATAAATCTGGCATTTATGACATTTCTTCACATATTTGCAGCAATCAGATTCCATTGTCATCCAATAGTAACTAGCTCTCAACATCTTTTTAGCCATTGCATGTCCGTTGGCATGTGTGCCAAAGGATCCTTCATGTACTTCTTGCATCAGCATGTCTGCTTCATGTCTGTCTACACATCTGAGTAGGACCATGTCATAATTCCTCTTATACAATACTTCTTCATTGAGGAAGAAACTGCTTACTAATCTTCTCAACGTCTTCCTATCTTTATTGGATGCCCCAGGCGGGTACTCTTGAGTTTGAAGAACACGTTTAATGTCATAGAACCACGGTTTGTCGTCGGTGACCTCTTCTACTGAGAACACATGAGCAGGTCTGTCGAGGCGCATAACCCGGATTGTAGGCACATCGTTCCAACCATTCACTTGAAACATTGAAGACAAAGTAGCTAAAGCATCAGCCATTTGGTTTTCATCTCTAGGGATATGATGTAATTCCACTTTGCTGAAGAAAGTTAACAATCTTATAGCATAGTCTCTGTAAGGGATCAAACCAGGATGACGAGTCTCCCATTCTCCTTTGATTTGATTAATTACCAATGCCGAATCTCCGTAAATATCAAGAATCTTAATCCTTAGATCCACTGCTTCTTCGAGACCCATAATACATGCCTCATATTCAGCCATGTTGTTCGTGCAGTCAAACTTCAATCTTGCCGTGAACGGGATATGAGTACCTCGGGGAGTGACGATGATTGCCCCAATTCCATTTCCATAAGAGTTCACAGCTCCGTCAAATATTAAACCCCAATGGGATTCGGGATCAGGCCCTTCTTCGGGTAACGGCTCTTCACAATCTTTAGCTTTCAAGTACATAACATCTTCATCTGGGAAATCAAACTTGATGGATTGATAATCGTCAATTGGTTGGTGAGCCAAATGGTCGGCTAAAATACTCCCTTTGATTGCTTTCTAAGTGTGATACTCAATGTCATATTCGGATAACAACATCTGCCAACGGGCTATTCTTCCAGATAAGGCGGGCTTCTCAAAGATATACTTGATCGGATCCATTTTGGAGATCAACCAAGTGGTGTGGTTAATCATATACTAACGCAGACGGAGAGCAACCCAAGCTAAAGCACAACAGGTTTTCTCAAGCATTGAGTATCGAGACTCACAGTCTGTGAATTTCTTACTCAGATAATATATGGCATGTTCTTTTCTTCCAGTCTCATCTTGTTGACCAAGCACGCATCCCATGGAATCTTCCAATATAGTCAGGTACATAATCAAAGGTCTTCCTTCCACTGGAGGAATCAATATGGGGGGTTCAAGCAAATATTCTTTGATGTTATCAAAAGCTCTCTGACAATCTTCTGTCCACACACATCCTTGGTTCTTTCGGAGAAGCTTGAAAATCGGCCCACAGGTAGCAGTCATATGAGATATAAATCTAGAAATATAGTTTAGTCTCCCAAGGAATCCTCTTACTTATTTTTCCGTATTGGGTGCGGGCATTTCCCGAATAGCTTTGACTTTATCAGGATCTACCTCAATACCTTTCTGACTGACAATGAAACCCAGAAGTCTTCCAGAACAAACACCAAAAGTGCACTTGTTGGGATTCAGACGGAGTTTATACTTTCTCAAACGCTGGAATAACTTCAATAAATGTTCCAAATGATCTTCCTCAGTTTGTGATTTGGCAATCATGTCATCTACATACACTTCTATCTCTTTATGCATCATATCATGGAACAAAGCAGTCATGGCCCTTTGGTATGTTGCACCAGCATTCCTCAAACCAAACGGCATAACCCGATAACAAAATGTTCCCCAAAGTGTGATGAAAGTTGTCTTCTCCATATCTTCTGGTGCCATCTTGATTTGATTGTAACCAGAGAAACCATCCATGAAAGAAAAGACTTTGAACTTTGCGGTATTGTCGACCAATACGTCAATGTGCGGTAATGGGAAGTCATCCTTAGGGCTAGCTCTATTCAGATCTCTATAGTCTACACACATTCGAACTTTGCCATCTTTCTTAGCAACAGGCACTATATTGGCTAACCATTGAGGATAGACCGATGTAACAAGGAAACCTGCATTAATTTGTTTTTGAACTTCTTCTTTGATCTTGTCAGCCATATCGGGACGAGTCCTTCTCAACTTCTGCTTAATCGGCGGACATTCAGGTCTCAACGGTAAACGATGCTCCACAATATTGTTGTCCAAACCTGGCATATCTTGGTAGGACCAAGCAAACACATCAACATACTCTTTGAGAAGCTCCAACATTTTCCTTTGACCTCTGGGATAAGCAATGCTCCGACCTTGACTTCCTTTTTATCTTCTTCATTACCCAAATTGATCATCTCTATAGGCTCTTCAAACGGTTGAATAATATTTTCATCATGCTCAAGTAAACGGGAAATTTCATCAGGAATCTCTTCGTTATCCTCTTCTTCGGCTCTGAACACAGGGAATTCAAAGTTGGGAGGGGGCATAGGATCATTGTTTTCAATGGTTAAGTCATGGATTAATCTGCACATATGATTATGCTTTATTTTAGAAATCGATTTGTACAAATAAAACAAAAAGTTATTATATTTTCCTATTACTACCAATTAATTTTCATTACTATTTCCCAGAAAAAGTGAAAAATAAAACAGTAGTGGACAAAATAACATTTTTATTCATGAGGGGCAATACTTGAAACAAAGAGCCCAGACATTTTCTCTTTTGCCTTGGGCAGAGCAAAAGGATTTATTTTCAACATAGCCCGACACAAATATTTTCCGCCTTGGGCAGAGCGAAATTTTTTTTCAAAAATAAAACAAAACATTACTCAGAAATGTGCATCACAGCAGGAACATCAACATCAATCCAGTTCTGGCAAACCACTCCATGCGTTACGAAAAATGTTGGATGATGCATGATATGCGATGCAAATGATCGTTCATTTTGATAGTTTTTTTTCAAAGAATGTTGATGGATGCATGGATGAATGATAATGCAATCAGTTACACACAAGTTCACAAATACGAGGTTCAAAGGTTCAACGTTTGTGCATGGAGTCAAGGGATAAAGCCCACCCCAAGGTATGTACTAATGGTTTAATCACACCTGTAAGACAAGGTTCTAAGAGTTCCCAGAGTCTACATTCCTCCTTCGGATATTACCAACGTCTTGATTACTCAATAATTAGCAATATTCTCAAGAGAAACTCATCCGAGCGTAGCATCGCGTGACAGTTACTTCCGGATTACTCCGTTATAATCTCCGCGCTACACCTAAAAGGCCAAGTTGGGTTAGGGCTCTACGGTTCTCAGCTTCTCTGGCTCCCAGGTCGAAAATAATAATGTCTTCCCGATTACTCGGTAAACAAATATTACATTCAAAAGGGCCTTCCACTGAGTGGGGGATTTCATGCCTCCTTCTTCGGGATTACTCCCTCAAAGTTAACATGACTATACCGCACGTCCTATTCTTAAGTGTAACTCAATCCGGGTATAGGATTCGTCCTTTGTAAAAAAAAACCAAACAACCCCAATATAAACACATAATCAAACAAAACAAATAATAATAAAACAGATAAAACAAACTACGCTTAACCCACTTAGGGATGGACCAGCAAGAGGTCAATCTGTCCCCAGCAGAGTCCCCATTTCTGTAGCGATAAAAAATGTAGCGGGGTAAATCGGAGATCGAACTATTAATTAATTCGCCTCACAAAAGCAAGAGTCGCCACCGCGCTTTATTATTTCCAAGGGAAAAGGGAAAAGAGCGAAATAAAACCATAAAGTATGCAATGTAAAATAATAATTTTAAAAGTAATGAAAATACAAGGCGTTTTGAAAAGAGGTCTAGAGTTCGGGGGTTGGTTATACAAGGGGAAGGTATTAGCACCCAATGTATCTATAGTATTCTATAGGAACCTTTTGAAATATCTGTTTTTGGTTGAAATTGTTTGTTTGGTAAAAATGATTTATTTGGAAAATATTTTGAAGATACGACGACCTAGTATCGAAGTTTTGGCTTAAAAGGCGTGAGTTTGAAAATTGGATATTTGGGAAAATTATCCTATGTTTTTTAATGAATGGGGGTATTCGCACGATGTTTTTTGATGACATAAAGTCGACAAAAAAATAGACAATTCCCTTGGATTGAAACGGACGAAAGATATGCGGATTAACGATCAATTAATTAAAATTATAATTAAACAATTAACTAATGAAATTTAAATCATACTAGCATGCATCTTAACAATTAAATAAATAATCAAAAGTGCATGAAGATTAAATTAATAAAACATAGGTTTTTTTTTATAATTAAACACATGACAAAAATTAAATCATGAAACATGCATTTTTTGAATAATTAAATAGACAACAACACAAAATAAAAATAAGAATTAAATAGTATGTTGACAAAATAAAGATAAATTTTAATTGAACATTTTTATGTTTTTTTTTTATAATAGTTACTAATTAAACGGCAAATTAAATTAATATTATTAAGTATGTTAAATAATTGGCCAAAGATAAAAAAAATGTCCCAACCAAGACTTGAACCCGGGACCCTTAGAATGCTATTAATGCCTTTTACCAATTGAGCTGATAATGTCTATTCATTAATAGCATGAGTTAATAAGAACATAAAGGAAAAAAAATGGGAACTGGAATTGATTAAATTGGGCCCAATGGGCCACCGGGTTGACCCGGATTTGGAGAGGTAAAGGAAGAGTTTTTGTAACCCTAATTGTACAAAGAGGCGCCGCTCAGCCTTCCTTGGGAAATGGTCTTGCAACAACCTTTAATTAATTATTAATCATTCCCAATAAGACCTATTAAAACTCATTAGACAAATTAAATCTGGACAAACTATGAACATCCTATTTCTAATCTTATTCTCCCAATGCTCTTTCCCACATTATCCAATCGTGCACGCTCCATCCCCCACCATCCACCTCTTCGTTTCTTCCTTCTTTCAAACTGTATTTCATCTCAACATCCCTCACTCTCTCAGTTGATCAAACAACTAATCCTCAAGCCTACGCGTTTGATTCAGAACATCAACCTCAACCATACGTTTTGTATCATTTCCCAGTTCTCACGCTCTCATCTTTTATCTCATGATTTATATTTATGTTCATCCCCTTCTTCTAACCACAGCCCAACAAAAATCAATAACGATCCACGAACAACAACCAAAGAAAATCGACACAACATACAAAAGGAATCACAAAAAAAACGAGATGCGTATAAAAGAAAAAGGAAGATACCAAATCGGAGTTCCTCTGATGGGTCTTCGAGCTTCACGAGATACATGTCTGAGTTGTTGTTTGCAATTTTCTCCTCCTCTTTTGTGCTTTCATCTAAATCGAAGAGTGTAAGACAATGTCTCAATCGTGGCAGGGTGAATCATGTTCGATGTGAGTTTGCAGAGGGGGAACGGCCGGAGCTGCTGGGCGGAGCTGTTGCTGTTATCCGCGTTGGTGTATCGTGTAATGTTACTGGCATGAGGAAAGGGCTTCCACGGTGGAGGGATGACAAAGGTTTGTATTCATCGGTCTTGTCGGAGATGTAATGTTGTTTTATTTGGAAGCTTCTTCTTCTATTTTGTGTCATCCTGTTTATAATTTTACATAATCATTGTTATGTTGATTGTGTGGTGAATGTTTATGTTAAGGTTGGAAATTGGTTTCACAGATGATGGTGATTTAGAGATTTTCTAAAGGTTGAATAGAGGTATTGAAAGGGATAATGTGAAGGTTTATTCTATGGACTTTTCCGTGTCTTGTTTCTTTGTATACAAAATTTGGGGGATGTTTTTTGGTAAGTTCCTGCAGAATTTATGTAATGGTTTCTTGGTGATTTTTTCTCTCTCTGTTCTATATATTCCCCCCCTTTGTATAGTGAATCATAATGGATTTTTTTTGGGGGAAAATGGTGAGACTTGAGCATATTTGATACTCTGATTTATTGCCTTTCTAATAAAGGTTTTGGTTTTGCTAAATTAGTGCAATTTTGACAGGTTTTTTTTAACTGTTATGGCCTTGTTTTAGTACAGGGCTATGGCTTGGCCTCATTATGCAAGTTTCTTGGATGTATTATGGTGCAGATTTTGCAGTATGACAGTAGCAGGTTTGTGGGAAGATTTGGCAAGAGTTGAAGCAAATTTTGGATAGTTGTGTTTGGATGTGCAGCATGAAAATGACAAGAGATGAGATAAAATTGTTGTTGTAAACTGTGACCCTCCTCCAACTTTATATTTTCTTTCTTTTTGGATAAAACAAAATTAACAACAAGAAAAATAGTAATAATAATTAACCAAAAAAAAGAGGAGATTGTTAGTGACAACTAAACTAAAAGTACAAAAAATTAAAATAAGAGACACAAAAAAAAAGTGTTTAGTAATAATAATAATTCAATTTAAGAAATTCAATTAATATTAGAACTAAATCAAAATTAAAAAGGAACTAAAATTATAATGACTAAAGAAATAAAATGTAAATAAAAGAAAATGGTATTAACTATATTTTTTTTTCTTTGAGATTTTCTAGATGTAAAATACAACTAAAATAAAGATGACGCTAATTACATATTTTTTTGGATTTTTTCAAATAAAGTGATACAAACATATAAATTTAAATAGAATTAATAAAAGACCAGATTTTTATATTTTGAATAAAGAAATAAAAAAAATTATAAATAAATAAATAAAAATAATAACACATGTTAAGTGCGTCTTTTGCAATTTTTTAATGGAAAAGAAATCATGAATAAAACACAGTCGAACTCAAATTTCACCAAATTCACAAAACAACTTTTAACGTCAACAATTTTTCATGGATTTTTAATGCATAATTTTCCCTTGATTTATAAAGAAAAGTTGTAGATGATGTCAATGAAAATCATGTGCAAAAACAACCTCTCAAAAATGTCGAAATTTGAAGAAGTTATGAATTTTGAAATCTGACCCGAGAAATGGCAAAAATAGGTCGAATCGCTTGTGAACGCTCGCTATGTAATAATGCAGATGGGAGGTGGGATCTTAGGTCAAAAATTGGGGTATGACAGGTTTATACTAAAACTTGATGTTTTACTTGTGAGAAATAGAGTTAGTAAAATGTAGATGCCTGCATGATGATCACCAGATATGGTATTATGTTAAATGCATATGGTATGTACATGTTATGATGTATGAATGTGAGATGTATGTTTTTGTCTGGGAAAATAAATCCCTGACTGCTGCTGAGAAAAATCTGGGGGTTTGAATCCCTGATTGCCGTTGGGGATGAAGAATATGCATATCTTCAAACTTTGTTGAAAGGATGCTTTTACTGGAGAATATCTCTTGAATGTCAGTTGTTATCTGGTCGGATCTAGGCTTCACAATTTTCTGAGGATGAAGTAGTCAACCGTTATCTGGTCAGATCCAGGCTTCACGACAACTTACTGGGGGAAGAAACGAATTAACTGTTATCTGGTTGGATTCCAGGCTTTACAGAAAATTTTCTTGAAATTGAATAGTTATCTGGTCGGATCCAGGCTTCACAACAACTTGCTGGGGATACGGAAGTTAAATGTTATCTGGTCGGATCCAGGCTTCGAAGTAACTTGGAAGTGGTAACTATTATCTGGTCAGGTACAGGTTTCATGGTTTTTGGAAAGTTGTACTATTATCTGGTCGGGTCCAGGCTTTATAGTGTCTCTCTGGGAATCATAGTTAATTATTATCTGATCGGGCTCCAGGTTTCACAATAAACTATTTGAAAAACTGTTATCTGGTCGGATCCAGGCTTTGCAGATTTCTGAAGTCAAATTCTATCTGGTCGGGTCCAGGTTTTACAATAAACTGTTTGGGGACTTAGTTGTTATCTGGTCGGTTTCCAAGTTTCACAATGAATCTCTGAGGGTAATTGCTATCTGGTCGGATCCAGGCTTCACAATAATTTTCTTGAAAAGATGGAATTTAAAAACTGATATCTGGTCGGATCCAGGTTTCACAGTAACTTGTTGGGGCAGAGGTAAACTTTATTGGGGAAAAGAAGTTAAACCTTGGTCGGGTTGAGTCCAGGTTCTTCTATATCTTCGAAGAGTTAGACTATTATCTGGTTGGGTCCAGGTTTCATAGTATCTTGAAATTGAGATCAATTATTATCTGGTCGGGTCCAGGTTTCAGATACTCAAACTGTTATCTAGTCGGGTCCAGGTTTCAGTGATTTACTAGGGATAGTGGCAAACTCTATTGGAGAAGAGGAGTTTTGCTAATGATTTTGTAGGAATTAAACTGCTATCTGGTCGGGTCCAGGCTTTGGCAATTGAAGAAGTCAAACTATTATCTGGTCGGGTTCAGGCTTAAGTAATAACTTGAAAGTTGTGCTAATATCTGGTCGGGTCCAGGATTCATAATATCTTTTTGGAAATAGTAAAGGCCTTGCTGACGGCTTTACTGGGGATCAGGGGTTGTGGCCCTACGATTTGCAATAATCTAAAAGGAAAATTCAAACTGGAGAGTGTAGACTCAGTCGGGTAGGACAGACTCAGCTTGGGGAGGATACACTCAACTGAGGAGAATAGGCTCCACTTTGGGATAATAGCCTTGGCTGGGGAAGATATACTCAGCTGGGGAAGACAGGCTCAGCTGGGGAACTCCGTGGTGTCTTGATTGTTGTATATTAGGGAAATTTGAACTCGGTTGGGGAGGATGTACTTGGCTGGGGAATTTTATGGTTCCTCGATTGTTGTTGGGGAAATAAACCCTGTTGGGGAATGTGAATTTCTTTTAGGAAGAGATCCACGAGGCTTCAACTTGCAAAAATCGAGTTAGCTGGAGAGAGAGATGCCAAGAGATTGAGACTCTGGTCAGGGATTATCCTATGCAAAGAGACTTTGTGGGTGACTTTGTTAGGGGAAGGTTTATTGTAGTCGTCCTTGTGGGGATAATGATAATGAGATAACTCTGTAGGGATATTTCATATACATTAAAAAGATGCTTGCTGCTGCTTAGCAGGATACATGTGCCAAATAGTTTTAATTATGTTCATATGCATATGTTCATTAAATTTTAGTCATTGGACAAATTTGCATTCAAAACAAAGACAGAAATTTTGCACTTCAAAGTATATTTGTATTTATATTTTTCCCATGAATAGGCGTTTTTGTACAGAGAGACAGAGATCCTAGTAAGAGGAAATCGTCGAAAGGTAAACAAAATTGAGAATGAAAACAAATAGCCATGTGAAATGATCTCATTGCCTTCCAACTCTACTATTGCCCCAATGTCTTTGAATGTCCCTTGACGTTGATAGAAGTTGATTGGATTGATCTTTGACCGTTTGAACTTGGACCTTGGTGATAAAATTGAATGTGTTAATTCCACGGGACATAGTCATACGCTTTTAATCCTTAACTTTTGCTTGGACTGCCCTTTCGGGTTTTCAGCTCACCAGGATACCCTTTTTTGCCCAAGTCGCCCTTTCGGGTTTTCAACTTTCTGGGTGTACCATCTTTTGCATATATCCCTAATTTTTGTCCAAACCTTTTGGTTTGCTGGGATGCCCTTATTTTGCTTAGGTGTGTCAACCTAACGGGTCTCTTATGCGTAGTACTTTTTAACTATGTCTGCATTTATAGAATATGGGAAATCTTCACCATCCATGGTAGTCAACATCATGGCACCGCTAAAGAAAACTCTCTTGACAACAAATGGCCCTTCATAGGTGGGATTCCATTTGCCTCTGGGGTCTCCTTGTGGTAGAATGATGCGTTTTATCACCAAATCACCAACTTGATATACTTGAGGCTTGATCTTTTTATTGAAAGCCTTAATCATCTGTTTTTGGTACGTTTGACCATGGCAAACAGCAACTAACCGTTTTTCGTCAATCAAGTTCAGCTAATCCAATCTTGTTTGAATCCACCCGTCTTTTCCTAGGCCTGCCTCATTCATGATTCTCAGCGAGGGAATCTGAACTTCCACTGGAAAAACAGCTTCCATGCCATAGACTATAGAAAAGGGAGTTGCCCCAGTTGATGTTCTAGCTGAAGTGCGGTAGCCATGCAGAGAAAACAACAACATCTCATGCTAATCCTTATATGTTACTACCATTTTCTGCATAATATTCTTGATATTTTTGTTGGTTGCTTCGACTGTGCCATTCATTTTCTATCTATATGGAGAAGAATTGTGATGCTTGATCTTAAACTGAGTGCAAAGCTCAGTGATCATAGCATTGTTGAGGTTAGTCCCGTTGTCGGTGATGATCCTTTTGGGGATACCGTAACAGCAGATAAGGTTGTGTATGATGAATCTGGCTATCACATTCTTGGTGACTGAGGCAAATGAGGCGGCTTCGACCCATTTGGTAAAATAGTCAATAGCAACAAGAATGAAGCAATGTCCGTTGGAAGCGGTGGGCTTGATCTCTATAATCATGCCAATGCCCCATATTGCAAATGGCCACGGAGCAGTCATGACGTTCAGAGGGATAGGAGGCACATGGACCTTGTCAGCATAGATTTGGCATTTGTGACAAGTTCTTGAATGTTGATGGCAATCAGTCTCCATTGTTGACCAATAGTAACCAGCTCTTAAGATTTTCTTAGCCATTTTATATCCACTTGAGTGAGTACCAAAGAGACCATCGTGCATGTCTTCCATGATCTCCCCCGCCTCCTTCTTGTCCACACATCAGAGTATAGTTGAATCATGGTTGCGTTTGTACAATATCCCATTACTTAGGAAGAATTTGGCTGCAAATCTTCGTAAGAACTTTCTGTCATTGATCTATGCCCCCTCTGGATACTCTTGTGCTTCGAGGTATCTCATCACCTCATGGTACCATGGCTTTTCCGCATCGGTGTCAAGCTCATAGCAATGTGCAGGTTCATCGAATCTTTCAATTGTTATCATAGGGGTTTCGTTGTCCCATCTGACCTTGAACATTAGTTGCCAAAGCGTCAGCCAACTGGTTTTCTTCCCTGGGGAAGTGCTCAAAAGTGATCTCTTCGAAGTAAGGAATTAGGGATAGAAAAAGTTCCTTGTAAGGGATAAGATTAGGGTGTTTAGTATCCCAATCTCCTTTTACTTGGCTGATCACTAGAGCGGAATACCCAAACACATCCAAATGCTTGATCCTTAAGTCAATAGCAGCTTTCAGACCTAAGATGCATGCTTCATACTCGGCCATATTGTTTGTGCAATCGAAGCATAGTCTGGCAGTGAAAGGAGTGTGGCAACCTTCAGGAGAGATGATCACATCACCAATTTTGTTACCTAAGGCGTTAGAATCCCCATCGAATACCATAGTCCATCGGGATCCTTGTTCAGGTATATCATACGGTCTAGGTTTCGCACAGTCGGTTACCAGCATGATGTTCTCATCAAGGAAGTCAAATTTGATTGACTGATAATCATCCACATCTTTATGGGCCAAATGATCTGCTAGTACGCTTCCTTTGATGGCCTTTTGAGTCGTGTATTGAATTTCGTACTCAGTCAATATCATTTTCCATCTGGCTATCCATCCAAAAAGGGCAGGTTTCTCGAAGATGTACTTGATTGGGTTCATCTTAGAAATCAACAGAGTGGTATGAGTCAACATATATTGTCTTAGCCGGCGAGCAGCCCATGCCAGAGCGCAACAAGTTTTCTCGAGAAGTGAATATCTAGTTTCACAGTCGGTAAACTTTTTGCTCAGGTAATAAATAGCATACTCTTTTCGGCCAGACTCGTCATGTTGGCCCAAAACACACCCCATAGAGTTCTCTAATATCGTCAATGTTGTACCCCAAAATTTTCCCTCTCATTTCATCAACATTTCTCATCACAAGACTCTTGGAACTCAAGATCAAGCTAGGGTTTGGTCTGCTCAAGACACTTCCTTGCACGGTTGACCTAAATTAGGGTTTGAGTTTGCACAGGGATATTTTGACCTACAATGCCCAAAGTGACTTTCATACTTCATGTTGGACTCACAAGTTTGTCCATACCAAGTTTCAAGCCTTGATTCAATTTTTTGCCCAGTCAATTGGACAGTTGACCTAGAAATCACCTGTATTGGGGAAAAAGTCAATTGTGGCCAATTGACAGTCAAACCTCATGAATTTTGACCCACATCAACATTATGAACTCATATGAACCATTTGATCAAGTTTGGATCACAACTCCACAAGAAATTTGATCAGATCACCAAAAGGGCAAAATGGTCATTTTTAGGGTTTTGACTGCACAAAGGCAATTTTTGACTGTTTGACCTAGCCAATGGCAAATTAAGCTCACACATGGGATCAATGACATTTTATTGACCTATTCAACAAGTTCAAAAGATCTCAAATGCATAGGATTGACAGATGAATTTTTCAGTCAACTGATCAAAATTTGACTGTACACTGAAAAGTCAAAATTTGACTTTTTGGTCAAAATCAAGTGCCAAGAGTTATTTTTCATCAAGACATGTCAAATTATTAAAATTGTTCATCAAGAAACCCAAAAATGCAAATTAGGTTTTAAAATGGAAAAATTTCATAACTTAGAAATTTTCTAAGTTATGAAATTTTCTTATTTTTTTCCTAACTTTGTTCCATTTTTTCACCAAGATGAAAATGGATTCAAACAAAACTTGCAACATGAAAGTTGTAGTCCATCACAAAGTCTACAACTTTGATTCACAAAGTTTTCTCAAAAGAGGCATGTATCTCAAGTTATGATTTTTGGAACAAGGGTACCTAAAACTTTTAACTTAGAGAAATTTTGCCCTAGTTTAGGCAGGATTTTGACCCATCTTCTTGGCCATTTTTCACATAGTTCCACTTGGAGTTTCAAGTTGCATTTCAAATATGAATTATATTACATGTTCTAAGCTTTCCAAATTGTCCAATAACTCCTCAAACACCCTTGTGGTTAGAGAGAATCGAATGCTTGAAGTTGGCAAAAACTCACTTTGATCCATGGCCAATACATGTTCATACAAACTTGCATTTTCAAATCAGCATGCTTGGCACTAGCTTGCAGGCCTCAAAACCAGTTTATAATCCATAATTTAATGCTTAACCATTGAGTTAAGGTGTTATCTTGGTCATTTGGACATTGCATACAAGATTAATCCTTATTTGGAAAAAGGTAAAATGCCATTTTTGTAAAGTTGCACTTTATGTCAAACCAAAATCCTTGAGGCATGGGGTCATATCTCTGAAGCAAGATTCAATATACCAATTCCAAGAACCAAGAGAAAAGGTGCAGCATGATATAGGACTTGTACAAGCCTGCATTGGACAGACACACACTCTTGCTTGAAAAAGAAGAAACTTGCAAAATACAAGACATCTCTCACATCTGAAGAGACAAACTTACACAAACATTGTAAACAAGTTTCATACCTCCAACAAGCCAGAAACACGACCCTTATGCCTCTCAAACCCCCTTGTACATAAAATCCTTGTTTTGCTGCAAAACATGGCAAGCTCTGCAAACTTCAAGCCATAACCAAATTCCATCGTGTGTTTTGTCCAAAGATACTTCAAACACCTTCCAACCAACATATCTAAGCTATCCAGATCATCCATTGCTAGTTGTAACACCTTTAACACACATTGCCATTTTTGTTTCAAAGCTTTGCAGGTTGAGTTATGTGGAACGATTCAAGCTGTTTCAAAACAAACCAAGCATAGGAAAAGCTTCCTTGGACCTCAGGCAAGCTCAAAAGAAGCTCAAGCACCCTTGAAAGTTACTGCATTGTCCAGCTCGAAGTCAACTGAAACAGGTATTTCATGAACTTCTATCTCTCTATTTAGGAATAGTTAGGCTTAGGTTTGTGAATGAAATATGTTGTACTCATAGCCCTGAAGCCATACATATGCTTAGTTTTCATTTACATTAATCGTGCTAGGAGAATTTCACCCATGAACTTTCTGAAAAAACTAGGTTAGAAATTAGGGCCAGAGAAATTCTCTTTGGTCTTTGAGAGTTAGCTTAAGTTTTTTATATGGTTGAATTCGTTGTTTGATGCTCTACAAGTTTCATGTTATGAGTTTTGTCAAAAAATCAAGGAATCAAGAGATAGCATTTTCTGTACAAAGCGCGCGCAGGTCTGTTCAAAGGAAGAAGAAGAAGTGGATTCTGGGCTGGGCCTGGTTTCCTTTGCTTTTAACACCCTATTATTCAGTTTACACCCCCCTGGCCCATTTATTTGAATATTTGTCATTTTGATGTTTTTATTTTTTATTCTGACTTTATTATTTTTTGTCCAAATATAAAAAATGCCAAAAAAATTATTTTATATTTTTTTTCATATTTATTTCGCATTTTTTTTTTATTACTAGTATAAATATGTAAATAGTTTATTTTTCTTTTATTAAAACTCAAAGAATAATGTAAAAAATATGCTTATTTTTATTTATTATTTTTATATACACTTAAAAACATTTTCTTGAATATACACATTTTTTGTAAAAATTAATTTTTATTTTTTATATATTTAATATGTTTAATATATATATATATATATATATATATATATATATATATATATATATATATATATATATATATATATATATATATATATATATATATATATATATATATATATATATATATACACTTATATATTTTATTTTTATTAAATAATTAAGACAAAAAAATACAAAAATAATACATTTTCATTTTATTAATATTTTACACTAAAAATATCTTTTTTACAATATACTTTTATTTTTTGTATAAATTAATATATTATTGTATATAATTAATAAATAATACTATTTATTAAGAATTAGGGTTTTTGCCCTAAATAACAAAATAATTAAAATTGACTTTTATTTTATTTTATTATTTTTCACATTAAAAAATACCTTTTACTTACATAAAAACTTTTTGCATAATACCTTTTATTTAATATTTATTTATTGTATTTTCATTCAATTATTGTACATTTAAATATTGCCTATACATTCGATTTGGTTGTAATAATTTAGAATTTAATTTCTTGTCAAATACCCCCAATTCAAATTTGTACCCCCCTCCCTATATCATGTTGTAATAGTATAGGATTTAAATTCTCGCACTTTTAAATGCTTTCAATTATGCCATACTTAGACCTAGGGTTTGTATGCGAAATAAAATCAACAACTAGCTTGACCTAATCCAATGATAACAATGCATGAAAAATAAACACAATGCACACTTGCACCCCCTAGGGTTTCAATCCACTTGTTGCCTTCAAAAATGAGCCATGGTTGCATGTCAAGTATTTTGGCAAAACAAAAACAAAAACAAAGATCATAGTCCCTCGATGACGCTATCTGAGTTGCCTAAACAAAATGATCAAGTCCCTTAAGAAAAACTGCCAAAAATACTTGACACTATTGCTATCATGGTCTATACGATGACTCGCGCCTGTCCCGTTAATATCCTAACACAAGGTTGTTCACCAAATACAATGGTGAAACAACACTGTTAAAAGGGTTAAAAACATAAGAAAGATCTTTGAGTAAAATAGGGTATATAGCTCCTAGTTACTTGATCAAGCTTGCAAAAACATCCTTGCTATTTTTTCAAAACACACTTCACAATACAATTTCAAAACCCTACTTTCAAACATTGGAAATTCTTAAAAGACAAAAACACCTTTGTATACATTCAAACAAGAATCATTACAAAGGTTGCCACAACGATGGCCTCTTTTCAAAACATCTTTCAAAACCACACACAAAACACCATTTCAAACAATTGAAGAGCACCATTTCAAACAATTGAAAATCAAAGCAAGTGATCTAAGCAAGTAACTAAGAGCCCATGGATAACCATGGATAGAAAGGGTGTTAATACCTTCCCTTTCTATAATCTACTCCCCGAACCCAAGAAAACATCTCAAAGGTCTTTCCTGTGCTTTTTGACCTTTCCTTAGGATAAAATAAAAAGTCGGTGGCGACTCTTGCTAAACCGAAACATTTGCAAACACAAAACGTAAAATTCCAAGTCAGTTCTCCCACCGTATCACTGAACTGGCGACTCTGCTGGGGAAAACATTAAAAGTGGAGTAACCTTAGGGCTTAGATCACCCTTTTCATGATTATTGTTTGCTTTAATTGCTTTACATTTTTGGTTCTCTTGTTTGGGCTTGAAATCCTCTACCCGGATTAGGGAAATATTCATAGGTAAATAGCAATACGTTGTGGAAACTGTGCGGGGTATACCGACATAGTTGAAGCAATAGCTATATTAGTGCGACATATTTGTGAGTACCGGTAGCCTTTGAGTCAATCAAAGAGAATACGGGGCCGCTGAGTGATGTCACGGAGCACTAATGAACTCTTAGAACCTTTACTTGACCATCTTGGCCTTTTATTAGGGGTAGTGAGATGACCGGCTTTAGTGCAGTCCGAAGTTGGTAGGTACTCGATACTACACTCATTGAGGGTTGTTTTCTTGGAATATTTTGGTCGCTAGTTAAGTGGCTAAACCAAAATAATGAACATAGAAAACAATCCAGTGATATTGAGCTCCTTAGAACCCGGTTACTATTTATAGGACAGGTTTGAGCCAACTAAACTCAAGAGGGTATTTACCTATGAAACCTCATGCAAGCCTGAAACTAGGGTTTTGTGTGACTTGCTTGTACATGTGCTTGTGCATACATCATAAACATCATAAAGCATCATATGCATCCACTAACCATTTCAAGGGTTTGGATCTTCATCTTTGTTCTTGTTTTGTAGGTCATGGAATCTCTTCGCAGGAAAACAATCCAAGTCAACCTTGTGAGAATCCCTCCTCAACTCAAGGAGCTTACTTCCAGGATTCTAGAGAATTCTCTCTTCATTGAAAGACATGGAAGACTTCTCAACTTGGTCAACACCAACATTGAAGAAGACATGGTGAAAGTTCTCTTCCAGTTCTTTGACCCCCTACACCACTGTTTCACATTCCCTGATTATCAATTGGTGCCTACTTTGGAGGAATTTTCTTAACTCTTGAGAATTCCTATTCTTCATCAACTACCCTACAACGGTACGGAAAAAGAACCAAAGCCTGAAGATGTTGCTCAAGCATTACACTTGCAACCATCTAACATCAAGGGGCATTGGGAAACCATAAGTGGTGTCAAGGGCTTCTTGGAAAAATTTCTGTTCGAGAAGGCACAAGACTGCTGGAATTCTCTTGATCTATAAGCCTTTGAAGAGATTTTGGCACTCCTCATCTATGGGTTGGTCTTGTTCCCAAACCCTGATCAGCTTATAGATGTGAACCCTGTCAAGATTTTCATATCCAGAAATCCTATACCTACATTGCTTGGGGACATCCTACACTCATTTTACTCACGAACAATGAGGAAAAGAGGTGTTCTCATGTGGTGTACTCCTCTACTAGCAAGGATGTTTATTTCTCACCTTCCACAATCAGTTCTGAAGAATGAGCAGGGTTTAAGGTGGTCACAACGGTTGATGACCCTCACACATTCTGATGTACATTGGTGTTCTCGGTCCAGAGAAAATGTCATCATCATTGATCGTTGTGGGGAATTCCCTAATGTCCCATTACTTGGCATTAGGGGAGGCATCACCTACAACCCCTTTCTAGCCTTGAGACAATTTGGATATGCTCGGAGGGATGGCCCTCATGACATGATGATTCCGGACCTAGTTTTTGACTTCGACAATGATGCGCAAGTACTTCGACAAAGGTTTATCAGAGCTTGGAGGATGCCCAACAAGTTAGATAGTAAGACACTGGGACACAAGAATTCCATCCCCCCTGAGCCTTATCTCAAGTGGGTACGAACCCTCGCCCAGAGTCTTATGATGCCTTACCCTCACATTCTCCCCTTGATCAAAGAGCATGTTATGGAAGGAGAGGTTCCATACACCATCCTACATCCTGATATGCCAACATCATGGGAAGAAATGCAAAAGAGTTGGATCCAACTCAAAAAAGAACGGGATACTTTTGAAGCCAGCTTCTATGCCAGTGAGAAGAAGGTTTTGGAGCTTACCCGCCGACTTCACGAGGAGGAGACTCTCAACACTTACATCGCACCAAAGAGGATGCGCAATGTCTTTTTACATTAAGAATTTTGTAATATTTCGCCCATGGGGCACTTATGTACTAACAAATTTCTTCTTAATATGACGTGCGTTCTTTTTGTTTGCAACAAATTTGAATTTTTGAACCCTTGGATGCATTACATGAATAACATACCATTCATCATATGCATAAATAGGTTCTCACGCCAGGTGTCCTTATCTTTCTGCTGTTTATTTCAGCAAGATGGATTTGGAGCAAACAGTAAAGGATCTGCAGGCGCAAAATTCATAGTTCCAGCAACTCCTCATGACCTTGGCAAAGGGTCAAGAGGACCTCAAAGTTTTGTTGGAGAAGAATAAAGAGAAAAAGAAAAAGAGACCTGGAGTAGCCACTCTGGGAAGAAGATTTGAGCATCAGGCCAGGAGAGTTCTCGAGTTCCCCTCAACATCTGACGAAGGGGCCGGTAAAGGGAAAGGGACTCTTGTGCCTTCTAGATCCGAGGTTGAAAAGGAGGAAGAGGAAGAAGACGAAGACTACTCTGAACAACAGTATCCACCAGCGGATGATAAATATAAGAACCTTGAAGATAGATTGGTAGCTATAGAGTTGCATAGGGTGCCCGTATTGGATTTTGAAGAACTAGGGATGGTATCTGGGATTGTTATCCCTCCCAAGTTCAAGGTGCCGACATTTTCCAAGTACGACGGTCTGTCTTGCCCAAAGATGCACCTGAGGTCGTATGTCAGAAAAATCCAACCCCATTCATCCGATAAAGACCTCTGGGTACACTTTTTCCAAGACAGCTTGTCTGGCACTCAGTTAGACTGGTTTTATCAACTCGAGAGATCATAGGTTCATAATTGGGAAGACTTGGAAGCTGCTTTTTATCGTCAGTATCAATACAATGCTGATTTGGCGCCCACTCGTACTCAGTTACAAAGTATGGGGATGGCTTCCAATGAAGGGTTTAAAGAGTACGCCCAGAAGTGGCGTGATCTGGCTGGAAGGGTGCAGCCACCGCTATCAGATAGGGAGTTAGTTGACATGTTTCTGGGGACCCTGTCTGGCCCCTTCTTCAATCATCTAATCAGAAGTTCTTCCGCGGGATTTACTGAACTGATTTTGACCGGCGAAAGGGTTGAGGCCGGTATTAAGAGTGGAAAGATTCAAAAGGATGCTTCTGCATCAACAGCGGTTAAGAAACCTTTCCCAACCAAGAAGGAAGCATTTGTTGTGTATTCTCAGAAGGGACAGGGAAGAACTGAGCACCGGCCGACTGTGGGGGCTGTGATGATTCAAAATTCGTCAAATGATCAACCTCGTAACAATCAGTCGAGACCTAGTCAACAACGGGTGGAAAGGCCACAATGGCAGTTCACCCGCATCAACATGACACCCGCTCAGGTACTTCCTCATTTGTTGAAGCTGAATCTGACCAGTTTGAAGGAAGCGCCAAAGAACCTTAACACCTCCTCTCCATACTACCACTCCAATGCCAAGTGTGCTTACCATTCCGACAGTGCTGGGCACGATACCAATAATTGTTGGGCGCTTAAGAACAAAATCCAGGACTTGATTGATGCCAAAGAAGTAGAATTCCAGGCGCCTGAGAAGCCCAATGTAATATCTGCTCCGATGCCCAAGCACGGTAATAATGTTCATGTTGTTACGGAAGACCTTCATGTTACTGATGTTGTTGACCTGTTGACGTCGTTACTTGTGATTAAAGAAAATTTGTTGAGAGCCAGGATCTTTCCTGGTTGTGGTAAAGACTGTTATTTTTGTTTGAACATACGAGGTGATTGCCCAATGTTGAAGTCAGGTGTCCAACGCCTGATGGATACCCAAGAGATACTTTTCCAGAAAACCCCTGTTGATACCTTCAATCTTGTTACTCCTGATACTTTTGCTACTTCAACCAACGATATTGCAATCATAACCATTTCTGACAATCCTCCCAAGGCTTGCAAAAGGCCTGTCAGGATTACACCCAACTCTGAATGTGTACCATTAAAGATCACCATGCTGGGACCTGTCCCGTACCAATCCAGTAAAACGATACCATGGAATTATGGGGGAGAAATCTTCTACCATGGTATCAAACAAATCGAAACAGTCCAAGAGATTTCTGAAGAAGAAAACCCTAATGTAGGGAACATAACGGGTACAAGCAAGATAACCCGCAGTGGCCGGATCTTTTCTCCGGAGATTGCTCCCCCTCGAGCAGTTTTCGGACCCTTGAAAGCTTCTACACCTGTGCAAGGCCCAGTGATTGAAGAACTGGATACTCCTGTAGTAAGACCATCCACTGAAACTACTGATAAGGGTAAGGGGATACTGGAAGTGCCTGTCAGGACGAAGGCCCATGTTGTGGCTATCCCCGAAACCACTAAGAAAGAAATGGATGAAATCTTGAAAATAATCAGAAAAAGTGACTACGACGTTGTGGAACAGTTAAGGCAGACCCCTTCTAAAATTTCAATGTTGGCTCTTCTGCTCTGTTCTGAGGCCCACGCTAAGGCCCTGATCAAATTCTTGAAGGTGGCACATGTTCCCCAAGAGACTTCGGCTGACCAGTTTTAGGAATGTGTGTCCAGTCTTACTGCTGATAATGGCCTTGGCTTTTCCGATGCTAACTTAACTCCCAAAGGAAGGAAACACAACGATGCGTTACATGTTTCAGTTGAATGTCGGGGAATCACTCTCGCCCATGTCTTAGTTGATATTGGTTCTTCCTTGAACGTGCTGCCAAAGAAAGCCTTAGACCGTTTGGACTGCGAAGGACTGACTCTCAAGCCTAGTAACATCATTGTTAGGGCTTTTGATGGTTCCAAGAGAATGGTTCATGGAGAGGTTGATATTCCTATCAAAGTAGGCACAGAAGTTTTCAACTCCACCTTCTACGTGATGGACATCCGTCCGTCATATTCGTGCTTGTTATGAAGACCATGGATCCATTATGTCGGGGCAGTTACCTCCTCTTTACACCAGATGCTAAAATATCCTGTTAAGGGTAAAATTATAACGGTGCACGGCGAGGAAGAATACATGATAAGTCATCTCAATTCCTTTCGCTATGTGGAGTTGGATGGCGAGTTCATCGAAACGCCTTTCCAGCATTTCGAGGAAGTGTCTCCTGAGGTAGCAATTGCGAAGACAATGGTTGAGGTTCCTATCGTTCCAAAGCATGTATCTAGGATGGCATCTCTCAAGGACGCAGAAGCGGTGATCAAAGAAGGGAAGAGTACATTATGGGGACAGTTGCCCGACTTTCCCCATAAGACAGACAAGTTTGGGTTAGGGTTTACAGCTGCAGGACAGAAGGCTATGCATCGTTCCAAGACTGGAGCGCCACCTATAAGGATCACTCATCACGGAATTAATGATGTTGAGGATGAAGATGAAGAGAGCCACTTTGAAGATTGGATCTTTCCGACCGTCGAAGGGGATTTGAGCAACTGGGAAGCAAAGGATTTTGTTCCCATCACCTTTATCAACCAGTAATTTTATCTTTGAAAAATTTCCCATTTTTATGGTTTGTAATAACTAAAACAATTTGCACACTATTTTCACCTCATGCCTTGCCCGGGGCATGTAGGTCCACTTGTAAGGGTTTGATTTTCTTCATAATCATATGCCATGTTTTAATGAATCATTGGACGTTTTTCATCTATAAACTGTTGTGTTCATTTTCTTTCCTTTTGCATTTTTGTTTGTTTAAGGATGGCTATCCCTTATACACACCCACGCTCACAAATGCAGGTACCCATCCACTCCGGATTCCCTAGGTGACTATTCTGCTTTAGCCTTCGATAACTCTGAAGATTTGGTTAATCACGCTGAGTACGAAGTTGACGAAGATTGTGAAGTGCCGGGAGAATTAGCCAGACTTTTGCAACAAGAAGAGCGGGCTATTCTGCCTCATGAGGAGTTGCTAGAAACCATCAACTTGGGAACAGAGGAAGACCGGAAGGAAGTAAAAGTGGGTGCCAACCTGGAACCAAATGTCAAGGAGCGCTTAGTGCAATTGTTGAATGATTATGTTGAAATCTTCGCCTGGTCTTATGAAGACATGCCAGGGTTAGACACAGATATCGTGGTTCACTGTCTCCCTACAAGAGAAGATTGTCCACCGATCAAGCAAAAGGTTCTCCGAATGAGGCCTGACATGTCTGAGAAGATTAAGGCTGAAGTAATGAAGCAATTTAACGTTGGCTTTCTGGCTGTTACCTCCTATCCACAATGGGTTGCTAACATCGTGCCCGTACCTAAAAAAGACGGCAAGGTCAGAATGTGCGTGGACTATCGGGATTTGAACAGGGCTAGCCCCAAAGATGATTTTCCGCTACCACATATCGACATCTTGGTTGACAACACAGCTCAACACAAGGTTTTTTCCTTCATGGACAGATTCTCAGGCTACAACCAGATTAAAATGGCCCTCGAGGACATGGAGAAAACTACCTTTATCACGTAATGGGGTACCTTCTGCTACAAAGTGATGTTGTTCGGACTGAAGAATGCAGGGGCAACCTATCAACGCGCCATGGTAGCTTTGTTTCATGATATGATACATCATGAGATCTAAGTTTACATAGACGACATGATAGCTCGATCACAGACAGAAGAATAACACCTTAATCATTTACAAAAGTTGTTTGCCAGGTTGAAGGAGTATAAGCTCAGACTGAACCCAAGCAAGTGAACTTTTGGAGTTAGGTCTGGTAAAATTTTGGGATTTATTGTCAGCAACAAAGGCATTGAGCTTGATCCGGAAAAAGTAAAGGCTATACAAGAAATGCCTGCCCCCTGTACTGAAAAGGAGGTTAGAGGATTCTTGGGACGCTTGAACTATATTGCGAGGTTCATCTCTCACCTGACATCTACCTGTGAGCCAATTTTCAAACTGTTGAAAAAAGATCAGGTAGTTGAATGGAACAATGATTGTCAAGTTGCTTTTGATAAAATCAAGGAGTATTTACTAGAACCTCCTATTCTGATGCCTCCCGTCGAAGGAAGGCCATTAATCATGTATATGACTATTTTGGATAATTCAATGGGGTGCGTGTTGGGCCAACATGACGAGTCTGGCCGAAAAGAGTATGCCATTTATTACCTTAGCAAAAAGTTTACCGACTGTGAGACTCGCTACTCACTGCTCGAGAAAACTTGATGCGCTTTGGTATGGGCTGCTCGCCGGCTAAGGCAGTATATGTTGACTCACACCACTTTGCTGATTTCCAAAATGGATCCAATCAAGTATATCTTCGAGAAGCCTACTTTATCTGGAAGAATCGCTAGATGGCAAATGATCCTGACTGAGTATGATATTCAGTATACTACCCAAAAAGCTATAAAGGGGAGTGTAATAGCTGACCATCTAGCTCATCAAGCCGTCGAAGATTACCAATCTATGAGATTCGACTTCCCTGACGAGGACATCATGACTTTGGACAACATCGAAGGTAACAGACCGTATGACGGACCTGAACAAGGATCCCGATGGACCCTGTACTTTGATGGTGCTTCAAATTCACTTGGCAACGATATCGGTGCGGTACTCATTTCTCCAAAAGGTTGCCATACACCCTTCACTTCCCGACTTTGTTTCAGCTGCACCAACAACATGGCAGAATATGAAGCTTGCATCTTTGGTCTCAAGGCTGCTATAGACTTGGGAATCAAATCTTTGGTCGTATTTGGGGACTCGGCTTTGGTTATCAGTTAAGTCAAAGGAGAGTGGGACACCAAACATCCTAATCTTATCCCATACAACGAACATGTCTTGACGTTGTTGCCTCATTTCGAGCAGATTACCTTCGAGCATTTGCGAGAAGAAAATCAGTTAGCAGATGCTCTGGCTACAATGTCTTCCATATTTAAACTCAACTGGGATAACGAGGCTCCCCAAATCACCATCGAGCGAATGGACGAACCTGCGCACTGTCATGAGATTAATACCGAAGAAGTAGTGGAACAACCTTGGTTTCATGAAATCAAAAGGTATCTCCAGACTAGAGAATATCCTGAAGGAGCTTCCGTCAATGACAAAAAGTTCTTAAGGAGATTTGCTGCCAAGTTCTTCCTAAGCAATGGCATCCTTTATAAGCGCAACCATGATTGTGTTCTACTTCATTGTGTGGACAAAGCTGAAGCAGAGTTGATCATGACTGAGATACACAGTGGCACATTTAGCACCCACTTGAGCGGACATATGATGGCTAAAAAGATTCTAAGGGCATGCTACTACTGGTCTACTATGGAAGCTGATTGTCACCAACATTCCCGTACTTGCCACAAGTGCCAAGTCTACGCCGACAAGGTACATATTCCTCTTGTTCCTCTCAACGTTCTGACAGCTCCTTGGCCATTCGCAATGTGGGGCATTGACATGATTGGAGAGATCAAGCCCACGGCATCCAATGGACATTGCTTCATCCTGGTCGCTATTGACTATTTTACCAAGTGGGTCGAAGCAGCTTCCTTTGCCTCAGTTACAAAGAATGTGGTTGCCCGCTTTATCAAGCAGAACATCATATGCCGGTATGGTGTCCCCGACAGGATCATCACAGACAACGGTATGAATTTGAACAATACTATGATCACCGCTCTATGCGAACAGTTCAAGATTTATCATCACAATTCATCTCCCTACCGGACGAAGATGAACGGTGTTGTTGAAGCCACGAACAAAAATATAAAGAAGATCATTCAAAAGATGACAGTCACCTACAAGGACTGGCATGAGATGTTACCATTTGCTCTACATGGATACCGTACCACGGCACGTACTTCAACAGGGGCAACCCCATTTTCTTTAGTATATGGCATGGAAGTTGTGCTACCCATGGAAGTTCAGATTCCTTCTTTAAGGATTATGAAGGACGCTAGTTTGAGCGAAGACGATTGGATTCAGACCTGGCTTGATCAACTTAATTTGATCGACGAGAAGCGACTTACTGCTGTCTGTCATGGTCAGACGTTTCAAAAACGCGTGATCAAGGCTTTCAACAAGAAAGTCAGACGCCAGGTATATCAAGTCAGATATCTTGTAATCAAGCGGATCATCTTGCCGCAAAGTGATCCCAGGGGCAAGTGGACTCCTACTTACGAAGGACCATTTGTAATCAAAAGCATCTTTTTCGGTGGGGCAATGATTCTGACCACCATGGACGGTGACGACTTGCCGCACCCTGCGAACGCAGACATAGTCAAAAGATACTACGTATAAAACGACCCGACAAGTTGAAAACCCGAAAGGGAGACTTGGGCAAAAATGGGCATCCCGGTGAATCGAAAACCCGAAAGGGCGGTTCAGGCAAAAATAAGGGATAAAACAAAAAAATTTGTACACCCGGCAAGTTGAAAACCCGAAAGATCGACTTGGGCAAAAAAGGGTTTCCCAGTGGATCGAAAACCCGAAAGGGCGGTCCAGGAAAAAGTTAGGGAATTAAAGCGTATGGCTATGTCTCGTCGGATCACTTTAAGAACAATCTCTTCACCAACAAGCTCCAAGCTTCTGATCAATCCAGTCATCGGCGGACGAAGCAGCGAATGGACAAAATATTTAGAGTTGTGAAGGCTATAGCAGAATGGGAATCCCATGGAATTGTTACACATAGCCATATTTCTTTTGTATAAAATTTTTCAATTTTTACGACAACATTCTCTTACTAGGATGTTTGTCTCCTTTGTACAAAGATACTCACAAAAGTTAATACAAAAATACTTCAAAGTGCAGAAATTTGCTTTCCTTTCTTTTCTTTTTCACTTATGTTTTATTTGAAAACATCCAATGTTTTGTTAAATAGGCATATGCATTTGAATATAATCACTGCTTACAAATAAAACGAAATTGAAAAAGGATAATTACTGATAGGTGGAAGGAGTAGGAAGAAATCTTTATGCCATTCCAGAAGAAATCCCCTACGATACATCATTCAGATCCTCAATAAGGTTAAATATGGAGTATATTTCCCCAGCGAAGTTAAGCTTCAAGATCCGCAACGGAGCCAGTGCAGTATAAAACTTGATTCCCCAGCTGAGTTAAGTTTCAAAATTCCCATCAAAATTAAGCTTTGAGATCCCCAGTAGAGCCCGAAAACCCTGAAAGTTCAATCCTCAGTGGAGCCAGAATAGTTTAAACATTCACCCCGCAGATTTATTTCCCAACAGATTGAAGATTCTCAGTCTCATTTCTCCAGCAGAAGTCTCCCAGGTTTTAACTTCCCAGTAGAGATTTTCAGGGTTTTCCTTATTCCCCCAAGCAGTCAGCAGTCAGTAAGGATTTCTCATCTTCAAAGATTTTTTTTAGAATCCCCACCTTTGGTCAAGGATTTACTTTCCCCGACAGCAATCAAAGATTTCATTATCTCCAGTTATCGAGGATTTATTTTCCTCGGCGAGACAGCTACTCAGCTTCCATGCATAACCATTACATTCATATATCATAAACATGGATTACAATTCATTGCATCATACATATCATGCAATATAACTTCGTGTTTTAGCTAACGTTTTACCCTTTTCAGGATAAGACTAAAAGGCTATTGTTAACAATTATTCAGATACAGTATGGATACACCCCAGACACGGTGGTCATTGTATTACTCATTCAGACTTCAGCAATCCGTTACAGACTATATATGCTCCAAACACGGCATCCATTCTATCTCTCATTCAGATTCAACTATCAACCACAAGTTCAGATACGCTCCAAACACGGATGCCATTCTGGCCTTTACACCAGCAGTTTGATTCTTCCCAGTGCAGTCGCCACGGAAGTCATCATGTCACTTATTCAGATCCCAGTTACAGTTCCAGATACACTCCAGACACGGAAGTCATTCTGCTACTCATACAGATCTCAATTTCAGATACAGTCCAGATACGCTCCAGACATGGTTGCCATTCTGTCACTCATTCGGAATTTATCCCCAGCACACAGTTGCTCCATACGCAGATGTTTCTCTGTTACCTAGATACAATACAAATACACTCCAGACACGGCAGTCATTCTGATATCCATTCAAGATTCAAATACAGTTACAGCTCAGATACGCGCCAGACACGGACGCCATTCTTTTGCTCATATAAACTCAATCTCCAGATACAGTTCAATGGCATTCTAGACATGGATACCATTTTGATGCTCATTCTTCTAACCTACAGCATTGCAATTCAACAAAGATTCTTGGATGGCATCTTTTAAGCCCATCTCCATCAAGATTCTACCATCTCCAAATGGCATCTTTAAGCCTATTCCCGCATCTATGTTTTGACGAGTGCAAATTTACGGGCACTCTAGTGTCCAATCCTCTTTTACCTTCGAGTCCCGAAAGGCAAACTTGCCAATCTAACTCTTCAGGTTCAAGAAGATTGAACAGGGGAAACTGTTGTACCCCAAAATTTTCCCTCTCATTTTATCAACATTTCTCATCACAACACTCTTGGAACTCAAGATCAAGCTAGGGTTTGCTCTGCTCAAGACACTTCCTTGCACTGTTGACCTAAATTAGGGTTTGAGTTTGCACAGGTATATTTTGACCTACAATGCCCAAAGTGACTTTCATACTTCATGTTGGACTCACAAGTTTGTCCATACCAAGTTTCAAGCCTTGATTCAATTTTTTGCCCAGTCAATTGGACAGTTGACCTAGAAAACAACTATATTGGGCAAAAAGTCAACTGTGGCCAATTGACAGTCAAACCTCATGAATTTTAACCCACATCAACATTATGAACTCATATGAAGCATTTGATCAAGTTTGGATCACAACTCCACAAGAAATTTGATCAGATCACCAAAAGGGCAAAATGGTCATTTTTAGGGTTTTGACTACACAAAGGCAATTTTTGACTGTTTGACCTAGCCAATGGCAAATTAAGCTCACACATGGGCTCAAGGACTCAATGACATTGTCTTGACCTATTCAACAAGTTTAAAAGATCTCAAATGCATAGGATTGACAGATGAATTTTTCAGTCAACTGATCAAAATTTGACTGTACACTGAAAAGTCAAACTTTGACTTTTTGGTCAAAATCAAGTGCCAAGAGTTATTTTTCATAAAGACATGTCAAATTATGAAACTTGTTCATCAAGAAACCCAAAAATGCAAATTAGGGTTTAAAATGGAAAATTTTCATAACTTAGAAATTTTCTAAGTTATGAAATTTTCTTATTTTTTTCCTAACTTTGTCCCATTTTTTAACCAAGATGCAAATGGATTCAAACAAAACTTGCAACATGAAAGTTGTAGTCCATCACAAAGTCTACAACTTTGATTCACAAAGTTTTCTCAAAATAGGCATGTATCTCAAGTTATGATTTTTGGAACAAGGGTACCTAAAACTTTTAACTTAGAGAAATTTTGCCCTAGTTTAGGCAGGATTTTGACCCATCTTCTTGGCCATTTTTCACATAGTTCCACTTGGAGTTTCAAGTTGCATTTCAAATATGAATTATATTACATGTTCTAAGCTTTCCAAATTGTCCAATAACTCCTCAAACACCCTTATGGTTAGAGAGAATCGAATGCTTGAAGTTGGCAAAAACTCACTTTGATCCATGGCCAATACATGTTCATACAAACTTGCATTTTCAAATCAGCATGCTTAGCACTAGCTTGTAGGCCTCGAAACCAGTTTATACTCCATAATTTAATGCTTAACCATTGAGTTAAGGTGTTATCTTGGTCATTTGGACATTGCATACAAGATTAATCCTTATTTGGAAAAAGGTAAAATGCCATTTTTGTAAAGTTGCACTTTATGTCAAACCAAAATCCTTGAGGCATGGGGTCATATCTCTGAAGTAAGATTCAATCTACCAATTCCAAGAACCAAGAGAAAAGGTGCAGCATGATATAGGACTTGTACAAGCCTGCATTGGACAGACACACACTCTTGCTTGAAAAAGAAGAAACTTGCAAAATACAAGTCATCTCTCACATCTGAAGAAACCAACTTACACAAACATTGTAAACAAGTTTCAGACCTCCCAATAAGCCATAAACACGACCCTTCTGCCTCTCAAACCCCCTTGTACACAAAATCCCTGTTTTGCTGCAAAACATGGCAAGCTCTGCAAACTTCAAGCCATAACCAAATTCCATCATGCGTTATGTCCAAAGATACTTCAAACACCTTCCACCCAACATATCTAAGCTATCCAGATCATCCATTGCTAGCTGTAACACCTTTAACACACATTGCCATTTTTGTTTCAAAGCTTTGCAGGTTGAGTTCTGTGGCACGATTCAAGCTGTTTCAAAACAAACCAAGCATAGGAAAAGCTTCCTTGGACCTCAGGCAAGCTCAAAAGAAGCTCAAGCACCCTTGAAAGTTATTGCATTGTCCAACTCGAAGTCAACTGAAACAGGTATTTCATGAACTTCTATCTCTCTATTTAGGAATAGTTAGGCTTAGGTTTGTGAATGAAATATGTTGTACTCATAGCCCTGAAGCCATACATATGCTTAGTTTTCATTTACATTAATCGTGCTAGTAGAATTTCACCCATGAACTTTCTGAAAAAACTAAGTTAGAAATTAGGGCCAGAGAAATTCTCTCTGGTCTTTGAGAGTTAGCTTAAGTTTTTTATATGGTTGAATTCGTTGTTTGATGCTCTACAAGTTTCATGTTATGAGTTTTGTCAAAAAATCAAGGAATCAGGAGATAGCATTTTCAGTACAAAGCGCGTGCAGGTCTGTTCAAAGGAAGAAGAAGAAGTGGATTCTGGGCTGGGCCTGGTTTCCTTTGCTTTTAACACCCTATTATTCAGTTTACACCCCCCTGGCCCATTTATTTGAATATTTGTCATTTTGATATTTTTATTTTTTATTCTGACTTTATTATTTTTTGTCCAAATATAAAAAAAGCCAAAAAAATTATTTTATATTTTTTTTTCATATTTATTTCACATTTATTTTTTTTATTACTAGTATAAATATGTAAATAGTTTATTTTATTTTATTAAAACTCAAAGAATAATGTAAAAAATATGCTTATTTTTATTTATTATTTTTATATACACTTAAAAACATTTTCTTGAGAATATACACATTTTTTGTAAATAATTAATTTTCATTTTTTATATATTTAATATGTTTAATATATATATATATATATATATATATATATATATATATATATATATATATATATATATATATATATATATATATATATATATATATATATATATATATATATATATATATATATATATATATATATATATATATATATATATATATATATATATATATATATATATATATATATATATATATATATATATATATATATATATATATATATATATATATATATATATATATATATATATATATATATATATATATATATATATATATATATATATACTTATATATTTTATTTTTATTAAATAATTAGGACCAAAAAATACATAAATAATACATTTTCATTTTATTAATATTTTACACTAAAAATATCTTTTTTCCAATATACTTTTATTTTTTGTATAAATTAATATATTATTGTATATAATTAATAAATAATACTATTTATTAAGAATTAGGGTTTTTGCCCTAAATAACAAAATAATTAAAATTGACTTTTTTTTTATTTTATTATTTTTCACATTAAAAAATACCTTTTACTTACACAAAAACTTTTTGCATAATACCTTTTATTTAACATTTATTTATTGTATTTTTATTCAATTATTGTACACTTAAATATTGCCTATACATTCGATTTGGTTGTAATAATTTAGAATTTAATTTCTTGTCAAATACCCCCAATTAAAATTAGTATCCCCCTCCCTATATCATGTTGTAATAGTATAGGATTTAAATTCTCGCACTTTTAAATGCTTTCAATTATGTCATGCTTAGACCTAAGGTTTGTATGCGAAATAAAATCAACAACTAGCTTGACCTAATCCAAAGATAACAATGCATGAAAAATAAACACAATGCACACTTGCACCCCCTAGGGTTTCAATCCACTTGTTGCCTTCAAAAATGGGCCATGGTTGCATGTCAAATATTTTGGCAAAACAAAAACAAAAACAAAGATCATAGTCCCTCGATGACGCTATCTGAGTTGCCTAAACAAAATGATCAAGTCCCTTAAGAAAAACTGCCAAAAATACTTGACACTATTAGTATCATGGTCTATACGATGACCCACGCCTGTCCCGTTAACATCCTAACACAAGGTTGTTCACCAAATACAATGGTGAAACAACACTGTTAAAAGGGTTAAAAATATAAGAAAGATCTTTGAGTAAAATAGGGTAGATAGCTCCTAGTTACTTGATCAAGCTTGCAAAAACATCCTTGCTATTTTTTAAAAACACACTTCACAACACAATTTCAAAACCCTACTTTCAAACATTGGAAATTCTTAAAAGACAAAAACACCTTTGTATACATTCAAACAAGAATCATTACAAAGGTTGCCACAACGATGGCCTCTTTTCAAAACATCTTTCAAAACCACACACAAAACACCATTTCAAACAATTGAAGAGCACCATTTCAAACAATTGAAAAGCAAAGCAAGTGATCTAAGCAAGTAACTAAGAGCCCATGGATAACCATGGATAGAAAGGGTGCTAATACCTTCCCTTTCTATAATCTACTCCCCGAACCCAAGAAAACATCTCAAAGGTCTTTCCTGTGCTTTTTGACCTTTCCTTAGGATAAAATAAAAAGTCGGTGGTGACTCTTGCTAAACCGAAACATTTGCGAACACAAAACGCAAAATCCCAAGTCAGTTCTCCCACCGTATCACAGTCAAGTACATGATCAAGGGTCTTCCTTCAACTGGAGGCATGATAATTGGAGGTTCTTGTAGGTATTCTTTGATTTTGTCAAAGGAAATTTGGCATTCATCATTCCATCTGACTATCTGATCTTTCTTCAAGAGTTTGAAGATTGGCTCACAAGTAGCAGTCAAGTGAGATATGAAACGGGCAATGTAATTCAGACGACCCAAGAATCCTCTAAATTATTTTTTAGAATGAGGGACTGGCATTTCTTGGAAGGCCTTTACCGTGGCAGGATCAACTTCAATGCCTTTATTGCTGACAACAAAACCTAGAAGCTTTCCAGATCGTACTCCAAACGTGCACTTTTTAGGGTATAACCTTAGCTTGTACTTCTTCAGCCTCTCGAATAATTTGTACAGGTGATCGAGATGTTCTTCTTTGGTTTGTGATCTGGCAATCATATCATCCACATATACCTCTATCTCATGATGAATCATGTCATGAAATAAATCTACCATAGCCCTTTGATATGTTGCCCCTGTATTCTTCAATCTGAACGGCATGACCTTGTAGTAGAAGGTGCCCCATTGCATAATGAAAGTAGTCTTCTCCATGTCTTCGGGAGCCATCCTTATTTGATTATAGCCTGAGAATCCATCCATGAAAGAGAAGACTTTATGCTGAGCAGTATTATCAACTAAGACGTCAATGTATGGTAGAGGGAAGTCATCCGTGGGGCTTGCCCTATTCAGATACCTATAGTCTACGCACATGCGAACTTTCCCGTCTTTCTTTGGCACTGGCACAACATTGGCAACCCATTAAGGATAGGATGTCACAACTAGGAACCCTGCATCAAATTGTTTCATCACTTCAACTTTGATCTTTTCAGACATATCAGGCCTCATGCAACGAACCTTTTGTTTAACAGGAGGGCAGTCTTCTCTTGTCGGAAGACGATGAACTATGATGTCAGTATCCAACCCATTCATATCTTCATAAGACCAAGCAAATACTTCCACATAATCACGCAACATCTGAACCAACCTGCTCTTGACACTGCTTTCCAAATTAGCATCGATTCTGATTTCCTTCTTATTCGGCTCTGTACCCAGGTTGATAACTTCAACTGACTCTTCATGCGGTTGAATAGCTTTTTCCTCTTGTAATAGATGTCTGGCTAGTTCTCCCGGTATGTCACAATCTTCCTCGCCTTTGTCTTCGGCTTGGGTGATAGGATATTCAAAGTCATAGTCGGCAATAGTAGATTCATTGGCAAAAGGATCCATAGTGGATGTGGACCTGCAAGAGTGTGTGTGTGTGTGTGCATGTAAGATACATGGCTATATATTTTTTGAAAAATGTATTTGTAAGAAAGGAAAGACAATGAACACAAATATTTGAATGCAAAAGAGTCCAATGTACTGAATGATCATATGATTAGATGAACATAAATAAAACCCTTGACAAATGGACCAAAATGCCCCGGGCCAGGCACATGGCTTAAAAGTCATTGTTAAAATATTACATACAACATGTTCTTGAATTGAAAGAAAAGCAATAACAAGTAGATTACTCCTCGATGAAGAAGACGAGCACAAAATCCTTTTCATGCCAATTCTTCAGATATGTTGTAGTTGGATACACCCATTCTTCAAATACAGCTTCTTCATCAGAATCATCCATGGCGTTGACTTCATGGCTTCCAATGCAGAGAGGTGGCTTTCTAGCACGAGCATGCCTCACTTCCTTCTAAGCTTTGACGGTGAAGCCCAAACCAAACTTGTCCTCTTTAAATGGAATATCGAGGAGTTGCCCCCAAGTATCACAGTTTCCTTCTTCAATTTCCGCGTGGGCATCCTTGACTGAAACCATCTTTGGCATGGCCTTAACAGCTTTAGACTCATCAGAAGAACATTTGGTAGCAGCAATCATCGGTGGTACAACCTCAAAGGCTTGACATGGGGTTTCAATGAATTCTCCATCCATCTCTACGTACTTGAAAGAGTTAAGGTGGCTCACCATAAACTCCTCTTCTCCACAGACGATGACTATTCTGCCCTCGATTGAATATTTGAGTTTCTGGTGGAGAGTTGAAGTTATCTCCCCAGCTTTATGGATCCACGGGCGACCTAACAGGAAATAATAAGCAGGACGAATATCCATAATATAGAAGGTGGAGTTGAATATTTGGGAGCCCACTTTGATTGGAAGATCTACCTCCCCATGAACAGTCCTCTTTGACCCGTCAAATGCCCTTACAATGATATCACTTGGCTTCAAGACTAAATCCTCACAGTCAAGACGGTCTAACGCCCCCTTGGGTAACACATTCAGAGAAGAACCAGTGTCGACTAGCACGTGTGCTAAGGTAGTCCCTTTGCACTCGACAGAAACATGTAAAGCTTTATTGCGATTCTTCCCAAGAGGTGTTACGTCAGCATCTGAAAATCCCAAGCCATTATCAGCTGTCAGGCTAGCCACGCAATTCTCAAATTGGTCTGTTGTTGTCTCATGGGGTACATGAGCCTTTTTCAGGAACTTGATTAATGTTCGTGCATGGGCATCGGAGCAAAGCAGCAGTGACAACATTGAAATCTTAGAAGGGTTTTGCCCCAACTGTTCTACAATCTTGAAGTCGCTCCTTTTTATGATCTTCAAGATCTCGTCCATCTCGCGAGCGGAGGGTTCTTCATCAACTACGTCCTTGGAGGATACTTCAATCACAACAGGCTCAGTAACCTTCTCTTTCCCTCTTGTGTCAGTACTTGGTTTGGCGGCGATAATGCGGATGGGCGTCCTTGTAGCAACTGGTGGTGAGATATTGGGTGAAAATATTCTCCCAATTCTAGTTACTTTGCTAGAGCCAGCTATGTTGCCAACATTGTCATCTTTTTCTTCTCTGATCCAGGCATCTTGTTTGATCCCATGATAGAACACCTCAGCTCCATAATTCCATGGTACCTCTTTATTTGAAGAGTAAGGAATCGGTCCGGGATAGGTAATTATTAAGGGAGCAACAGTGGGTTCATTTGAAATCCTAATAGGACATTTGGAGGTAATCCTAAGAGGCTTGTTTGAGATGTTAATAATAGAGAGGTCTTCACATTTGTTAATCAAACTCTTGGCAAGTGGAGTCTTTTCAAATAGAGTTTCGTGGCTATCCATCTGGCGTTGAATGCCTTTTTTCAGCCCTTCACATCCATTGAGTTGTCGTGTACAACACACACAGTCTTTTTCACAACCAGGGAAGATCCCAGCTTTCAACAGATTGTTCTTGATTACATTCAACGGAGTAGTCAATTCTTTAACAGAGGCAACAAAAATTGTATCTTCGACAGCATTAACACCTTTGTCATGCTTCGGCATCGGAGTGGTAATTACATTCGGCGTTGGAGGAGGATCAAACTCGATAGTCTTGTTGTCTATTAAATCCTGGATCTTGTTCTTCAAGGCCCAACACTGGTCAGTCTCGTGCCCGGGGCTACTTGAATGGTAAGCACACTTAGCGTTTGGATTATATTTTGGTGACGAGGTGTCAGGGTTGGAGGGAGGATCGCGCAATGTCACTAAATTAGCCTTGAGCAAATGTTGAAGGGATTGAGATAGTTACATGCCTAACCTCATAAATTTTCTTCTTTGAGTTTCAAAACGTTGATGATTTGCAGGTGGTCTTGGAGTAGGAGTTGGATTGGAGATTCGGACAACATTGACAGATGGACGATCATTCTTCTTGGTATGGGCCCTTGCCCCATACACAGCATTAACTTCCTTCTTTGCAATAAAAGTTTTCTTGATAGGATTAGGAGTAGAGGTAGATGCCACATAAATCTTCCCACTTTTGATGCCACTTTAAACTCTTTCACCAGTTAAGATTAATTCGGCGAAACCAAAAGAAGAGCAGCCAACCAACAGATTAAAGAAAGGACCAGATAAAGTGCCCATGAACATGTTAATGTGCTCCCTATCAGTCAAGGGAGGTTGGACCCTACTAGCAAGGTCTCTCCACTTTTGCGCATATTCCTTAAATCCTTCATTCTTCCCCATGGTCATATCTTGCAATTGAACCCTCGTTGGCGCCAAGTCACTGTTGTACTGATACTGATGGTAGAAGGCAGTAGCTAAATCCTCCCAAGTATTGATACGAGAACCATCTAACTGATAAAACCATTCAAGTTATGTTCCAGCCAAGCTTTCTTGGAAAAAGTGAACCCAGAGCTTTTTATCAGCAGTGTGCGGTTGTATCTTGCGCACATAAGATTTCAAATTGAGTTTTGGACAAGAAACCCCGTCTTACTTTACAAAGATTGGTATTTTAAATTTGTGGGGAATGACTACCCCAGAGATCAAACCCAAATCATCAAAATCTAAATCGGGGACGACTTGGATTTCAACAACTTTCAATCTATCTTCTAACTGCTTGTATTTGATATCAGCGGGTGGATACTGGTCGTTGAAATAATCATCATCATATTCTTGATCATTAGCACATTCATCCTGAGTACTCTTGACCTCACCGACCTGGTTCTCGTCCTCTTCAGATGATTCTCCTCCTACTGGGATTTGACAGATTGTCTCCTTGAACCTTCTACCCATGTTGAGTAGAGATTTCTTCTTTGGCTTCTTCTTAACGGCCAGCAAAGCCATCATATCTTGCTTCCCCTTGGTTAGGGCTAGTAGAGCTTCCTGAAACTGGGAATTCTGGGCTTAGAGATCCGTCACGGTTTTCTCTAGATCCATCTTGCTGAAATAAACAGCAGAAAGATAAGGAAACCTGTTATGCGAAAACCTGTCATGTTATAATGCATGGAATATGTACATGTAAATGATTTCAAGGATTAATGAAATTTAAATTTGTATAGACAAAAGAATGAAGAAACGCTAATTTTCATTATACAAAACAAGAAAGATTACATCATGCCTCTTGGGCTTACAAAATAACTTTCTAAGATAAAAAGACTGAACGCATCCTCTTCGGTGCGAGATAGGCATTCACACTTTGCTCTTCTTGTAGATGCTTCGTAAGCTCTAAGACCCTCTTTTCACTAGCATAGAATTGATCCTCGAAGGTATCTCGTTCTTCCTTCAGCTGGATCTAACCCTTTTGTAAGTCTTCAAGAGATGTAGGGCATGTCGGGATGGAGGATAGTGTAGGGAACATCTCCTTCAACCACAGGCTCCATGATGACTGGTAAGATGGAGGGATAAGGCATCACAAGTTTCTAAGCACGATCTCATACCCATTTAAGGTAAGGCTCGAGGGGAATGGAATTCTTTTGTCCTAGTGTCTTGCTATCCACCTTGTTCAACATCCTCCAAGCTCGGATAAATCTCTAGCGATGACCTTGATCATCGCTCTCGTAGTCAAATACCAAACCTTGAATAAGCATCTCGTGTGGACCATCCCTTCGGGCGTAACCAAACTGTCTTAAGGCTAAGCAAGGGTTGTAAGTGATACCTCCTCTAATGCCAAGCAAAGGGACATTAGGGAACTCTCCATAACGGTCGATGATAGTAACATTCTCCAAAGAGCAGGAACACCAATGAATATCTGAATGTCTGAGCGTCATCAACATATGGGACCACCTTGAACCTTTCTCGTTCTTCAATATAGATTGGGGAAGATGCGAAATAAACCATCTTGCCAAGAGAGGAGTACAACACATAAGGATATCTCTTTTCCTCAAAGTGTGAGTGTGAAAGGAATATAGGATGTCCCCTAGCAAAGTAGGCACCGGGTTACGAGACATGAAGATTTTGACAGTGTTCACATCTATGAGTTGGTCAAGATTTGGGAAAACAAACATCCCATAGATGAGGAGAGCCACAATTTCCTCAAAGGCTTGCAAATCCAAAGAGTTCCAATAGTTTTGGGCTTTCTCAAACAAGAACTTTGCTAGGAAACCTTTGACACCACTCCTTGTTTCCCAATTAGTTATGATATGAGATGGTTGCAAGTGTAGAGCTTGAGCAATCTCTTCTGGCTTTGGATCTCTTTCTGTACCGTTGAAAGGTAGTTGATTGAGAATGGGAATCCTCAGGAGTTGGGAGAATTCTTCCAAAGTCGGCACAAGTTGATAATTGGGAAATGTGACGCAATGGTGTAAAGGATCAAAGAACTAAAAGAGCACCTTCATCATGTCTTCATCAGTGTTGGAGGTAACCAAGCTTAGTAGGCGACCATGTCTTTCGGTAAATGGAGAATTTTCAGGAATCCTTGATACTAACTCTTTGAGTTAAGGAGGGATCCTTACGAGATTGACTTGAATGGTTTTCCTGTGCATAGAATCCATGCCCTACAAAACAGAACAAAGATAAATCCCAAAAATCCTTGAAATGGTTAGTGAGTATAAGTATAATGTCATGATGTTTATGATGTTATGTACAAGTATGTATATACAAACAAAGCAAACAAGTCCTTAGGTTTAGGCTTGCATGGAGTCTCATGAAGATGTGAAAAACACAAGAAGGGGGTTGAATTGTAAAACTTAAAACAAATGCTTAGACAACACAGTATTTTTATCCTGGTTCGTTTGATCTCAAACTACTCCAGTCCACCCGTCAAGGTGATTTCGCCTCTCTCCAACGAGGTCTTAATCCACTATATTCAAAGGATTACAACAGTTACTTTAACAACTGTTAAAGCCTTCTTGAGTATAACCACAAACCGGTTTATCTCAAGGAAATCTTTTACAAGTATTTTGAACAATGATGTGTTAACGTTTTCTAATAAAATAATATATCACAACTTTGATAATTACACAATTTAAGCTTGGAATAAACTGAATTTGCTAAAGCATTTGAGTGAGCGTGGTTTTGAAGGCTTGGCAAAAATGTATGAGTGCGTGCATGCGTCTTTTCTCAAGCAGGCTTGTTTAAATAGGCAAGGCAGAGATACGTTGTCCATAAAGCCATTTTAATGATAATAACGCACTTTTCTTTTGAAGAAGATCTTGTCTGAATAAAGTCGTTAGCAATTATTCTGTCTTGAATACTTAATAACGCTTCAGAGTCTTCTTTGCTTATGGTAACGCTTCAGAGTGTTCTTTGCTTTAACTTATGATAACGCTTCAGAGTGCTGATGACTTGGTAAAGATCTTTGATCAGAGTCAGAGTGTATATGTTTATGCGCAGATTCTGGTCATCAAGCTTCGGCGTATGATCTGGTAGCTTCAGCGTGTAGCACATGTTACTGATCTTCTGATGCTTCTGATGCTGATGCTGATTCCATCAGAACTTCTGTATATACAAGACATGATTTTAAGAAGCATATTTGTCTTATATTTAAATCTTACAATTTATTTATTCTTTGTATTTTGTTATCATCAAAACTCTAATTAAGGGTTGTAGAATCAAACTATGTTCTAACAATCTCCCCCTTTTTGATGATGACAAAAACCAGATTTTTTCAATTAAAAATAAAGAATAAAAAGTATAGAATTAAGAAGAGAAACTCCCCCTGAGTTGATTACTTCCCTTTGATTCCATGAGTCTTTGAGCATCAGAATCTTACTGTATCTTTTCATCAGAGTGTTGTACCTGTTCAAGCTTTTCAGAAGAGAGAATTTTAAATAGATCAGAATGTTTGAGACTTATGTCTCAGTAATCCGTTATTGAAAAATATCATTCTTTCTCCCCCTTTTTGTCAGTTATCAAAAAGAACAAATAATCAGAGCCAAAATGCATTTATATTGAAAACCATAAGCAAAGATAAGTTCAGAACAATGTAAGAATATTACAGATAAACATGTTATAAAAACGAGGAAATTCTAAGAGGGAGGAGGAAGACGTGTGAACAAGGTTTCCAACAAGCTCTTGATCTGGATGTTGGTTTCCTGTTGCTGGGTTAACATGCTCTTGATTTCCTCAATTTTGTCGTCCTGTTTATCCATTCTTTCATTCATCAACATATCAGATCTTTTCAGGTCTTCTAGAGTCTGCTTGTCATAGGAGGAAGCTTGGGGATCTTCAGAAACTGGATGTTTCTCAGAGCTTTCTGCAATATCCTCTTTTTTACCCAGTGCTTCAGCAGGAATCATCTGCTCTGGAGTATCAGTCAGAGTGAGATCAGTTGGATGATGTTCAGACCAGGGAGCATTGTCCAGAGGGAGAACTTCTTCCTTAAGCGGCTGGCTTAGAACTGGACCTTCAATTTCTTTCAGTAGATTTCGAAGTTCTGTTGAACTTGTCCATAGCTTTGTTCTTGCATTTTATGAGTTTCAGAAGATACCCATCTTCTGAACCTTGTCCAAAGGTAGTCTGATGCAGTAGGATCAACCAGCTTAAGACTAGCTTGTTTCAGAGAAGTGATCCACTTCTGTACTTCTGTTTCAAACATCAATAAGCTGGTACCAACATCTGGATGTTTTGGTTTTGGGATAGTTATTTTGTGGGTTATGGCAGCAAGACATTCAAAAATTGTTAGGTCAATGACAGTCTTGATGTTGTCATCTGGATTGTTCTTTGGTGAGGGAGTGGGAGAGTCAGGAATTATGATTGGACTTGATGGGGAGTTTGGTGGAGTTGATTCTAGAGAAGAGGGAATTTGGGGAAAATTCACAATGGTACCAAGGGGCATACGAATGGCCAGAGGTTTTGTGATTCCAGGAATGGGAATGGTATCAGAATCAACAGTTTGGTTTGATTGATCGTTATGAGATTCTGGTTCATAGGATTCAGAAGGTGGAGCCTCAGAAGTTTGAACTTCTGGGTGAGATAGTTCAGGTTGAGGAGAAGGTGGATGAATTGTTGGTTGAGGAGATGAAGGTAATGGTATTTCTGGTAGTGGAGAGAGGGGAATTTCTGGTTGTGCTTCTGTGGTGGTTTCAGGGTTTGGATTTTTTGGCGTGGGAGCATAAGTATGTTGGTAAAAGGTATCTATACCAGATAGAACTTTTGCAAGTTCTTGTTGGGTTGCATCAATATTTGGATTTGGAGGTTGGGAGCGAGATCTTCTAAGAGTTAAGGATTCAGAGGGGTCAAAATCAATGTCAAAGTCATCAAATGTTTGTGGTGTGGGGTTTTCAGATTGAGTGGGAATTGGTATAGATGTTGATACAGGAATTGAATCTAAAACAGTTACAGAAGAAGGATTACCTTTCTTTTTAGGAGGCCGCTGGGATGATCCTTCTGTTACAGCTTTCCTTTTCTTGGTTTTCTTCAGCACAACTTCTGGAGCATTCTGCTGTAGATCCTGAATGTTCAGATTTAGTGTTGTACCATCCGCCTTGCAAGCATCCAGATATATGACTATTATATCAGGTTTAGAATCAATCTCTGAGAACAGAGGAAAGTTATCCAGAGGGACTCTTCTGCTGGAGATTGCTGCAAAAGGAGTGACGTTGGGTTCCTTCTTGATGTTCTCAATCAACTTCATTTTCTTCAGATTCTTTGCATTCAGCTGTTTGCCAACAGTAGCTTCCAAAGAGCTGATTTCCTGAGCCTCTGTAAGATGATCAATCAGCTTATTCTCTGTTAGAATATCTGATATAAGTCTTCCTAGGGGTATCCAGTCCCTTTTTGTGCGCTCCTCTTCTCTGGTTTCTTTAACACTAGTCCTTAGATGGTTAAACAGCAGATGAGCCAGATTCACCTTGATCTTCTGGGAGATGAAATAGATCAGAAATTGCTGATCAATATTGATGTAGTCAGGAGAGCTGGTAGGCTTCCTGTGGTTTATGCATCCCAGAATGATCTTGGCCCATATTCTGTGATGGTCTTTTAAATCCCTTATCTTGCTGGAGGGAAGACCCAGAGTGAAGATCTCTCTAGCAATTAGGGCAACATCAGCGCATCTTTCAGCCATGTCAATTCAACGTACACCACCACCACTGTAGCCTATTAATCTTGCAATGAGGTCCTCAGTAATAACTATCTTCTTCCCCATAATGTATGAAGTAACTTGATGGCTGGAAGATGAAGCATGAATCCAAAATTCCTTTACCAAAATTGGGAATGTTGGACCCACCAGACGGTCAAAGTATCTTTCCCAGCCTTGAGCCTTAACCTCTTCAGAGAGATTAAACCCATTCTCTTGAAGACTGTTGAAATCCATGATCAATTCTGAAAGAACTTCTAGATTTTTGATTGGTGTGAGAAGAGTTTTGTAGGGTTCTTCATACTGTTCGGAGGAATCTGTTTTCTGAGCGCTGGAAGTAGGAATGCTTGAAGAAGCCATGTTCACACGAAGGTTTTGAGAAGAAAATTGAAAGGGTTTTGAGAAAGTATGCAAACTGAAATCAGTAAGATTGAGAGAAAATGAAAGTGAAGTTAAAAGAGTGTAAATGGTGAGAAATGTGTTTAAATAGATTTCTAAACAATTTTGAAAACATAAACGGCAAGAGAGAGAAATTAAATATAATGATTATGAGCATTTAATGATAGCTGATTTTGGGGGATTCGAAAAGATATTGGAACGGTTACCCATGACATGTGTCTCAATGCAACCAATCAGCGCTTTTGACCTTTCAGAAACGTGAACGCGTGTTCAGCCTCAGAAAGTAGCTGATGACTGGATGACACTTGTTTGCTTGAGTGAACTGCACATTTCTATCCTTGATTGTGATAGATTTTAATATAATCTGTACTTCTAAAGATCTGAAGAAAGATTGATCAGTAGTTCACGGAAAAAATAAACAAAGTTCTGAAGGTTAAGATATGGAATCAAAACAGTTTTATTCTGGGCAGAGCTTCATGCTGAGATGTTTTAGAATGAAGTTGAACCTATCTTCAGAAAGAGGTTTTGTAAAGATATCAGCCCATTGATGGTCTGTGTTAATAAATTTTAAATTTAGAATCCCTTTCTGAATATAGTCCCTAATAAAATGATGTTTTATTTCTATATGCTTAGCCCTAGAATGCAAAATAGGATTTTACTGGGACAAATAGCAGAAGTATTGTCACAGAGGATAGGAATGTTACTCTCAAATATCTGGAAGTCCTCAAGTTGACTTTTCATCCAGAGCATTTGTGTATTGCATCCAGCTGCTGCTATGTATTCAGCTTCTGCTGTTGATAGAGCAATTATGGATTGTCTTTTGCTGGACCATGAGATCAGATTTTCTCCCAGAAACTGACAGCTTCCAGAAGTGCTTTTACGTTCTACTCTGTCTCCAGCGAAATCAGCATCATAGCATCCTATTAAGCTGTAATTACTTGATTTTCTATAAAACAAACCCAGATTAGTAATACCTTTCAGATACTTGAAAATTTGCTTAACTGCTATTAAGTGAGATTCTCTAGGATCTGATTGGAATCTAGCACAAATGCAAACACTGAATAGAATGTCAGGCCTTGAAGCCGTCAGATAGAGAAGAGAACCAATCATACCTCTGTAGACCTTCTGTTCTACCTTTTTACTTACCTCTTCTCTTTCCAGAATGTACGTGGGATGCATTGGAATCTTTGATGGCTTACATTCTGAGAGATCAAATTTCTTCAGAAGTTATCTGACATATTTGCCCTGATGAATGTAAGTTCCTTCTGAGGTTTGATTAATCTGAATGCCCAGAAAGAATTTCAGTTCCCCCATTAGGCTCATCTCAAATTTTGCATGCATACATTTAGCAAACTTTCTTCCCATAGAGGGTTTAGTGGATCCAAATATGATGTCATTAACATAAATTTGACATACTAAAATGTCATTCTTAACTGTCTTACAGAACAAGGTTGTGTCCACTTTCCCTCTGGTGAATTCCTTTTCTAACAGGAAGTTACTTAGTCTTTCATACCAAGCTCTGGGAGCTTGTTTCAGACCATAGAGTGACTTCTTTAGTTTGAAAACATATTCTGGATTTTTGGAACTTTCAAAACCAGGGGGTTGGTGCACATATACCTCTTCTTCTATATAGCTATTTAAGAATGCACTCTTAACATCCATCTGATATAGAGTGATGCCTTTATTAACATCAAATGAGATTAAGAGTCTGATAGATTCTAACCTGGTGACTGGAGCAAAGGTTTATGTATAGTCTATCCCCTCTTGCTGACTATAACCTTGTGCTACCAGTCGTGCTTTGTTTCTGATGACTTCACCTTGTTCGTTCAGTTTGTTTATGAACACCCATTTTGTTCCAATGACGTTGAATCCTTTTGGTTTGGGAACTAGATCCCATACGTCATTTCTTGTGAATTGATTTAGCTCCTCTTGCATTGCTAGAATCCAGTCATTGTCCAGAAGTGCTTCATCAATTGTTGTTGGTTCAATAAGAGAAACCAGTCCCATGAAGGATTCTTCAGAGTTTCTGAAGCTAGATCTTGTTCTGATTGGATCTTCCTTTCTTCCTAAGATTGTTTCTTCTGGGTGATCCATGCTGCTTCTGGATGGTCTTTTCTGGAGTTGATCAACAGAAGGTGTTGGATTGCTTGCAGTGCCTCTTTCTGATGTTGAGGGAGTGTCTCTGTTGAGAGCTTCTGATGATTTGTCTTCAGTACCTGTGAGTTCAACTTCCATACCTGCAAGGAATTCATTCTGCTTTGACTTTTGAGAGTCAAGCTTATCATCAAAACGAACACTGATTGACTCTTCCACAATCTGTGTTTTTGTATTGTATACTTTGTACCCTCTTAAGCATTCATAATATCCTAACATAATACACTTTTGTGCTTTAGAGTCAAACTTGTTCAAATATTTTTTTGTATTCAAGATAAAATATGTACATCCAAATGGGTGAAAGTAGGAAATGTTGGGCTTTCTGTTCTTCCACAATTCATATGGAGTCTTTTCTAGAATAGGTCTTATGGAGATTCTATTCTGAATGTAACACGTTGTGTTTATTGCCTCTGCCCAGAAGATCTTATCAACGTTAGTCTCGTTGATCATGGTTCTAGCCATTTCTTGCAATGTTCTGTTCTTTCGTTCTACAACTCCATTTTGCTGGGGAGTTCTAGGACAAGAGAAATCATGCAGAATGCCTTTGTCATTAAAGAATAACTCAAAATATTTGTTTTCAAATTCTCCACCATGATCACTTCTGACTTTGACGATTCTAAGATCCTTTTCATTCTGAACTTGGTTGCAGAAGGTAACAAACACAGAGTGTGACTCGTCCTTGTGCCTTAAGAACTTTACCCATGTCCATCTGCTATAGTCATCTACGATTACTAACCCATACTTCTTGCCACTGACTGAAGCAGTTTTAACTGGTCCAAATAAGTTAATGTGCAGAAGTTCTAATGGCTTGGAGGTGGAAACAACGTTTTTGGATTTGAAAGCTGGTTTTGCAAACTTTCCTTTCTGACATGCTTCACACAGAGCATCTAAATTGAACTTCAGGTTAGGAAGTCCTCTGACCAGATTGAGTTTGTTAATCTGAGATATTCTTATCATACTAACATGTCCCAATCTTCTGTGCCAGATCCATTGCTCGTTGTTAACAGACAGTAGACATTTTACATTCTGACTTTTTAATTCAGAAAGTTTTATTTTATAAATGTTGTTTTTCCTCTTTCCATTAAATAGGATAGTCCCATCTTTCTGACTAACAGCTTTGCATGAATTTTGATTGAAGATTATATCATAACCGTTATCACTTAATTGACTTATGGATAACAGATTATGCATTAATCCATCAACTAGTAAAACATTACTTATAGAGGGAAGATTTCCATTACCTACTGTTCCAGAGCCAATGATCTTTCCTCTCTGATTGCCTCCAAAACCTATGTGGCCTCCAGGCTTAAGTTCCAGGCTTTGGAACATATGCCTTCTTCCCGTCATGTGTCGTGAGCAGCCAGAGTCCAGGTACCATGATTGGTGTTTTTGCTTTGCTGCTAAAGATATCTGCCACATGTATTATTTTATCCTTAGGTACCCATGTTTTCTTGGGTCCTGATTTGTTAGTTTTACCAAAACTCTGGTTGAATTTTGGTTTGACAGAGTAATCACTACTTGTATATTTTATGTCATGTGTGTGCCCATATATAAAGTGTGAATCAAGTGGAGTACATTTTATAACTAAATCCATGGCATTTTTTGGTGTAGGTACCTTACCTTGATATCCTATCCCTTTTCTGCCATTTCTGCTAACTCCATAGATCATTGAAGCCATCTTGCTTATGTCTATGTTTTTAGCTAGAAACTTCTGAAAGCTGTGATCATACTCCTTGATGATCTCATCAGCATTGTTGGGAGTTTCAGGGATTGTTTCCTTCTGAGAGTTTTGCAATTGGTTTTCTAATTTTGAAATTTTATCTTTTAACTCAGAATTCTCCAATTTGAGACTCTCAGTCTTATCAGGGTCAGAAGCAAGATTCCTTTTCAGGTTTCTGAATTTGACTCTGATCTGTTGATATCTTTCCAGAATTTCATTAAGGCTTTCAGCTAGTTCAGCCTTAGTAAAGTTTATAGTAAAGTCAGGGAATACCTCTTCTGTATCTGATTTAGATTCTGACTCAGAAGCTTCATTGTCTTCTGTTATGTTTGCCATGAGAGCTATGTTTGCTCTTTCATCATCTGATTCTGAGTCAGCTTCAGATGTTTCAGAATCATCCCATGTAGCCATGAGACTTTTCTTCTTTTCCTTGCCAAACTTCTTTTTGGGCTTCTCCTTCTGAAGCTTTGGGCAATCACTTTTGTAGTGCCCTTGCTCGTTACATTCATAGCAGATGATGTCTTTGTTGTTAGGCTTTCTGTTTCCTGAAGAACCTTCAGATCTTCTGTGTCCAGAGGAGGATTCTGACCTTCTATATCTGGAGAAAGATTCATTCTGATTTTCTGATCTTCTGGGATTCCTGAACTTCCTTTGCCTCTGCTTCCACAATTGGTTCACCCTTCTGGAGAGGAGAGATGGTTCATCTTATTCTGATGAGGACCCATCAGAGGTTTCTTCCACAGCCTGCAAAACTTTGGAGTCAGATTTTCTGTTAGATTTTAAAGCTAATGGCTTACCTTGCTTTTGAGGTTCATCTGCTTCTAGCTCTATCTCGTGACTTCTTAGGGAGCTGACAAGTTCCTCCAAAGAGATTTTGTTGAGATCCTTGGCTAGCTTAAGCGTTGTGACCATTGGCCTCCATTGTTTTGGCAAGCTTCTGATGATCTTCTTAACGTGATCAGCAGTAGAATACCCTTTGTCAAGAACTTTTAGACCAGCAACAAGAATTTGAAATCTTGAAAACATAGTTTCTATTGATTCACTCTCTTCCATCTTGAATGCCTCATACTTCTGAATGAGTGCAAGGGCTTTGGTTTCTTTGACTTGAATGTTGCCTTCATGCGTCATTCTCAGAGAGTCAAACATATTCTTTGCAGTGTCTCTGTTTGATATCTTCTCATATTCTGAATAAGAGATGGCGCTGAGAAGAATTGTTCTGGCCTTGTGATGATTTCTGAACTCACGCTTTTGCTGATCAGACATTGTTTTCCTGTCAATCTTCTGACCACTTCCATCCACTGGGTGCGTGTATCCATCAGTCACCATGTTCCACAGATCAGCATCATGGGCCAGAAAGAAACTCTCAATTCTGTCTTTCCAGTAGTCAAAGTTCTCTCCATCAAAGACTGGAGGTTTGCCACTGAATCTGTCTCTTTCTTCATTGTTGTCATTGCTGATGTTTTGATTTGGTCCTGCCATTGTGTTTTTCTGACGCTGGATCTTGTACTGACACGGTTAAGTGTTATAAGCTCAGAACCAAGCGCTCTGATACCAATTGAAGATGTGAAAAACACAAGAAGGGGGGTTGAATTGTAAAACTTAAAACAAATGCTTAGACAACACAGTATTTTTATCCTGGTTCGTTTGATCTCAAACTACTCCATTCCACCCGTCAAGGTGATTTCGCCTCTCTCCAACGAGATCTTAATCCACTATGTTAGAACAATGTTTGAATCTACTACCCTATATTTGAGTTTTGATGATAACAAAGTGAAAAGATATAGTATTTATATGTTTCATGTTTGAACTATATGCTGCCTAAAATTACTATGTTCTGACTTGCAGATACGCTGATTAAAATAAGCAAGATCACTTATTCAGCATCAGAATTTGATTTCATACACCAGCATCAGAAGTTGCTGAATCAGAACGTCAAGATCAGATGATCAACTCACGTACATGCTGAAGCTTGATGAACAGAACTGCGCGTAAACACTCTGATACAGAAACACAATAGTTCATCAACAGCGAAGCAGAATCAGAATGAGCCAAGCCAGAACGTGCATTGAAGAAGCAACGGTACTGTGCATTGAATGCTAATTAATTCCAACGGCATTGTTCTAGACAAGATCTGCTCAAAAAGGAAAGCTTGTTATTAGCATTGAATCAAGAATATTGCATTCAACGTTCATCTTCTCAAGTGCTATATAAACAAGGCTTCGAAGATTATAATGGCTAATGCTCTCCAAATCTCTACACGCACAAAGCTGAACCATAATCTTCATCTACCAGTTTTGCTAAACCAACAAACTCTGATACTCCATTACAGTTTAGCAATCTAGTTTCTAAGCTTAATTTGTGTATACATCACAGTTGTGATAAAGTTTTGTAGAAAACATTCACACACATTGTTTTATACCTTTGTAAGAAAGTGTTGCCTTGACAAACCGGATTGTGGTTTGAATCAAGAAGGCTTTAGCAGTTGTTAAAGCAGTCTGTAATATTCAGTTGAATATAGTGAATTAAGACCTCGTTGGAGAGAGGCGAAATCACCTTGACGGGTGGACTGGAGTAGTTTGAGATCAAACGAACCAGGATAAAAATATCTTGTCAATTGCTTTAAGATTTCAGTTTTACAATTCAACCCCCCCTTCTTGTGTTTTTCACCCCTTCAATTGGCATCAGAGCGCCTGGTTCTGAGCTAAAACACCTAACCGTGTCAGTACAAGATCCAGCGTCAGAAAAACACAATGGCAGGAAACAACTCTCACTTCAGCAATGACAACAATGAGGACAGAGACAGATTCAGCGGCAAACCTCCAGTCTTTGATGGAGAAAACTTTGATTACTGGAAAGACAGAATTGAAAGCTTCTTTCTAGCACATGATGCTGATCTGTGGGATATGGTGACAGATGGATACACGCACCCTGTGAATGCAACTGGTCAGAAGATTGATAGAAAATCAATGTCTGATCAACAAAAGCGTGATTTCAAGAATCACCATAAGGCCAGAACCATCCTCCTCAGTGCCATCTCCTATACTGAGTATGAAAAGATCTCCAACAGAGACACAGCTAAGAACATCTTTGATTCTCTCAGAATGACGCATGAGGGCAACGTTCAAGTCAAAGAAACAAAAGCTCTGGCGCTCATTCAGAAGTATGAGGCGTTCAAAATGGAAGAATCTGAATCCATTGAAACTATGTTCTCTAGATTCCAGATTCTGGTAGCTGGTCTCAAAGTTCTGGACAAAGGATACTCTACTGCTGACCATGTCAAGAAGATAATCAGAAGTTTACCCAAGCAGTGGAGGCCTATGGTTACTGCTCTGAAGCTAGCGAAGGATCTCAACAAAATCACTCTGGAGGAACTTATAAGCTCCCTCAGAAGTCATGAGATAGAGCTAGAAGCTGATGAGCCTCAGAAGCAAGGTAAGCCTTTAGCATTAAAATCTAACAGAAAATCTGAGTCTAAAGTTTTGCAGGCAGTTGAAGAAACATCTGATGGATCCTCATCAGAAGAAGACGAACTTTCCCTTCTCTCCAGAAGAGTAAATCAACTGTGGAAGCAAAGACAAAGGAAGTTCAGGAATCCCAGAAGATCTGATCAGAACGAGTCTTCTTCCAGATACAGAAGGACAGATTCTTCCTCTGGATACAGAAGATCTGAAGGCTCCTCCAGTAGCAAGAAGCCAAACACAAAAGACATCATCTGCTACGAGTGCAATGAGCAAGGACACTACAAGAGTGACTGCCCAAAGCTTCAGAGGGAAAAGCCCAAAAAGAAGTTTGGAAGAGAGAAGAAGAAAAGTCTCATGGCCACATGGGATGACTCTGACTCGTCTGAAGCTGACTCAAAATCAGATGATGAAAGGGCAAACATAGCGCTCATGGCTAACATTCCAGATGATAGTGAAGCTTCTGAATCAGACTCAGAATCAGACACAGAAGAGGTATTCCCTAACTTCGCTGTTAATTTTACAAAGGCTGAACTTGTTGAAAGCCTCAATGAAATTCTGGAACGTTATCAGCAGATTAGAGCTAAATTCAGAGACCTGAAAAGGAATCTTGAATCTGACTCTAATAAGTCTGAGAGTCTCAAATTGGAAAACTCTGAGCTGAGAGATAAAATTTCAAAATTAGAAAACTCTTTACAAAACTCTCAGAAGGAACCAATTTCTGAAACTCCCAGCAACGCTGATGAGATCATCAAGGAGTATGATCATAGTTTCCAGAAGTTCCTTGCTAAAAGCATAGATAGAAGCAGAATGGCTTCAATGATCTATGGAGTTAGAAGAAACGGTAGGAAAGGAATAGGATACCAAGGTAAGGTTCCTACACCTAAGAATGTCATGGATTTAACCATTAAACACACTCCTCTAAATTCACACTTTGTGTATGGTCACACACACGACATCAAATATACTAGCAGTAAGCACTCTGTGAAACCAAAATTCAACCAGAGTTTTGGTAAAACTAACAAGTCAGGACCCAAGAAAATCTGGGTACCTAAGGATAAAATAATACATGTTGCAGATATCTTTAGCAGCAAGTCAGAAACACCAGTCATGGTACCTGGACTCTGGCTGCTCACGACACATGACGGGAAGAAGGCATATGTTCCAAAGCCTGGAACTTAAGCCTGGAGGCCACGTTGGCTTTGGAGGCAATCAGAGGGGAAAGATAATTGGCTCTGGAACTATAGGTAATGGAAATCTTCCCTCTATTAATAATGTTCTGCTAGTTGATGGATTGATGCATAATCTGTTATCCATAAGTCAATTAAGTGATAACGGTTATGATATAATCTTTAATCAAAAATCATGTAAAGTTGTTAGTCAGAAAGATGGGACTATCCTGTTTAATGGAAAGAGGAAAAACAACATTTACAAAATCAAACTTTCTGAACTAAAGAGTCAGAATGTAAAATGTCTTCTGTCTGTTAACAACGAGCAGTGGATCTGGCACAAAAGATTGGGGCATGTTAGTATGAGAAGAATATCTCAGATTAACAAACTCAATCTGGTCAGAGGACTTCCTAATCTGAAGTTCAATTCAGATGCTCTGTGTGAAGCATGTCAGAAAGGCAAATTTGCAAAACCTTCTTTTAAATCCAAAAATGTTGTTTCTACCTCTAAGCCATTAGAACTTCTGCATATTGACTTATTTGGACCAGTTAAAACTGCTTCAGTCAGTGGTAAGAAGTATGGGTTAGTAATCGTAGATGACTATAGCAGATGGACATGGGTAAAGTTCTTAAGACACAAGGACGAGTCACACTCTGTGTTTGTTACCTTCTGTAACCAAGTTCAGAATGAAAAAGATCTTAGAATCGTTAAAGTCAGAAGTGATCATGGTGGAGAATTTGAAAATAAAGATTTTGAGTCATTCTTTAATGACAAAGGCATTTTGCATGATTTCTCTTGTCCTAGAACTCCCCAACAAAATGGAGTTGTAGAACGAAAGAACAGAACATTGCAAGAAATGGACAGAACCATGATCAATGAGACAAACGTTGCTAAGACTTTCTGGGCAGAGGCAATAAACACAGCGTGCTACATTCAGAATAGAATCTCAATAAGACCTATTCTGGAAAAGACTCCATATGAATTGTGGAAGAACAGAAAGCCCAACATTTCGTATTTTCATCCATTTGGATGTACTTGCTTTATGTTAAATACAAAGAATTATTTGAACAAGTTTGATTCTAAGGCACAGAAGTGTATTATGTTAGGATACTCTGAATGCTCAAGAGGGTACAGAGTATACAATACAGAAACACAGATTGTGGAAGAATCAATCAGTGTTCGTTTTGATGACAAGCTTGACTCTGAAAAGTCAAAGCAGAATGAAACTTTTGCAGGTATAGAAATTGAATTTGCAGGTTCTGAAGACAAGTCATCAGAAGCTCTCAACACAGACATTCCTTCAACGTCTGAAAGAAGCAATGCTAGAAATCCTACAACTGCTGCTGATCAACCTCAGAAGAGATTACCCAGAAGCAGCTTGGATCACCCAGAAGAGACTATCCTAGGAAGAAAGGAAGATCCAATCAGAACAAGAGCAAGCTTCAGAAACTCTGAAGAAACTCTTATGGGACTTGTGTCTCTGATTGAACCTTCTTCTATTGATGAAGCACTTCTGGATAATGACTGGATTCTGGCAATGCAAGAAGAGCTGAATCAATTCACCAGAAACGACGTATGGGATCTCGTTCCCAGACCAAAAGGATTCAACGTCATTGGAACAAGATGGGTGTTCAGAAACAAGCTAAATGAACAAGGTGAAGTCATCAGAAACAAGGCACGACTGGTTGCACAAGGTTATAGTCAGCAAGAGGGGATAGACTATACAGAAACCTTTGCCCCAGTCGCCAGGTTAGAATCTATCAGACTTTTAATCTCATTTGCTGTTAATAGAGGCATCACTCTGTATCAGATGGATGTCAAAAGTGCATTCTTAAATGGTTATATAGAAGAAGAAGTGTATGTTCACCAACCCCCAGGTTTTGAAAATACAAAACATCCAGAACATGTTTTCAAACTAAAGAAGTCACTGTATGGTCTGAAACAAGCTCCCAGAGCTTGGTATGAAAGGCTAAGTAACTTTCTGCTTGAAAATGAATTCACCAGAGGGAAAGTGGACACTACTCTATTCTGTAAAACAGTTAAGAGTGACATTTTAGTCTGTCAAATTTATGTTGATGATATCATTTTTGGTTCTACTAATCCTTCTCTTGGAAGAAAATTTGCTAAGTGTATGCAGGCAGAATTTGAGATGAGCCTCATGGGGGAACTGAAATTCTTTCTAGGAATTCAGATCAATCAAACTCCAGAAGGAACTTACATTCATCAGAGCAAATACATCAGAGATCTTCTGAAGAAATTTGACCTCTCAGAATGTAAGCCATCAAAGATTCCAATGCATCCTACTTGCATTCTGGAAAGAGAAGAGGTAAGCAAAAGTGTAGAACAGAAAGTCTACAGAGGTATGATTGGTTCTCTCCTCTATCTGACTGCTTCAAGACCTGATATCTTATTCAGCGTATGTATTTGTGCTAGATTCCAATCAGATCCTAGAGAATCTCACTTAACAGCTGTTAAGCGAATTTTCAAGTATCTGAAAGGTACTACTAATCTGGGTTTGTTTTATAGAAAATCTAGTGATTACAGCTTAGTAGGCTACTGTGATGCTGATTTTGCTGGAGACAGAGTGGAACGTAAAAGTACTTCTGGAAGCTGCCAGTTTCTGGGAGAAAATCTGATCTCGTGGTCCAGCAAAAGGCAGTCAACAATTGCTCTGTCAACAGCAGAAGCTGAGTACATAGCAGCAGCAGGATGTAGCACACAAATGCTCTGGATGAAAAGTCAGCTTGAAGACTTCCAGATTTTTGAGAGTAACATTCCTATTCTTTGTGATAATACTTCTGCTATTTGCTTAAGTAAGAATCCTATTTTACATTCTAGAGCTAAGCATATAGAAATAAAACATCATTTCATTAGGGACTATATTCAGAAAGGTATTTTAAACTTAAAATTTATAGATACAGACCATCAATGGGCTGATATCTTTACTAAACCCCTTTCAGAAGATAGGTTCAATTTCATTCTGAAACATCTCAGCATGAAAGTATGCCCAGAATGAAAATGTTTTAATTCCATATATTTATCTTCAGAATGTAATTATATTACTGTGAACTTCTGATCAATCTTCTTTCAGAAAGATAGAACATGCAGATTGTATCAGATGCAAGTCTAAAGATCTGAGAGTCTAATCTCAAAGACAGACGTGCTGATCACTACATCAAACAAGTGTCATCCAATCATCAGCAAATCTCTGAAGCAGAACGTGTGCACGCTTCTGAGAAGGCAAAGCGCTGATTGGGTGCATTGAGACACATGTCTGGTAACCGTTTTTAAGTATCTTTCTCAAATCCCCCAAAATCAGCAAGCATTTAATGAAAAGTAATCACGCTTGTTAAATGGCAATCATTATTTTTTTCTCTCTCTTAAAAACGTTTAATTTTTCAAAATAATTTTGAAAAACTCTATTTAAGCACATTAATCCTTCATTCTTATTCCTTACGCTTTCTCATAATCACTTAAGCATTTTCTGCATATTTCTGAGTTTATCTCCTACAAACCTTTTTCTCTCAATTCATTCTCAAAGCTTTTTTAGTGTGAACAATGGCATCCTCCAGCATTTCTGCAGGCAATCAGAAGAAAGAAACTTCTGAGCAATATCAGGTGCCCCTCAGAACTCTTCTCACACCGGTAAAGAACCTTGAAGTTCTCTCTGAGTTAATCATCGACTTTGAAAGCTTGAAGGAAAATGGATTTGACCTAACTGAAGAAATTAGGGCTCAAAAGTGGGAGAGGTATTTCGATAGGTTGGTTGGACCAACATTCCCAGCGCTTGTCAAGGAATTTTGGATTCACGCCAAGATTTCTAAACATCTAGTCATCTCTTCTGTTATGGGAAAGAAGATTGTAATTTCTGAAGATCTCATTGCTAGGCTAATCGGTCAAAGTGGTGGTGGAGTCCGTTGTGTAGACATGGCTGAAAGATGCCCTGATATAGGTGTGGTAGCTAACAGGATTTTTACTCTTGGAATGCCCAGCAGCAAAATTAAGGATCTGAAGGATCACTGCAGAGTATGGGCTAAGATTGTTCTTGGCTGCTTCAATCACAGGAAACCAACAAGTTCTCCTGATTATATAAACGTGGATCAGCAGTTTCTGATCTACTTTATTGATCAGAGGGTAAAGATCAATCTGGCACACTTCCTGTTCAACCATCTCAAGACCAGTGTCAAAGAAACAAGAGAAGAAGAAAGGACCAAAAGGGACTGGATACCGTTTGGAAGGCTCATATCAGATATTCTGACAGAGAATAGGCTGATAGAGTATCTGAGCGAAGCTCAAGTGCTGAGCACTATTGAACCAACTGTTGGAAAACCGCTGAATGCTAAGAACCTGAAAAAGATGAAGCTGATAGAAAATATTAAGAAGGAACCCAGAGCTACTTCAACTGCTGACATCTCCAGCAGAAGAGTGCCTCTGAGTGATTTTCCAATATTTTCTGAAATGGAATCCAAACCAGAGATGTTTCTCAGGTACCCTGATGCGTACAAGGCAGAAGATACAGGTTCAAAGCTAAAGATCAAAGATCTGAGTCAAACCCAACCAGAAGTGACTCAGAAGAAGACAAAGAAGAGGAAAGCACCAGCAGAAGGATCATCTCATCAGACTCCAAAGAAAAGAGGTATTTCATCTGCTGCCCCTGTTTTAATTTCATCTACTATTCCAACATCTGCTGCCCCTTCTCAAACCTCTCACAGAATATCCATTCCAATCCCTACCATTGATGAAACCATACCAGAAGACCCTTCTGAGGCCTTACTACTCAGAAGACCCAGAACTAAGATTCCCAAACAACCAACAGTCTCAACTACACCAGCACTTGATCGAGTGCTAGCTGATATTGAGCGTGAACATACTTCTGCTCAACCACATTCTGAACCACTAAATATTCCTCCTCCACAACCAGAACCACAACCTGAACCAGAAATACAACAACAACCAGAACCAGAACCACAACAACAACAACCTCTCACAGAAGAACCTTTGATCCCTGAGCAATCAGAGATTCCACCTCCATCTCCCCAACCAGAAAATAATCCACCTTCACCACAAACAGAGTTTCACCACTATGAAACCCCTTCTCCTCATCATTCTGACCCTCACTCACCTCAACCATCACCGTTGGCAATCCAGTTGCCATGTGGAACCACTGTTTTCAGGCCCCAGTTGCCATCCTCATTAGAATCGACACCTCCAAAAACTCCTACCACTCCAATCGAAATATCTGATTCTGATACCCCTCCTCCAAAACAAACTACCTCTCAGAAAACCGCTGAAAACCCCAGCAGAACTTTCATTGACTTAACAAGTCTTGAACGTCTTGCTGATCTAAGACACAAAATTGCCATCCCCAAACCAAAGCAACCAGATGTTGGCTCTGGTATTTTGAATTTTGAAACAGGTATGCTGCAATGGATTGCTTCTTTGAAGCAAGTCTGTCCTGGGATGATTGACCCAGCTGCTTCTGATCAGCTCTGGTCACAGTTCAGACTATGGGTACGTGCTGAAGCCCTCAAGTTGCAGGATGTCAACTATGAGCAGGCTCAACAGAACTTCAGCAAGCTGCTGAAGGAAGTTGAGAGTCAGCTGCCTCAAGAAGTTGTGCTCCCTCTGGACAGTGAATCTTAGTCTGAGAAAGAGCAAGCTGCAAAGGTGCAACCATCAGAAGAAGACAAGACCATTCAGGCTGAAGAAAATCCAGCAGAAGATGTCGCTGAAAGTTCTGAGAAGCTTCCTCCTTCTGATACTTCTCAAGCTGCCTTGGACAGGCAGGCTCTGGAAGAATTAAGGCTGAATGACTTGCGTCTACAGCAGCGGATGGAAGAGAATGATCAGAAGATGAAAGCACGAATGGATGTGCAGGACAGCAAAATTGACACTATGGTCAACATGGTTCAGAAGCAGAATGAAACTTCTGAAAAGATTCAAGCAATGCTGGAGAGCCTGTTCTCACGCATGCCCCCTCAACCTTAAATCTTTTTCATGCATAACTTTTTTATGTTTTCTTCATTTTCTGATGTACTGTTTTGATTAAGTTTTTGTAATATTCTCTTGCTCTGATTTTGAACTTTCTTAATATGATTAGTTTTTCTGATCAAATTGTTTTAGCACATCACCAACACTTTTTGATTGCTGACAAAAAGGGGGAGAACAAGAATGATATTTAAAATCAATAACGGCTAACTAGACAGAAATTCTCAAACATTCTAACTCTATTACTTGAAATGTTTTTCTGTTTTGTTTTAAGTCTACAGGCACAAGGAAGCTCCTGAACACTATGAAGACTAGAAGCTCTGATCAAAATGTAGAAGCTCTGATCAATGTTGCTCTGATCAAATATGAAGTTCTGATCGTCTTAACACTCTGATCCAAAGCAAAGCTCTGACAAGAAAAGCTCTGAAGCTCTGCTCTCTGATAAGTCAAGACTCTGATAATCTGATGTTCAACGAAAGAAAAAGATCTGATCCTGAAGTACACGTATCATCAAAGGGAAGTAATCAACTCAGGGGGAGTATCTCCTAACTCTGATTTCTCCTTACTTCTTAACTCTGAAACATTTCCCAGATACCTTTTCACGTTATTTTTTATTTAAAATATCTAGTTTTTGTCATCATCAAAAAGGGGGAGATTGTTAGAACAATGTTTGAATCTACTACCCTATATTTGAGTTTTGATGATAACAAAGTGAAAAGATATAGTATTTATATGTTTCATGTTTGAACTATATGCTGCCTAAAATTACTATGTTCTGACTTGCAGATACGCTGATTAAAATAAGCAAGATCACTTATTCAGCATCAGAATTTGATTTCATACACCAGCATCAGAAGTTGATGAATCAGAACGTCAAGATCAGATGATCAACTCACGTACATGCTGAAGCTTGATGAACAGAACTGCGCGTAAACACTCTGATACAGAAACACAATAGTTCATCAGCAGCGAAGCAGAATCAGAATGAGCCAAGCCAGAACGTGCATTGAAGAAGCAACGGTACTGTGCATTGAACGCTAATTAATTCCAACGGCATTGTTCTAGACAAGATCTGCTCAAAAAGGAAAGCTTGTTATTAGCATTGAATCAAGAATATTGCATTCAACGTTCATCTTCTCAAGTGCTATATAAACAAGGCTTCGAAGATTATAATGGCTAATGCTCTCCAAATCTCTACACGCACAAAGCTGAACCATAATCTTCATCTACCAGTTTTGCTAAACCAACAAACTCTGATACTCCATTACAGTTTAGCAATCTAGTTTCTAAGCTTAATTTGTGTATACATCACAGTTGTGATAAAGTTTTGTAGAAAACATTCACACACATTGTTTTATACCTTTGTAAGAAAGTGTTGCCTTGACAAACCGGATTGTGGTTTGAATCAAGAAGGCTTTAGCAGTTGTTAAAGCAGTCTGTAATATTCAGTTGAATATAGTGAATTAAGACCTCGTTGGAGAGAGGCGAAATCACCTTGACGGGTGGACTGGAGTAGTTTGAGATCAAACGAACCAGGATAAAAATATCTTGTCAATTGCTTTAAGATTTCAGTTTTACAATTCAACCCCCCCTTCTTGTGTTTTTCACCCCTTCACACTATATTCAAAGGATTACAACAGCTACTTTAACAACTGTTAAAGCCTTCTTGAGTATAACCACAAACCGGTTTATCTCAAGGAAATCTTTTACAAGTATTTTGAACAATGATGTGTTAACGTTTTCTAATAAAACAATATATCACAACTGTCATAATTACACAATTTAAGCTTGGAATAAACTGAATTTGCTAAAGCATTTGAGTGAGCGTGGTTTTGAAGGCTTGGCAAAAATGTATGAGTGCATGCGTGCGTCTTTTCTCAAGCAGGCTTGTTTAAATAGGCAAGGCAGGTTGTCCATAAAGCCATTTTAATGATAATAACGCACTTTCCTTTTGAAGAAGATCTTGTCTGAATAAAGCCGTTAGCAATTAATTATGTCTTGAATACTTAATAACGCTTCAGAGTCTTCTTTGCTTATGGTAACGCTTCAGAGTGTTCTTTGCTTTAACTTATGATAACGCTTCAGAGTGCTGATGACTTGGTAAAGATCTTTGATCAGAGTCAGAGTGTATATGTTTATGCGCAGATTCTGGTCATCAAGCTTCAGCGTATGATCTGTTAGCTTCAGCGTGTAGCACATGTTACTGATCTTCTGATGCTTCTGATGCTAATGCTGATTCCATCAGAACTTCTGTATATACAAGACATAATTTTAAGAAGCATATTTGTCTTATATTTAAATCTTACAATTTATTTATTCTTTGTATTTTGTTATCATCAAAACTCTAATTAAGGGTTGTAGAATCAAACTATGTTCTAACATCTCATAGGTAAGTACCCTCTTGAAGTTTACTTGGCTCAAACATGTCCTAGTAATAGTAATCGGGTTCTAAGGAGCTCAATATCACTGGTTTATTTCCTTGGGCATTGTTTTAGCGCAAGCCTCTTTAATGGCGACCGAAATATCCCAAAAAACCAAACCTTAATGAGTGTCGTATCGAGTATCTACCAACTTCGGACTGCATCAAAGTCGGTCATCTCACTACATCCTAAAGGCCAAGTTGGTCAAGTAAAGGTTCTAAAACTTCATTAGTGCTTCATGACATCACTCAGAGGCCCCGTATTCTCCTTCACTACTCAATGGCTACTGGTACCCACAAATATGTCGCACTAACGTAGATATTGCTTAGACCATGTTGGTATACCCCGCACAGTTTCCACAACGTATTTCTACTTACCTATAAGGTATCCCAAATTCGGGTAGAGGATTCAAACCCAAAAAAAGAACCATAATGTAAAGCATACAAGTAAAACAATGAAAGCAAGTAAATGTGATCTAACCCTAAGGTAACCCCACTTTTAGAATTTCCCCAACAGAGTCCCCAGTTCTGTGATATGGTGGGAGAACTGACTTGGTTGTTTTGCGTTTTATCGCAAATGTTGCGGTTAGCAAGAGTCGCCATCGACTTTTATTTTATCCAAAAGGAAAGGTAAAAAAGCACAAGAAAGACCTTTAAGATTGTTTCTTGAGTTCGGGGGGTAGATTATGAAAAGGAAAGGTATTAGCACCCTTTTCATCCATGGTTTTCCATGGGCTCTTAGTTACTTCCTAGATCACTTGCTTTTGTTTGAAATTATGCTTTGTGTGGTTTTGGAAAGTATTTTGAAAAGGCGTCATCGTTTAGGCAAACTTTGTAATGATTCTCGTTCGTAAGAATGTATACAAAGTGTTGAGCTTTTGAAAATATTTCATGTTTGGAAAATGTTTTGAAAGTGTTTTTGAAAGTGTTGGTGTTGGTTTTGAAAATATCAAGGATGTTTTGTTTTGAAATTGAGCAAGTAATTAGGAACAATCTACCTACTCAAAAGTCTTTTTTGTTTATTTCCTCTTTCTTTTGACATTGTTATCTTACCATTGATTTGGTAAGTAACCCTATCTTTGGATGTAAATGGGACGGGCGTGGCTCATCGTATAACCATGATTAGCAATGTTTCAAGGTATCTTAGCATCTTTTCTTAGGGACTAAGATTATTTTGAAAAGGCAACATAGATAGCGCCATCGATGGACTATGATCTTATATTTTGCTTGTTTTGCTAAGATGCCTTACATGTATAACATAGCCATTTTTGTAAAGCAACCAAGTGGATTTTACCCTAGGGGTGTGTTGTACCCCAAAATTTTCCCTCCCATTTCTCATTAATTTCTCATCACCAAGTCCCTAAAGATCAAGATCCAGTTAGGGTTTCATCTGCTCAAGACTTCTCCTTGCACTGTTGACCCAAATTAGGGTTTGTGTTTGCACAAAGATGTTTTGACCTAAGATGACTTTCTTGCTTCATATTGCACTCCCAAGTTTATCCATATCAAGTTTCAAGTCTTGATTCCAAGTTTTGCCCAGTCAATTGGACAGTTGACCTAGAAATCAACTGTATTGGGGAAAAAGTCAACTGTGGCCAATTGACAGTCAAATCTCATGGAAATTGACCCACATCAACATTATGAACTCACATGGACCATTTGATCAATTTTGGATCACATTTCCTCAAGAAATTTGATCAGATCACCAAAAGGGCAAAATGGTCATTTTTAGGGGTTTGACTGCACAAAGGCAATTTTTGACTATTTGACCTAGCCAATGGCAAACCAAGCTCACATATGGACTCAAGGACCCCATGGAATTATCTTTACATGCTCAACAAGTTCAAAAGATCCCAAGTACATAAGATTGACAGTTGAATTTCCCAGTCAATTGATCAATTTTGACTGTATATTGAAAAGTCAAACTTTGACTTTTTGGTCACCATCAAGAGTCAAGATTCATTTTTCCTCAAAACATGCCAAATCATGAAACTTGTTCACCAAGAAATCAAAAATTGCAAATTAGGGTTTGAAATGAGAATTTTTCATAACTTAGAATTTTTCTAAGTTATGAAAAACCCTAATTTTTTCCCAACTTTGCCCCACTTTCTCACCAAGATTAATTTGGATTCAAGAAAAAGTCAAAACATGAAAGTTGTAGCTTGTTGCATAATCTACAACTTTTATTCACAAAGTTTTCCCAAATGAGGCTTGTATCTCAAGTTAAAATTTTTGGAATAAGGGTACTAAACCATTCTTAACTTAGTGAAATTTCAACCTATTTTGGCAAGGTTTTCTACCTAACTTCAAGGCCATTTTCCATACACTTCCACTTGGAATTTCAATTTGCATTTCAAAGATGGATTGTAGTACACATTCCAAGCTTTCCAAAATGTCCAAGAACTCATCAAATAACCTCATAACTTGAGAGAATCGAATTTCACAATATGGCAAAAACTCACTTTTGAATTGGTCATGTACATGTTCATAACTTATGCCATTTTCAAGTCAGCTTGGTTTGTGCTACATTACAGGCCCTTAAACCATCCAACACTCATAAATTTAATGCCAAACCTTTGTGCCAAAGTGTTGTTCTATGAGTTCAAGCATTACATACAAGTTTAATCCATTTATGGAAAAAGCAAAATGGCCATTTTTGCAAAAGCAAGCTTTATGTCATAATGCAAATCCAAGAGGTACAGATCAAATCCAATTGGCACAAGATTATGAGCATAACACACTGATCAAGGAGAGGTTTGCAGCATGATTAGGGGGCCTCTACTTGCCTAGAACATCAACTTGGCTTTGCTTGCTTAAGTGTGAAGAAAAGTGGCATATCACAACACAACTATCATCTCAGCATTAGAACACTTAAGCAAATATTGTATACACTTTCTAATCATCCTAACTAAGCTAGCACACGACTCCAATATCTCATATACCTCCACAAACTCAGAACCACCCTCAAACTGCTCAAACAGAGTTCTCACTGCAGTTTGAGTGCCAACTCTCATCCCTTGCATGATTTCTTGCCCAAAGCTCATCAAACACATTCCCTAGCATCAATGCAAGCTAACCAAAACCTAAAACACGACCTGTAATTCCTCTAACCAGTTCCACCATTTTCACTTTCTTGTTTTGCAGTTGAAGGTCCATAGCTCGATTCAAGGTGTTTCAAAGCAAAGTAAGCATTGGAATAGCATCACCATACTTCAGGCAAGCTATACAGATCATCATCTTGCCCTGAAAGCTTCCCCATTGCCAGATAGAACTTCAACTGAACAGGTATTTTCTTGAACTTCTAACTCTTAGTCTAGGCATCATTAGTTCTAGGTTTGTGAATAAGAAATGTTCTACTCATGCCCCTGAACCTGTACATGCTTTTACTTTTCATTTATTTTGCCTGAGCTGTGAGAATTTAAGGTTTGAAAATGGAAGAAAACTTAGGTCAGGATTTGGGAATGTCAAAATTCTCTCTCATTTCTGAGATTTAGGATGAGTTTTTTATATATTTAGAATCGTGATTCAATGCTTAACATTTCTTATGTTGGAAGTTTGTGCAAAAAGTCAAAGAATCCAGATGTTTGAACTTGGTCACAGGCGCGCGTTTTTTTGAACGTTTTTGGCTGAAGGTTGAAGAAGAAGTTTCATGGGCTGGGCTTTTGTGTTATTTCTCTTTACACCATATTTTTGGTTTTGCACCCCCTGAGCCCATTTTATTTATTTGCTTGATTTGTTGACTTTTCTTTTTTCATTTTGACTTATTTATTTTTGCTAATAATATTAAAAACATGAAAAATATTTTTTACACCATTTTTATATTTTTTAGGTATTTATTTGCTTATATGGACATTTGCACATATATATATTAAAAACATGAAAAATATTATTTTTTAGGTATTTAGAATAGATAGGAAAATAATGCAAATATACTTTATTTTCTGATTTTATTACATTTTTATTTTTGAAAATATTTTATGCAAAATATACTTTTTTTATAAATATTAAATATTATTATTTTTTTATATATAATACATATTTAGAAATTAATACATATATATATATATATATATATATATATATATATATATATATATATATATATATATATATATATATATATATATATATATATATATATATATATATATATATATATATATATATATATATATATATATATATATATATATATATATATATATATATATATATATATATATATATATATATATATATATATATATATATATATATATATATATATATATATATATATATATATATATATATATATATATATATATATAGTATATTTAGGTTAAAATACAAAAAGACCTATATTTTTTATTTTATTAATATTTGACATAAAAAAATACTTTTTATAAATATACTTCATTTTATTTTATTTTTGTACATAATAAACAAATACTTGTATAAATTAAATAATATATATATTACTTAATAAAAATTAGGGTTTTACCCTTAAAATACAAAAACTCCAAAAATAATACTTTTTTTATTTTATTTATTTGACATGAATAATACTTTTTTTTCATACATATAAAAACCTTTTTTTGCATTTTGCATCTTTATTTTTATTTTCCATTTAATTTATGCAATCAATTATCTTGTAAATATTCCAAAAATTGATGTAATAGTTAGGTTTAAATTTCTTGTCTAAATATCCCCCCATTTGAACATTTGTACCCCCCTTCCCATATTGTGTTGTAATAGTGTAGGAATTTTACTTTTCGCACTTTAAACGCTTTCTAAATATACCATGCTAGAATTAGGGTTTATATGCAAATAAAAAGAACAAAATAGTTTGACCTAATTTCAAGATAATCAAGCATGAAAATGGACAACACATCTCACACTTGCACCCCTAGGGTATTCCACTTATTGCCTTCAAATAAATGGGCCATATTGGATGTTAGGTTTCTTTGGGCAAAAACAAATACAAAATCAAGTGATCATAGTCCCTCGACGACGCTTTTGAAAAGTTGCCTAAAATGATCAAGTCTCTTTCAAGGAAAAATTGCCCAAAGACATTTAACACTATTGCAATTATGGTCTAAACGATGACCCGCGCCCGTCCCTTTCACCTCCTAACACAAGATTGTCCACCAAATGCAATGGTGGAACAAAATTGTTAAAAGGATTAAGAACATAACAAAAATCTTTGAGAGCTTTAGGGTAGATATATCTTAAGTACTTGTCAATTTGCAAAAGAAAACACTTGCCTATTTTCAAACCACACTTCACAAACACTTTCAAAACAAACTTTCAAAAACCCTTGAACATCTTTTCAAAAAGACAAACACCTTTTGTAAAACATTCGAGTAAAGAATTGTTACAAGGGTAGCCTAGACAAGGCATCTTTTTTCAAAACATTTTCAAAAGACACACACAAAGCACCATTTCAAACAATTGAAAACCAAGGCAAGTTGATCTAAGCAAGTACCTAAGAGCCCATGGATAACCATGGATAGAAAGGGTGCTAATACCTTCCCTTTCTATAATCTACTCCCCGAACCCAAGAAAAATCTCAAAGGTTTTTGTTGTGCTTTTTAAACCTTTCCTTAGGATAAAATAAAAAGTCGGTGGCGACTCTTGCTCAACCGAAACATTTGCGAAAACAAACGCAAAACCACAGTCAGTTCTCCCACCGTATCACAGAACTGGCGACTCTGCTGGGGAGAATTTTAAAAGTGGAGTAACCTTAGGGCTTAGATCACCCTCTTGCATGACTAATTGTTTGAATTGTTTGCTTTATATCTTGGCTCCATTGTTTGGGTTTACAATCCTACACCCGGATTTTGGGAAGCATTCATAGATGGCAATACGTTGTGGAAACTGTGCAGGGTATACCGACACGGTCAAAGCAATAGCTATATTAGTGCGACATATTTGTGAGTACCGGTAACCCTTGAGTTCAATCAAGGAGAGTACGGGGCCGCTGAGTAATGTCACTAAGCACTAATGACCTAGAACCTTACTTGACCATCTTGGCCTTTTATTCGGGGTAGTGAGATGACTAGCTTTGGTGCAGTCCGAAGTTGGTAGATACTCGATACTACACTCATTGAGGGTTGTTTTCTTGGAATATTTTGGTCGCTAGTTAAGTGGCTAAACCAAAACAATGAACATTGAAAACAATCCAATGATATTGAGCTCCTTAGAACCCGGTTACTATTTATAGGACAGGTTTTTAAGCCAACTACACTCAAGAGGGTACTTACCTATGAAACCCCATGCAAGCCTGAAACTAGGGTTTGGTGTGATTTGTTTGTACATATGTTTTGTGCATACATCATAAACATCATAAAACATCATATGCATTCACTAACCATTTCAAGGGTTTGGATCTTCATCTTTGTTCTTGTTTTGTAGGTCATGGAAATTCCTCGCAGAAATAACATTCAAGTTAACCTTGTGAGAATCTCTCCTTAACTCAAGGAGCTCACCTCAAGAATTCCGGAAAGCTCATCCTTCAGTGAAAGACATGGTAGACTGCTCAGCTTAGTCAACACCAACATTGAAGAAGACATGATGAAAGTGCTATTCCAGTTCTTTGACCCTCTTCACCACTGTTTCACTTTCCCTGATTACCAGTTGGTGCCCACTTTGGAGGAGTTTTCTCAACTCCTAAGAATCCCTATCCTTAATCAACTACCATTCAACGGTACGGAAAAGGAACCAAAGCCGGAAGATGTTGCTCGAGCATTACATCTACAACCATTCGACATCAAGGGGCATTGGGAAACCAGAAGCGGCGTCAAAGGATTCTTGGAAAAATTCTTGTTTGAGAAGGCACAAGAATGTTGGAACTCATTGGACCTACAAGCTTTTGAAGATATTGTGGCACTCCTTATCTATGGGTTGGTTTTGTTCCCAAATCCTGACCAATTGGTAGATGTCAACGCCGTCAAAATCTTCTTGTCCAGAAACCCAATACCAACATTGCTTGGGGACATTCTTCACTCATTTTACACACGAACAATGAGAAAGAGGGGTGTTCTCATGTGTTGTACTCCTCTCCTTGCAAGGTGGTTTATTTCGCACCTTCCACAATCTATCTTGAAGAATGACCAAGGCTCAAGGTGGTCCCAACGGTTGATGACTCTTACTCACTCTGATGTACATTGGTGTTCTCGGTCCAGAGAAAATGTCATCATTGTCGATCGTTGCAGAAAATTTCCTAATGTTCCTTTACTTGGAATCAGAGGAGGTATCACCTATAACCCTTGCCTAGCTTTGAGGCAATTTGGATATGCACGGAGGGATGGCCCTCATGATATGTTGATTCCTGACCTAGTTTTTAACTTCGACAACGATGCGCAAGGACTTCGCCAAAGATTCATCAGAGCTTGGGGGAGGCCCAACAAGGTTGATAGCAAGACTCTGGGACACAAAAACTCCATCCCTCTTGAGCCTTATCTCAAGTGGGTACGAGCCCGAGCCCAAAGTCTGATGATGCCTTATCCTCATGTTCTCCCTGTGATTAAAGAGCCCGTCAAGGAAGGAGAGGTTCCCTACACCATCCTACATCCTGACATGCCTACATCGTGGGAGGAAATGCAGAAAAGTTGGATTCAGCTCAAGGAGGAACGGAATACTTTTGAAGCTAGCTTCTATGCCAGTGAGAAGAAGGTTCTAGAGCTTACCCGCCGACTCCATGAGCAAGAGGCCCTCAACACCTACATCGCACCAAAGAGGATGCGCAATGTCTTTTTGCCTTGAGAAGTTATTTTGTAATATTTGGCCCATGGGGCATTTATGTACTAACAAATTTCTTCTTATTAATATGACGTGCGTTCCTTTTTGTCTACAACAATCTTGAATGTTCTAAATCCTTGAATGCATTGCATACATAAGCATATCATTCATCATGTGCATAAGCAGGTCTCACTCCAGGTTTCCTTATCTGTCTGCTGTTTATTTCAGTAGGATGGATCTCGAGCAAACAGTCAAAGACCTGCAAGCTCAGAATGCACAGTTTCAGCAACTCCTGACAACCTTGACTAAAGGTCAGGAGGATCTCAAGACCTTGCTGGGGAATAAAGACCCAGTGAAAAAGAAGAAAAAGAGACTCGGGGTGGCTACTTTGGGGAGAAGATTTGACGGAGAAGCTCGGAGAGTGCTTGAATTTCCTCCTACTTCTGATGAAGGAACCAGTAAAGGAGGTGGGGTTGCAGTACCTTCCGAGTCCGATGTGGAAGAAGAAGAGGTCGAAGAGGATGAAGACTATTCTGATCAGCAATACCCTCCAGCTGATGATAAATACAAAGGGCTAGAAGACAGATTGGCCGCCATGGAGCTACAAAGAGTACCGGGTTTGGATTTTGAAGACTTGGGTTTGGTCGCCGGGATTGTGATTCCCCCAAAGTTCAAGGTGCCAGTGTTTGTAAGGTATGATGGGCTGTCCTGTCCCAAAATGCATCTCAGGTCCTACGTGAGAAAGATTCAACCCTATACGGCAGATAAAAATCTTTGGATTCATTTCTTCCAAGACAGCCTTTCTGGGGCTCAATTGGAATGGTTTTATCATCTAGATGGAACCAACGTCAGAAATTGGGAAGACTTGGCCACCGCTTTTTACAAACAATATCAGTATAATTCTGACCTTGCTCCTACTCGTACCCAACTTCAGGGTATGTCATTAGGAACAAGCGAGGGATTCAAAGAGTATGCACAAAAATGGAGAGATTTGGCTGGCAGGGTGCAGCCTCCTTTAACCGACCGTGAGCTTGTTGATATGTTTCTAGGGACCCTATCTGGGCCATTTTTCAATCATCTAATTGGTAACTCTTCCGCGGGGTTTACCGATTTGATCTTAACAGGCGAAAGAATAGAAGATGGCATCAGGTCAGGAAAGATTCAGAAGGGTGTTGCTGCAAGTGTTGAGAAGAAGCCTTTTAAGAAGGAAACAGCTGTGGTATATTCTCAGAGAAGAGCAGGGAAGACGGAGCGTCGGCCAACTGTGGGGGCCGTAATGATTCAAAACACTCCAAGTGAGCAGCCTCGCTATAACCAGTCCAGACCAAATCAGCAACGGGTGGAACGGCCACAACGGCAGTTCACCCGTATTTATATGACTCCAGTGCAAGTGATTCCCCATCTATTAAAGTTGAATCTCACCACCATCAAGGAAGCACCAAAGAATGTGAATACATCCTCTCCTCATTATCATCCTAACGCTAAATGCGCCTACCATTCTGACAGTGTCGGGCACGACACCAATGATTGTTGGGCACTCAAGCATAAAATCCAAGACCTGATAGAGGCGAAGGAGGTGGAGTTTGACGCTCCGGAGAAGCCTAATGTGATATCTGCTCCCATGCCGAAGCACGGCCGAAATGTCAATGCCATTGAAGAAGATTTGTATGTTGCTGACGTCAATGATCTGGTAACTCCATTGCTAACCATCAAGCTGAATTTGTTAAGGGCCGGGATCTTCCCAGGATGTAAAGAAGACTGCTATTGTTGTTACTCTCTGCCGTTTGATTGTCCGTTACTGAAGAAAGGCATCCAAGGCCTTATGGATAGTCGACAAATTTTGTTTGAAAAAGTTTCTGCTGCTCCAACTCATATCAAAGATGTCTCAATCATAACCATTCACGCCAATCTTTCCAAGGTCGTCAAAAAGCCTGTTAAAATTACACCAGCTACGAAATCTGTTCCTTTGAAGATAACAATGCCAGGGCATGTTCCCTATGTTTCTGAGAAGTCCATACCATGGAACTATGGCGGCGACGTCTACTACCATGATATTAAGCAAATCGAAATAACTGAAGAAAGTTCGGATGATGAAGAAGTCAGCATTGGTAACATTGCAGGCACGAGTAAAATCACCAGGAGCGGGAGAATATTTTCTCCAGAGATTGCCCCTCCAAGAGCAATCTTTGGACCCTCATCTGCCGACAAGGTCATCCCTGCACCAATAAAACTCTCTGCTAGAACCCCTTTGATTGAGGATGTTGTTGTTCCTAGTGCTGTCTCTCCTACTGCTGCTAATAAAGGTAAGGGAATCCAGGATGAGCTCGTCAGGACGAGGGCTCAACCCTTGGTCATCCCGGAAACCTCCAAGAAGGAAATGGATGAGATTTTGAGGATAATCAAAAGGAGTGACTACGATGTGGTAGAACAACTGGGGCAAACCCCCTCAAAGATCTCCATGCTGGCACTGTTACTTTGCTCAGAAGCGCATGCTAAAGCCCTGATAAAATTCCTGAAGGCAGCCCATGTGCCCCAGGAAACCTCTGCGGATCAATTTCAAAATTGCGTGGCTAGCCTGACTGCGGACAATGGATTAGGTTTCTCTGATGCCGACCTAACTCCTAAAGGTAGAAACCACAATGATGCTTTGCACATTTCAGTCGAGTGCCGAGGAACTACTCTCGCACACGTCTTGGTCGACACTGGTTCGTCGCTGAATGTATTTCCTAAGAAGGCCTTGGACCGGCTAGATTGTGAAGGGTTGGAATTGAAGCCGAGTGATATTGTTGTTAGAGCTTTCGATGGTTCGAAGAGAATGGTCCATGGGGAGGTTGAAATTCCCATCAAGATAGGCACTGAGGTGTTTAAATCCACTTTCTATGTGATGGACATCCGTCCGTCATACTCTTGCTTGTTGGGTAGGCCTTGGATACACCATGCTGGGGCAGTCACCTCCTCCTTACATCAGATGTTGAAGTATCCTGTCAAGGGAAAGATCATTACTGTCCATGGTGAAGAAGAGTACATGATTAGCCACTTGAATTCCTTCCGATATGTGGAGGTTGAAGGGGAGTTCATTGAGACGCCTTTTCAACATTTCGAAGAAGTCCTTCCTGAAATAGCAATAGCAAAGTTGGCAGCTGAGACACCGAGGCAGATGGCCAGGATGGCATCTCTGGAGGACGCAAAGGCCGCAATAAAGGAAGGGAAGAATTCAGCATGGGGGTGGTTACCTGATATTCCACATAAGATCGACAAATTTGGATTAGGGTTCACTACCGCAAGCCAGAAAGCTATGCGCCGTGTGAAGATTGAAAGGGCGCCAGTCAAAATTTCTCCCTACGGAATCAACGCTTTGGAGGATGGAGACAAAGAGAGCAACATCGAAGAGTGGATCTACCCAACTGTCAAAGGGGGGTTGAGCAACTGGGAGGAAAAAGACTTTGTCCCCATCACTTTTATTCATCAGTAATTTATCTGTTAAACATTTCCTATTTGGTCTGTAATATTTTCAAACAATCCGTACACTATCTTTTCACCTCATGCCTTGCCCGGGGCATGTAGGTCCCCTTGTAAGGGTTTTGATTATTTTTCATATCCATATGCCATGTTTAATGATTCATTGGACGTTTTTCATTTGATAAACTGCTTGTGTTCATTTTCTTTCCTTTTGAATTTTTTAAGGATGGCTATCCCTTACACACACCCACACTCACCAATACAGGTACCCATCCACTCCGGATTCCATGGGTGACTATTCTGCTATATCTTTCAATAACTCTGAAGATCTGGTCAATCAATCCGAGTATGAAGATGACGAAGGTTGTGAAGTACCAGGGGAACTAGACAGACTTCTGCAGCAAGAGGAAAGGGCCATCTTACCGCATGAAGAGTCATTAGAAACTGTTAACTTAGGGACCGAGGAAGACCGGAAGGAGGTGCAAGTGGGTGCCAATCTGGAACCAGAGGTCAAAGAGCTCCTGATATAGTTGTTGAATGAGTATGTTGAAATCTTCGCTTGGTCTTATGAAGACATGCCGGGTTTAGACACAGACATCGTGGTTCACCGTCTCCCCACAAGAGAGGATTGTCCACCGATCAAGCAAAAAGTCCGCCGAATGAGGCCTGACATGTCTGAAAAGATCAAAGCAGAGGTAATGAAGCAATTCGACGCTGGCTTTCTGGCTGTTACGTCCTATCCTCAATGGGTCGCTAACATCGTGCCGGTACCTAAGAAAGATGGAAAAGTCAGGATGTGCGTGGACTACCGGGATTTGAATAGGGCCAGCCCCAAAGATGATTTCCCGCTACCTCATATTGACATTTTGATCGACAATACAGCTCAGCACAAAGTGTTTTCCTTCATGGATGGATTCTCGGGCTACAATCAAATCAAAATGGCCCCCGAGGATATGGAGAAAACAACTTTTGTCACACAATGGGGCACTTTCTGTTACAAGGTGATGTCGTTCGGGCTGAAGAACGCAGGGGCAACTTATCAACGTGCCATGGTAGCTTTATTTCATGATATGATACATCATGAGATCGAAGTTTACGTAGACGATTTTAGCGATAAAAATGTAGCGGGGTAAATCGGAGATCGAATTATTGATTAATTCGTCTCACAAAAGCAAGAGTCGCCACCGCGCTTTATTGTTTCCAAAGGAAAAGGGAAAAGAGCGAAATAAAACCCTAAATATGCAATGTAAATAATAATAAAAAAAATACAAAGCGTTTTCGAAAAGAGATCTTATGGTTCGGGGGTTGGTTATACAATGGGAAGGTATTAGCACCCAATGCATCTATAGTACTCTATAGGAACCTTTTGAAATATCTGTTTATTTAAAATTGGATTGCTTGATAAAAAATAAATCGTTTTGGCCGAAAAGGGATACGGATAGGTTTTTGAAGATACGACGACCTAACGTCGAAGTTTTTGCTTAAAGGGTATAAGTTTTGAAAAGGTTGAAATTTCGAAGGCAAATTATCCTAAGTTTTAATGAAAAATGCAAATATTTGCGCGATTAGATTTGAGGACATGAAGTCAACAAATTTATCGTTTTTCCTTTGGATTTAAACGTAAATGGAGTAAACAGGTAAATATGAAGTAAATAAATGGAAAAGAAATATGCGGATCATGATTAAGTACAATAATTAAATGATAGACTAAATGATATAATGCATTTTGGATTTAATATTAGTATTAGTAAAAAGAAAGTATTTTAATTGTTTCTCCATTTTACATATTTTTATATGGATGAATGCAAAGGGAATTAATTAAAGGGAATAAAATGTTTTTTTAGCTTTTATGTTCTATTTTTATGTTTTTGATATTAATAAAAAGGTTATTAATTTTAAGAGTTTATTAAAATACTAAATTAATTAAAACTTAAAAAAAGTTACTAACCTAACTCTAATTAAAAGGAATTATCAAAAATTATCAAATTATCTCTTAAATGTTGAACTAATAAAATTAATTATTAAAATGCTTAATTAAACTATGCTTATTAATTGAATTGCTAACTATTAAAACTAAAATCCTAAAAGGAAAGAAAATGATAGAACGGGGGGGGCATAGGCAACGTGCTGGGCTTAGAGCAGGATAAGGCCCATTTGAGAATAGAAGCAGGGGGGTGTAAAAACCATTCGTTTGGGCTTTAAGGTAGTAAAACGGGTTTGGGTCCAAAACAAAGGTAATTGGTTTTAGGGTTAAACATATGTGTTTAGTGAATGGGATTTAGGTTTTGGTTCTGGCCGAAACGGCGCTCATGCTCGCCCTCATCTTCTTCGTCTTCGCGCATTTATCTCCTTCGTCTGAGTCTCTGAAATCGTCCCCTGTTTCCGGCCACCAGCAACCCAATCTTCCTCTTCCCTCCAACGCGAGCTTAAGGCAAACGAAGGATTCGGTAAGCTTATGTTTGGATTCGCTTAGGGTTTATTTTATTTCGTTAAGGGTTTTCCTACTGTATGCGTTGATTTTACTTTATTCTTGATCCTAATTTCATGTTATGTTAATGGTGATATGGAGGTTCTGAAAAAAAGGGATGAAATGGTACCTTTGGAGCTGGAGGAGGGGATTTGAGTGTGCTTAGGAGGCCGTACGGCAAGGAGGGACACACGGGATGCTTGCTTCAGCTGGGTACCCTGGTATTCGTTCTTGATTTCTTGATTCTCTTTCTTCTCTTTCACTGTACCCTTTGCGTTGCCTTGAACATTTGTCGCCTTGAATGCTTCCTTTGGATGCTTCCTATTGTTGCCTCTGAATGCTTCCTTTGCTACTGTTGAAACGCTTACTTTTGACTAGCATGATACTGTTGACGCTTTTTCTTCTTCTTTTCTGATTTCTGTATATTTGTTACTGTGGTCTGATGACAGCCAATGATGACAAGTTCTGAGGCTTTGGGGATTTGGTCGTTGGTTTCGGTTTTAGAAATGATGATATTGGCTTTTGTGGCTCAATCAGGTTGATGGTTTTGGAGTTGGATTTTGGTTATGTTTGGACAATGCAGTAAATTTGGAAATGGTTTAATGCAGTAAGTGTTTTGAAATGGTGTAGAGGTTTGATGGTTCAGACAGTAGGAAGTGTTTTATGTAATATTGGTTTAAGTATTGCAGTAGGTTCTTGCAGGTTTGGCCATGTTTACTGGTTTGACAGTAGCAGGTTTCGGTAAAATGCAGGTTTGTGGTTTATGTAAATGCAGATTGAACGGTTTTTTAGGTCATATTTATGGTTTTTGGAATGATTCTTGTGATATTGGCTTGGTGGCTCAATCAAGGTACTGAGGTTTAGGCCATATTGTTTTTGTTTTGAAATGGTTCTGCTGGTTTAGCAGTATGCAGGTTTATGGTGATTGAGGTTTTTTTTAAAAAAAACTTTTGGCCTTGAAATGGTTTATGCAGTTTTTTTTTAAAACAATTGCTTTTGCTTTGGTAGTCTTTTGGTATATGTTGTGAACTCTCTCTTTTGAAAGGGTTTTGTTCTCTTATATCAATTGCTTGGCATTTTTTGTGTTTTTTGTCTCAGGTTTACGTTAGCTGGAGGTTTGAATATTTTACAAACTTCTTGGCCTTCTGCATCACACTGCTACAGCAGTTTTGTTTGTATTCTACTCTTGTGTTTCTCCCTTTACTGTAATACTGCAGTAGCTTTGTCTTATAATTCTTTCTGCCTAAACCAAAAACCTGCAAAACCAATTTTTTTTCTCTCTTCTCTCTCATGGGTACATTTGATATAAAAATGATATAATGTACTATTGTTCTGAAAATGCAAAGGGCTGGAATATGATGAATGAGGAAATATAGGTTGCTTGCACATTGTTTTGATACTGCATAATTCTTCTTTTGTCTTACATGGGAGCTTAAGTTTTTTAACTTCTTCCTACCTCTAGGCATGTTTACGTTACACTTTGGCCTTGGTTTGTGTACACTGTATATGCTGTTTGAAATTATGCATATTGTTTTGAACTATGCAGTGGGCTTTGAAAATGCAATTGATTTGAAAAAATGCAGTTTTGAAAACAAAATGAATTTGTGCATATTTCAAAAATTGTGCATTCATTTTATGAAATAAAATTCCTCCTTTTTTGTGAACCGGGAGAAATCCCGTGATTTGCAAAAAAGGGTAAACTGATTCCAGCCGTTTGCCTTTAATGATGAACATTAAATCTATTTTCCGCTTTTAATTATTTATTCAAATCTGACTTTTCTTTTAATTATTTTTGCAGGCAAATTTAAATGAGCAGACAAGAGGCATTGGATAGAAGATGAAGATTTAGAATTTAGAAAAATAGTTTTTTTTATTTTACTTTAAGCATTTATGTAATTGCCATTATAAATATTTTGTAATAACACAATATTTAAATGATAATTGTAATAAATAGAATAAAGTGAATAAAATTCTATTATTTAAAAATTAATTCTTTTTCTTTCCAATTATTTATCTATTGTTTATAATTCTTTAAATTATATAATAACTGAAAATCGAATCCAATCATTTAAATTCAGAATGATAAACAAATAAATAAACATCATTGGCCAATTAACAATTTTAATTATTTAATTCATTATTCATAATATTCTAAATTATAATAATTAAAAAATAGAATTTAATTATTTAACTAGAATGATAAAGAATTAAATAATCATTGTTGACCAATTAATAAACCCATTCTCAAAATGTTTATTTCATTATTCATAAGTCTTTAAATTATATAACAATTGAAAATAGATTTCAATTATTTAAATTTAAGACTATAAATAATTAATAAACGTCATTTAAGTCTTGATCAGTTGATAAATTTAGCGTTCAACAATAAATAGCTCTCGACTCGAAACAGTTATGAATTTTTAAGATCAATAGATCAAAACACTTGTAATGTAATGATGCAGATGGGAGATGGTATCTTAGGTCAAAATTTGGGGTACAACAGCTGCCCCTATTTAAGTTTCTTCTATCCGGAGATATGAAGATCAAAATCTTCGTTTCGACGAGATTGAAGGTACTTAAATACATAATTACGCAAATTTTGTCCTAAGATGCCATCATCATGCAGTGATATGAATGTAGTGCTTGAATTCACAGAGAAAGATATTGTACGAAACAAGACAATGCTGGAGGAATCGAACACCAACAAAACATAGAGACATGAATTATACGCTACTGGGGAAACGAGCTATCGACTTCAAACGACAGACTCCTGACAGCGAATGAAATTGAGGGGATACGACCTCTGATCCTAACAAAGAGGGCGTCTTGCATAGGCCGTAAAAGATTATTGACCCAAAACAGTGAGTTCACAACCCAAGGTCGAAGATAGACAAAAAATATCAAATTTGCTGATGACAGGTTACCAACTTCTGAAGGTAAAAATTCATAACGAACTTCTCTGCGAGATTTCTGGAGATATACCAATTAATGCTGAGATAATAATAAGGTTGTAGATACACAAGCTGCTCAAATAAAGAAGCTGCCACTTGTTGTTGTCCAAAGAAAATACCAGTAACAAACAAGTTGCTCAAATAAAGAGGATGCCACTTGCTGTTTTCCGAAGAAAATACCGATAACCGTACAAGCCGCTCAAATAAAGAGACCTCCGCTTTCCGTTTTCCGAAGAAAAATACCGATAACGTACAAGCCGCTCAAATAAAGAGACTGCCGCTTGCCGTTTTCCGAAGAAAAAAACGTACTGGGAGCTCGTGAAGGGCTGCTGCTTGTCGCTTTCAAAAAAAGTAAATGACGCACTAGTAGCTCGTGAAGAACTGCTGCTCGGCGCTTTCAAGAAGTAAATGACGCACTAGTAGCTCGTGAAGAACTGCTGCTCGGCGCTTTCAAAAAAGTAAATGACGCACTAGTAGCTCGTGAAGAACTGCTGCTCGGCGCTTTCAAGAAGTAACGTACAAGTTGCTCATGAAGAGCTGCCGCTTGTCGTTTTCAAGAAGTAACGTACAAGTTGCTCATGAAGAGCTTCCGCTTATCGTTTTCCAACGGTGTCTATAACGTACAAGTTGCTCATGAAGAGCTGCCGCTTGTCGTCTTCCCAAAATAATTCAGAAGGAAACTGCGATGATATTGGCAGAGAATAAAAATCTTCGCCAAAGAGAAACCTGAATCAATCCTTCCCGAGGAGATCACATACTTAAAGGTGCAAAATAAATGTACCAACCGTCTAAGTCGCAAACTTACTGGGGAAAATTAAAGAGATAGCCTATACAAGAGGCAACAACTTCATCTAGGAATAAACCAGAGAGAACACAGTCAAACAAGACTCCACCCAATGAGAAAATAACTCGATTGGGGAATTTATCCTATCCAGAAATGGACAAGGTAAGCTGAATCAAAATCATCCACGAGGATTAGCTCAGTTGGGGAATTTAGAAAGGAAACACATTTTCTGCCTAAGCTAACCTTCTACTTGGAAGGACAAAAATGTACGTTGTTCGAATAAACAAAGTACGACCCAAAATCAACGGCAAACGTGGTATGCATGCTGATATGAGTGTAAATGAATAAATGAATGTTATGCTGACAAAACAGACATATGGGATATCTTGAAGACAATATGCCATCTCAGCAAAATAGATACTCGGCCAATCATGAGAAGACGGATTATACCCGGAACTGAAAACACAGAGCAATGTCGGAGCGTAACGCTACAAGGCTCAAGTCTTTTGAGGAGAAAAGTATTCAAATCCAAACTTACAACACCAATAAACCACTGGCATGAGACGAAGTGTACCGCACTTCAAAAATCTCCAAACCAAGGTAGCTAAAACAACACCTAACTGGAACAACCGGGGAGTCACCAACTTAGCACCACTAAAGCCAAGCATGCACACAGCCAACACTTCATGACAATTTGAAAGAAAACGGGTTCATCAAACAAGTATAAGTTACTGCACTATTTTGCATTTCATGGCTTGACCATCTTCGGAACGACTGTTAATATTCCTTTCGTTGTTCACGACACATTTTCTAGAAAAATAAGAATATTTTAAATACTTTGTTTCAAATATTGCCGTAAAAATTAAAATTTTGCCCACAGAAGGTAAATGCTCAAATTTCATTAATAAGATGGTAGTTCGCTAACAACGCGACTCCAACGATTTACAAAAATGTGGGAAATAGTACATGAAATAAAAGGTTATACAAAAACAATGATCACTATTCTCCCTAGCAACTTTGAATTCCAGAATGTGCTCAGATGCCAAGACTGATTTGACCAGAAGTTTGCCTAAGCGAAATACTTCTTGACTGCATCGGCGTTCATGGGACGCGGAAGATCTTCACCGTCCATATTGGTGAGAATCAAAGCACCTCCAGAGAAAACTTTCTTAACAACATACGGTCCTTCATAATTCGGAACCCACTTTCCCCTAGAATCAGGTTGGAAAGATAATATCTTCTTGAGCACAAGGTCACCTTCTCTGAACTCGCGTGGTCGAACCTTCTTATCAAAAGCCTTCTTCATTCTCTGCTGATACAATTGACCGTGACACAACGCTGTTAATCTCTTTTCTTCAATTAAATTCAACTGATCATACCTACTTTGACACCATTCGGCCTCAGAAAGTTTAGCTTCCATCAACACTCTCAGAGACGGAATCTCAACCTCCACGGGGAGTACTGCTTCCATACCATAAACCAGGGAAAACGGAGTTGCACCTGTTGAAGTCCGAACTGACGTACGGTATCCGTGCAGGGCAAACGGAAGCATTTCATGCCAATCTTTATAAGTCACCACCATCTTCTGGACAATCTTCTTGATATTCTTGTTAGCAGCTTCAACAACTCCATTCATCTTCGGTCTGTAAGGAGAAGAATTATGATGTTCGATCTTGAACTCTTCACAAAGCTCTCTCATCATCTTGTTATTCAAATTCGAACCATTATCAGTGATGATCTTGCTCGGGATACCATATCGACAAATGATCTGATTCTTGATAAATCTGACTACCACCTGTCTGGTTACGTTAGCATAAGATGCTGCTTCCACCCACTTAGTAAAATAATCGATCGCTACCAAGATGAAACGATGACCATTTGAAGCTTTGGGTTCAATCATTCCAATCATATCAATGCCCCACATAGAGAAAGGCAAAGGTGAAGATATAACATTGAGGAGGGTCGGCGGCACGTGCATCTTGTCCGCATAAATCTGGCATTTATGACACTTCTTCACATACTTGCAGCAGTCAGATTTCATGGTCATCCAATAGTAACCAGCTCTCAACATCTTTCTAGCCATTGCATGTCCATTGGTATGTGTGCCAAAGGATCCTTCATGTACTTCTTGCATTAGCATGTCTGCTTCACGTCTGTCTACACATCTGAGCAAGACCATGTCGTAATTCCTCTTATACAAAACTTCTTCATTGAGAAAGAAACTGCTTGCTAATCTTCTCAATGTCTTCCTATCTTTGTTGGATGCCCCAGGCGGGTACTCTTGAGTTTGAAGAACACGTTTAATGTCATAGAACCACGGTTTGTCGTCGGTAACCTCTTCTACTGAGAACACATGAGCAGGTCTATCGAGGCGCATAACTCTGATTGTAGGCACGTCGTTCCAATCATTCACTTGAAACATTGAAGACAAAGTAGCTAAAGCATCAGCCATTTGGTTCTCATCTCTAGGGATGTGATGTAACTCCACCTTGTTGAAGAAAGTTAACAACCTTCTAGCATAGTCCTTATAAGGGATCAAACCAGGATGACGAGTCTCCCATTCTCCTTTGATTTGATTAATCACCAATGCCGAATCTCCGTAAATATCAATAATCTTAACCCTTAGGTCCACTGCTTCTTCGAGACCCATAATACATGCCTCATACTCCGCCATGTTGTTCGTGCAGTCAAATTTCAATCTTGTCGTGAACGGGATATGAGTACCTCGGGGAGTGACGATGATTGCCCCAATTCCATTTCCATAAGAGTTCACAGCTCCGTCAAATATCAAACCCCAACGGGATTCAGGATCAGGTCCTTCTTCGGGTAACGGCTCTTCACAATCTTTAGCTTTCAAGTACATAACATCTTCATCTGGGAAATCAAACTTGATGGATTGATAATCGTCAATTGGTTGGTGAGCCAAATGATCGGCTAAAATACTCCCCTTGATTGCTTTCTGAGTGTGATACTCAATGTCATATTCAGATAACAACATCTGCCAACGGGCTATTCTTCCAGATAAGGCGGGTTTCTCAAAGATGTACTTGATCGGATCCATTTTCGAGATCAACCAAATGGTGTGGTTAATCATATATTGGCGCAGACGGCGAGCAGCCCAAGCTAAAGCACAATAGGTTTTCTCAAGCAATGAGTATCGAGACTCACAGTCTGTGAATTTCTTACTCAAATAATACACAGCATGTTCCTTTCTTCCAGTCTCATCTTGTTGACCCAGCACACATCCCATGGAGTCTTCCAATATAGTCAGGTACATAATCAAAGGTCTTCCTTCCATCGGAGGAATCAAAATGGGAGGTTCAAGCAAATATTCTTTGATGATGTCAAAAGCTCTCTGACAATCTTCTGTCCACACACATCCTTGGTTCTTTCGGAGAAGCTTGAAAATCGGCCCACAGGTAGCAGTCATATGAGATATAAACCTAGAAATGTAGTTCAGTCTCCCAAGGAATCCTCTTACTTGTTTTTCCGTCTTGGGTGCGGGCATTTCCCGAATAGCTTTGACTTTATCAGGATCTACTTCAATACCTTTCTGACTGACAATGAAACCCAGAAGTCTTCCAGAACGAACACCAAAAGTGCACTTGTTGGGATTCAGACGGAGTTTGTACTTCCTCAAACGCTGGAATAACTTCAACAAATGTTCCAAGTGATCTTCCTCAGTCTGTGATTTTGCAATCATGTCATCCACATACACTTCGATCTCTTTATGCATCATGTCATGGAACAAAGCAGTCATGGCCCTTTGGTATGTTGCGCCGGCATTCCTCAAACCAAACGGCATAACCCGATAACAGAAAGTTCCCCAAGGTGTAATGAAAGCGGTCTTCTCCATATCTTCCGGTGCCATCTTGATTTGATTGTAACCAGAGAAACCGTCCATGAAAGAGAAGACTTTGAACTTGGCGGTACTGTCGACCAATACGTCAATGTGTGGTAATGGGAAGTCATCCTTCGGACTAGCTCTATTCAGATCTCTGTAGTCTACACACATCCGAACTTTGCCATCTTTCTTAGCAACAGGCACTATATTGGCTAACCATTGAGGATAGACCGATGTAACAAGGAAACTTGCATTGATCTGCTTCTGAACCTCCTCTTTGATCTTGTCAGCCATGTCAGGACGAGTCCTTCTCAACTTCTGCTTGATCGGCGGACACTCAGGTCTCAACGGTAAACGATGCTCCACAATGTCATTGTCCAACCCCGGCATGTCTTGGTAGGACCAAGCAAACACGTCAACATACTCTTTGAGAAGCTCCAACATTTTATCTTTAACTTCCGGGATAAGCAATGCTCCGACTTTGACTTCCTTTCTATCTTCTTCATCACCCAAGTTGACCAACTCTAAAGGCTCTTCAAATGGTTGAATGACCTTCTCATCATGCTCAAGCAAACGGGAAATCTCAACAGGAATCTCTTCATCATCCTCTTCTTCGGCTCTGAACACAGGGAATTCAAAGTTGGGAGAGGGCATAGGATCATTGTTTTCGATGGTTAAGTCATGGATTAATCTGCACATATGATTATGCTTTATTTTAGAAATCGATTTGTGCGAATAAAACAAAAGGTTTATTAATTAATTTTCATTACTATTTCCCCGAAAAAGTGAAAAATAAAACAGTAGTGGACAAAATAACATTTTTATTCATTAAAGGGAAATACTTGAAACAAAGAGCCCAGACATCTCTCTTTTGCCTTGGGCAGAGAAAAAGGAATTATTTTTCATAGCCCGACACAAAATACGTTTCGCCTTGGGCAGAGCGAATTTTTCAAAGGAAAATAAACAAAACATTACTCGGAAATGTGCATAACCACAGGAACATCAACAGCTATCCAGTTTTGGCAAGCCAATCCAGGCGTCACAAACACGGGCAAATCCTCCTCGGAATCATCATCTATGATAGCATCAACCTCAGGATGTACAAACCCTGCACTTCGGAAAACCTCTTGAATCGGACGAACAACCACCTCCTTCTTGACCCTGGCAGATACTGGATGAAAACCCAGACCTTCCCCTGACTTGTTCTCGGGTAACGTCAACACTTGGCCCCATCCCTCGGCCGAACCACTCTCCACCACTCGCCGCGCATCCTCAAAAGAAGAGATGGATGCCCCTTGCTTCTTCACTGTATTCTTAGCAACAGATAGACCCTGGAACTGGGTCCCCACATCCTCGTCAGCATCAATAAAAGAAAATGATGATAAGTGGCTTACCACCATAGCCTGCTCTCCCCTAATCATCACTAGCTTCCCATGTCTTACAAACTTTAGTCTCTGATGGAGCGTAGAGGTGACTGCCCCGGCATCATGGATCCAGGGACGACCCAATAAACAGTTGTAGGCAGCACGGATATCCATCACTTGGAAAGTGATTTGAAAAGTATGGGGACCAATCACTATAGGAAGATCCACTTCACCAATGACTGTCTTCCTAGAACCATCAAACGCTTTAACAATTACTCCACTAGGCCTCATAGGAGCACCTGGATACGAAAGCCGAGATAACGTAGTCTTGGGCATCACATTCAACGAAGAACCCGTATCCACCAACACACTTGATAAGGTATCGTTTCCACAACTTACTGAGATGTGCAAAGCCATATTATGGTTTCTCCCCTCCTCCGGGAGTTCTTCATCACTGAAACCAAGATTGTTACACGAAGTTATATTTCCCACAATCCCATCAAACTGATCAACCGTCACATCATGGTCCATGAACGCCTGGTCCAAGACCTTCATCAAGGCTTCTCTATGCGCACCAGAATCTCTTAATAAGGCCAGCAAGGAAATCTTGGAAGGTGTTTGCAAAAGTTGGTCCACAATCTTATATTCACTTCTCTTGATAAGTTTCAAAATCTCATCATCCTCAGGGTGAGGGATAGGTTCACTGGATCGGTTTATCTCAACCCTTGGTTCAACATTTCTTACTGGAATATCCGCCGGTATGGGCCTCCTAACTTGAACTTCTGGTCTCTTCGAAGGTACTGCTGCAAAACGCGCCCACTTCTCGTAACTCTACTCACATCAGCAATGTTAACAAAAGATGGTCTCGTTGGTATAGGGACTTCTACCCCATTCTCAATCATTGTGGCATTATACTTGTACGGCACAGCTTGGTCTGAGCTGTAAGGCACAGGACTAGGTGGGTAAATAATCAAAGGATCAACAGGCGCAGTCTGACTATTGTAAGAAATCTCTACTGATTCAGGAAAATTGAATTGTGGTATGATAACATTCACTTCATCCTCCGGATTTCGGTCATAGGTAATAGTGATAACTCTCTGATCTAGCAACTTCTGAATATCCTCCTTCACGATAGGACAGTCGTCCTCTCTTGAACAAAACTCACAAACGTCATAATCATGCTGGTGCCTAACAAAGGCAAGTCTTCTCAAACTCTGATGTAACCTGACCAACGACTCTCTTATGTGTTCGACTTGAAAAACTCGAAACTTCCCCGGACAACCTTCCACCATATTCACTGAAGCTGCCCCATGTCGAGGCAAAGGATTATCTCTAACATTTGGATTAACATCCTTAAAAGACAAAATACCATTCTTAATTAATCTCTGTACGTCCGCCTTCAGAGCAAAGCAATTCTCAAGGTTGTGCCCCGGTGACCCTTGATGATATTCACAAAACTGATCCGCCTTGTACCACGGAGAAGCACTGTTCGGTGCAACAGGAGGAGGCTTTGTTGTGATGAGATTCTTTATGATAAGAGCAGGGAACAAATCAGTATAAGTCATAGGAATGGCATCGAACTGCGGTGTTCTGGGTGAACGGTTCTGATTGTTGAACGGATAGGCCTATTGTCGAGGCTGTTGCTGAAAAGGCCGTTGTTGAGTTGGTGGAGTTTGATGAGCTGGGGTCATCAAAGTTGGGCGGACAGCCGGAGTGACTGCCGCAACGTGAGAGTAACCTCTCCTAGGCCTACCTGGAAACAAAGCGCTAACATCCTGCTCTTTTCTTTTCGGGAAAACACTTCCAAACTTCTTCGCACTGCTAGACGGACTCCCTTCTTTAACCAAACGCCCTTCACGAATCCCTTCCTCTAATCGCATGCCCATGCTTACCATTTCGGTGAAGTCACTGGGTGCGCTGGCTATCATTCTTTCATAGTAAAAGGATCCTAAAGTCTTCAAAAATATCTTGGTCATCTCTTTCTCCTCAAGGGGTGGATAGATTTGAGTAGCAATTTCACGCCACCTCTGGGCGTACTCCTTAAAAGATTCCCGATCTCTCTGTGACATCGCCCGGAGTTGATCCCGGTCCGGCGCCATGTCAACATTGTACTTGTACTGATGGACAAAGGCTTCGCTAAGATCGTTAAAATTACGGATCCGAACACTGTCTAAACCCATATACCACTTTAGAGCAGCGCCCGTCAAACTATCTTGAAAATAATGAATCAACAAGTCATGATCATCAGAGTACGTAGACATCTTCCTCACGTACATTGTCAAATGACTTCTAGGACACGAATCACCCTTATATCTCTCAAAGTCTGGCACTTTGAATTTTGCTGGAATCTTGAAATTCGGAACTAAACAAAGGTCATGCGTATTCTTCCCAAACAAATCCTTCCCTTTTAATGCTCTAAGCTCCTTCTGCATTTCCTGGAACTGATCCTGAAATTCTTCCATTCTATCAAAGAGACCCAAACTTTCAGCAGGCTCGGCAGGATAAATAGGTTCATTCAAGTATGGCACGGAGTGGACCACAGGAGCAACGGTCGTCATAATCGGTTGCGGAAAAGGTGTTACAGACGGAATCACTGGCGGCATGGCAGTTGTCTCTGGTTGAGGAAGAGACAAAGCAGGTTGAAATAAAGGTTGTACGGCAGGCTGATACCCCTCTGGCATAAAGTTGTAAGCGGAGAGTTGATTTGAGTCACGGAGGCAGGAATTGTGACAATCTCGGAAATCACTGGGGTTGAAGTCTGAATCTCGGCAGCCGTAGTCGATGGCTGATTCTGAACAGCCACCAAACTTTCTACTAACACAGTTAACTTTTCCATCTCGACACGAAGTGTAGCAACTTCCCCACGAAGCTCATGATTTTCCTGTTCCAAATCTTCCATTTTCCTTTGATGATTGGCCCGAGTGTCGTATCGGTGAGACAGCTTGACAACCTTTGGTGGAAAAAGAACAAGGATGAGACTCTAGAAAACATGTGATGTGGAATGTGGAATGATGCATGATGGCGATGCAAATGATGACTCATTTTAAAAGTTTTTCAAGGAACTTTGATAATTTTGCATACATCAATGGTAAAGGAATTTGGAACAACAAAAACTCAATCCATTAATCGAAAGCGATAAGTTACAAATTACAATTGGAATATCAAAATAGTAAATTACAAATTTGGGGATAACAAATCCAATAATGAAAGAAATAAATTACAACTTCGAAACGTGGAATCCATAATGAAGTGATAAGTTACAATTTTACAACATGAAATCTAAAATAAAGCAATAAATTACAACTTTGGAGCATGAAGCCCATAATAAAACAATAAATTACAACTTCGGAGCATGAAGCCCTTTACATAGTTTTACAAAATGACATCAATAAAACAAACTAAAAGCTAAAGGTCACTCGGCATCCTCAGATGAAGGACCAAACACCAGCTGTAACCGGAGCTTCTTGATCTTTTCTTCGTAAAAGTCTTCCATCACTTTCTTCTCAGCTATCAGTCGATCGATGATTTCTTCCTGCGGATTAGGAACGAGAGCCACGCTTACCGAACCTTCCCTTTTTCTCTTCCTTTCACTCGCATACTTCTTCAGCAAGGCATCCTTCTGACGAAGCTTCTCATCGTGGTCAATGAACCGGCCGTCTTGAATAAGCAGCAACTCCTCCTTCTCTTTTAACTGTCGAGTCAGGACTCGATTCTCATACTCAGACATATGGTACTTTTCCTTCCAAGCATCCCTCTCAGACTTCATCCTAGCCAGATTTCCTTGATATTCTCCTACATCCGCGATAGGGATAACAACAGATGATGGTGCGATGGAAGGGAATAAAGGTTTCTCAAGTTTATATGGCATCTTGAGAGCACGAGCCCTAGCACGGACCCACTGTAGGTAAGGCTCCAAAGAAACGGCACCTCTATGTCCCAGCATATCTCTCCCTTTCCTGTGGATATGGCGCCAAGCTCCTTCAATCTCCCTCTTAGCAGTTTGATGGTCTTGTCCTTCCTGAAGAAAGAAACCACTCACATGGATGTTGTTTGGTTTATCTCTCATCGGGTACCCGAACTGACGGCGCGCTAGAACAGGGTTGTAGTTGATTCCACCCCTCGTACCGAGAAGAGGTACGTTAGGAAAAGCACCACAGCTATCAATGATCTCCACGTCGTGGTAAACTCGATTATACCAGTCAATGTCGAAATGAGTGAGAGCCATAATCTTTGGCGCCCAACGCGGTTCTTTCTCGAGATCCCAGAAAGCATCAGACCTAGGTAGATGCGAGACGTACCACTGATATAGCAACGGTACACAACAAATAATCATCCCTCCTTGATAATAGTTTCGAAGGTGGATGGAGTAATATGTATCCCCTAGCAGCATAGGGACCGGATTTCCAATCAGGAAAATTCTGATGGCGTTGATATCCACAAACTTATCAACGTTAGGGAATAAGAAAAGACCATATGCGAGTAAAGCAAACACGTCTTCGAAGGCAACAGTATCCTTTGTATCAGCAAAGTGGCGAGCTTTCTTCAACAGAAACTGCGCCGGCAAACCCCGGATTCCCCCTTTCGTAGTCATGTTCTCCTCTACCTCTGACTTCCTTAAGTGGGTGATAGCTGCTATCTCGTGGGATTTGGGCTCTTCTTCTAATCCAGAGAAGGGAACATGGTCGGCAATCGGCAAACCAAGAATATAAGAGTACTCCTCTAAAGTGGGCATCAACCGGTAATCCGGAAAGGTGAAACATTGGTACAAGGGATCATAGAACTGAACCAACGTGTTGAGGATGCCTTTCTTCATCTTGCGTTTCATGAGCGGTACGATGGACCCATATTTCTTCTGAAAATCCGTCGGACTCTCGATATTCAGAATCAAACTCTTCAGTTCTTCAATCTCAGGCTCCTTGAAACTAAAGCTTCGAGTATTTCTCCTTCCAAGTTCCATAATAACCTAAGATGTCTGCAAAAATCATTCCGAAGTTCCTTGAAAAACAAGTTTTTTTTTACAAAGATGTTGATGAATGCATGAATGAATGATGATGCAACAGTCACACACAAACTTGCAAACATGGTGTTCAAAGGTTCAACGTTCAGCATGGAGTCGAGGGTAAATCCCACCCAAAGGTATGTACTAACGGTTCAATCACACCTGTAAGACATGGTTCTAAGAGTTCCCAGAGTCTACATTCCTCCTTCGGATATTACCAATGTCTTGATTACTCAATAATTAGTAATATTCTCAAGAGAAACTCGTCCGAGCATAGCATCGCGTAACAACTACTTCCGAATTACTCCGTTATAGTCTCCGCGCTACACCTAAAAAGGCCAAGATGGGTTAGGGTTCTACGGTCCTCAACTTCTCGGGCTCCTAGGTCGAAAATAATAACGTCTTCCCGATTACTCGGTAAACAAATATTAAGTTCAAGAGGGCCTTCCATTGAGTGGGGGATCTCATGCCTCCTTCTTCGGGATTACTCCCTCAAAGTTAACATGACTATACCGCCCGTCCTATTCCTTAAGTGTTACTTAATCCGGGTATAGGATTCGTCCTTTGCAAGAAACCCAAACAACCCCAATTTTAAACACATAATCAAACCAAACAAATAATAATAAACAGATAAGACAAATTAGGCTTAACCCACTTAGGGATGGACCAGCAAGAGGTCAATCTTTCCCCAGCAGAGTCGCCAATTCTGTAGCGATAAAAAATGCAGCGGGGTAAATCGGAGATCGAATTATTGATTAATTCGTCTCACAAAAGCAAGAGTCGCCACCGCGCTTTATTGTTTCCAAAGGAAAAGGGAAAAGAGCGAAATAAAACCCTAAATATGCAATGTAAATAATTAAAAAAATACAAAGCGTTTTCGAAAAGAGATCTTATGGTTCGGGGGTTGGTTATACAATGGGAAGGTATTAGCACCCAATGCATCTATAGTACTCTATAGGAACCTTTTGAAATATCTGTTTATTTAAAATTGGATTGCTTGATAAAAAATAAATCGTTTTGGCCGAAAAGGGATACGGATAGGTTTTTGAAGATACGACGACCTAACGTCGAAGTTTTTGCTTAAAGGGTATAATTTTTGAAAAGGTTGAAATTTCGAAGGCAAATTATCCTAAGTTTTAATGAAAAATGCAAATATTCGCGCGATTAGATTTGAGGACATGAAGTCAACAAATTTATCGTTTTTCCTTTGGATTTAAACGTAAACGGAGTAAACAGATAAATATGAAGTAAATAAACGGAAAAAAAATATGCGGATCATGATTAAGTACAATAATTAAATGATAGACTAAATGATATAATGCATTTTGGATTTAATATTAGTATTAGTAAAAAGAAAGTATTTTAATTGTTTCTCCATTTTACATATTTTTATATGGATGAATGCAAAGGAAATTAATTAAAGGGAATAAAATGTTTTTTTAGCTTTTATGTTCTATTTTTATGTTTTTGATATTAATAAAAAGGTTATTAATTTTAAGAGTTTATTAAAATACTAAATTAATTAAAACTTAAAAAAAGTTACTAACCTAACTCTAATTAAAAGGAATTATCAAAAATTATCAAATTATCTCTTAAATGTTGAACTAATAAAATTAATTATTAAAATGCTTAATTAAACTATGCTTATTAATTGAATTGCTAACTATTAAAACTAAAATCCTAAAAGGAAAGAAAATGATAGAACGGGGGGGGCATAGGCAACGTGCTGGGCTTAGAGCAGGATAAGGCCCATTTGAGAATAGAAGCAGGGGGTGTAAAAACCATTCGTTTGGGCTTTAAGGTAGTAAAACGGGTTTGGGTCCAAAACAAAGGTAATTGGTTTTAGGGTTAAACATATGTGTTTAGTGAATGGGATTTAGGTTTTGGTTCTGGCCGAAACGGCGCTCATGCTCGCCCTCATCTTCTTCGTCTTCGCGCATTTATCTCCTTCGTCTGAGTCTCTGAAATCGTCCCCTGTTTCCGGCCACCAGCAACCCAATCTTCCTCTTCCCTCCAACGCGAGCTTAAGGCAAACGACGGATTCGGTAAGCTTATGTTTGGATTCGCTTAGGGTTTATTTTATTTCGTTAAGGGTTTTCCTACTGCATGCGTTGATTTTACTTTATTCTTGATCCTAATTTCATGTTATGTTAATGGTGATATGGAGGTTCTGAAAAAAAGGGATGAAATGGTACCTTTGGAGCTGGAGGAGGGGATTTGAGTGTGCTTAGGAGGCCGGACGGCAAGGAGGGACACACGGGATGCTTGCTTCAGCTTGGTACCCTGGTATTCGTTCTTGATTTCTTGATTCTCTTTCTTCTCTTTCACTGTACCCTTTGCGTTGCCTTGAACATTTGTCGCCTTGAATGCTTCCTTTGGATGCTTCCTATTGTTGCCTCTGAATGCTTCCTTTGCTACTGTTGAAACGCTTACTTTTGACTAGCATGATGCTGTTGACGCTTTTTCTTCTTCTTTTCTGATTTCTGTATATTTGTTACTGTGGTCTGATGATAGCCAATGATGACAAGTTCTGAGGCTTTGGGGATTTGGTCGTTGGTTTCGGTTTTAGAAATGATGATATTGGCTTTTGTGGCTCAATCAGGTTGATGGTTTTGGAGTTGGATTTTGGTTATGTTTGGATAATGCAGTAAATTTGGAAATGGTTTAATGCAGTAAGTGTTTTGAAATGGTGTAGAGGTTTGATGGTTCAGACAGTAGGAAGTGTTTTATGTAATATTGGTTTAAGTATTTGATGGGTTTAATCTGTAACGTATAGCCTAAATGTAGTACTGCAAGTGTACAGCCTATCGAAGTAATATATAAGATTATCGAACCACAGAGACCAATTGTCAATCTATCAACTCTATTGCTAAGGTGCTTATCTAAGGCGAACAAGAATATTGATGTGAGTGCAGTGCACAAAGTAAATGACGAAGTAAATAACAGTTTAAAGGACAGGTTGGAATGTAAATCATGTAATCAGGTATTGGTCCGATCATGCGTAGATGAACCTACTTATGGGGCAGTATTTTCTATTGATAGCAAAGAATCAATTTAACGGGAACTTGTAGCTTTTGACTACTAAGAACCGAGTTTACTCTTTAAATTAAATTCCTTTATTGTCACATATAAAGGGTGCCTTCCGCGTTAAAGAGGTAAACCTATTTTTAAGAAATTGATAGTTTTGACTTAGCAGAAAAGTGATTTTACTTGGAAAGATTAACTTAAAGAGACTTTTGGCTTTTGACCAAGAGTCAGATTTCAAACCTACAAACGCGTCCGAAAATAGTTTCAAAATCGTTTTCTAAAAAGGTCAATGATTCCTATTTAACCAATCAACGGCTTTCGCTCTTTTTGTTTGGTTAAATAATAATCAAGTCGTATCATTAGTTTGGACGGCTTTCGATCTTACCCAATAAACATTAAAACACAATTGACTTAAGTTAGAAGCAAAACATCCCCAGAGTATTTTCACTATCATGATAATTGGAACACAACCACGATGACAATCATTACATCCTAACCTTTATAGTTTAGCCAGACATAATAAGTGTGAGTCTATAAAACATGTAGACTATGGTAAGAGCATTTAAAGTCTATAAAACGTGTAGACTATGGTAAGAGCATTTAAAGTCTATAAAATGTGTAGACTATGGTAAGAGCATTTAAAGTCTATAAAACATGTAGACTATGGTAAGAGCATTTAAAGTCTATAAAACGTGTAGACTATGGTAAGAGCATTTAAAGTCTATAAAACATGTAGACTATGGTAAGAGCATTTAAAGTCTATAAAACGTGTAGACTATGGTAAGAGCAATTAAATAAAGAAATGCAATAAAATAGAACCTTGCTCCGGTCGGAGACTTGAATCTGATACAAATCTACGGTAAGGTAAGGCTGGTATGATGAACTTCAACCAAAGTGCTCCAAGACTCGATTACAACTCAATCTACACCGCAATAACTCCCCGATGTGAAGAGATTATTACTTTACAGAAACTGATAGTATATGGCTTAAGATTGTACTAAGCTTGGATGAAACTAAAGAATGAGAATCGAAAACTATTTATAGAGGATCTTTGAGGTGCGTAAGGACCAGCATGCCCCTTAACTTCTTTTGAGCGGGAAGCTTGTTGTGAAGGCCACGGGCGCGGTGGGGGTGGCCGCGGGCGCGGTGCATGGAACTGCCACATCATGGGAACGTGGCAGTTGATCTCTGGGTGAAAGTGGGCCACGTCATCGCGTTCCCTGTAGCCAGCGCGGCGCTCAACGCCATAAGTGCAGAATATCTTGAAAAACCCTAATTTCTTGGCGTTTTGGCTCGTTTCTTCACAGAAGGCTCTGAAATGACAAGGATCCTGAAAACAAAGGAAAAAGGAACATAATACGAGAAAATGATAATAAAAACTAAGGAAAACATGTGATATTTGAGTCAGAAACATAGTGCGATTTAGTGCGATCAAATCCTCCCACGCTTAGACCTTTGCTTGTCCTCAAGCAACAACTCTTAGAAGTAGATGAGATAAAATTATGGTGTATACAGGTTTTGGGCAAAGAGGGCTTCTAAGTCCGAGTAAGGGTGTGTTGTCAGGCACTAACTATCTGAATCAAGGGTATCGTAATTACACTACTCGCAGAAATGCGGACATAAACCTCATAAGTATACAGATCGATCCTAATATCCTTACTATGCTCAGACTTCCCCTTTTTACGAGGTCCTTTTTCATTCAGGCGCAATCACATTAAGCCCGTTATACGTACATACTCATGGTGTAGTGACCGGTTAGTGACTCTGATCTCAAGTGATGGGATTCTGGTACAAGAGTTGGTTTAATCCCCTTTTTATTTTACCCATTTGCAGTTGCGGGGGATCGGACCGTAGTCCGCCCTACCAAGTTCAGCACCAGATACCTCTGAACCAACTACAACAGATATGCCTTATATATATATATATATATATATATATATATATATATATATATATATATATATATATATATATATATATATATATATATATATATATATATATATATATATATATATATATATATATATATATATATATATATATATATATATATATATATATATATATATATATATATATATATTTTCTTTGATTTTGTTAGTGCTTACAACTTTCTTGAGTTGAGTAATCTTTGTGAGGATCACCCAACTCGTAGTCGTATTCATACTTTATTTTATAACTTTTAAGGCAAAATAGAGATCATCCACTTATATTCATCGATCCCACACTTAGAGCATGCTTAGGCCGGAGCTGACTGCTAAGATAAACTACTTGAAGACCTATTTGTACAGTTTTATTCAAAATCATAGCATATTGGGGAGAAAGGATCTAATCTAAATATTCAAAAAGGCTTATGGTGTAAAAATGATAACGAATTTTTCGAAAAGTGAGTGTCAAAAAGTGAGTGTCCGAGAAACAGACCCTATCTAGGACCTGTCTCATAGCCCAAATCCTTAAAAACAACCATAAATCTTTGAAAAAGAAAAATTTTGTAAGGCTAAAAGGTGGGGGAAATGAAAGGGTACACTACGCAGAAAGACTCGCCGATCACATGCATTTTATTAACTACGAATATAAAAAAGGAAAAATGCGGAAGGGAAATAAAAGCAGGAAAAGCGGAAAATAAAAGCGAAAAATAAAAGCGAAAACGGGAAATAAAAGCGATAAATGCTCCTCCCACACTTAAATCAGACATTGTCCTCAATGTTCCAAAATAAGGTAGGAGGAGGTACCTGAAAACACTAGTGGGGGCCACTAGGACCTTCACCATCCTGGTTGGTACGACCGGAACAGCGGCTACGGCTGCGACGGCGGCTATCTCGGTCCAAAACAAGCTGCTCCAGTCTCTCTGACAAGGCGGTATTTGCCGCTTGTAGCTCTTGGGTCCGACCAATGAGGGTGCCTTGGGTTGCCTCCATCAATTGGAAGTGACGAGCGTATGTGGTCTGGTGTAGGTGTTGTTCTCTCTAGAAAGCCAGCTGACTTTCCATAATAGTGCGCAGAGAGCTAGCATTTTGTTCTTGGGACGCTTGCATGAAGGCCATGTTGTCGGCCGCCTGTTGCTGCAAGGTAGCAAGGAGGGCGTCCCTCTGGGCCTCTCGGGCCATATGCTCGCGCCACATGTCCTCAGTGACATGGAAACTAGGAGCTGTACCTACATGTGGGTTAGAGGTAGAAGGTGTCGTGTGTGGTGGTGAAAAATGGGGTGGTTCCTCTGTTTGGAAATCGTACTCATCATCAGTGTTGTTACCCTCATTTAAAGGTAGATTTGGGGGCAACGGACCAATAAAAGCAGGAGCGTTGAGATCGTAGGTCCAGTTACGCTCAAATCTAATATCAGTACGACGGGTGCAAGGCATAACAACACTGGGTATAGCAGCACCTCCAACCATGAGGAAGTAACCACCTTCCATCCTCGTCTTGCATAAACGCATATCCCTGAAAAATTTAAGATTTGCAATCCGAGGAGGAAGTGGTTCAAGGGTGGAAAGTTCCGTATCCAATCCTATGGCACGGGCAATAGTGGTAATCAGTCCACCAAAGGAAATCGGCCCACCTTTTCTTAAAACATGGTGCATGTGGGCAATCATGAATGGGACGGGATTAACTTTGGTGTCTGTGAGGCAGCTCTGCATGATAATTAATTCTTTAGCATTCACCTTGTTTGGGTTTTCCCGAGCAAAGATGGTGGATGCTAAAAGAAATCTAAAGACACGAAGGGCAGGATTGTGGATGTGAGAAGCAAGAAGGCCATCAAAAGATGTTGCATTTTGTTTAGTAATTCTGGCCCAAAATGCTTCAAATGCCCAATCCGTGTCTAAAGGTGCTTCACAAATGGCACCATCCCCATAAGGCAATTCTAACATGGCGGCTAGACCGTCAGTGGAGTAATCATATTCAACATTAAACATTCTAAATTTGACTCCACCTACGGTGCTAGCAGTGTTAGGAGAGACGTTATAAATTAAAGAACTTAAAAACTCGAACGTCAGCCTAGGGTAGGTTGGTGCTTGAGTAGCAAAAATATCATGCATACCTATTTTATCTAGAAGGAAGAATACACTATGGTATATACCTAATGAATATAGACAGTTTTCATCGATATACCTGGTAGAGTGTATTGGTGTTGTCAGCAATTTTTCAAGCCGCTTTAGTTGCCTTTCTCCGGCTTGGCTACCACGCAAAATGTAACCGTGATACTCCATAGGATTTTCTTGTGGTTGAATAGAGAGAAAGAATGGGATGTAGAAGTAATGAAGGTGTGAGGAAGAAAATGAAATAGTGGGGGTATTTATAGGAAGGAAAGAAAAAATGGTGGTTGTAAATATTTATGATGAGAATAATGGAAATAAATTTAGTGGGTTGGTATGGGTAATAAAGGAAGTTATGGTGGGTTAAAAATGGAAGAAAATGGGATTGGAAATGGAAAAAAGTGGTAAAATGGGGGGAAAACGAGCAACTAGCCGTTAGGTGACCGTTGCGTCACCGCGGGCGCGGTGAGGTCGAGGTCAGTTGGGCTGGCCTGGCTTCCTTTCCATTGGGCTTTTTCTTCCTCGCCATTAGCTTCAATTTCTGGAGGTGTACCTATTTTTCTTATGAATGTGCATATATGTACGTGAATACATATACACATGTATATTTATTTTATTTTTATATTAAAACTATGGTCACCAGAAAAACAAAAAAAAACATTAGTAAATAAATAAAACATATACATATATATATATATATATATATATATATATATATAGGTACGGACATTGGGTCACCAAAATAAATATTAACAACGCAGGAAACAGATAATGCAAAATAAAAATGAGTCTGAAAAGGAAATCAACATAATACTAATAATACTGAAACTAGATGTCTTGTGAACAATACAGATCTATTGCCAACCGGTAGGATGCTCTGCATGAGTGCCTGGGCCACGCAGCTCAGTCAGCTGGCGTCGAATCTCTGCCACCTCGTGAGCTAATTCATCTAACTCACCAGCAAAGGTAACATCATTCACTTCCAACTGCAAATGAAGGTCAGCCACCTCATTGCGGAGAGTGGTTATCTCAGTGCGCATAGCAGTCAATAGAGTGCGAATATCAGGTTCCTGCAAGCTGAGGTTATTAGTAAGAACAGTAGTGTGTGTAACCTCGGGTCGGGATGTGCGATCCGGAGTGGAGTCCTCGGGAGCAGGAGTGTAGTCCTGAGTGGGATCTTCGGAAGCAGGGGTGTATTCTGGAGTGAGATCTTCGGAAGCAGGAGTGTATTCTGGAGTGAGATCTTCGGAAGCAGGAGTGTATTCTGGAGTGTACTCTGATATCTCACCCCAACCTTCTACAGAATAGTTCCAATTAGCAGAGTTGGAAACACAAGTCATCTGAGGGTCTGGCATTGTGAAGGTGTAAACTGTCTGGTCATTGATAAGCAATCTGTACCGATATGGGTGGAAAGAGGCCCTCCTCATGAGTCCACGATCCATGCAAAAGTCTAAATCCAGAAAAGTATATCCACAGTATGGGGTCAGCTGTGCTATCATACTGTCCAAACCCAAAGCAGAAGCTATCTGTGTCACATTCCCTCCGGAATGAATGAGCCCTACAGCGGATCGAGCAGTCTGCTCGAGGCTCTCTATCAGAAAACCTCCACTAGCTATAGGTCTGGACTGACTGGCACAGTATAGGAAAAGGATCTCCTCAGCGGTGACCAAGTGGTCACAGTAACTCCTCCCAAAGAAAGTGTGGCACAGGATCATCTCGAAGTATCGGAAGGCCGGGTTATGGATCTTCCGGGACAACTGGGTAGAGGGGTCAAGGCTGGCTCTATCAGTAATGTCCTGCCAAAATTTATCAATATCTCTGTCCATGTAGCAACTCAATGGAAACTCAGTGATAGCGGTCGGTCCAGTTTGGAAACCAAGCAAATCCCAAAATTCTTTGGTAGTCAGGGTATACTCGGTACCAAACAATCTGAAACTTAGGCATCCTCGCTCATCTCCTTCACCCACTCGTGGGTTATAGTCCATAGAGCTAAGAAACTCCAGAGTAAGGTTCCTGTAGGTTTTGTGGACATCATCAGCATAAGAATCCCAGCTAAGTTGGTTGCATAGATACCTAATACTTGGCTCAATCCCGAGTGCCTCCATGCAGCTCTGATCGGGGTACCTAGTGGGTACCATAGGTCTAGCAGATAAGGTAGCAAATCGGGCCTTTTGTGCTTCATCTCTGAAAATCACAACCATACCATCGGGGTAATGCATCCTGAAAACATAAACACAAGAAATTAGTCCAGATAAAATATATAAATTACTAAAATAAAATAAAATAAAATAAAGAATGAACCATGGGTTGCCTCTCATGCAGCGCTTGTTTAACGTCGTTTAGCTTGACGATTAGATCTTACTTTATGTGGGTATTGGTGGGTCTATAAGAATATGACTAGAGTAGTCAACAGGCAAATCGCCTCCTTTGTAGAGCTTCAGTCTTTGTCCATTTACCACAAATGGAGCGCATGAATTGTTTTTGATTTCTACTGCTCCAGACTTTAGAACTTTTGACACTTCAAATGGACCTGTCCATCTTGAACGAAGCTTACCAGGAAAAAGTCGTAATCTTGAGTTAAATAGGAGAACAGGGTCACCAATGTTGAAATCTTTCTTGATGATTTTTTTATCATGCCACATCTTGGTTCTTTCCTTATATATGATGGCATTCTCATAGGCATTCAAGCGAAGCTCTTCTAGCTTGTGAATGTCCAGGATACGTTTTTCTCCGGCTTTTAGGTAATCTAGATTCAAGGATTTAATGGCCCAATATGCTTTATGTTCTAGTTCGAAGGGTAAATGACAGGACTTTCCATAAACCAATTGATAAGGAGTTGTTCCAATAGGGGTTTTATAAGTCGTTCTATAAGCCCATAAGGCGTCTTTAAGTTTTCCAGACCAGTCTTTTCTGGATAGTGATACGGTTATTTCTAGGATCTGCTTAATCTCCCTATTCGATACCTCTACTTGGCCACTGGTTTGCGGGTGATATGGTGATGCTACTCTATGTTTTACTCCGTATTTGCTTAGAAGCTTGTCAAATATCTTAGATATAAAACGCGATCCTCCATCACTTATGACTAACCTCGGGGTTCCAAACCTAGGAAAAATAATATTCTTAAACAGTTTGATAACTACCTTGGTATCGTTTGCGGGTGATGCAACAGCTTCGATCCACTTTGAGACATAATCGACAGCTACTAGGATATACTTGTTACCCATTGAGGAAGGAAAAGGTCCCATGAAATCTATACCCCAGACATCAAATATTTCCACTTCTTGGATGTTACTTAAAGGCATTTCATCACGTCTTGAGATGTTCCCAGTGCGTTGGCATCGGTCACATTTTGTAATGTAAGTGTGGACATCGCGCCATACAGTAGGCCAATAAAAACCTGCTTGAAATATTTTGGCGCATGTTTTAGACGTGCTTGCATGTCCACCATAAGGTGAAGCATGACAATGTTTAATGACGTTGCCTACTTCTTCCTCCGGCACACATCGTCGGAATATATTATCTATTCCTCTTTTGAATAGGAGGGGTTCATCCCAAAAGAAGTGTTTAACATCTCTAAAAAACTTCTTCTTCTGTTGGTAGCTTAAGTCAGGGGGTATGATATCAGCGGCTAGATAATTCACAATATCTGCGTACCATGGTATGTTGTTCATGGTTGAGATTTCCTCATAGGTCTCTTCTTCAGTTGAGTTTATCCCAGCTATTAATCTTTCATAAGTAGAGTGATCGTCTATAGGTATAAGTTCTGGCTTAAGGTGTTCTAACCTAGAGAGATGATCGGCCACTAAGTTTTCAGCTCCTTTTTTATCCTTAATATCCAAGTCAAATTCTTGGAGTAAAAGTACCCATCTGAGCAATCTAGGCTTAGCATCTTTCTTACTTAACAAGTACCGGATTGCTGCATGATCTGTGTATACTATTATTTTTGCTCCCACCAAATAAGATCGAAATTTATCAATAGCAAAAACTACGGCTAGCAATTCTTTTTCTGTGGTTGTATAATTTAGCTGGGCAGCGTCTAGTGTTCTACTAGCGTAGTAAATTGCATGCAGTTTTTTTGTCTTTTCTTTGCCCTAGTACAGCTCCTACAGCGAAATCACTAGCATCGCACATGATTTCAAAGGGTTGTGTCCAATCAGGTGGTCTTATGATAGGTGGTGAAATAAGAGCTTGCTTTAAAACTTCAAAGGCCTCAAGACATTTTTGGTCGAATTCAAACTCGACATCCTTCATCAATAAGTTAGTTAAAGGTTTTGTTATTGCGGAAAAATTCTTGATGAAACGTCGGTAGAACCCGGCATGTCCTAGGAAACTTCTTATTTCCCTAACGGTCTTAGGTGGGTTTAAGTTTTCTATAACTTCTATCTTGGCCTTATCGACTTCTATACCTCTTTCAGAAATAATGTGTCCCAAGACTATCCCTTCACTTACCATAAAGTGGCACTTTTCCCAATTCAACACAAGGTTTACTTCCACACATCTTTTTAAGATTTTCTCCAAGTTCGAGAGGCAGTTTTTGAAATCAAACCCACACACTGAAAAATCGTCCATAAATACTTCCATAATTCCATCTAAGTAGTCTGCGAAAATTGACATCATACAACGTTGGAAAGTGGCAGGTGCATTACAGAGTCCAAAGGGCATTCGTCTATAAGCGAATGTTCCATAAGGGCAGGTAAATGTGGTTTTTTCTTGGTCCTCTGGGTGAATAGGGATTTGGAAAAACCCCGAATACCCATCAAGATAGCAGAAACATGAGTGTCTTGCTAGACGTTCAAGCATCTGATCTATAAATGGGAGAGGGAAATGGTCTTTTCTCGTTGCCTTATTCAACTTTCTGTAATCTATACACATACGCCATCCTCCTTCTGTTCGTTTTGCCACATGCTCACCTTTTTCGTTTTTCAGAACAGTGATACCTCCTTTCTTGGGTACCACATGGACTGGGCTTACCCATTCACTATCCGAAATTTGGTATATGATACCAGCTTCTAATAACTTAAGAACTTCTTTCTTGACTACATCACTCATGATAGGGTTTATTCTTCTTTGATGTTCTCTTGAGGGTTTTGAATCTTTTTCTAGCATAATCCGATGCATGCATACGGATGGGCTTATACCTCTTAAATCTGAAACTTTATACCCTAAAGCTGAGGGATAATTTCGCAAGGTATCTAAGAGTTGATTTGTTTCTATTTGGTTTAGAGTGGCGCTAATTATAACAGGTTTATTCATCTCCTCATCCAAAAACTCATATCTTAGATTCTTGGGTAGTTCCTTAAGTTCTATAGTGGTTTTCTCAGCACGCGGCATAAGGTCATGGGTAAGAGCTAAGCATTCGAAAAGGTTGTCGTCAATGTACGGTTCGATACTCTCAAATCCGTCATCCTCTAAAATAGGGGTTGATGGTAATTTGGTTAAGAATTCGTTTTGTTCGAGCTCATTTACACATTCATCAATGATGTCGATGGCATAGCACGCATCTCCTATCACTGGTGCCATTAGAAATTTTGATAAAATGAACTCAATCTTTTCATCTCCTACCTCGAAAGTCAGTTTCCCTTTCTTAACATCTATTATAGCTCCGGCGGTCGATAGGAAGGGTCTTCCTAAGAGGATTGGGATGTCTTCATCTTCTTTGATATCCATTACGACGAAGTCGGTCAGAATGTACAACTGACCAATCTTGACAGGTATGTCTTCTAAAATACCCATGGGATATTTGACAGATCTATCAGCTAGTTGTAAGGACATCTTAGTAGGTTGAAGTTATCCTAATTTTAACCTCTTACAGACGGCCAGAGGCATCAGACTTACGCTTGCTCCTAGGTCTAAAAATGCTTTGTCTATCATATGGTTACCTAGGATGCAAGGGATAGAAAAACTTCCAGGGTCTTTATCTTTCTTGGCGAGTTTATTTTCGGATATAAAATGACATTCTAAAGGCTTGGGATCATCGAGTCGCCGTTTATTGGTCAAAATATCTTTCAAAAACTTAGCATATGATGGTATCTGGGTTATAGCTTCAGTAAAAGGAATCTCAACATGGAGTTTCTCTATTACCTTAATAAACTTTTGGTACTGGTTTTCTACTTTGGTGTTTTTCAGCCTCTGTGGGAATGGAATAGGTGGTTTATAAGGTTGTTGAGTGTTTTTCTCTACTTCTGGTTTTGATTGCTTTTCTGGTTTCTCTGGTTCCTCCACCTGGTCTTTGGGCGTAGCATCTTCCATAGGTTTTTCTGATGTGCTTAAGTTAGGATTTCTAGGCCCTTCATAAGCAGTTCCACTTCTTAATGTGATAGAATTTGCTTGGCCTTTTGGATTTGGTTGAGTTTGTCCAGGGAATTGTCCTCCAGGTGCAACTTGTACAGAGGTGTTTTGGGCTACTTGGGAAATCTGAGTCTCAAGCATTTTGGTGTGGGTTATTATCTGGTCAAACTTGGTTGCTAATTGAGTAACTAGTTCGTTCGTGTGAATGTGTTGGTTCATAAACTCCTTATTTTGCTGGGTTTGAGCCTGAATAAAGGTGTCTATGGTTTCTTTATGGTTTGGTCTTGGGGGTACTATTTGCATAGGTTGGTTTTGTTTTTGCGTTTGGAATCCTTGAGGTCTCGAAGGTCCGGGATTTTGGATAGGGTTGTTGTTTTTGTAAGAGAAATTCAGGTGGTTCCTCCATCCAGGATTGTAGGTATTCGAGAAAGGGTTCCCTTGAGTATAGTTAACTTGGTATGAGCTTGATTCGTTCAAAAGGTTACAGTCAACGGTTTGATGTCCTTGAGTTCCACAGAGTTCGCACTCCGATTGGATTGCTGCTACTGTGGTTGGGTTTTGAGACATGTTCTCGACTCTCAAGGCTAGGGCGTTCATCTTGGCATTAATCATGTCCATGCAACTTACCTCATGCTTTCCTCCATGGCTCTCCTTTTTCTCTACTGTCGCTCGTTCTAATCCCCATTGGGCGTGGTTTTGGGCCATGTCCTCTATTAGGGCACAAGCGTCAGGGTAAGGTTTGTTCATCAACGCTCCGCCTGCGGCAGCGTCTATGGACATCTTTGTGTTGTAATGGAGTCCATTATAGAAGGTATGTATGATTAACCATTGCTCTAGGCCATGGTGCGGACAAGCTCTTAAAAGTTCTTTATATCTCTCCCAGGCATCAAAAAGTGATTCGCCTTGGTTTTGGGTGAAACAAGTGATCAGGTTCCTAAGAACAGCGGTCTTGCTTGGTGGAAAATACCTCGCAAGAAAAGCTCTCCTAAGGTCTTCCCAAGTTGTTATTGAGTTAGTTGGAAGGGCGTCTAACCAGTCGTGAGCTTTACCTCTAAGGGAAAAAGGAAACAGTCTTAATCGGATAGCTTCGGGTGTGGCTCCATTTGCCTTAAGGGTGTCAGCTAACTGGATAAATACCTTTAAATGTTGATTCGGGTTCTCGGTAGCGAGACCAGCGAATTGGTTTTGTTGTACTAATTGTAGTAACGAGGGCTTTAGTTCAAAGTTGTTGGTAGTTATAGCAGGGTTTACTATACTAGAACTAGGTTCCTCGTTAGATGGTTGGGCGAATTCCTTGAGCGGTCTTTGGTTACGATCTTCTGCCATAGCTCTTCTTATCTTGCGAATAAAAAGACGGGCACGAGCGTAACGTTCAGGTTCTACTAAAGGATCTATTAGGTTGCCGGTGCTACGATTTCTACGCATCTACCGGCTAGAATAGCCTTAGTCTAAACGGGATAACAATAGGGTACGAAATTTGACGAAGTTGGTCCCCGGCAATGGCGCCAAAAACTTGATGGGTTTAATCTGTAACGTATAGCCTAAATGTAGTACTGCAAGTGTACAGCCTATCGAAGTAATATATAAGATTATCGAACCACAGAGACCAATTGTCAATCTATCAACTCTATTGCTAAGGTGCTTATCTAAGGCGAACAAGAATATTGATGTGAGTGCAGTGCACAAAGTAAATGACGAAGTAAATAACAGTTTAAAGGACAGGTTGGAATGTAAATCATGTAATCAGGTATTGGTCCGATCATGCGTAGATGAACCTACTTATGGGGCAGTATTTTCTATTGATAGCAAAGAATCAATTTAACGGGAACTTGTAGCTTTTGACTACTAAGAACCGAGTTTACTCTTTAAATTAAATTCCTTTATTGTCACATATAAAGGGTGCCTTCCGCGTTAAAGAGGTAAACCTATTTTTAAGAAATTGATAGTTTTGACTTAGCAGAAACGTGATTTTACTTGGAAAGATTAACTTAAAGAGACTTTTGGCTTTTGACCAAGAGTCAGATTTCAAACCTACAAACGCGTCCGAAAATAGTTTCAAAATCGTTTTCTAAGAAGGTCAATGATTCCTATTTAACCAATCAACGGCTTTCGCTCTTTTTGTTTGGTTAAATAATAATCAAGTCGTATCATTAGTTTGGACGGCTTTCGATCTTACCCAATAAACATTAAAACACAATTGACTTAAGTTAGAAGCAAAACATCCCCAGAGTATTTTCACTATCATGATAATTGGAACACAACCACGATGACAATCATTACATCCTAACCTTTATAGTTTAGCCAGACATAATAAGTGTGAGTCTATAAAACATGTAGACTATGGTAAGAGCATTTAAAGTCTATAAAACGTGTAGACTATGGTAAGAGCATTTAAAGTCTATAAAACATGTAGACTATGGTAAGAGCATTTAAAGTCTATAAAACGTGTAGACTATGGTAAGAGCATTTAAAGTCTATAAAACATGTAGACTATGGTAAGAGCATTTAAAGTCTATAAAACGTGTAGACTATGGTAAGAGCAATTAAATAAAGAAATGCAATAAAATAGAACCTTGCTCCGGTCGGAGACTTGAATCTGATACAAATCTACGGTAAGGTAAGGCTGGTATGATGAACTTCAACCAAAGTGCTCCAAGACTCGATTACAACTCAATCTACACCGCAATAACTCCCCGATGTGAAGAGATTATTACTTTACAAAAACTGATAGTATATGGCTTAAGATTGTACTAAGCTTGGATGAAACTAAAGAATGAGAATCGAAAACTATTTATAGAGGATCTTTGAGGTGCGTAAGGACCAGCATGCCCCTTAACTTCTTTTGAGCGGGAAGCTTGTTGTGAAGGCCGCGGGCGCGGTGGGGGTGGCCGCGGGCGCGGTGCATGGAACTGCCACATCATGGGAACGTGGCAGTTGATCTCTGGGTGAAAGTGGGCCACGTCATCGCGTTCCCTGTAGCCAGCGTGACGCTCAACGCCATAAGTGCAGAATATCTTGAAAAACCCTAATTTCTTGGTGTTTTGGCTCGTTTCTTCACAGAAGGCTCTGAAATGACAAGGATCCTGAAAACAAAGGAAAAAGGAACATAATACGAGAAAATGACAATAAAAACTAAGGAAAACATGTGATATTTGAGTCAGAAACATAGTGCGATTTAGTGCGATCAGTATTGCAGTAGGTTCTTGCAGGTTTGGCCATGTTTACTGGTTTGACAGTAGCAGGTTTCGGTAAAATGCAGGTTTGTGGTTTATGTAAATGCAGATTGAACGGTTTTTTAGGTCATATTTATGGTTTTTGGAATGATTCTTGTGATATTGGCTTGGTGGCTCAATCAAGGTACTGAGGTTTAGGCCATATTGTTTTTGTTTTGAAATGGTTCTGCTGGTTTAGCAGTATGCAGGTTTATGGTGATTGAGGTTTTTTAAAAAAAAAACTTTTGGCCTTGAAATGGTTTATGCAGTTTTTTTTTTAAAACAATTGCTTTTGCTTTGGTAGTCTTTTGGTATATGTTGTGAACTCTCTCTTTTGAAAGGGTTTTGTTCTCTTATATCAATTGCTTGGCATTTTTTGTGTTTTTTGTCTCAGGTTTATGTTAGCTGGAGGTTTGAATATTTTACAAACTTCTTGGCCTTCTGCATCACACTGCTACAGCAGTTTTGTTTGTATTCTACTCTTGTGTTTCTCCCTTTACTGTAATACTGCAGTAGCTTTGTCTTATAATTCTTTCTGCCTAAACCAAAAACCTGCAAAACCAATTTCTTTTCTCTCTTCTCTCTCATGGGTACATTTGATATAAAAATGATATAATGTACTATTGTTCTGAAAATGCAAAGGGCTGGAATATGATGAATGAGGAAATATAGGTTGCTTGCACATTGTTTTGATACTGCATAATTCTTCTTTTGTCTTGCATGGGAGCTTAAGTTTTTTAACTTCTTCCTACCTCTAGGCATGTTTACGTTACACTTTGGCCTTGGTTTGTGTACACTGTATATGCTGTTTGAAATTATGCATATTGTTTTGAACTATGCAGTGGGCTTTGAAAATGCAATTGATTTGAAAAAATGCAGTTTTGAAAACAAAATGAATTTGTGCATATTTCAAAAATTGTGCATTCATTTTATGAAATAAAATTCCTCCTTTTTTGTGAACCGGGAGAAATCCCGTGATTTGCAAAAAAGGGTAAACTGATTCCAGCCGTTTGCCTTTAATGATGAACATTAAATCTATTTTCCGCTTTTAATTATTTATTCAAATCTGACTTTTCTTTTAATTATTTTTGCAGGCAAATTTAAATGAGCAGACAAGAGGCATTGGATAGAAGATGAAGATTTAGAATTTAGAAAAATAGTTTTTTTTATTTTACTTTAAGCATTTATGTAATTGCCATTATAAATATTTTGTAATAACACAATATTTAAATGATAATTGTAATAAATAGAATAAAGTGAATAAAATTCTATTATTTAAAAATTAATTCTTTTTCTTTCCAATTATTTATCTATTGTTTATAATTCTTTAAATTATATAATAACTGAAAATCGAATCCAATCATTTAAATTCAGAATGATAAACAAATAAATAAACATCACTGGCCAATTAACAATTTTAATTATTTAATTCATTATTCATAGTATTCTAAATTATAATAATTAAAAAATAGAATTTAATTATTTAACCTAGAATGATAAAGAATTAAATAATCATTGTTGACCAATTAATAAACCCATTCTCAAAATGTTTATTTCATTATTCATAAGTCTTTAAATTATATAACAATTGAAAATAGATTTCAATTATTTAAATTTAAGACTATAAATAATTAATAAACGTCATTTAAGTCTTGATCAGTTGATAAATTTAGCGTTCAACAATAAATAGCTCTCGACTCGAAACAGTTATGAATTTTTAAGATCAATAGATCAAAACACTTGTAATGTAATGATGTAGATGGGAGATGGTATCTTAGGTCAAAATTTGGGGTACAACAACGATATGATAGCTTGGTCACAAACAGAGGAGGAGCACCTTGAGCACCTAGAAAAGCTGTTTGCCAGGTTGAAAGAATACAAGCTCGGGCTGAATCCAAGTAAGTGCACTTTTGGAGTTAGGTCTGGTAAACTTCTAGGATTCATTGTAAGCAACAAAGGCATTGAAGTCGATCCAGCAAAAGTAAAAGCAATACAAGAGATGCCTGCCCCCCGTACTGAAAAGGAGGTTAGAGGATTCTTGGGGCGCTTGAACTATATTGCCAGATTCATCTCTCATCTGACTTCTACCTGTGAGCCAATTTTCAAACTCTTGAAGAAAGATCAGGTAGTCGAATGGAACGACGATTGCCAAGCTGCTTTTGATAAAATCAAGAAGTATTTGCTAGAACCTCCTATTCTGATGCCACCCGTCGAAGGAAGACCATTGATCATGTATCTGACCGTCTTGGATAACTCAATGGGGTGTGTTTTGGGCCAGCATGACGAGTCTGGTCGAAAAGAGCATGCTATTTATTACCTTAGCAAAAATTTTACCGACTGTGAGACTCGCTACTCACTGCTCGAGAAAACGTTCTGCGCTTTGGTATGGGCTTCTCGCCGACTAAGACAGTATATGTTGACTCATACTACCTTGTTGATTTCCAAAATGGATCCTATCAAGTATATCTTCGAAAAGCCTGCTTTATCTGGAAGGATAGCCAGATGGCAAATGATCCTAACTGAGTATGACATCCAGTACACCACCCAAAAAGCTATAAAAGGGAGTGTACTAGCTGACCATCTGGCTCATCAAGCTATCGAAGACTATCAACCCATGAGATTTGACTTCCCAGATGAGGACATCATGAATTTGGACAGCATTGAAAGTGACGGACCGTATGACGGACCCGAAAAGGGATCCCGATGGACCCTGTACTTTGATGGTGCTTCAAATGCACTTGGAAATGGTATTGGCGCAGTACTCATTTCTCCGGAAGATTGTCACACACCTTTCACGGCCCGACTTTGTTTCAGCTGCACAAACAACATGGCTGAGTATGAAGCTTGCATCTTTGGTCTCAAGGCTGCTATAGACCTGGGGATCAAATCTTTGATCGTATTTGGGGACTCGGCTTTGGTTATCAGCCAAATCAAAGGAGAGTGGGATACCAAGCATCCTAATCTTATCCCATACAAAGAACATGTCCTAACATTGTTGCCTCATTTCGAGCAAATTACCTTCGAGCATTTCCCGCGAGAAGAGAATCAGCTAGCAGATGCTCTAGCCACAATGTCCTCCATGTTTAAACTCAACTGGGATAACGAGGCTCCCCAAATCACCATCGAGCGAATGGATGAACCTGCGCATTGTCACGAGATTAATACCGAAGAAGTAATGGAACAACCTTGGTTTCATGAAATCAAAAGGTATCTCGAGACCAGAGATTATCCCGAAGGAGCTTCCGTAAATGACAAGAAGTTCTTAAGGAAATTCGCTGCTAAGTTCTTCCTGAGCAACGGCATCCTTTACAAACGAAGCCATGATTGTGTATTACTCCGATGCGTAGACAAAGCTGAAGCAGAGTTGATCATGACTGAGATACACAGCGGCACATTTGGCACTCACTTGAGCGGGCATACAATGGCTAAGAAGATCCTAAGGGCAGGCTATTACTGGTCTACCATGGAAGCTGACTGCCATCAACATTCCCGTACTTGCCACAAGTGTCAAGTCTATGCTGATAAAGTTCACATCCCTCCGGTCCCTCTCAACGTTCTGACTGCTTCTTGGCCATTTGCAATGTGGGGCATTGACATGATTGGAGAGATCAAGCCCACGGCTTCCAACGGACATCGCTTCATCCTGGTTGCCATTGACTACTTCACCAAATGGGTCGAAGCAGCTTCCTTCGCCTCTGTTACTAAAAATGTGGTTGCCCGCTTTATCAAGCAAAATCTCATATGCCGGTATGGTGTTCCAGACAGGATCATCACAGAAAACGGTACAAATCTGAATAACACAATGATCACCGCTTTGTGCGAACAGTTCAAGATTTATCATCACAATTCATCTCCCTATCGGCCGAAGATGAACGGTGTTGTTGAAGCTGCGAACAAAAACATTAAGAAGATCATTCAGAAAATGACAGTCACTTACAAAGACTGGCATGAGATGTTACCGTTTACTCTACATGGATACCGTACGACGGCACGTACTTCAACCGGGGCAACCCCATTTTCTTTGGTGTATGGCATGGAAGCTGTCTTGCCTATGGAAGTCCAGATTCCTTCTCTAAGGATTATGAAGGATGCAGGTTTGAATGAAGATGATTGGATGCAGACCTGACTTGATCAACTCAATCTGATCGACGAAAAGCGACTTGCTGCTATATGCCATGGTCAGGCGTATCAAAAACGAATGATCAAGACCTTCAATAAGAAAGTCAGACGGCAAGTATATCAAGTCGGAGATCTCGTGATCAAGCAGATTATCTTGCCGCAAAGTGATCCCAGGGGCAAATGGACTCCTACATATGAAGGACCATTTGTGATCAAGAGCATATTTTCTGGCGGTGCAATGATTCTGACCACCATAGACGGCGACGATTTGCCGCACCCTGCGAACGCAGACATAGTCAAAAGATACTACGCATAAAATAACCCGACAACTCGAAAACCCGAAAGGGCGGCTTGGGCAAAAAATGGGCATCCCGGTGAACCGAAAACCCGAAAGGGCGGTTCAGGCAAAAATTAGGGATAAAAACAAAAAAATCTGTACACCCGGCAAGTCGAAAACCTGAAAGGGCGGCTTGGGCAAAAAGGGGTTTCCCGGTGGATCGAAAACCCGAAAGGGCGATTCAGGCAAAAGTTAGGGAATTAAAGCGTATGACTATGTCTTGTCGGATCACTTCAAAAGACAATCTCTTCATCAACCAGTTCCAGGCTTCTGATCAATCCAGTCATCGGCAGACGAAGCATTGAATGGACAGATATTCAGAGTTGTGAAAGCTATAGCGGAATGGAATCCCATGGAATTATTTCACATAGCCATCTTTATTTTTGTAAATTTTTCAAATATTTACGACAAAATCCTCTTACTAGGATGATTGTCTCCTTTGTACAAACATACTCAGAGAAAGTTAATACAAATACTTTTCCCAGAAATTTGTGTCGTTTCCTTTTTCTTTTCTCTTACACTATTTGTTTATTTTTGAGAAACGTCCAATGTTTTGTTAAATAGGCATGTGCATTTGAACATAATCATTTCCTTATGAATCAAGAAAGAGGATTACTGATAGATTGAAGATACAGTTGGATATCTTGATACCCTTTCATAGGAAACCCCCAGGAGATTTGGAATCCATATCCCTAGCAAGTCTTGAAGCTTATCCCCAGTAGATTCTGGAAGCTTATCCCCTGCAGAGTACGGACGTCTCTCCCGAGTTTTATTCAAAGTTATTCCTTACAAAAGGCTTATAACTGGATTATCCTCACCTTATTGCCACGGAAGATCGCACTCGCCAAATTTCTTCTTATCCCCAGCGGAGTTCATCAGAGTTCCCCCAGCATAACTTATCAATACAATCCCCAGAGGAGGTTGTCTTTGTACATCCCCAGCCAGAGAATCCTCCAGAACTCGATTCCCCTCAGAGTTTAAGTTTCAGTATCCCCAGCAGAGATAAAACTTCAAACTATCAATCCCCAGCGGAGCCAGACTAGTGAACCTTCTCCCCACAAAGTTTTGGGAAGGCAAATCTTGAGTTCCCCAGTGAAGTCGCCAGAGATACTTCCCTCCAAACTGAAGATTCTCAGTCTTACATCTCCAGCATGAGTCTATTAGCTTGGAACTCCCCAGTAGAAGTCATCAGGAATTCCCTAGAAGATTGGTATGCAACCCAAGCTCCTTTTTCTCCAGCAACAACCAGGAATTATTCTTCCCGGCAGCAGTCAAGATACTCTTATCTTCAGCCATCTTGGATTCGTCTATCCTTTGCAAGACAGCTCTCCAGCTTACATGCGCATCCATTTACAGTCATATCATATAACATACATTATATCATGCATCATGACATTGCATATAACTAACTCTTTACCTTTTCAGGTAAGACCAGTCGGCAGACTAAGGTCATTATCTTTCGAGATTCTTTCCAGGAATAGTTCGGATGTGACCCAGACATGGCAACATTCTAAGGCTTATTCCAGATTCTTCCAGATGCAGTTTTACACAAGCTCATCATCAGGGAACCCTACACTGGTTCTTCTTCCGACTTCAAGATTTCTGAAAACAGTTTACGGTTTCTCCAAGTAACGGATGTTGACCTATCACTTGTTCAGTCTCTTCTCAAGACTTCTGAAAACAGTTTATGGATTCTTCCCAACAACGGATGTTAATCTATCAACTTGTTCAGATGCAACCTTTGAAAACAGTTTACGGACGCTTCCCAACAACGGATGTTGCTCTATTGCTTATTCAACTTCAAGACTTCTGAAAATAGTTTACGGTTTCTCCAAGTAACGGATGTTAACCTATCGCTTGTTCAGTTTCTTCTCAAGACTTCTGAAAACAGTTTATGGATTCTTCCCAACAACGGATGTTAATCTATCACTTGTTCAGATGCAACCTTTGAAAACAGTTTACGGACGCTTCCCAACAACGGATGCTGCTCTATTGCTTATTCAACTTCAAGATTTCTGAAAACAGTTCACAGGTTCTCCAAGTAACGGATGTTAACCTATCACTTGTTCAGTTTCTTCTCAAGATTTTTTTGAAAATAGCTTACGGATTCCTCCCAACAACGGATGTCAATCTATTGCTTATTCATATCCCCAGTTCAGATATGGTCGCAAGCATGGACACCTTCCTGATACTCATTCCAGATGGCATCTTTAAGCCCATCCCCGACAATATTTCTGTCACCCTTCCAGATGGCATCTTTAAGCCCATCTCCAAATGGCATCTCTAAGCCCATTCCCGCATCCATTGCTTTGACGAGTGCAAATTTAAGGGCACTCTAGTGTCCAATCTCCTTTTACCCTCGAGTCACGAAAGGCAAGTTTGCCAATCTAACTCTTCGGATTCAAGAAGATTGAACAGGGGAAACTGTTGTACCCCAAAATTTGCCCTCCCATTTCTCATTAATATCTCATCACCAAGTCCCTAAAGATCAAGATCCAGTTAGGGTTTCATCTGCTCAAGACTTCTCCTTGCACTGTTGACCCAAATTAGGGTTTGTGTTTGCACAAAGATGTTTTGAACTAAAATGCCTAAGATGACTTTCTTGCTTCATATTGGACTCCCAAGTTTATCCATATCAAGTTTCAAGTCTTGATTCCAAGTTTTGCCCAGTCAATTGGACAGTTGACCTAGAAATCAACTGTATTGGGGGAAAAGTCAACTGTGGCCAATTGACAGTCAAATCTCATGGAAATTGACCCACATCAACATTATGAACTCACATGGACCATTTGATCAAGTTTGGATCACAGTTCCTCAAGAAATTTGATCAGATCACCAAAAGGGCAAAATGGTCATTTTTAGGGTTTTGACTGCACAAAGGCAATTTTTGACTATTTGACCTAGCCAATGGCAAAACAAGCTCACATATGGACTCAAGGACCCCATGGAATTATCTTGACATGCTCAACAAGTTCAAAAGATCCCAAGTACACAAGATTGACAGTTGAATTTCCCAGTCAATTGATCAATTTTGACTGTATACTGAAAAGTCAAACTTTGACTTTTTGGTCACCATCAAGAGTCAAGATTCATTTTTCCTAAAAACATGCCAAATCATGAAACTTGTTCACCAAGAAATCAAAAATTGCAAATTAGGGTTTGAAATGAGAATTTTTCATAACTTAGAATTTTTCTAAGTTATGAAAAACCCTAATTTTTTCCCAACTTTGCCCCACTTTCTCACCAAGATTAATTTGGATTCAAGCAAAAGTCAAAACATGAAAGTTGTAGCTTGTTGCATAATCTACAACTTTGATTCACAAAGTTTTCCCAAATGAGGCTTGTATCTCAAGTTACAATTTTTGGAATAAGGGTACTAAATCATTCTTAACTTAGTGAAATTTCAACCTATTTTGGCAAGGTTTTCTACCTAACTTCAAGGCCATTTTCCATACACTTCCACTTGGAATTTCAATTTGCATTTCAAAGATGGATTGTAGTACACATTCGAAGATTTCCAAAATGTCCAAGAACTCATCAAACAACCTCATAACTTGAGAGAATCGAATTTCACAATATGGCAAAAACTCACTTTTGAATTGGTCATGTACATGTTCATAACTTATGCCATTTTCAAGTCAGCTTGGTTTGTGCTACATTACAGGCCCTTAAACCATCCAACACTCATAAATTTAATGCCAAAACTTTGTGCCAAAGTGTTGTTCTATGAGTTCAAGCATTACATACAAGTTTAATCCATTTATGGAAAAAGCAAAATGGCCATTTTTGCAAAAGCAAGCTTTATGTCATAATGCAAATCCAAGAGGTACAGATCAAATCCAATTGGCACAAGATTATGAGCATAACACACTGATCAAGGAGAGGTTTGCAGCATGATTAGGGGGCCTCTACTTGCCTAGAACATCAACTTGGCTTTGCTTGCTTAAGTGTGAAGAAAAGTGGCATATCACAACACAACTATCATCTCAGCATTAGAACACTTAAGCAAATATTGTATACACTTTCTAATCATCCTAACTAAGCTAGCACACGACTCCAATATCTCATATACCTCCACAAACTCAGAACCACCCTCAAACTGCTCAAACAGAGTTCTCACTGCAGTTTGAGTGCCAACTCTCATCCCTTGCATGATTTCTTGCCCAAAGCTCATCAACCACATTCCCTAGCATCAATGCAAGCTAGCCAAAACCTAAAACACGACCTGTAATTCCTCTAACCAGTTCCACCATTTTCACTTTCTTGTTTTGCAGTTGAAGGTCCATAGCTCGATTCAAGGTGTTTCAAAGTAAAGTAAGCATTGGAATAGCATCACCACACTTCAGGCAAGCTATACAGATCATCATCTTGCCCTGAAAGCTTCCCCATTGCCCGATAGAACTTCAACTGAACAGGTATTTTCTTGAACTTCTAACTCTTAGTCTAGGCATCATTAGCTCTAGGTTTGTGAATAAGAAATGTTCTACTCATGCCCCTGAACCTGTACATGCTTTTACTTTTCATTTATTTTGCCTGAGCTGTGAGAATTTAAGGTTTGAAAATGGAAGAAAACTTAGGTCAGGATTTGGGAATGTCAAAATTCTCTCTCATTTCAGAGAGTTAGGATGAGTTTTTTATATATTTAGAATCGTGATTCAATGCTTAACATTTCTTATGTTGGAAGTTTGTGCAAAAAGTCAAAGAATCCAGATGTTTGAACTTGGTCACAGGCGCGCGTTTTTTTGAACGTTTTTGGCTGAAGGTTGAAGAAGAAGTTTCATGGGCTGGGCTTTTGTGTTATTTCTCTTTACACCATATTTTTGGTTTTGCACCCCCTGAGCCCATTTTATTTATTTGCTTGATTTGTTGACTTTTCTTTTTTCATTTTGACTTATTTATTTTTGCTAATAATATTAAAAACATGAAAAATATTTTTTACACCATTTTTATATTTTTTAGGTATTTATTTGCTTATATGGACATTTGCACATAAATATATATATATATATATATATATATATATATATATATATATATATATATATATATATATATATATATATATATATATATATATATATATATATATATATATATATATATATATATATATATATATATATATATATATATATATATATATATATATATATATATATATATATATATATATATATATATATATATATATATATATATATATATATATATATATATATATATATATATATATATTATTTAGAATAGATAGGAAAAATAATGCAAATATACTTTATTTTCTGATTTTATTACATTTTTCTTTTTGAAAATATTTTATGCAAAATATACTTTTTTTATAAATATTAAATATTATTTTTTTTATATATAATACATATTTAGAAATTAATACATATATATATATATATATATATATATATATATATATATATATATATATATATATATATATATATATATATATATATATATATATATATATATATATATATATATATATATATATATATATATATATATATATATATATATATATATATATATATATATATATATATATATAAATATATATATATATATTTATTAGTATATTTAGGTTAAAATACAAAAATACCTATATTTTTTATTTTATTAATATTTGACATAAAAAAATACTTTTTATAAATATACTTCATTTTATTTTATTTTTGTACATAATAAACAAATACTTGTATAAATTAAATAATATATATATTACTTAATAAAAATTAGGGTTTTACCCTTAAAATAGAAAAACTCCAAAAATAATACTTTTTTTATTTTATTTATTTGACATGAATAATACTTTTTTTTCATACATATAAAAACCTTTTTTTGCATTTTGCATCTTTATTTTATTTTCCATTTAATTTATGCAATCAATTATCTTGTAAATATTCCAAAAATTGATGTAATAGTTAGGTTTAAATTTCTTGTCTAAATATCCCCCCATTTGAACATTTGTACCCCCTTCCCATATTGTGTTGTAATAGTGTAGGAATTTTACTTTTCGCACTTTAAACGCTTTCTAAATATACCATGCTAGAATTAGGGTTTGTATGCAAATAAAAAGAACAAAATAGTTTGACCTAATTTCAAGATAATCAAGCATGAAAATGGACAACACATCTCACACTTGCACCCCTAGGGTATTCCACTTGTTGCCTTCAAATAAATGGGTCATATTGTATGTTAGGTTTCTTTCGGCAAAAACAAATACAAAATCAAGTGATCATAGTCCCTCGACGACGCTTTCGAAAAGTTGCCTAAAATGATCAAGTCCCTTTCAAGGAAAAATTGCCCAAAGACATTTAACACTATTGCAATTATGGTCTAAACGATGACCCGCGCCCGTCCCTTTCACCTCCTAACACAAGATTGTCCACCAAATGCAATGGTGGAACAAAATTGTTAAAAGGATTAAGAACATAACAAAAATCTTTGAGAGCTTTAGGGTAGATAGCTCTTAAGTACTTGTCAATTTGCAAAAGAAAACACTTGCCTATTTTCAAACAACACTTCACAAACACTTTCAAAACAAACTTTCAAAAACCCTTGAACATCTTTTCAAAAAGACAAACACCTTTTGTAAAACATTCGAGTAAAGAATTGTTACAAGGGTAGCCTAGACAAGGCATCTTTTTTCAAAACATTTTCAAAAGCCACACACAAAGCACCATTTCAAACAATTGAAAACCAAGGCAAGTTGATCTAAGCAAGTACCTAAGAGCCCATGGATAACCATGGATAGAAAGGGTGCTAATACCTTCCCTTTCTATAATCTACTCCCCGAACCCAAGAAAAATCTCAAAGGTTTTTGCTGTGCTTTTTAAACCTTTCCTTAGGATAAAATAAAAAGTCGGTGGCGACTCTTGCTCAACCGAAACATTTGCGAAAACAAACGCAAAACCACAGTCAGTTCTCCCACCGTATCACAGGGTGCTTGTGTGCAAGTGTATTTATTTTTATGCTTTATTTAGTCTTTGATTATGGTTTGCTATTTATTGATTTTATCTTCTCATACAAACCCTAATTACTAGCATTTATATAAAGCGATAAATTGCGAAAAGTAAAATTACTACACTATTACATCATTAGGGGAGGGGGTGTACAAATTTATAAATGTGGATTGCAAGAAAATTAAACCTAGTTATCTATTACAACCATATTGAATATTGTACAAAATTGAAAATAAAATGCAAGAATATAAATGTAAAAAGAAATGTTTTTTGTTGTTTTTATGAAAGGGTTTTTGTCTTGGCCTAATTAAAGAAAATGATTAATTAAATAAAAATAAATTAATCTAAATTAAGAAAAGAAATTAATTTGAAAAGGATTTTTTAGGGTTTTTTATGAAAGGTTTTAAATTAATGAAAATTAAATGAAGATTAATTATAATAACCTAAGTTCTAAATTAATTTTATCTAAAACATAAAATAATATATTAATTTATCCTAAGTCTAAGAACTAATTATTTAAGAAAAAAAATAAATTTATTTGTTTTAAGAAAATGTTTTTACCTTTTTGTTTTATGGAGAAAATAAAAATATATAAGTATAAATAATAAGTATAAATAAATTTTGGATTTTTTTGTGATTTTATTAAAATAATAGTAGTGATAATAATAATAATAATAATAATAATAATAATAATAATAATAATAATAATAATAATAATAATAATAATAATAATAATAAGGAAAAAGAAAAATAAAATAAAAATAAAAAATATAAAGAAAAGTTCAGGGGGGGTTAATCAGCAAGGCAAGGAGTATTGTGAGAAAAAAAAACTAGGCTCACATGCAGAGCCCAAGTGCTGCCAAAAAACACAAAAAAGTCAGAAATTTGTGAAACATAGCAAAAGGTCACGCTGGGGCTTGAACCCAGGACCTAAGGGTGAACAGGTGCGCGCTTTACCATTGGGGTGGCTATACATTCGTTGATATAAGCAAAACAATAAATATATGATACAAAACGCGCCCTGATTACACTTCATCTTCAACCTCTAGCCAAAGGACCTTTATCTTCTTCATCTCTCAACAAAAATGAAATGTTCAAACATGAAAGTTGTGGCATTTATTCCCACGAATCCAACCATGTAAATAACTTAAGCTAACAATCAAACATGAATGAGAATTTTTCTGGCCCTAATTCAAATCCAAAAAATTTCAGAAAACTTCAACTCTAAAATTCTCTAAGTCCAGTCCATATAAATGCAAACTATGGATATGTACAGCTTCGTGGCAATGGTATCTACATTTTATCTTCACAAATCAAACTCAAATGATGCCTGAATATGAAGATAGAAGTTCAAGAAAAATACCTCAAAACTGGAAATCGTGAAATGGATTTGAGCTTGTTTCAGGCAGTAGTGATGAGAAGGTTAGCTTCCTTGGACCTCTAGGAAGCTAATGCAATGGCTGGCTTGAGCTGAGGGTGGCTGAAATGGCCTGGAGAAGTCCAACTGCAATGCTCTATTTTTGGCTATGGAAGTTGATGAAGATGAGGTTACATTTTGCAAACAGGGACAGGGATGGTTTGTATTTGGCATGAGGAAGCTTTTGAAACAAAAAGGCCAAGAAATGCACGAGTGGTTTTGAAGATTGAAGTTCAAAATCAAAAATGACACAAAGATGGAGGTTTTGTGCAATCTATGTTTTCAGGGAGTTTGGGAGCTTGTTCAATCGTGTGTTCTAATGCAATATACTTGTATGGTTATATGAAAAATATTAGAGGACTTGAGGAGGTTAGAAAAGCAAGATATAGACTTATGGCTATGTTACTTGATTTTGAAGAAAAGTGACAATATGGTTCCAAGATGAAGTACAAGCATGGCCTGAGTTTATGGGAGGCTCTAGACATGTTGCTTTTTCCTTTGACATTGCTTGTGATCAGAAGGAACAAGTGCAAAGCTCTATGCATTGACTTTGTGATTAAAGCCTCTTTACAAGAATGGAATGGTTACTTTGTACCATAAATGGAAAATTTGCTCGGATAAAGCTTGAATCAAGTGGATAATAGCTCAAAAGCAAGTGTAATCTTCTGATTATGGAGAGATCTTGAGGTTTAGAGGCCTGCAAAGCAAGATTGTGCAGCATAGGTTTGAAATTGAATTCTTGCTCATCACAAAATGACTTGTATTTCAAGTGTGAAAACCCTAACTTTATCTCTTCGATTCTCCCTGTTCAAGAATGATCTCAAGGAGTTCTTTGACATTTTAGAAAGCTTGCAATATGCTCTACAACCCCTCTTTGAATCACTTTTTAAAATTCCCCTTGGAACTATATGAAAAAGTGCCATGAAGTTAGGTCAAAATCCTGACCAAAACTAGGGCAAAATTTCACTAAGTGTCCAATTTCAAAGACCATGACTTTATGAATCAATAACTTGATATCCAAGAATTTTTAGAATAAGTTGTGTAAAGCAATGTTGTATATATAATGTAGATCTAAAACTTTCATGTTGAAAGTTTCTTCTGAATCCTCTTGCATCATTGTGAAAACTTGGCCCAAAGTTATGAAAAAACATGAAGTTTAAACACTTAGAAAAATTTCTAAGTTAGAAAACTTTGACTTTTCAAAATGAAATCTTGACTTTTTGATTTCTTGATGAATAAGTTTCATATTTTGACATGTTTTTATGAATTGTGATCTTTGACATTGAATTTTGACCAAAAAGTCAAAGTTTGACTTTTCAGTGTACAGTTGACTTTTGATCAGTTGACTAAAAATTCACTATCAATCCAATTGATCTTGAACAATGTTTTAGGTCATGCCATTAGGTCAAAATGATTCAATTTAAATCTTTAAATCATTCTTCAAACCAATTGACCATTTTCTAGGTCAAAAATCAGAAATTGCCCTTTCTTAGTCAAAACCCTAATTTTGACCATTTTGCCCTTTTGATGATTTGATCAAATTTCTTGAGGAATTATGGTCCAAATTTGATCAAATAATACATATGGGTTTATAATATTGATGTGGATCAAAAATTATGAAGTTTTACTGTAAATTGGCCATAGTTGACTTTTTCCCCAATACAATTGATTTTTAGGTCAACTGCTCAATTGATTGAGCAAAAGTGTGATCCAAGGCTTGAAACTTGAAATGGGTAATATTGGGGGTCCATAATGATCCATGAAAGTCATATGAAGCATTGAAAGTTCAATTATCCTTGTGCAATCTCAAACCCTAATTTTGGTCATCAGTGCTTAAGGAGGTGTCTTGAGCTGATCAACCCTAGTGCAGTCTTGAACCAAGAGATCCTTTGTGAGAAAATATCTAATAAATGAGAGGGCAAATTTTTAGGTAAAACAATTGGTCACTATCTCCTAACACAGTGGGCTAAAATTAGCGTTTTAATTTTAATCAGAAAATCTTTGACTTTTTAGGCAAAACTTAATTATGTGCCTCTCTATATGTTGATAAGCACCTATGATTGAGAGATTGGGTGTCAATTTTAAGCAAAAGAAGTTCAATTGATCAAAAGGGGCAAAATAGTCATTTTGACCAAAAGTCAACCAAAGCCAAAGTTGACCAAGTGGACTTTTGGTCAACTATCAATTCAAGTATCCTATTTTCATATTTCATAATCATTGGTGTCATAAAATCAAGAAAAAAAGTCAAAATGGAGATAACTTGTTCAAGAAGTTATTTGGTCATTTAGAAAAAAATTTGAGTCCTTAAGCCTTATAGTACTAAATTGTGAACATTCATAACTATCTCATTTTTTTATCCAATGGAGGCAAATCTTATATGCTTGGAAAGCGTGAGAAAAACCCTACAATATTGTCAATGTATGCTCAAGCCTAAAAAATGAAGCATTTGTGAGATATTGAGCTTACGAGTTTAGGGCATAAAGATGGCAAGTTACAAGTCTTGCTTGCATGCTTAGGCCTGCATTTTTACAAACACTTGGCATGCCCATATTCACAAGGTTCTACCTCTTAATACAAGTGATATTTGGATTTGGAATTCAAAAGGAAGTTGTAATTGGGTATGAAAGCTACAACTTGATCTTTGAATCACTTAATTTGCATCACAATCAAATGAGATACTAGGGTTTGAAAATTGGTTCATAGAGTTGCTATGCTATACAAATCTGCCTATGACTGGCGCGCACGCGAAGCATGCCAAGTCTATATTTTTTCAAATTTCACACCAACTTTTCTTCATGATCCAAGTACCATTTTTAAAAATTCAAAGTTCTATGATGATCTACATGGAAAGAGCTTTCTAAAGGCCCTTTAATAAAAGAAATCGCACGAGTCAGTTGGAGGATTTTCAAGTTGAAACTGAGTTGGTCATGAACAAAGTATGCAATATCTCAGTTTTGCTATTTTTACGCATGCTCTTAAGACACATGTTGTGCACGCCTCACACTCTCTTTCTTTCCCTTATAAGTGTCCAAAATGACTGCAAGCTTGAATACTGAAAGCCCAAAACGCAGCAATTCATGAATTTGCCTCCAACGGCTCTAAATTTCAAAAGACTGTCATATCCCATTGCAAAGCTTCCTCAACACACTTCTTTTCTCTATATAAACTCCCATTCATTCTCATTTCAGGTAGGTTGGATCAATATTCGCACCAAAGACATCTGAAGCTTATCTTCATAGTTCAACTTCTCTCTCCAAAACAGATTTTCCATTTCCAGTTTTTTTCAGGGTTCTTTGCTCAAGGTTCCAATTGTTGCATAGCCATGCTTCATAGAAGAGAAAGATAGAGATTGATAGGATTTCCATTCTATTTCAGAGGCATCAAGTGAATTTATTTTTCACTCATTCAAGGTAAGTGATTCATGAACTTCAATCTGAATTTTTACTTGCATTTCAAGATGTAGATCATGTATGATATTGTAGCTGGCCAAATCTTAAATCTGATGAAGGTTTGCATCCATTTTGAAGCTTGAATCGTGCTTTTCAACTCATGTTAAAATTGATTGATAAAGTGATTCCATGATCAATTTTTATTTTGATCTTGCAATAATTGATGAAATTAATAGTATGTTCTTGTTCTTTGTAATCTTCTGATGAACTTTGATGTTTGGATCTTTGGATTTGGTGGAGAAATGAGAGAGATCAATGGATCTGAAGTAGCTTGGTTCAATTCTGTTTTAACATGTTCATGATATGTTGTTTTCAGTGATTTTTGCGCGCGTTTTTCTCCCTGGTTCATGAACCCTTCTTAAAAATCTTTGATCCTAGGTTGATCTACTTCATGAGATCTTTAATTTGGTTACAAATTCCTACATTTTCATCAAGAAGTGAAGGAGATGTCATGATCTGAATCCAGCATGTAAAACTGATTAACATGAGTTAGGGCATGGTCCAGTGGTAGGAGCGACTACGTGGCGTGCATATATTGAACATGTTGTGATTTTATTTTACAGTGCGTTTTGGTTTTAACAGATGTAATTTGGGGCATTTTTGAATTTTTAATGCATTTTTTAATTGTTTTCTTATTTTTATTTTAATATTTTCTCTTATCCAAAAATTACCAAAAAAAAATATATTAGACTTATTTTTTAGTATATTTGCATATTCTGAATTTTATTCCTTTTTTTTATATTTTTAGAAAATTAAATAATACAATTAATCAAATTAGGGTTTTCTTAACCATTAAACTTTTAGAATTTTATTTTTCAATTTGTACTAGTATGAAAAATCCCCAAAAAATAAACTAGGTTCCATTTTGAATGTACTTCAAGAAAATATTATTTGTTTGATTTTATAAAAATTTGTGATGGTAAAATAAAATCAATCTTCGATAATATCATTTTATTTACCCTTTTTTGTCACATTGTGTAAATAATTTTATTTTGGCATCTTCCTCCAACAAAAAAATTCCAAAAAAATAATTTTACTAACTCTTAGGTATTAAACTAGTTTACTATAATTTTTAATTGAATTTACATTTCAATTTTTCCTTGTTCCAATTTTTAGAAACTAATATTAGTTTTTGACCTTTCTTCTTGCTTAGGCCTTAAGAAACATTTTAAAACCTAACTTCCTCTACTTGAAAAAATCAATGAAAATATGTTTAATTTCCTTGGACACTTTAAAATCACAAAAATATTTTTTGTCAAGTTTTAACTTTTTGATTTTGCATATTTTCACAAATATTATACTAAAATTCTCTAGTTTGACCCTTTTATTAACTAGCCTTAGTAATTCTAATCATTTCTAACCCCTCAATTAAATCCAAGGAATATTGATCATGTTTCTGACTTTTGCAATCCTTTAGAAAGTTGGGTTTTAATTGGCTCAATGTTACAAACTTTTTTTCATTTTTCAAATTAATTTTGATTAGGGAACAATTTAGGGTTTTACCTTGACCATTTTCTTGTGTTTAGAAGTTAGGGGTTTGATGCTATATTTCCTAATTCTCTCATACCTCTAACACCTTTCTCTCCTATCCAATCTTGGTTACTTCTTATCCACCTCTCTTGGTGTGTTTAATATTTTCATCCCTTGCTTTGTTTGATAGTGTTGATTAATCTTGATGCTTAGTCATCTCTTCTCTCTTCTCTATTAGACCCACTTCTTGTATGCTCCCCTTAAATTTTCAGTTCACTCTACTCCAAGTGTGAATTGAATAAACTTTAGACTTATATCCATGAATGCTAACATAGGGTAGAGATTTCCCTTCAAAACTCAAACTATAGGATCAATCATTGTATGATAACATTAGGGATAGATTTATGTTAGTCTCCCCTTAGACTTTTCTTTCCCCTTTTGCATTTGCATTAAAATAAAAACTTCTTTTTCTGGCAAACTTCAAAAACACTTAAAATTACTGATGAGAATCATACCTTTTTTAAGCATGGGAGATGATAAACGGGTTTCTTCTCGATCTTATTTCTTTTCCATTCTAAGCCTTGGTGTGGTTCAAATCTCAAACACTTATGTCATGAATAAGTGGAGAAATGGATATTATATCTCTCTTGAGATGAACTAGTTGTCATCCACAACAAAACACCAACCAATACAAACTCTTTTTGCCTTCGGGCTTTTCTTTCAAACTCTTTTCAAAAGAACATGTTAATTCACTTTTGTGCTAACACATAAGTCTCCAAAGGTCGAGTTACGGCAGAAGGCGAAATTAATACTATTCATTAAAAAATTCAAATAAACAAAAACATTTGAATTCGAACTACGGCTTCTCTGATTCCTTAAAGGGATACGTAAGCATTAGGGTAGGGCCAGAACGAGTACAACTTTTAATTTCCCGACATTATTTTCTCTTTTCTTTTGCATGCATTCCCCCTTTGAATTTTCTTTTAGCTTTTAAGACTTAGACATAGAGTTCACACCCTTAGATCAGAGAAAACATAAGTGGATCCTGTAGAGTACTACAGACGTGTGGGGTGCTAATACCTTACCCTCGTGTAAACGACTTCCTTACCCGATCTCTATGGTTGCAAGACCGTGATTTCACCCCTTCAGGTTTTCTCGATGTTTACCTTTCCCATCCCGTGGGATAAAAGATGTTCGATGGTGACTTTATTGAATTTTATCTTTGATGATTTCCGCCGGTTGTTTCAATGTGCCATAAGAGATTTCCACCGATCAATTTGGAAGTTGTGTTGCTAGGCTAACCACTGATAATGGGCTAGGTTTTTTTGATGGCGACTTGACCCTTGAGGGAAGAAACCACAACAAGGCCATGTATGTCTCTATCGAATGCAGGGGCACTACTTTAGCTCATGTATTGGTTGATATTGGTTCCTCACTGAATGTCTTATCAAAGGGTGCTCTCGACAGGCTTGATTGTGAAGGGGTTGTACTGAAACCCAATGATATTATAGTCCGACCCTTTGACGGTTCAAAGAGTATAGGACACTAAGAAGTGGATCTTCTAATTAAGATAGGTTTGTAGGTCTTTGAATCTAACTTCTATGTGATGGATATCTGGCCAGCGTATTCTTGTTTACTCGGACGCCCTTGGATCCATGGGGAAGGTGTCGTTACTTCAACCCTACACCAGAAGCTGAAATATCCGGTGAAAGGAAAGGTAGTTATTGTTTATGGTGAAGAGGAGTATATGGTAAGTCATTTGAACTCATTCCGGTATGTAGAAATGGACGGAGAATTCATCAAGACTCCCTGTTAGACTTTTGAAGTTATCCCTCCTACTGCTACAGAAGATGTTTCAGCTATTCCCAAGGCTACCAGGGCTTCTCCCATAATTGCTTTTTTGAAGGATGCTAGAGATGTCGTAGAAGAAGGTGGTTGTACTACTTGGGGTCAACTTTTTGACATTCCATATAAATCTGACAAATTGGGTTTGGGTTTCACTGTAGAGGCTGAGAGGGTTGTTCATCACGCTCATGTTGGAAGACCACCATTTTGTGTTAACAACAATGGAGTCAACGCTATAGAAGATGCTGACAGTGACTATGACCTTGACAGCTGGATCTTTCCAACCATCGACAACGGGCTAAGCAACTGGAGGACTCAAGACATTATCTCATTCTCCTTTAGTCATGAGTAATAGCTACTTTATGTTTTATTGCTTTCAAATTTTTGGTTATATAATTTGTTTTAAACAATGACTTTAAGCCTTTGTGCCTTACCCGAGGCACAATGGTCCATTTGTTAAGGGTTGTCATTTCATAAACACATCTTCATTTAATAAAGCATTGGACATTTTGCATTCAAATTTTGTGCTCTTTGTCTTTCTTTTATTTTTATCACTTTCAAAATAGGTATGTGTTCTTACACACACCCACATGATGAATTGTAGATCCACATCCACTCTGGATCCCGTTGACGACAATTCTGCTATTGCCACTTATAACTTTGAAAATTCGATCTACCAAGTCGAGGACTAAGGTCATGAAGATTGTGAAATACCTGGAGAGCTTTCCAGATTGTTAGTGCAAGAGGAAAAGGCTAAACAAACGCATGAAGAGTCGGTTAAGGTTGTAAACTTGAGTACTGAAGCACACAGGAAAGAAGTCAAGATAAGTGCCAATTTAGAAAATGGTATCAAGAACAGGTTAATCCAGATGTTACATGATTATGTTGAGATCTTTTCTTGGTCACATGAAGACATGCCAGGGCTCGATACTAACATTGTGCTTCACCGCCTGCCGATGAAAGAGGGTTGTTCTCCAATAAAGCAAAAGGTTTGTCGTGTGCATCCCGAGATGTCAGAGAAGTTCAAGGCCGAGGTTATGAAACAATGTAACGCATGTTTCTTAGTAGTTACATCATATCCTTAGTGGGTTGCAAATGTGGTTCCAATACCTAAAAACAATGGTAAAGTACATATGTGTGTAGACTACAGGGATATGAACAGAGCGAGCCCAAAGGATGACTTCTCACTTCCACATATTTATGTTCTAGTTGACAACACCGCTCAACATAAGGTATTCTCCTTCATGGATGGTTTCTCGGGTTATAATCAGATCAAGATGGCACCTGAAGACATGGATAAAACAACCTTCATCACACAGTGAGGCACTTTCTGTTACAAGGTTATCCCTTTCGATTTGAAGAACACCGGCACAACATATCAATGTGCTATGGTAGCCTAGTTCCATGACATGATTCATCATGAGATAGAGGTTTAAGTTGATGACATGATAGCCAGATCTCATACTGAAGAAGAACATCTTGACCATCTACACAAGATGTTTGAGAAGATGAAAAAGTACAAGTTAAGGTTGAACCCGAACAAGTGTACTTTTAGGATGAGATCTGGTAAGCTCCTGGGTTTCGTCGTCAGTGGTAAAGGTATTGAAGTTGATCCCAACAAGGTCAAAGCTATTAAAGAAATTCCATTCCCTCGTACTGAGAAGGAAGTCAGGGATTTCTTGGGAAGACTGAATTACATTGCCCAATTTATTTCCCATCTGACCGCTACTTGTGAGCCAATCTTCAAGTTACTGAAGATAGATCAAGTAGTGAAGTGGAACGACGATTTCCAAATAGCCTTTAACAAAATCAAGGAGTAGCTACAAGAACCTCCAATTTTGATGCCACCAGTTGATGGAAGACCTTTGATCATGTATCTAACAGTGTTATAGAACTCAATAGGGTGTGTATTGGGGAAGCATGATGAGTCTGGTCGAAAAGAGCATGCAATATACTACCTTAGCAAAAAGTTTACCAACTGTGAAATAAGATAATCACTACTCGAGAAAACTTGTTATGCTTTGACATGGGCTGCTCGTCGACTAAGACAGTATATGTTGAATCATACCACTTTGTTGATCTCTAAAATGGATCCCATAAAATATATATTTGAGAAGCCCGCTCTCTCCGGAAGAATAGCCAAATGGAAAATGGTCTTAACAAAATACGACATTCAGTACACCACTCAGAAGGCTATTAAAAGAAGTGTATTGGCAGATCATTTGGCGCATTAAGCCTTAGACGACTACCAATCTATGAATTTCGAGTTTCCGGATGAGAATAGTATACTAGTTACAGATTGCGAAGAACCTGGACCGTATGAAGGACCTGAGCCAGGATCCTGATGAACTATTGTTTTTAACAGAGCTTCCAATGCACTTGGAAATGGAATTGGTGCTGTCATTATCCCCCCCCCCCCCAGGGTTTCCATACGCCCTTCACCGCTAGATTATGTTTTGACTGTACTAAAAACATGGCAGAATATGAAGTGTGCATCATGGGTATCAAAGTTATTACCGATCTAAGAATCAAATGCTTAAATGTATACATGGACTCAACCCTGGTGATCAGTCAGATCAAGAGAGAATGGAATACAAAACACCCAAATCTCATTCCTTATCGAGAGCATGTGTTAACCTTAATCCCATACTTTGAGGAAATCTCTTTTGAGCACATCCCACGAGAAGAGAATCAGTTGACAGACACATTGGCAACCATGTCCTCTATGTTCAAAGTCAGATGGGATAACGAGGCTCCTCGAATTACTATTGAGATGCTGGAGGAACCGGTACATTGCTACGAGGTTGATATTGGCGGAGTAGAGAAAAAGCATTGGTTTCATGAAGTAAAGAGAAACCTCGAGGCCCAGGAGTACCCAGAGGGGGTGTCTATTAATGATAATAAATTTCTACTGAGGTTCTCTGCTGAGTTCTTTCCGAGCAATGGAATTTTGTACAAGCGCAACCATGATTCAACTCTACTTCGTTATATGGACAAGAGAGAAGCAGAGAAAATTATGGAAGATATGCACGAAGGTATCTTTGGTACTCACTCTAGTGGACAAACTATGGCAAAGAAAATTCTGAGAGCAGGTTATTATTGGTCGACTATGGAAACTGATTGCCATCATCACTCAAGAACTTGTCATAAATGTCAGATCTATGCTGACAAAGTACACGTGCCTCTGGTTCCTCTGAATGTCTTGACTGCTTCATGGCCATTTGCAATGTGGGGCATTGATATGATTGGAGATATTAAGCCTACTACTTCTAATGGGCACCGCTTCATCCTCGTCGCTATCGATTAATTCACGAAGTGGGTTAAAGCAGCCTTGTTTTCCTCCGTTACCAAGAATATTGTGGCTCGGTTCATTAAGCATAATCTTATTTGTCGGTAAGGCATCCCCGAAAGGATTATCACAGAAAATTGTACCAATCTCAATAATACTATGATTACGGAACTCTGCACGCAGTTCAAGATCAAACACCATAATTCTTCTCCGTATCGACCGAAAATGAATGGCACGGTGGAAGCCTCCAATAAGAACATCGAGAATATTATACATAAGATGACGGTGACATATAGATTGGCATGAAATGTTTCCATTTCCTCTTCATGGCTATCGAACTTTAGTACGAACATCAACTAGGGTAACCCTGTTTTCTCTAGTCTACAGTATGGAAGTTGTCTTACCTGTCGAAGTCCAGATTCCTTCTTTAAGGATTATGAAAGATGCAAGTCTAGATAAAGACGTGTGGATCCAGACTAGGCTAGACCAATTAAATTTGGTTGACAAGAAAAGGCTTGCGGTTGTTTGTCATGGCCAGGTGTACCAGAAGTGTATGATCAAAGCCTTCAACAAGAAAGTCAAACATCGGGTATATCAGGCTGGCGGCTTGGTAATAAAGTGTATCATCCTACCGCAAGGTCATCCCAAGGGAAAATGGACTCCCACCTACGAAGGGCCATTTGTGATCAAAAATATATTTTTTGGCGGTGCTATGATACTTACCACAATGGATAGTGAAGATTTTTCGTACCCTGTGAATGTGGACATAGTCAAAAGATACTACGCATGAAAGAGACCTTCTAGGTTGACTAGCCTAGGAAAAAATAAGGGCATCCCGGAAAACCAAAAGGATTCAGGAAAAACTTAGGGATATATATAAAGATTGTACACCCGGAAAGTCGAATACTTAAAAAGGCGGCTTGGGAAAAAAAAAGGGTATCCCGGTGGACTGAAAACCCGAAAGGGCGGTTGTTTACAGTGATTTCTGGTAAACAACCGCTAGTCCTCCAAACTATCAAATAATCTTAATGACTGTTATTTAATCTCTCTGGTAACTTGCAGGATCGACTAGATTGATCCTAGGATGTATTGGTCATTTGGATAATTCTCATTATAGAACTGGTATTCATGGTTGGTATTTAGAATGTTGTGTAGGTGTTTAACTTATTTCGATTACTCTATTAAAGATCTAATAACATGATCAAGTAAATGCGCGCGAAACTAAATTGCATGAATAAAGTTCAATTGTAAAGACATATAAAACTGCAGAAAAGACAAGTAAATAACTTCGAAATATAAAGGCATGTAATGTAAAAGATTATCTTGAATGTAAAAGATTCGAAATATGAAGAAAGCGTTTTAATGCAAGAAATCAGTAAAATGACTTTAAATGAAAAAGGTATTCGAATGATAAAAGCATGAAGATAAAGGCATGAAATATACAAAAGTTTCTGAAAGTAAAGGATTTGAAATGGAAAGAAAACATTTAAATGTAAGGCATTAGTAAAAAGACTTCGAATGAAAATACTTGAATGTAAAGGCTTTTGAATGATATTGACATGAAGATAGAGGAAAATACTGGAAATGATAAAAAGTTTTATTAAATCATAAACACTTGGTGTTATCATACGTACATTGCTCGTGCATTCGTTTCCCTAGCCATGTGGTATTTTGAATGTTTACTGAGTTTTCTGTACAATAGATATGACACACGAAATCCTAATGCTAAGACTTCTATTTATACTACTTCGACCATAACGGTATTGCTATAAGATTCTGCCACGTTCAGAACATGCAAAGCAATGCCTCTCTCTAGCTTCCACGCGTCTTCAAATGCTCCAGCGCATATATTTTAAATTTCGAACATCCCGCTTGCATTTGAATTTCAAATGTTTTGGCACTTCTTCGCTTCGAACGCATTTCTTGGACACAGCCTTGTTATCACTTCGAGACTTCTTTGAATATATCCCCATAACTGTCACTCGAAGCTCCAAGCTTTGATATGCCCATTCGAAGCACTGCTTCTACCATTTCGAAACATGACATCCTTCTTTATTCCAATCGAAACGTCCAATTTTCTTCGCTTCTAATAATATCATCAAAATCTTCAGCCAACAAAATGCCCCTTTAAAATATGTATTTCGATTCCTTTAAGAAATACTTATTTTAAACATATACACAAGATTTTGATGCGACCTTCGAATCATCGTAACATTTATTGCATATGACTTCAGTCACGTCAATCATGACGCTTTTCAGATTCCTTAACCGTCTTGAACCGTTTTACAGCATGGTGCAGTTACAAAACAATGATTATCATTTAATCACGCCTATTACCAATATTAACTTTACGCCACCTCCTTCTTAAACCAACCCACGACTACCACGTATCACAATCTTACTCAGTGGATGTTTAAACTTCCACACTATAAAAACCCATCAACTTAGTCTTTTTCTTTTCTTCCCACATTCTGAACCTTTTCTTCCTCTCTTCTCACCAAAACCCTAAACTTCCAACATTCTTCCAACAATGTCTTCTTCAACTTCATCTCAACTGAAAAAAGCTTCCAAAAAGAAAGGAAAGAACACAGGAACCATAATGGAAAGCAAGGTTGGCACCTACCAAGGTCAATCTGTTCTTATTCCTCAGATGATCTCAAAAGAGAAGGAAATGCTCTATGCATCCCAGGTACTAATTCCTACTAACGCCGCTGGCAAGAGGTTAGCTTTAATGGGCCCTCTTACAGTCTTTGAAATCTTAAAAGACACCAGAAAAATTTTCCCTGTTTGTTATAATTTTAAACCTCTGTTTAATAAAATGGATACCCCTAAGACAGTAGAGTCTTCTGATTCGACCACCGTGGAAAATCCAATCATTCCCCCTAAGGACCCTTTTGTGCTAGATTATGTAAAGAGTGACTTCAAACCATTTTGATCTTGCCCCACCTCCGACACAGCTTATCACAACTGGTTTACTAAAGTAGAAGCTAAGAAATCCCAGCAATGGGAAGAATTAGGTATTTACAACTTGATTAAACTATCGAAACCAGGCTTTACCTATAGCCACCCATTATTATTCGCGTCCTTATATTTCTGGGACAGTACTTACAATACTTTCCATCTCCCTGGTGGAACGATTACACCCACCTTTTTTGACATAGCAGCCATTACTGGGTTATCACCAATAGGAGAAACCTATATTCCTGACAATGAAGAGCATTCGAGTATTATTGACTTCGAAGTCAAGCTAGCTAGCTTTTCAAAGTTCATCAGCCACTATCACACTGAAGGAGACAGTGTGTCAGATGTGGAACACATTGCTTTCCTTACCTTATGGTTGTCAATGTATGTCTTTTGCAGCAGATCCCTACAGGTAGCCAGTAGGTTTATTCCTCTAGCTAGAGATTTACACGAAAATCGGAGGGTGTGTTTAAGCGAACTGCTACTAGTTGATCTCTATGAAAGTTTAAGATCAGCTGTTTCGAGCCTGAAATCTCACACCTCCAAAAACATCCTGTTAGCTGGCCCTTTATGGTTACTCCAGTTATGGCTTAATGCCATGTTCGAACCTTCACTATCAACTGCCAATACTATTGCTGAACAAGATCCAGAAATAGCGGATCGAATCATCGAAGGCACTAGGCTGCGAAGACTTACCCCAAACGATGATAAGGATGACTTCAAAGTTCTCTTCTCCAAATACATCATGATTTTCTCCAAGAGGCATAAATTCGAAGAGACCATGGCGCCTTTTGCTTCAAGGACTCATGGACCATCATGGTTCACCATGGCTCTCTCAGAAGCAATCAAAAGCAAAGAAATCCAAGATGTATGGAAAGCCTTTTTGCTTCCCAGACTAATCTCCTCACGAATTACTCCTGCTAAGAATCAAATCTTCCTTTTTGCTTATCAACCCAACTTCGTTTCGAGACAATTTGGCTTGTGCCAACTAATCCCTGAACCCCTATTCCAAACAGAAAGTGCCATCACCTCTGGGCGAACCTTCAAGGCAAGAGAAGCCAAACTACAACAGGAACAATACCAAGGCTTCGCCCACTTTGAACTAATATCTTTCGAACCTACACACCTTACAGCAAAGGGGTTTCTGGAATGGTGGACAAAGTTCTATCAGTCTTATATGTTCGATACCCTCACTATTCAACAGAAACTAACTGATGCATTCGATGTGCAGGTACAATCCAAGAAAGGTATGTTCACTCATGCCAAAGAGATTAGGGCTTTTCAAAATTATTTCGAAACTACTTATGATCCCACACACTTGGAATCCACTGTGCATCAAGCGGCTGAGACCTTGAAGGAAAAATTTAAAGAAAAAGTTTCTAAGTTAAAACTTCCTTCAGGGTTGTCACCTGAGGATAGGTATAGGTTGGCATTCGAAATGCATCCACCTAAATTTCCTAGATTACCTACCTCAGAACTGGCTCTGGCTTGGTTTCCTCCATACCCTTGGTGGTTCACTTGCAAAGAAATGTTCAAATATCTTCAAAAGAAACCAAAGCCATCTGAGACTGTGACATGGGCTCGACATTGGCTCCACGATTTCCTAGGACATCTACGCTATGACCTTTCTGCCATGTCGATTAAATCTGATCAAGGCGCAGGTGCGAATGCTTGGGAAAATCCCAAATGTTTTTCACTTTCTACATTTTTAACTTTTGCCTTAATTGTTTCGATTTTCAGCCATCAGGATAAAGACTGCTGCTTCAAAGTCGAAAGAGGGAAGCGCCTCTCAGGCATCTGTCGAAACCATTGATAATGTGACTCTATCCAAACCAACAACAACTGCTGCAACAACAACAACAACACCAGTAATAACTACTGCTCCAACTCCACAGGTAATCACTTAGCCTTGATGTTTCGAATACACCAATGTTTCATGATTGGTATCTAACTTATTGTTTAAATCTTTTCAGACTAACAAACTCCCGCCAACCACTCCAAAGAAAATAAAGACAAACACTACTGGGGAAGACCCCAATGCTGGAGGGAATTTACCAGCTGCTTCGAAGAAGAAGCAAAAGAAGGAAATTTCTAAAAGTGCTGCACCAACTAGTGTCTCTGGACTCGATTCCCTGGATGCTGCTCCCTCAACTAAATCCAAAGTTCCACCTTCGACCTCCAACGTAATGTTGGAACGCATAGCTAGCAACCTCTCTTCTGAGAGTCCACAGGTAAATTGAACTCTAATTCTTTGACAAAATAATTATTCATTACCTTGGTGCATGCTTTTAATATTATTTTGCCTCTGTAGGACATTTTGAATCCAGCTCTTACCACTTCGACTTCACCATCAAAAACTGCTGTTGCGATCAACTCTTCTCCTCAAGGGGATTCCAGCAACCTGGTGCAGAACAAAGGGTCCTCCAATATGGCGGTTCTGGCTGGGGCTTCAGAGCAGCAAGATGACCAGAGCACTTCTCCCCATCTAAAAGAAACAAATGAAGCAACGCTTCATGAATCTGCAGACACTTTACAAAGAACTTCTCTTCAAAAGTCCCCTCTTGAAACCCTTCAAGAGGATCCAAAGGACATTCACGCTGAAGGAGAGAAAGCTGATTCTGATCAAAGAGACGAAGAATCTGCAGAGGAAGGGTCTGAGGAAGAAGATGCCAATGATGGTTCGACTGCTGGGACAGAGTCAGATGCAAATAGCAGCGAGAACGAAGATATCGAAGTGGTGGATTTGGATGATAATGAAGAAGATAATGAGCATGAAACGAATGAAGGTGACGGTAACGCGGCCAATAAACCCATGGAAGTCGAAATGGATGTGACTCCCCTGCGCGTGGAACTCCCTCAACCGTCTCTATCCCAAATGACTGAAGAGGAGCTTGCTTTCCTAAGACGAAATGACCCAATTGGGTACATGAAGGCGAAGCTAGCTCAAAGGGATATTCCACATGCTAGGGCTGGCACAAGTTTGACTAGCCATCCGTTGCCCATAGATGATAGAATTGTACTTCTTAACAGGATTAGGAGAACAATTCTTGATGTGGATTTGTTCGAAGTGCTCAAACAGGATAGCACAGCTTGCTACACTATGAAGGAGTTACTTACAAAAGTCAACCTTGCTACCTGCTCCTTGCCAGTTAGCACTATCTTGTTCGATCTTCAATCTCTGCTAGACAACGTGACTGGGTGCCTTCTCCAAGATGAATTTTCTGCCAGAAAGGTTCAAGAAAAACGAACTGCAATGGATGCTGCTTATGAGCATGCTTCGAAACTCTCTCAAGAAGCTAAGGATCAAGCCATGCATCTAAAGCAAGCAAAAACTGATTATGAGGCTCGAGCTGAGTCCATCCTTCTCTGGGAAAGGCAAATTCAGGAACTTCAACAGAAGGTCAAAGAGGCTCAAGAACAACAATTAGCCTACGAAACCAATGCTGCTGGCAACCAATTCGAAGAGCTCCTCAACAAAGGGCTTGCAGAAATGGAAACCGCAGAACAACTCAAGGGAGAAGTGGCTACCTTAGAGGGAGCAAGACGTTTTACTCAACAAAGGCTTGAGTCTTTTTGAAGTACCTTTAACAGATTGAAGAATAATGTCTATTTTTAAATCTTAGTGTTGATTAATTTGAAATTTGGTTTTTGTCTGTAACATCTGAACAACGCCATTTTGGAAACCCCATATTACCATTTTGGCATTTTTGATATCTTAATTACGTTGTTATTATTCGAATCTCCTGCAGGCGTGGCTTATATTTCTTTAAATATTTCCCATTAACCTTTAGGATACGTTTATCATCCATCAACTCTTCAATTTCATATGCATTGTTTGAAAATACCTTTATTATTCGAAAAGGCCCTTCCCAATGAGGTGACCATTTACCTAACGTTTTATTTTTCTTGTCCATGGGCAATATGACTTTCCAGACTAAGTCATTAATAGTGAATTCTTTTCCCTTCACCCTTTTGTTATATGTCCTGGCCACTCTTTCCTTTTGTCTTATCAGGATTTCCAATGCATGCAATCTAACTTCGTCCAATTCAACTAACTCATTCATCATCATCTCCCAATATAATGCAGTTGGAATTTCGTTTTGTCTTTGAATTCGAACTGATTGTAGATGAATTTCTACTGGCAGAACTGCATCATGACCAAATGTGAGTTGGAAAGGCGTGGTGTTAGTAGCTTCTTTAGGAGATGTTCTATAGGCCCATAGTATTTGGTCCAAAGTTTTGTGCCAGTTCCTTGGCTTTTTACCAATATGTTTCTTGATTAACCCTATTATCACTTTATTAGCTGCTTCGACCTGACCATTTGCTTGAGCATAATATGGCGTTGATGTTAGTAATCTAAACCCCATCTCTTGAGCAAATTCTTGCATCTTTCTACCAGTAAACACAGAACCTTGGTCTGTGGTTATGCTCTCTGGAAATCCGAACCTATAGATAATTTGTTTCTGTATGAACTCAATAATAGCCTCTTGATCAGCAACTATTAATGGTATTGCTTCGATCCACTTGGTAAAATAATCTATTCCTACCAAGATATATTTCTGTCCTTTAGACGAAGCAGGATTTATTTCTCCTATTAAATCCAATGCCCATCCTCTAAATGGCCATGGTTTAATGATTGAATGTAACTCACTTGCAGGGGCATGTTGAATCCCTGCATGTTTCTGACATTCTTCACAACCTTTAGCAAAGTCTATACAATCTTTGAGCATGCTGGGCCAATACATGCCATATCGAAATAACAACCATTTCATTTTATGACCTGCTTGATGTGCCCCACATGCCCCATTGTGGACTTCTGATAATGCTAAGTATGCCTCACTTTCTCCTAGGCATTTCAGTAATACGCCTTCTTGGGTCTTTTTGAACAATTCGTTCCCCATGAGGACATATGACAATGCTCTATATTTTATCTTCCTATCAACATTCGAAGTTGGATTTGTTAAATAGCTCACAAGTGGACTTTGCCAATCTGCATCTGATAAGGTGTCTATGGCTAGTACTTCGAACTCTTGTTTCTCAACATAACCTAATTTTATACTCTCTAGATCTGATGGTATGAATCTAGTAGCCATAACTCTACCTCTTAATTCGACCAGATCCTCAAAGTTTTTGACAGAAACTTTATAACCTGAAGCCAACTGTGCTAAGTCATTTGCTTCTTGGTTTTCTATTCTTGGTATATGTTGAATATCCATGTATTCAAATTTTCTAAGTAGCCTGTTAACTATGACGAAGTATATCATCAGATTTTCCTTTATGCATTTGTACTCCTTTATTATTTGCTTGACCACTAACTCTGAGTCTCCTTTAATTTCGACTCTAGTTGCCCCCAATTCCAACAAAGCTTCAAGTCTAACTATAAGTGCTTCATACTCAGCTTCGTTGTTCGAGCAACGGGGACCATCTAATTTATACTTGAATTTTGTTGGAATTCCTTCAGGAGAAATTATAAGGACTCCAACACCACTACCATTCCTGTGGGTCGAACCATCAAAATATAATTTCCAAGGTTGCATTTCGACGTAACTCATGACAGTCTGTTCAACCAATGAATGGTCCACAATGAAATCAGAAATCACTTGGCCTTTCACAACTTTTAAAGGCATGAAAGTCAAAGAATATTCTGTTAAGGCTAAAGCCCATTTACCAACTCTGCTATGCATTATTGGTTTCGAAAGCATATGTTTAATAACATCGAAATGAGATGAAACATAAACATAAACAGGCTTTATATAATACTTGAGTTTCATACAAGAAAAGTACAAACAGAGACATAGCTTTTCTATATTGCTATATCTAGTCTCTGCATCATTCAATACTCTACTTAAATAGTATATGGCTCTTTCGATGCCATTGCTATCTTCTTGTGCTAACATACTACCTATACTAACTTCAGAGGCAGATATGTACAATCTCATGGGCTTTCCCCATGAAGGTGGAGACAAGATGGGAGGCTGAGAGAGATATCTTTGTATCTTGTCAAATGCCTCCTGATGGGCTTTGTTCCACTCGAAGGCTTGGCCTTGCTTTAAACGAAGCAACGGAGAGAAAGCTTGGGTTCTTCCACTCAGATTCGAAATGAACCTTCTGAGAAAGTTAATCTTCCCTGGCAAAGATTGCAGCTCCCTTTTTGACATAGGTGCTTTCGTCTCCATTATGGCTTTGGTTTTATTTTGGTTGATCTCAATTCCTTTTTTATGAACCACAAAGCCAAGGAAATCTCCAGCCTGCACAAAAAATGCACATTTAAGGGGATTCATCTTTAAGCCATGTTTTCTCATTCGTTCGAATTATTGGCTCAAATGATGCAAATGGGTTTCTGCAGATATAGATTTGATGACTATATCATCAATATACACCTGCATAAAGGTTTCAATGAAATCATAGAAAATCGAATTCATTGCCCTTTGATAAGTTGCCCCAGCGTTTTTTAAACCAAAAGGCATCACCACCCATTCGTAGGTGCCTAAGGCTTCTGGGCAACGAAATGCTGTCTTGGCAACATCTTCTTCAGCAATAAAAATCTGATTATACCCAGAGTATCCATCTAACATGCTTAAATATTCGAATCCTGCAGCAGAGTCTACTAACATTTCTGCCACAGGCATGGAGTACTCATCTTTAGGGGTTGCAGTATTTAAATCCCTAAAATCTATGCAGATTCTCAAAGAACCATTTTTCTTAATAACAGGCACTATATTTGCTAACCATTCGACATACCTTGTGGTTCTGATGAATCTGCAACGCAGCAACCTTTCGATCTCAGCTTTGATCTTTGTGACAACCGCTGGTGCGAATCTTCTAGGAGTCTGTTTGATGGGCTTCTTGCCATCCTTGATTGGAAGTCTATGTTCCACTAACTCCCTCTTTAAACCAGGCATTTCGTCATAATCCCACGCGAAGCAATCTCTGTTTTTCTTAAGGACTTCGATCACTTCCTGCTTGAGGCCTGGGTTGAGTTTTGCACTTATGTAGGTTATTCTTTTCGTGTTCTCATCCCCTAAGTTCACTTCTTCGAGTGGATCCTGCGCCAACATTTTGGCACCTGAGTCTATGGGGTCCCTTTCGAAGCCTAAGGGTTCTTTATCATAGATGGCATCCAGCCTTTGATCTATCTCAAGTTCTTCAAAGGGTGAGCCTTTCGAGCTATCCCCATTTATTTCATTCATCTTTACAGCCAGTTTATTCATTTCAGCCTCTAAGGCCGCCTTTGATTCGTTCTCAGCCATATAGGCCGAAATCCTTTTGAAAAAGGAGGACTCAGTCATGAGTAAGGTTGTCGAATTCCCAGCCTGCTAGCCGTCTTTGTATAGTACTTTCGACTCCTTCGTCTTCACTGATTATTCTTCTATCCCAATATATGCCATCATGGCGAAGGGTCATATAGTAGTGGGCGTTTCTGGTTTCGTTGATTTCATTATTTGGGACACAGGGAGCAATCTTTGCCAGATGTTTGTCATAATTCCTCTTGTCAACTAAGTTTACTGCTGACATGAAGTAACTCTGGTCCGCTTCAATGTTTTTCACGATCCCATCTTCTCTCCATAAAACTAATCGTTGGTGCATTGACGAAGGAACTGCCCCTACGCCATGGATCCACTCCCTTCCCAGCAACAAGTTGTAGTTGGCCTTGGCTTCGATCACCATGAACATGGTGGGCCTACAGCTTGAGCCTATTGTCAAGTCCAATTGAACCACCCCCAGTGTTTTGCCTACTTTCCCTTCATAATTGGATAGAACCATGTTGTGTGGTTTGATGTCTCCTTCGCGTATTTCTAACCTTTTCAGCATGAAATGGGGTATTAAGTTGACTGCAGCGCCCCCATCCACTAGAACCTTATTCACGCCATGGGCACCAACCTTTGCCCGAATAAATAATGGCTTCAGATGATTCTTCATAGCTGGTTCTGGACGCTCGAAGAACGCATTCTGCTCCTCGGCAGCTCCATTATCCATCACATAGTAGCACACAGGCCTATGCTTCATCAGATCTATGGTATCTTCTTCCTCATACTCGTCAATTTCAATTTCCTGTCCAAACTCACAAGGAAGCACAGATACCACGTTGCAATTGATATTGAACGAAGACTCCCCCTCTGACTCGAAATTGTCCGTTAGCATATCTTCGTCCTCTTCTGGACCTGGAGTGTATTCCTTTGGTTCAGTTGGTTGCACTTCAGAGAAGAGCCTCCTATTAACTGGGGGTTTGTCTTCAGTTTGATTTTTTGGTGTGGGTTTGTTGGTGCTAGATTCACCTTGGTTTTTTGTTGAAGTTGCTCCTTTACTTGCTACAGCTTCCCTTTCAGCCTTTCGAATTCTCTGTTGCCTTCGCCATTGAGATCTTGACATGGGGTTTCTACCTTTGTAGTTCTCTAATCTCACTTCTTCCATTTTCGCTATGTTGAACTGCCTTATATATGTCATAGCATGGCGTGCGTTTCGTTCATTGTTTCTCCATTTGTCTTTGCCTTTGTCATTTCTGACTTGCAGCCATTTGTCTGTTGGCACTTCAGCAGGGATTTTGAACGTCACTCTTCGAGCGCCCTTGGGGTGAGGACTATCAGGCCTTCGTTGATTGTATTTACTATCGAAACATGGGCCCATCTGAGTAGTCTCTTGGTGGTTCCAGCAAGGGGAAAAAGGGATTGTTTCGAAGGCTCTGGCCATGCTTTGATCATACACAGCAGAACACCTTGGGCATATCAAGCATTTGGTTGCCCCTTTGTAGCAGCGAAGCACAAATTCCAGCAAACATTCTCCAGCTTTAGGATAACACCTAAATAGCTGGTTATCCTGGCGCCAGTTGTTGCCAGTTCGCGCCCTTTGTACCCTCTCGAAGTTTGCAGCGATTCTCTGGTTGCAGAGGATGCTGCACCTAGGGCATAGTATCATTCCTGTATCTCCTTTGTGGCACATCATGAGGTAATCCTTGAGACTAGCATCTCCAGCATGGTTATCCTCCATTTTATACTTCTCTTTTTTCTAAGTATCTCTCCACCTCCTCCATTTCAGAGCGAGGTCTCTCCATATCCACCATGTTTACCTCAACATCCTCCCCCTTAGCGTCATCATCTCCCCCAACCTGTGGGTTTTATATCTTCAATTTGGACCTTTGAACTCTCTGGGGAAGAATATTTGACCAGGTAGTCAAACTTTCCACTGGGTTCCCCTAAAGTATCCCATATTTCTTTCTGAGGGGAGGTTGGCTTCGTGATTTGGACTTTCTCCAATTCTAGCCTCAGGCCTTCAGTAACCTGTGTCAACTCTTGGTTTTGGTTTTCCTGGCCTTCAGTAGCCTGGATTTCTTTTGCAACAGCTAAAGGTGTAGCTTCAATCGAAGTCTCTGGTTGCTTGTGGACGTCTTCAGTGACCCCCTTATTGACTTCGACTATCACCCAGCTTTCATTTTCAGTACCTTTCTCTCCTACTGGAGCGTCACTTTGGTCAGATTCCACCATGTTAATTTCCCCAATGCATGCAGGCTCGGAGTAATTGGTGTCTGCAACGTCCAAAGGATCTTCGTCTACTTTCATTTTTGCTTTATCAGCAAACTTCAGTCTGCCATATTTAATTGCATTCTGAATTAGGTCCCTGAAAAGAAAACACTGTGAGGTTTTGTGGCCTAGGAAACTATGATACTTGCAAAACCCTCTTTTCTTTCTTTGATCTAAAGGAGGTATTTTGACATTTGATGGCATAATGAGTTGGCCATATTTGACAAGTAAATCAAAAATCTCGTCACACTTAGTGACATCGAAGGTATAAACCTTCTTTGGGAATTTGTCACTTTTCTCATTTTCAACAATTTCTTTCCCTTTTGTGGGAACTAATAATTTGCAGGAGTAAGGTGGTGCCTGTTTTAATTCAGCGAGGTCGATTTCGACCTCTTCGAATTCGAATTCAGGATAATCTTCTGTTTCCTCAGCTCCAACATAGGAGACTCTTTCCTTCTTGTTATTTTTAAAGACTCTGGCCTTTTCGGCCTTTAGCCTTTCGACCTGTCGAACCCTATCGGCTAATTGAGCCATATCCCTCAAGTATTGAGTGTCTAATTTATTTCGAATAGAGTAATCCAGGCCGCCAGCAGCCATTTCGACTAACTCATGTTCAGGAACTACTGTAAAACATCTAGATTTCAAAAGCCTGAATCTATTCAGATAATCATCTATGGGTTCAGTAAACTTCCTCTTGACACTGGCTAGTTCCTTCAGACTTATTTTTTATTGTCCCATGTAGAACTTCTCATGGAATAATCTCTCCAACAAAGCCCAAGTATCTATGGACCCAGGAGGTAAAGTGGTGAACCATGTGAAAGCGTTCTTAGTCAGGGAACTTGGGAAATATTTGATCCTAAGGTCTTCATTATTGGCTATATCTCTTGCTTCGGTTAGATACTTGGCTATGTGTTCGACTGTTGATTCGTTGGTATCCCCAGCAAACTTTGTAAACTTAGGGACTTTATATCCCCTTGGTAAATCAGTGTGCATTATGTAATCTAATATAGGAGAGGCATAATTTGGCCTTCGAATTCCTGCGTTGAGGCCATTCTGGGCCATGATTCTCTCTATCATGGTGGTTAAGTTATTTTCTGCCAAGATGTTATCGTTTCGAATTCTGTGAACGACTGCATCAGCATCTTGATTTCGACCCACCATGACAACCCCTCTAGGTTGTTCTTCTTGAAACTCTGGGACTTCTATCCTTTCGACCCTTGCCCCTGGTTCCATAATTTCCCTTTGTGGGCCTTGGATCATTGGGGCTTCTAGCCTTTGTGCCCTTGCCCCCAAATTAACCTCCTCTCTGGCTGGTCTATAGGGTGGGTCGTTAGCAACTTGTTCTATAATAGGTACGTTCGCTCGAACCCCCGCCTGATTCTGCCTACGCCTTTCTGGGGGAGCAAAGAAATCTGCTATTCGACTCATGTTATCTGCGTTTTCTCTGTTTGTCACAGTCACATTTTGTACTATTGGGTCAAAGATCTCCTACATAGTTTGTGCTAATACTCCTATCATATTATGGTTACTGTCATCCATCAATTGCCTAAAGGCCAAATGATTTTCTGTGGTTAAGATAGGCATTGCACTACAACCCACTGATCCTTGGTTATTTGTCATAAATTGATTTGCCCCAGACCCAGACCCTAATTGTGGTGATGAATTCGATGTGGAATTGTGTAAGCCTGCCATAAAAGATGTTGGCATTCCATAAGAGGAATTTCTGGCTCTATTACCATCGAAACCGGGCGGTCTAGTTAATGGGGTGACGAAATGGGTTTGTGTCCCTGATGGTGGGACGAATCCCCCAGGATAACCAATGGTTCCAGTATTTCCTAGGATCTAACTGTTAGTTGATATGCCACTTGTTCCATTAGTGGCTACATTACTGGTAGAGGATGCAACAGACTGTGCATTCGAAGGGATTGCATTAGATGTTCCCATCGAAGCAGACATATTAGTGCCTGTTGTATGTGGGATATTTTGTTCCCCTTGTTGATTGTTAGAATTAGACATCTTGTTTAAACGTTTTCTTCTGGATAAGGGTTGGTTGCTATTGGTTATTCTACCACTTCTAAGATTCATAAAACAACAAACTTATCACTCAAAGAGTACTTTTACAATGGTTACGTCTCAACAATGTTTTACTTTGTTCTAAATTTCGTAATGGCCAATGGCGGGTCCCACCGGGTGTGCCAATTTGTTTACAGTGATTTCTGGTAAACAACCGCTAGTCCTCCAAACTATCAAATAATCTTAATGACTGTTATTTAATCTCTCTGGTAACTTGCAGGATCGACTAGATTGATCCTAGGATGTATTGGTCATTTGGATAATTCTCATTATAGAACTGGTATTCATGGTTGGTATTTAGAATGTTGTGTAGGTGTTTAACTTATTTCGATTACTCTATTAAAGATCTAATAACATGATCAAGTAAATGCGCGCGAAACTAAATTGCATGAATAAAGTTCAATTGTAAAGACATATAAAACTGCAGAAAAGACAAGTAAATGACTTCGAAATATAAAGGCATGTAATGTAAAATATTCTCTTGAATGTAAAAGATTCGAAATATGAAGAAAGCGTTTTAATGCAAGAAATCAGTAAAATGACTTTAAATGAAAAAGGTATTCGAATGATAAAAGCATGAAGATAAAGGCATGAAATATACAAAAGTTTCTGAAAGTAAAGGATTTGAAATGGAAAGAAAACATTTAAATGTAAGGCATTAGTAAAAAGACTTCGAATGAAAATACTTGAATGTAAAGGCTTTTGAATGATATTGACATGAAGATAGAGGGAAAACTGGAAATGATAAAAAGTTTTATTAAATCATAAACACTTGGTGTTATCATACGTACATTGCTCGTGCATTCGTTTCCCTAGCCATGTGGTATTTTGAATGTTTACTGAGTTTTCTGTACAATAGATATGACACACAAAATCTTAATGCTAAGACTTCTATTTATACTACTTCGACCATAACGGTCTTGCTATAAGATTCTGCCACGTTCAGAACATGCAAAGCAATGCCTCTCTCTAGCTTCCACGCGTCTTCAAATGCTCCAGCGCATGTATTTTAAATTTCGAACATCCCGCTTGCATTTGAATTTCAAATGTTTTGGCACTTCTTCGCTTTGAACACATTTCTTGGACACAGCCTTGTTATCACTTCGAGACTTCTTTGAATATATCCCCATAACTGTCACTCGAAGCTCCAAGCTTTGATATGCCCATTCGAAGCACTGCTTCTACCATTTCGAAACATGACATCCTTCTTTATTCCAATCGAAACGTCCAATTTGCTTCGCTTCTAATAATATCATAAAAATCTTCAGCCAACAGCGGTCCAGGAAAAAGCTAGGGATTAAAGCGTACGACTATGTCCTGTTGGATCATCTACTTAAGCTTTGTTACCAATGTCAAGTTCAAACGGTACAGACCAATTCAGTCAACTTCTTCCGACAGTAAGGGATGAGATGCTTGAAGACATAAAGGCAATAGCAGAGTTGAAATTCAATGAAATCGTTTCCACATAGCTATTTTCTCTTTGTTTTACTTTGTACTCTTTCATTTTATGATGATTTCCTCTTACTAGGATTTTCGTCTCTATGTACAAAAACCACTTGTTTATAGGCATATTATCAGTATAAATACAATTGCAAAAATCAAATTTTTGTTTGATTTTTTCTGTTTTGTTCGCAATAACATCCAATGACTAAATTAAATGAATATATGCATATGAATATGATAACTGTTAACAAATATATGCATAACAACAGGAATCAACATTTACTAAAGAATCTAGGAATTGGGATAACGTTCAAGTCGTCCACAAATCCCCATAGAACAACCTCCATGGGATTATCCCCCACAAAATTACCTTCACAAGCTCCTCCCAGACGGAGATACATTTCCCTGCAAGTCCAATAAGCCTTCAAGATAGAAATTGGGGCATCTTTGAGCTATTAACATGATCGTACTCCCTAGTAGATCCCCTAGAGGATAAAGGAGTTTGGTTATTTCCCCATCATACGGCAGAAACTATTTGTACGACCAGGCGGTATGAATTCCCGAAACAGAACGGGTACGCTAATAGAAAGCAGGTTAAAGGTTAATTCCAGAAACAGGACGAGGCAACTATCCATATGACCAAGAAAATATTAACTCCCGAAACAAGACAGGGAAACTATCTTTATAACTAGGCAATGATTAACTCCCGAAACAGGACGGGGAAACTATCAACATGGTAAGGTGGTATGAATTCCTAAAACAGGATGGGTTTACCAACAAAAACAGATTGTAGATCATTTCTCGAAACAGGACGGGGCGACTATCTACATGACAAGAATTTCCCTCAGAGATTAAATCTGATGAGCCGCTACTTAAGCACCTTCCCCAGAGGTTTATTCTGGAAAAAGTTCTTCAGATATAGTTAATTGTGGACTCATTCTGATACTCTTATCAACAATTACTTTGGAGGGCATCTATAAGCCCATCTCTGACGATATCTCGTCATCTCTACGAATGGAATCCTTAAGCTCATTCAAGCAATATTATCAACCAATAATGTTACCTCCTTGTTGTACCCCAAATTTTCCCTCTCATTTCTCAAAGGATACTCCTAGACTCTCAGGCTTGCTTCTATCAAGTCTCAAGCCTTGGACTACAATTTCCCAAGAAAGACATTCAGAAGGACAAAATGGGAAAAACTAGGGTTGTGATTGAGAATGATCGAACTTTGATTTTTGACCTAATACCTGGCTTATTGGTTGGAAGCATGAACTCAAGGATCCGAGCGCGTCATTTTGACCTAATTGCACATTTCAATTCATCTCCTAAAATCAGTGGATTGATAGATAAAATTTAGTCAACTAGTGGGAAAAGTCAATTGTACACTAAAAAGTAAAACTTTGACTTTTTGACCAAAGTTGAATCCCAAAAATCATATTTCATCAAGACATCCAAAGTATGAAATTTGATCATCAAAAATCAAGAAAGTCAAAAATCTAACTTTTACAAGACTTGGAATTTTTTCTAAGCTAAGTTCATTACTTCATGACATATTGTCACTACAATTCAAAATAGTTCAAGATGTTATAAATAATCCAAGTTATTAGAAAGTGACATTTTTGCAAGTTTACAAACCCTAAACTTTGTATTGCTTGGAATTTTCCCTTTGACTTAAAACCTTGACACAATGCTTTGTCTTTGATACAATGTGCATAAATTGATCCACAAACCAAACTTGTTTTATGTTTCAAACTATACTGTCCAAATTATGGCTGAACAAAAAAATGATATACTGCTTCTATGCATTGCCACAACACTCCAAAAACTTGTTCATTTGCTGTCCTACAAAACCTTGTGTTATGCTGCACCTTAAACTTGTCACAAAACCTGTATTTGTTGCCCTATACAGTCCAAAAAACCAGTCCAAAACTGCTCTATGCAGTCTGCTCTAACCTGCATCATAACAGCCACAAAATTACACCAAAATGGCAAAAGAAAATTGTGTGGAAAAAGCATCAAAGCAGTAGGCAAAAATAGTTCAAAACAACTTATTTTGTTTCCCTCCTAAACCTCAGCCAGGGGGGCTACAAAAGGGACTGATTCATAAAACATGAAAAGGCTTTTGGAGGGAGAAAGGAGAGAAAAGAAAAACAAATTTTTTGTAAAACTAGCTCATTCATAAAACCCAGTTCATCCATAAAAGCTTTATTCATCTTCAACTCTGTTTTGACTGATCAAAACAGAAAAGATCCACAACCCACTATTATACAATCTTTCTAACCTTCCCATAAATCCTCAAAACACTTCATATCACATAGATACTGCTCAAACTCAAGAAAATTTTTTGTAGTGCTCTTATTCTCAACTTCTAAACAAAAGACAATACTACATAAACTTGACTGTTTGGAGTTGGTTCAGCAACCTTCAACACAAAGGAAAGTCTAGCAGCTTCCTGGAGTTTCATTAAAGTCCACACAGCATCTTGAAGGGTTTCAGACTCGAAACCTAAAGTTCAGTTGCAAGGTAAGTCATCTCAAACTCGCATTTTCCATACATCATTGTTGGTTTACTTCTGAAGATAAGATGAAGTAATCACTACTCTTGAAGTTAATCATTTCCTTACTATTCATTTTTATCATTTATATGTTGAAAACTAACTGATACATGCAAAATAATGGTGATAGAGGTAAAAAATTGTAACATGGGTCGATACATACCCACATGGGTCGACACATTCTAAGTGAAAAAACAGGGTATGAGTCGACGCATGACCTTATGCATCGACTCATACTGCTATCCAGGGCCTAAAACAGAAAGATGGAAAGTGCATGAGTCGACACAAAACGCGTATGTGTCGACACAAGCAGGAAATGAGTCGATACATCCCATTATGCGCCGACTCATACTGAGTTGATTTGGTTTGGCAGGGGCAAGGAAAGTTATGTGTCGATGCATAACAGCATGTGTCGACACATAATAGTTCAAAATGCTATTTTTCTCTCTTTTTACACTGTTTTTGTATTATATACATATATACTCCATTATTGTCCACTCATTCGATATGGTTGTAATAATTAGACACTTGTTTCATCCCCATTTGAAAATTGTATCCCCATCCCCCTAATGGTGTAATAGCGTAGGATTTTAATTTCCGCAAGTTTACCGCTTTCCATATAATTGCTAGTAAGATAGAGTGTGTATGGAAAGATAAAAACAACCGCTAGATAACCCTAATCAAAGACAAATTAACTTGAATCGAACACACTTTTCACACGCGCACCTCTAGGGTAAACTCGCTTGTTGCCTCAGAAACACGGTCATGTCCCTCGAATATGGGACGCCTTAGCAAAGACCCTTCGATAAAAAAGACCATAGTCCCTTTATGTCCCTCGATGTTTCCTTAGGTAAAACGATCTAGTCCCTTACAAAAAATTGCTAAAGCGTCTCATAAGTTACCTTCTATGACCGCACGATTGACCCGCATCTGTCCCTTCACATCCGACGATGGGGCTTCTTACCCAAATCAATGGTAAGATAGCAACATCTAAAGGAGGAGGAAAATAACATCTAAGACCTTTTGAGTAGGTAGATTCACTCCTAGTTGCTCGCTTGCTCACAACAAAAACATTTTATACACCAACACTTTCATCTTGAAACATTTTCAAAAGACAAACACTTTGTACGCGTTCTTATAGAAACGAGGGCCATTACAAAGAAGACACATTTTCAAAATCACTTTCAAAAACACATAACACAAAACACATTTTGAACTATTTTTCGAAACAACACTTTGTACGCGTTCTTATAGAAACGAGAACCATTACAAAGACATTTTCAAAATACTTTCAAAAACCACACTACAAGCACATTCAAACAAAAGCAAGTGATCTAGCAAGCAACTAAGAGCCCGTAGATAACTACGGATGAAAAGGGTGCTAATACCTTCCCTTTTCATAATCTACCCCCCGAACTCAGAAAACATCTCTAAAGGTCTTTCCTGTTCTTTTCAGTCTTTCCTTTTGGATAAAAGAAAAGTCGGTGGCGACTCTTGCTAACCGCAATAATTACGATCAAACGCAAAACACCCAAGTCAGTTCTCCCACCGCGTTACAGAACTGGCGACTCTGTTGGGGATAAACTTAAAAGTGGGGTTACCTTAGGGCTAGATCACCTTTACTTGCTTTCTTTGTTTGACTTGTATGCTTTTTATTTTGGTTCTTTGTTTGGGCTTGAATCCTCTACCCGGATTTGGGATATCTTATAGGTAAGTAGCAATACATTGTGGAAACTGTACGGGGTATACCGACATGGTCTAAGCAATAGCTACGTTAGTATGACATATTTGTAGGTACCGGTAGCCCTTGAGTAGTCAAGGAGAATACAGGGCCGCTGAGTGATGTCATGAAGCACTAACTGACTTTTAGAACCTTTACTTGACCAACTTGGCCATTAAGACGTAGTGAGATGACCGACTTTGGTGCAGTCGAAAGTTGATAGATACTCGATACTACACTCATTGAGGTTTGGCTTTTTGGGATATTTCGGTCGCTGTGAAAGAGGCTTGCGCTGAAACAATGCCCGAGATAACAAATTGGTTATATTGAGATCCCTTAGAACCCGGTTACTATTACTAGGACAGGTTGAGCCAACTAAACTTCAAGAGGGTACTTACCTATGAAACTTCATGCAAGCCTAAACCTAAGGATTTGTTTGATTCAACTTGTGCATATGCTTGTACATAACATCAGGACATCATGCCATAGCATTTTAAACTAACCATTTCAAGGATTTTGAGATTCATCTTTGTTCTGTTTTGTAGGATATGACTCCCACTCGCAGGAACATAATCTAAGTTAACCTTGTACGAGTACCTTTTCATCTCAAGGATTTAGCGTTAAGGGTCCCTGAGAATTCTCAGTTCACCAAAAGACATGGACGACTTCTCAACTTGGTTACCTCGAGCTTTGATGAAGACCTGATGAAAGTGCTTTTCCAGTTCTTTGACCCGTTACACCATTGCTTTACCTTCCCCGATTACCAGCTTGTACCAACTATGGAAGAGTTCTCTCAGCTATTGGGAATTCCTATCCTCGATCGACTACCTTTCAATGGTACCGAAAGAGACCCAAGCCCTGAAGAGGTTGCCCGAGCCTTGTACTTGCAACAATCCGACGTCACGGCCAATTGGGAAACAAGAAGTGGTGTCAAAGGGTTCTTAGCCAAGTTCTTACTGGAAAAAGCTCAAGACTGTTGGAACAACCTGGATTTACAATCTTTCAAAGATATTTTGGCTCTTCTCATCTATGGGTTGGTACTATTTCCAAATCCTGACCAACTTATAGATGTGAATGCTGTCAAAATCTTTTTATCTCACAATCCAGTGCCTACTTTGTTGGGAGATATCTTGCATTTTCTCCACACTTGCACCATGAGGAGAAGAGGAACCCTCATGTGTTGTACTCCTCTGTTGGCTAAATGGTTTATTTCGCATCTTCCCCGATCCATTTTGAAGAATGAGGAAGGTTTGAGGTGGTCCAACAGGCTGATGTCACTCAGGCATTCAGATATCTACTGGTGTTCTCGATCCTTGGAGGACATTACTATCATCGATCATTGTGGGGAATTCCCTAATGTTCCTTTGCTTGGAATTAGGGGAGGCTTCACTTATAACCCTTGCTTAGCTTTGACATTTTGGGTACGCACGAAGAGATGGTCCACATGACGCGCTCATACAAGGTGTAGTGTTCGACTATGAAAGTGACAATCAAGACTACCGTCGGAGGTTCATACGAGCCTGGAGGATGGTAAACAAGGTGGACATTAGGACATTGGGGCATAAGAATTCCATTCCTCTTGAGCCTTACCTTAGGTGGGTACGGGCTCGCGCTCAGAATCTCCCAATGCCTTACCCCTCCATTATAGAACCTGTTGTGGAAGGAGATGTCCCATACATTATCCTTCATCCTAACATGTCCACCTCTCTCGAAGACTTGCAAAGGGATTGGATACAGCTTAAGGAGGAGAGAGAAACTTTCGAAGCCCAATTTTAAACAAGCGAGAAGAAAGTTCTGGAACTCACCAAGCAGCTTCATGAAGAGCGGAGTCTGAACGCCTACACCGCACCAAAGAGGATGCATTCGACTTTTTATCTTAGGAGTTTTTGTATTTTATTTCTTTCACTGTAATCCCAAAGAGGCATGATGTACTCGAACTTGGATTTATTAATATAATGTGTGTTCCTTTTTTGTCTAAAGCAAATTTAAATCTCTAATTTCCTTGAAATAATTTGCATATGTATCTTCATTCATCATAACACAAACATGTTTCTTACAACAGGTCTCCTTATCTTTCTACTGTTTATTTCAGTGACATGGATATTGAACAGACAGTAAAAGATCTCCGGGCGCAGAACTCCCAGTTTCAACAAATGTTCTTGACTCTGGCAAAAGGACAAGATAAGTTGAAAACTCTGTTGATCAAAGAAAAGAAGAAGAAAGTGAAGAAATCAACCGGTGTTTTGAATCTGGGAAGAAGGTTCAAAGGACCATCCAGATGGACTCTAGACTTCGCAACATCATCGGGTGAAAGGGATAATCAAGAAGGGAAAAACAAGGAAATGACTGACCCTCTAGAATCTGAAGAGGAAGAAGAGGTTGACTATTCTGAAGAGCAGTATCCTCCAGCTGATGACAAATACAAACAGTTGGAAGATCGCCTCAATGCTATGGAGATCCAGAAGGTACCCGAGTTGGATTTTAAGGAGTTAGGACTTGTCTCAGGGGTTGTCATACCGCAGAAATTCAAGGTCCCCACTTTCGCTAAATATGTTAGTGTCTCTTGTCCAAAACTGTATTTGAGATCATACGTCAGGAAAATTCAACCCCATACTGCGAATAGGAATCTATGGGTGCATTTCTTCCAAGAAAGCTTGTCAGGGACGTAGTTGGATTGGTTCTATTAGTTGGAGGGGACCAACATCCACAATTGGGAAGATTTGGCGGCCGCTTTTTACAAGCAATACTAGTATAATGCTGACTCAGCTCCAACACAAACACAGTTGCAAGGCATGTCTATGGGTACAGGTGAAGGTTTAAAGACATGTGCTCAAAAATGGCGGGATCTCACGGGAAGGGTCCAACCACCTCTATCTGACAGAGAATTGGTGGATATGTTCTTAGGCACACTATCTGGTCCATTCTTCAAACACTTGATCAGAAGCTCCTCGGTTGGGTTTACCGAATTAATCATGATTGGTGAACGGGTAGAAGCGGGTATAAAAAGTGGAAAAATTCAAAGAGATGCATCCTTGAGCGCGATAAAGAATCCATTTACCGGAAAGAAGGAGGTCAGTGTTGCATATGATCATAGGAATCAGGACAGAACTGAACACCGTCCAACGGTAGGGGCTGTCATGATCTCTAAGCTTGCACCTACTCAATAAAGGAACAATCAGTCTAAAACGGAAAGGTCGGTAAGACAGTTTACCCAGATAAATATGACGTTGTCTCAAGTCTTGCCATATTTGTTGAAATCTAATCTGGTAACCTTGCGGGAAGCTCCGAAGAATCTTAACACTTCCTATCCCCGTTATAACCCAAATTCTCGTTATGCTTACCATTCGGGAAGTCCAGGTCATGATACAAACGACTGTTGGGCTTTGAAAAACAAGGTACAAGACCTTCTCGAGGCAGAGGAAATTGAATTTGACGCTCCTGAGATCCCAAATGTTATCACCGCTCCTATGCCCAAGCACGGTCGTGGTGTTAACGCTGTTGAAGATAATGTGTTTTTTATTGTTGTTGATGAACTTGTTACTCCCATCCTAACCGTCAAAAGGAACATGTTAAAGGCTGGTTTATTTCTGGGCTGTGGCAAAGGCTTCCACCTCTGTTTATCTCTACCGACTGGTTGTCATTTATTGAAGGCAGGTGTCCAACGCTTGATGGATGACAAAGAGATTTTGTTTGAAAAGACTCCTGTTCCAACCATTTCTTACAAGGATATTTAAATAATAACCATTTCCGTAAATCCTCCCAGGGTCTCCACCAAAAGACCCGTTAGGATTACATCTGTTCTGAAGGTGACTCCATTGATAATTACTATACCAGGGCCAATCCCGTACTCCTCAGACAAAACTGTTCCCTGGAACTATGGGGTTGACGCCTACTACCACGGCGTCAAGCAAGAATGGCTGGCTATTGAAGACCCGGTTTTTGAGAAGGTTGACCCCAACATCGACAACATTGTGGGAACCAACAAAATAACCAGAAGTGGAAGAGTGTTCTCCCCTGAGATTGCTCCTCCGAAAGCTGTTACCGGTCATGTGATCATTCCTGCTTTAGTTCCTGCTGATATTACTATTACAATTCCTGTGGTTACCCCTGCTAACACTCCTATCACCGAGTCGACCGAGACTCGGGGCAAAGATATTTTGGTTGAGCCTGTCCGGAAGAAGGCGCAGTCAGTATCTATCCCAGAGGCTTCCAAGAAAGAGATGGAAGAAATTTTGAAAATTATAAAGAGAAACGACTACAATGTAGTCGAACAGCTAGGGCAGACCCCTTCAAAGATTTCTATGCTAGCTTTACTGTTGTGCTCCGAAGCTCATGCGAACATCTTGAGTTTTCCAAAAAGTCAAAGATCACCTTCAAATGATGAAAAATGAGAGAGTTATGACCAATGCAAGTTGAGAAATTTTGAGCAAATGCATGAAGTTCAAATTGAGCAAACTTGATTTTTTGGGCTAATGGGCTATTGTTTATGAGTCCAGACGTGTTTTACTCTCCATATGCACCTAAAGACTTGTTCATACACCTCCCTTTGATTTATTTTATTTTATTTTTGATTTTTATTCATTTAAAGGTCAAAATAAAATAAGATAAGACAAAGCTCATTACAAGAGTCCAAACCCATAATGTGTTGACCTAATTCTATGCTATATATTCTCCTTAAATCAGACAAGCTAGCCACAAAAACCTGGTCCTAAAAACCACTTCCAAAAAATCACAAAATTATCAAACTAGGGCAATCTTCAAACCCGAGCTTGTAGCCATCTTCCAAGCATCCTTGCATTCCCAATTGATTCCTGAAGAGGTACAAAGTAAGAATGGACCAAACACAATGATCCAAAACCTGCACACATACATGGCCATTTCACTTTTTTTACAAAATTCATATTTTAGTTTCCTTTATGTTTCATTGCACACTAACTGTATCAATATGTTTCTGAGGTATGTTAGTGCGGGGAAAATAGACCGCATGGCCTTCATGCTACTCAAACCGTGAGTTTCCATAACCACACAGATCCATGCAAATTTCGATATAGCTTTTAAACTAGCGTGATTCAGCCAAGATAACCATCCCATTGAATTCGCGGGGCTGAATTTAGGGTGATGAGGTATCTTTGATTTCCTAACTAGGTCTATTTTGCAAGTTTAAAGAAAAAGCTCATCGGAGAAGACGACCGGAGTTAGGGCTCTGGCGCCTCTCTGGTCCATGCAACGTTTTTATTTTATATTTTTTTTTCAGGAATATAATTTTATGTATGGTCACCCTAGTGGCAAAGGTGCGTACGTTAAGGCATTGTTATACTAAGGCGTGGGTTCGATCCTTGCCTTTTGGTATTTTGTTTTTCACATTTTTAGGTTTTTGCAGATTACAAAATGCGCTTGGTTTAATTCTCTAACACCAAAGCGTGTCTGGCGCAGTGGTGAGCATGCTGGCTGAAAAGGGCTAAGGGCGTGGGTTTAACACCTAGCCCTGGTAAATATTTTAAAAAACTTTGTTTTCTATCATTATTTTCTTAGAAAACCCTAAACTCACCAAAGCAAAAACCTTTCTTTAAATTTAATTTTTTCAAAACCTTTTCACAAACCCTAATCAAAACTAGGGTTTAGCTTTTTTTATTTAATTAATAAATTATTTTTCTTAATTAATTAATTTAGGGTTTTTAAGGGTTAATCATCATTAAAACCTTTTTTATCGAAAAATCACTAAAAAACACTTGCGCTTTCCTTTTTCCTATTTTTATATTTTTGCGTGGTTTATTATTCTCGCAATTTTTCCAATTATTGTAACTGCTCACAGTTTGTGGTAATAATTAGGATTTATTTTCCGCCTTTTCTATTATGTACCTCTCCCAAAGCCGTGTAATAGCTTAGGGTTTATTTTCCGCATTTATGTTTTGCACTTTACTATTTTTCATTATTGCTATATTATTACTATTAGTAATTAGGTCATGTATGGCAAGATAAAAATAAAACGGTAGCAAACCCTAATTGCAAGATTAAGATAACTGAATCATAAAACACATGCACACTCACACCTCTAGGATAACCTCCCTTGTTGCCTCGGAAAAATAGTCATGTCCCTCGAAAGTGAGGATGCTTTAGCACAGTCCCTCTAAAATAAAGACCGTAGTCTCTCGATGACCCTTTCGATGTTGCCTTCGGTAAATGATCTAATCCCTTTACGAAATTGCTAAAGTGTCCTTACGAGTTGCCTTCGATGACTATGCGATGATCCACGCATGTCCCTTTGTATCCAATGATAGGACTACCTACTAACTAATGATAGGATAGAACTATCTAAAGGAGGAGAAAAAGTACTAGAAATACCTTGAGTAGGTAAAACGCTCATAATCGCTTGCTCACAAATTTTTCAAAACAAAATGTTTTCACATCACACTTTCAAAACGAAATACTTTCAAACAAACACTTTGTACGCATTCTTGAGGGCTGATACAAGAGTCATTACAAAGTTCACCTTACATTGGTGTTTTCAAAATATTTTCAAACACACGCAAAAAAGTCAAATTTTCAAAGTGAGCTAAGCGATTAAGAGCCCGTAGATAACTACGGATGAAAAGGGTACTAACACCTTCCATTTTCATAACCTACCCCTCGAACTCAAAAATCTCAAGGTCCATCTTGTTCTTTTCACTCTTTCCTTATTGGATAAAAGGAAAGTCGGTGGCAACTCTAGCTATCCGCAACATTTGCGATAAAACGTAAAACCAAGTCAGTTCTCCCACTGTATAACAGTTATCATCCAGAAGTTTCAGCAATTGTTGTATTTTAGTTTTTTCCCCTCTTATCGCCTTATTGTTTCAGAAACGAATATTGTATACTTGCTTGATATTTAAGATATTTTTAGGTCTTTTATGTTTCAAAGTTGTAAGTATGTTTTTGGATTGCACCATGTTCAATGTCGTGAAAAAATGATTTCCTTATCTTCAAGCATAAAGAGACATGCAATGGAATGACTGGCTAACTTATGACATATGTCATATTATGTGTATCACAAATCACATTAAATCTCCATTTATTATTTGCCAAAAGATATGCATGCAACTTAAAAAGACACTCACATTTCCTCGAACCTTTGTCATCTTGTTTCAACTTTCGGATAGAAGTTGTGTACTTGCCACTTTTTTTGTATCTCAAGTATCACAAATGCATGTCTTCTATCTGAATCATTATTTGACCTTCTGATCACAACATAAAACCTCAATTTGTCTGCCTCTGAGTGGATCCATTAGAGCATATGATCATGAACAACAAACTATTGTCTATTTATAAATTAGTTGCCAACATCTACCTTGACATCAACAGGTTTGGCATCCTTATACACAATAGGTTTGGGAAAAACATCACGGTGCACTATATCTAAGGTCAATCATAACAGAAAATATTAAAAACAAAATGACTAGACTGGATTGAACTAATCTAGAAATACATTTTTGTATTCGTTCACCTAGAAATCAAAAATTTATTTTCGGGCTTAACGTTCATTTTTTCAGCTCAGTAACCAGATTAATTTAAGTAATAAGGAGGAAAATGCATGAAATTTACCTTAAATCCTAACTCTTTTTTTGCTAATTTTTATGTGATAAAACACAAGAAAGATGTATTGGAGTGGAGAAGTTGATTGACAATGGAATGATATTTTTTAAAGATTTTAAAAGAAAAAATGGTCTTTTATCATGAAGAAGAAGAACATGCAAGGTCATGTTTTATTAAGTTTTTTGCTTGACAATTTCGAAAATACACTTCAAGAACTATCACTAACATGCGAAGATGACATTTTTCACATTTCCACTTCACAAATCTGAAAGTATACATTCGGATTTGTCACTGAGTTGTTAAATTAACAAAATTCTTGATGCGGTGGGTCCGAAGATGCATTTTCAGACTAAATTTTAAGGAAAATTAGGTGTGTCTCACTTATGACATGTTTTAGTGAGAAAAAGATACGTCCGAAAATATAGTTTCATATTCAAAATGACATTTTTAGATTTTCATATTGTGATTCTTCACCGCTTGGAGTGCAAGAAGCAATCCCCTTTTTATAAAATGGAGAGGAAAAATGAGGCTTAATTTGACAAACTATGGTGCTACAATTAGATCTATTTTTGGAAAATTTTACACCAATACCCCTATATTGAATTTTTTTGACCAAAATACCCTCATATAAAAAGTTTATTTGTCTCATTTTTTCAACTTTCCATCATTTATGTTTCAAAATTTTGATATAGAAAAAAATTATCATTCCAGAATACTTTTTGGAAATGTTCCGGTTGAATATCATTCGTATTTCAAAAATTCAAAAAAAAATATGTAAAAAGTGTTCCGATTAAATGTATTATTAAGACGAGACATCTTTAAAAAAATGTTTCGAATAAAAAAAAATTTCAAAATGAGTTTCAGCAACAGTTCAATACTATGGTCTAAAATAATGAAATTGTTTTTGTTGTCTGACCTGTGGTACCAGATTCTTTTGGCAACGTTTAGAGTGATATTTCAACTTTGGGAAGAATATGTTTAGTTTAGGCAGCATTTTAAACGGTTGCCAAAACTTGTTTTAGAAAGAAAATTCTATCCGACCATTTTCAAAACGTGTTCTGAAATGACAATTTCTTTATCGAAACACTTTTAAAAAAAGTGTTTCGATATGATAATTTCTTTACCTAAACTTTTAGGCCACGATTTTAAATTGTTACTTAAACTCATTTTAATAAAAGTTCTACCCAAAACACTTTCAAAAGTGTTCTGGAATGATACATTTTTTCATCGGAATTTCAAAACATAAATAATAGAAAGGTGGAAAAATTAAACAAATAAACTTTGTATATGAAAGTATTTTAATCAAAAAAATTCAACGGAGGGGTAGAGAAACAAATGTGGAATATGGGGTAAAAATTTCCTGTTTTGTACTTAATAAACATTGTTTTATTTTCTTTCAGTTCAGAATCAGAATTATCTACTCTCATATCCCACATTAACATTTATTTAAATCAATTTTACAGGGAATTTAGCTTATATTGTGCTTGGCTTTTATTCCATTGATTCCTATGAGGTATGATCAATTCATTGTTTTATTGTTTAATTTGACCTATTAAAATGAAAATGTACTTATCCCTTGCTATGCCTTTGATTCTATATTTTGATTATCTAGTTTTAACTGATTTTAGTTATTATTTTTAACAAAGAAAAATATGCATTCATGAAACTTGATGAAAAGTTACCGAAAATCTGTAATGTGTGTTATAGAGAGGAAATATAATGGTTATTTTTAAAATATTATCTTAGATATTTTATTATTTTATTAAAATATTTTTTAAATATCAAAATAAATAAAAAACACTTTATTTTGAAATTATTTTACATAATTTTTCATAAAAACTATTTTTGAAATACAACTTTTTTAGAATAATTACAACTTTGAGTGTGTTTTGATTTTTAATAGTATATGTTTATGTTATAAGATGTCAAAATTAATCTTTCAATTTAAAAAAAAAAACAAATATAATTTTTTTTTTATAAAATCCATTTTTAAAAATACAAAAAAAAAAAATTAAAACTAAAACAAACACTTCCTCAGTATAGTGGTTGCAAATATCATTTTTATTCAAAAAAAAAAACATGTAACAGTTGACTTATGACTAATTGATAACCATAAACAGTAGTAGTTATTGGAAACTTACGATCCATTGAGGAGGATCTACAACTATAACCATAACAAAATTGTTTTTCCCAAATAAAGTGAGTCAAGTTATAACTCAGCCTTCTCTTTAACACTAGAATATTATCTTGCTCTTGAGATATCCACTTAACAAAGTATCAGGTAGCTTCTTATTAAGTTTTCATATTTGACATAATTCATTCTTACAAGGGTTTTCTTTATAAACACTTGTCTGAGAAAATGCTCGGCGAGGACCATACCATACATACCAAGGATATTTATATAGCGAAAATGCTCGACCAGCAGTGTTTCTCATGTTCCAATCATTGGACAAATAGTTGCCGGCCCTCACAAAGCCATTCTCTACCTTCAAATTCTATTTGATTCAAGAAATACTTAAAGTGGTGTCTACTTCACAACATCCCTGAGTTTGCTGTGGTTTAACATACAAAGCTTCTCAACCAGAAACTTAAATATGATTCTCAGTCTATGTGCTCTTGAGAAAATTGGCCATAGACTAATTCACAGCTAAACCAGACAGACCAACACAAAACAAGAGACAGACAACTCCGACTATGCAATCAACTCAATAAATGTAAGCATAGAACATTAACACATCCTATTGCATATTCTAGTTTGACTAAAAAAAAACTGCATTTTAAGTTTCACTCATCTTCTATGATTCAAAACCATGTCCGGTTAAGATGTCAATTTGACCTTTGTTTCAAACTCGGGTACTTTGTTTTCGCATGCAATTTCAGTGGTTTGCTAAAAGGCCAATCAAAATGTCCACCAACGAAAAAATGCTTCTATAGAAGGTGCTAGACAGAGACAAACATGAACTAGAACAATCAATGATAACACACAAGTACTAACTCATCAACCAATTACCTCATCAAACATACAGAGAACCGTATTCATTCACATACTAAACCTCCATTGGTGATCAAACTCGGTAATCAAGCATATTTATTAAGACACTTAACATTAAAGCAAGGAAAACAGACAGTACATATTGAGGAAGCTCTCTTAAGTTTGAGCCACAAAACACCCACCTCTTCGATCAGGAACTCACAAGTCATTCTTTCTTTCCTATTCCAAGTGACATATTGTAGATCCCTCGACCCTGAAATAAAGGTATAGAACAATGTCAAAAAAGACTCCAACTCGAAGATAACTTCAAATTGGGAAAGTTAATACAGATTCTTCGAAGATTTCTAACTTACAATCAGAAACAATGAAGTTCCTGCGAGAGCAATTGGTATTGCTACCGATGTAACCTTATCCAATGGCCCTTTCAGGTAGGTGTGTTTTGGGATATTCTGGAAATACTTTTGCTTCTCAATAATCTTCACGCGTGGTCTAAAGGGTGGTTCCACTTCCGACATCCTGCATAATCTAGTATATATTTGTCATTGTTCTATTAAACAAACTGATTAACATCATCAAATAAAAGATCTCACCCTAATCAGTATACTGTAATAATTCATAGCAATTAGTTATAGAACAACGAAACCCTAAAAACAAAAAGGGAATAGAATGAATATAAGGAAGGTAGCGCGTGGAGACTAAAAGCTTACTTTGAACGACGGATAAAGCACGACGGTTGTTGAAGAGAAAATGGGTCTTCGATGGATGTGGCTAAGACAGCTTACAACTCAAAATACAAATAAATGCTTCCTAGATTCTTCTTGTAATAATATATTCCTTTTTTAATGGGGTAATGTCTTTTATTATTTTATTCTATTTTATTTTTAAATTAAGTAAAACATTAATTATTTTTTTAAATATTGAAATTATTAATCTGACTCTTTATGTTTTTTATTTTGTTTCTTTGAGAATATCTGACCCCTCAAATTTATCAACGGTAAATTACATAATTATGGGTTTATTTGTTTTAACTTTAAAAAATTGATTTTCTTTTATATTTTTAAAAACGGATTTTATAAAATTATTTTTAAAAATATTATTGATATTCATGATCAAATCATCAAGCATATATATACTTCTTTGAAGTAATATTGTTTCTATATATCTATAAGGACCACAAAGTAGTCAACTATATTAGACAAAATTTCTTCTTCTTTATCTTTTCCATTAAAATTTGAGTGAACATAATCTTCCATATTCTTTATATCCAAACAACCATAGATGCTAATCCAATCTTGTACATGAGGGAATTGTAGTTCACAAAGGTGTGCAACGAATTCCGATTGAGGCTAAGAATGCTTTGCGGGAGTAGTTCGTGGACGACTTAGTATGATGTATTTTTAGATTATATATTTTGTTTAACATATTTAAATACTAATATCTTGAGTATATATATTTTTAGTATTTTTTGAATAAATTAAAGATAAACATAGACAAAACATGTGTTTTAGAGTAAAATATATGTTTAGATTCTATAATATAAACACAAACTAAAGAAATATTTTACACGTTCAGAGTATATTGTTGGAAATAATTTATATTTTAAGAATATTTAGGAATATCTTTTTATATCTTTATTAGAGGATATTTTAGTATTATTATACCTTAATTTTGTGTATAAATAACCTAGTAGTAGGTAGGTCAATGCAATTTATTGTAAACTCATTATTCCTTATTTTGTAGCTGTCATTAAATATATTCCTTTTGTCTTTCGTCTCTCCTTTATGCACTAACAATTGGTATCAGAACTCTGGTTCGAAATCCACGGGAAAACACGAGAAACACGAATGAACAGCGAGGTTGCAATTTTCTGATCCTCTAAACATTTTTTATTGAGTTTTTGCGTAAATTGCACAAGGTTGAAAATGAACGGAAACGACAGTGATATCAATTCCAAGCTTCTAGTATTTGATGGCAAAAACTAGAATCGTTGGAAGATCCGGATGCGTGTCTTGTTTGGCTCTCAAGATGTGTTAGATCTTATCACCGATGATTAGGATCTGTTAGCAGCAGACGCAACAGAGGCCTGGAAGATAACGTAGAAGGCGATAAGGAAGAATCATCAGAAGGCGTTGTTCTACATCTATCAATGTGTGGATGCGAACGTGTTTGAGAAGATTGTTGACTCTGAAACAGCGAAGGCTGCGTGAGACACACTGGTCAGATGTTACGGTGGTGACGCATCAGTGAAAAAGGTAAAACTTCAGTCTCTCAGAAAGCAATATGATAATCTCAACATGAAAGACAACGAGAAGGTTTCTGAGTACATCTCTAGAGTGATTCTGATTACTAAGGAGATGAAAGCTTGTGGAGAAACCCTTTCTGAACAAGTAATCATTGAGAAGATCTTGAGATCTTTAACTTCTCAGTTCGATTACATTGTGGTAGCAATTGAACATTCCAAAGATCTGATCACCATGAGAGTTGAAGAGCTACAAAGTAGCCTAGAGGCGTATGAGTTGTGTATGACTGCGAGAAATTCTGAGAGGGAAGTATAGCAGCAGGCTCTGAAAGTAACTTCTGGTAAGAAGTATCAGAAGCAGACTTGGTCAGAAGCTAGGAAGAAAATAATGGTGGTCAAAGGTCAAAAGCTTCAAACTCTGATAGGCAGAAGAATATCCAGAAAGGAAAAGAAAAGTCTGACAAGAAGAATGTTCAGTGTTACTGTTGCAAGAACTTTGATCACTATGCCAAAGATTACTGGTCAAACAAAGAAAGGAAGTCAGAAGAAGCAAATATAGTCAGAGGAGAGTCTGATGATGAACCTGTGCTATTGTTGGCTTCTGAACTTGATAATATGAATTCATCAGAATAGTGGTATATGGACACAAGGTATTCAAACCATCTTACTGGAAACAAGAAATGGTTTGTTGATTTTAACTCTGGGAATAGTACAAAGATCAAATGTGATGATGATAAATACCTCAATGTAGAAGGTATGGGAAATGTTAGAATCATTCTAAACAATGGGAAAGTGGCAGTGATCCATAATGTATGGTATGTACCTCACATGAAAATCAATTTGATGAGTGTCGGACAATTGATTGAGAAAGGTTTTTCGGTTACCATGAAGGACAATCTTCTGAAGCTATATGACTATAATCAGAAGCTGATTATGGAGTCAGAACAGGGAAGGAACAGAACATTCAAGTTGAATGTTAGAACTGCAGACTCTGAATGTCTTAGTGCAACGAGTGTTGTCAAGGAGAGTGAGATGTGGCACAGAAGATTTCGTCATTTGAATTTCAGAAGCTTAGGACACCTGAAATCAAAGAAGCCGGTACATGGAATTCCTACAATCAAGAAGCCTGAGAAGTCATGAAATGTGTGCATGGAAGGGAAGAAACCAAGATTACCATTTGCATCAGAAGTAGCTCCAAGAGCAAAGCATGCCTTGGGAGTAGTGCAATTTGATGTGTGTGGTCCATTTCCAATAGCATCGATTGGAGGGAATAAATACTCTGTGTCATTTGTTGATAAGTTCACCAGAATGACATGGGTATCTCTCATAAAGTTCAAACATGAGGTGTTTGCTGAATTCAAGAAGTTCAGACTAAATGTTGAGAATCAGAGTGGCCAGACTCTGAAGATTCTCATAACTGATGGTGGTGGTGAGTATAACTCCACAGAATTCAGAAGGTTCTGTGAGGAGAATGGAATTGAGCATGAGTTTAATGCTCCCTATACTCCTAAACACAATGGTCTTGCTGAAAGAAGAAATCGTACTTTTATTGATATGGTGAGAAGTATGTTGAAAGAGAAGAAGCTTTCTCATACTCTGTGGGGAGAAGTTGTTGCCACTGCATGTTATATGCTCAACAGATGTCCAACGAAGAAATTGAAGAAAATAGTTCATATTCAGAAGTGGACTGGAGATAAGAAAAGTGTTAGTCATCTGAAGGTGTTTGGTTCTATGTGTTACAACCATGTTCCAGAAGCCAGAAGATAGAAGTTGGATGATAGAACTAAAGTAATGTTACCGGTGGGGTACCACAGTACAGGTTCGTAAAAACTTCATTGTCCATAAACTAGAAAAGTTGAGTTCAACAGAAACGTCATTGTAAAAGAATCAGAAGTCTAGAATCGGGAAAGGTCTCGTCCTAACTCTGATGAGAGAGCTCCTGAAGAAAAGTTAGAAACACGTGTTTCTGAAGTTGGTAAAGACTCTGACTCTGAAGAAGATACAGAAGGTGAAGATGATTATGAATCTGACTCCGATGGTAATTCAGACTCTGGGAATTTTCCAGACTCTGAAGACAGTCAAGGTTCTGGATAAAGTCCAATTTCTGAAGTAAGAGCTTCTGAAGGGGAAAGTTCCGGTGTCCGAGGTTCTGAAGTTCAAATTCAGAGGCAACAAAGAGTCAGAAGCATCCCAAGAAGATTTGCAGAGTTTGATATGTTACAAGAGACTGAAGTAGACTCTGAAGGAGAAGTTATTCAATTTGCAATGTTAGTAGACTCTAAACCCGTGAGCACAAAAAAGGCTCTTAAGTAGCAAGTTTAGTTGTCGTCCATGAAAGAAGAATTTGATGTTATAGAGAGAAACAAGACTTGGAAGCTCACCAAACTTCCAAAAGGCAAGAAAGCCATCAGCAGAAGCTAAAGCCAGATGGATCAACTAGCAAACATAAAGCAATATTAGTAGCAAGAGGCTTTCTACAGAAGCCTGGGCTGGATTACTCTGAAGTGTTTGCACCTGTAGCGAGACATGAAACAATCAGACTAGTGATTGTAATAGCTGCTAACAGGAATTGGCCTCTGATGCATTTAGATGTAAAATATGCATTTTTGAATGGTCCATTACAAGAAGAGGTATACGTGTCACAACCTCCTGGATTTGAGAAAGAGAATCAGGAAGGGATGATGTTCAAATTACACAAAGCCTTGTATGGATTGAAGCAAGCGCCCAGAGCCTGAAATTTGAAGATTGATTCATTTTTCAAGGGACAGGGGTTTCAGAAGTGTGAGATGGAGTATGGTGTTTATGTTCAGCACATTTCAGAAGGTAATATGATTATGGTATGTTTGTATGTTGATGACATATTACTCACAGGAATTTCTGAACAAGAGATAGTTGAGTTCAAGAAGGTTCTGATGAATGCGTTTGAGATGACAGATCTTGGGAAAATGAGTTTCTTTCTAAGGATTGGGTTTATGTACTCTGAGAAAGGAATCATTTTGCATTAGATGAGGTATAAACTTGAGCTTTTTAAGAGATTTAAGCTAGAGAATTGCAAAGTTGTTGTCACACCTGCTGATACGAATCAAAAGTTGGACTCTGATTCTGATGGAGAGGATGTGAATGCTACAACCTTCAAATAAATGGTTGGTTCTCTGAGGTATTTGTGTAATACCAGACCTGATATTTGCTATGCAGTTGGAATGGTTAAAATATTCATGAGTAAACTAAAGTGGTCTCATTACCAAGTTGCTGTCAGGATTTTGAGGTGTGTGAAGGGAACTTTGAAGTATGGAGTGTTATTTCCTTCTGGAAGAAAGACTGAATCTTAACTTCTAAGTTATTCAGACTCTGATTTGTGTGGAGACAGAGTTGACAAAAGAAGTACTTCTGGATACTTATTCAAATTTCTAAGAAGTCTTATTTCTTGGTGTTCCAAGAAGCAACCTGTTGTTGTGCTGTCAACCTGTGAAGCTAAATATATTGCAGGAGCTCTGACTGTATGCCAAGTTGTGTGGATTCTGAACTTGCTGCAAGATCTGAAGATTGAGGTAAATAAATCTCTGAAGCTAATGAGTGACAACAAGTCTGCAATCAATCTTTCCAAGAACCCAGTGTTGTATGGGAGAAGCAAGCACATTGAGACCAAGTATCACTTTCTGAGGAATCGGGTTCAGAGTGAAATATTAGAAGTTGTGCACTGTAGTACCCAGAAGCAGCTGACAGGTGTTCTAACAAAGGCTATCAAGACTGATCAATTTTTTCGTTTGAGAGATGGAATTAGTATTGTCAGTTTTGTGTAAATATAAATTAAGGGATGGTTTTGGAAATAATTTATATTTTAGGAATATTTAGGAATATCTTTTTATATCTTTGTTAGAGGGTATTTTAGTATACCCTAATTTTGTGTATAAATAGCCTAGTAGTAGGTAAGTTAATGTAATTTCTTGTAAAGTCATTATTCCTTATTTTGTAGTCGTCATTAAATATATTCTTTTTGTCTTTCATCTCTCTTTTGTGCACCAATATATATAATATAAATCTGTATAAAATGTGTCAATTATAAATTTGAATTATAGAATTTTAACATTATCAAGAGATGGCTATCTAATGTAGTGTCTATATTGCACAAATAGTTTATGTAGATTATAATGTGCATAAATTTTTAAACAGTAATCTCTTACCCATACCAGATTAAAACGAACATGCCATATTTGTAATTTACTACAACAATGTGACTTATTCCCATCTATTTAAAATCAACGTTGATGTTATAGATAGTGATTTGAAAGACCAATTGGAGCAATTAAACCGTCATCTCAACCACTATGACGTAATAAGGGTGGTTAGTGTTAAGTATCAATTTTCTTTAATCCATAATGATTGATGTGTTTGTAACTCTAACTTGCAATTTAAAAATGATGATGGTGTGAAAATCATATTCTCAATATTTAATTAGTATTTTACAAATGATCAATCAGTTAGACACTACCTTAGTAATATTTGTATGTGCTATCTATTCAAACTTGATTCGGCCCCAAAACATTTGATGGAATTAACACATGCATGGTGAACCCAATGAAATAATTAATTTGTCTGTTCTTGTTTGAGTTTAATTTATGTTGATGTATTATTTTTTGGTTGATGTATTATTTTTGTTGGTATACTATGGTGTTAAATTTAATTTGATTAAGTGAAGTGTTTGTACTCAATATTTTGTTTACTTGATTCACTATATTTGATATTGGACACCATAAAACACACATTCTGAACCTTATAACCTTAATAACATTTGAGCATTACTTTATCCACTTCATTGGACGCTAGTTCACTACAGTGAAATGACAAAAATATCTATAGACTCCGGAGATATATCTCTGGACGCACCCATATTAAACACTCTTAGTTTTTTTGAGTGAGTCACCCCATATTTCCCATAAAAATGTCAGAAGATACATATTTGTGTTCATATTAGGGTTAATCCAGAGGTACGTCTCTATGATAACCCTGATTTTAAAACTCAATAAGTTTTATGAGATACATCTTCCCTATGTGCCTCCAACTCTTGGAGAAGTTATTGACGGACAAATGTGTGGCTCTCTTATCCTTTGTTGAGAAAACCCAAAATAACTCAAAAATTACAGTTGTCATCACCTTTAACATTAACCATTCACTTGATGCATTTGTGCATAAAAACATCATCTCTTCAATGTGGATGATTTATGGTAATTGTGGTAAGGGAGATGGTTCGCTAATGCGAGCATCCTTGAAAACATTTTTTTGAGATTTCAGAGTTAGAGAATTTGGAAAACATGAGTCAACAAGTTAAAAGTAAAAAGGAGACCGCTTTGTAGAATTGTCACTCTCCGTCGATTTAACCTTTTTAGGGGCACTTTCGTTTTAATCTGTTTTGAGGATGGTATCAAAGTCGTTTTTGGATAGGAAATCTTCCTTAGTTGCTCATTGATATGCAATTTTATATTGTCATCATCTTTCATATATCTCTCGTGGATCACTTTCCATTCGGTCATGATAGATATATTTGATTTACCATCCTTCATCACACCATCATCATCAAACCAGGGGATTTTCTAATGAGTGTAAATATCATCCCAACGTATCAATTTAACATCTTTCATTTTCTTTGTAATTATACAATCACATGGAAGACAGTACGTCTTTTTAAGTGTACAACCATACTTTGAACCATGTGATCTTATTTTCTCTGCTCACTTGGCTTCGTGATAAATAAAATGCAATCTCGTTTAAGAGATGTTGCAGCCAATTGTGAGTAAAAGATATTATCTTAAAATCAGTGTTCTAATACAGTAATGCTCCGACCAAAAGACATTTGTATCTCGTTATGTTGATTTCAAATCATTTGGCTCACAGAGTTCCAACCTCTACAAAAATCACCTTTATTATTTCCTGACCAATTATTCACAGTAGCATGTGCAAATTCAACTTTGTTAGTTGTTGTATTATCAAAGTGTCTAACTTGATCAGACCAAGCACAAACAACTTTCTCCTTCACCTGGTCTAGAATTGTTCTCTCAATATATTTCAGGAAATCTAGATCTCTTGCACACACCCTCCTAAATTGAATGACAAATACTTTATATAACTCTTCTATGACCATTTTACCATACACCAACTTTGACCATTTTACCATCTTCACCTTTGATTTGTTTAGTCCCTACTATATGTTTAAGTCTGTTTCTCACATTTTTGGTTATGTGATACCTACAAAGTAATGCATAGGATGTAGGAAGCACATTTGCAACTGAATTCATTATTGCGGTATTGTGAGTGATCATTGCCATATTTCCTTTGTCCTTCAACATAGTCTTTCTCACTTCCGAAGCCCATGTAATGTTGTCCTCTTTTTTGCTTTCCAAAAATGCAAAACCCACGGAAAAAGTCATCTTCGCTGAAGTAACACCAGCAATTTCTAAAAGTGGAAGCCTAGACTTGTTTTTTTATGTAGAATCAATTATAAGCACAGTGAAAAATGTGTTGAAAAATTTGATGGAATGGTGATGAGTCCAAAAGATATCTTGAACAGTGGCTCCATCCTCACACACTTTGTACCTAGAAACATAGTGATCTTCATCCAGAAGCTTCAATAGTTGTTGCATTTCAGTTCTTGGTCCTTTTATCACCTGGTTGATTACGACATAAACATTGTATATTTTCTTGATATTTGAGATATTTTTAGGTCTTTTTCATATCAATGTTTTAAGTATGTTTTTGGTTAGCGCCATATTCAATGTCATGTCAGAAATGATTTTCTTCTCCTCGGGATTAAGGCGACATACAATAGGGTGATTGGCTAAATTGTCACACAAGTAATGATTATGTATACCATAAACCACATTAAATTTCCATGTAATATCAATCTTAGGGTATCCACGAACCTTAAAATGACAATTACACTTGCTCGATTTGGTGTTATCCCATTTCAACTTTCAAATAGGTTGTTGGTACATGCCACCTTTTTCCCGTCTCATTTTTACAAATGAATGTCTTCTATCAGAACCATTATCAGACCTCTCAATTACAACACTAAACCCAATTTTGGGAACCTATGTACGGGTCCATTGGGGTATATATTCACGTTCAACACATTCTTGTTTAGTTATAAATTGTTCACAAATGTCTACCTCGGCAACAACAGGTTTAACATTCACCTTGACATTGTTGGAACAAAATTAGTTTATTCCAAATCCCTTAGGATTTAATGATAATAAAGTATTTAAATAACAATTTGGTATACTAGTGTATGTTCAAGTATGCAGGTGCAAAGGTCAATATACTTATTGGAAGTCAGTTCTGAAGCTGCACTGAACATTGAAAGATAAGCTCTTAAGAGGCAGATTCTAAAGATCAGACTCTGAAGAATCAACTTCTGATCAAATCATCTTCTGATGATGAGAACCTGAAGTCTCCAGAATCTGAACAAGTTAGCTTCTCAATATTAAGCCACCCTCTAAAGAGTTAGAGTATGATGGATCAGAAGTTAAGACTCAAACTCTGAAGGACCAGAACCTGAACCCAATTAAAGCTCAAGAATCAAGGATTTTCTGACAGGTCCCTATTAGACTATGAGGTCAATTTGTTCTATTCTGTTCACGTGAAGACTTAGCAGAAAGTTGCTGAAGCCTGAAGTTTTACAACTGATAATTCCTTCTGTAACAACGGAATTTCAAATGAGTTTGCAATAACATTAACCATTTGAGGAAGCATTGAAACGAATCTGTTGATGCTTCTTGTTGTACCCCAAAATTTTCCCTCCCATATTCTTCAAGATTTGCCAGGATCAAGCTTCAAAATCCCTCAAGAGTTGCACAGTCCAATTGCCTCCTAACACAGTCAAAATTAGGGTTTTGGTTCTTGCAAAGAAATTGAGGTTTCCAAGGGTCCAATCAAGTCCCATATGCCTATAAACATTGTCAAGCATCCATATGTCAAGTTTCAAGACTCACAGCATCAAGTTGCCCAATCAAAAACCCTAAATGCTCCACAGTCAACTGCAGGGGCAAAATGGTCATTTGACAGTCAAAAGTCAAAATTTTTGGTCAACATCTCATTTTGAAGCCACAATCATCATTTGATCAATTCTTGATCATGATTCTCAAATCATGGCTCAAAAAGTCTCAAGATGCAAAAGTTTCTATTTTTGGACAGTTGAAAAGTCAACTGCAAATTGACCAAGGCATAACTTCTTCATGGTTTATCAGAAAAATTCCAACCAAATCTCATTTTGAAGGGGATGACATTTCCTATAACTCATCTTCACACTCCAAGTCCAAGAAATGCTCTCACAAAAAGTTATTAATTTCAACATTATAGGTCATTTTCAAAAGTCAACAAAAAGGCACTTTAAGTCAAAGACCATAACTTGAGATTGGTAATTCAAAATGACATGGGACCAAAGGCATTGGTTAGAGGACTTCAAGACCTTTCCAAAATGTCCAAGAACATGATCATAGCTTCAAATTTGAGCAAGATATGCATTGGAGAAGTTGGGAAATTTTTGGGAATTTTCAAAAGTCAACTTTGCCTAAAACACTTCAAAGTTGCTAATGGGCCTCAAATTCTTTCTTGAATCATTACCCAAAGCCTATGCACGACCCATTGAGCTTAAAAGGATTTATTTTCTTATTTTTAATTAATTAATTGAATTTTTATTATTATAATTAGTTTTAATTGTAGAAAAATATCAAATAATGCTTTTTCAAATCTTTTTATGCAGCAAATATACTCCAAATATGCTAAAGATTTCGTGCATCATCCAAGGGGACAAGATCTTCCACAATTGGCAAAGTTTTCATGGAAAAAGATTGGAAAATACATGATTGGCAATCAAATATTCCAAACATTAATTCATGGACTTATGGGCTTGCTTTTGACCTAGAATCATTCACATACATATGCATAACCTAACCCTACTGAGGCACACACGAAAAAGCAGCTGAAAGCTCATAACCAATTTGCAACTTTTCAACAAAAACTTTGAAACTGATTTCATATTTGCAGGGCGATTCAAGGCCTCAAAACGTTTCCATTACATTACTGACATTGCTAGGAAGCTATTGGCATCAAGAACAAGTCCCCATACTCAAAGAAACGGTAGAACTGAGTCACGTTTTTCACAAATATTTCCATAATCGAATTTCAATTTCTATGCATCACTATTATGTTTTGATCATTGATTTGCATTACTGATATCTCCCTGAAACTTTTGATATAGTTTAATTGTGCTAAGACTGCTTGAAACGAAATTCACCATGGATGAAACCTAGGGTTTCAGAAGCTTCAAAATAGGGCTTTCTTGTAGAGAAAAAATTAGACCTTTAGACCTATACAGCTGAATTCATAAGCTCAAGACGAAGCAAATGATACCCTCGCGCCCTTTTTATATTTCCTCCTCTTCTAATCGCTATTTTCACAGTTTCAGTTTAGTGGGGGTTTAAAACCCCTGCTACTTGTTTTATATGTTGCAGGAAGAACGAAGAAGAAGTATGCGTGTCCAGGTGTGATTGGAAGATTCAAACTTTAGCGCGTTTTTTAAACGTTCCAACATAATTGTCCTTTTTCATATATTATATTTACTATCCATTATATATACAAATGCGTTTGGCAGCTCAGTTGGTGGATGACACGCTTGGCAAGCATAGGGACCTGGGTTCGATTCCCAGGTCCCCCCACATATTGCATAATTTTTGTTTTAACATATTCACATGCAGCAATGTTTCAGTGGTCCACCATACGTACCACGCTTAAGACTGCCACGCGCTCTTGATCACTCATCCAATGGCCACAGATTGAAGCCTATGGTACACTCCAGTCAACCACGCGCACACAAGCATGGAAAGTCAAACGAGCCTTGGCTAATGGGCCTGAATTACTTCCAAACACCTCCATTCTGGGCCTGATACCCCCTTTGGTTTGCATTTTTTTTTTTAAATTTTATTTGATTTTCTTTTCTATTTCTTTAATGTTTTAATTGTTTTTTTTACCATAAAATAATTTTCATAATAAAAAAATCAGAAACCAAAAAAATGTTTTATGTTTAATTATTATTAATTTCACCACTAACATATTTTTTGTAAATAAATTTCAATAACTAACTTAGTTAAATTAGGTTTTAATTTTGACACTTTTCTTAATAAATAAAAAATACATAGAATTAGGTTTTTGACATTTTATCTTTTTCATAATTAATTTTTCCTCATTATTTATTATTATTATTAACTATTATTTTTGTAAATAAACATGTAAGTTAATTAACTAGTAAATTAGGTTAACTTTAATATTTTCTTTAATAACTAAAAATAATTTAGAACTAGGGTTTCCTTCTAATTTTAATTTTCTTTATTTTCATTAAATACAAAAACATAAAAACATTTTCTTTTCTTTAATTAAATAATTAAATAGACTTTAATTTCATTTAATTTCAAGCAAAGGGTCAAAACCCTCGGACGTTCAATTTTAATTTCTATTTCGCGCATTATTTTTTTTAGTGATTATTATGTAACTGCTTTCCGGATGTAATAGTAACTAGGTATTTATTTACTTTCCGCATTTTTATCAAAAGCGGGTCTTTGTAATTTGGCGATGTATAGACCCGCGTCTTGTAATAGCGTAGCTTTTATCTTTCTGTATTTTACTTTCCGCCCTTTTAAACTCTAAATTGCATGAAAGAATGTATGGTTAACTAAAAACAAGCGTAGATCACAATGCCATGATCAAAGATAACTGTTAAACTGAAAATAACACACAAATACACACCCACTTCTAGGGTACGCCTCACCTGTTGCCTTCGAAACGTGGTCGTCAAGTATAGGACGTTTTAGCGGTCCTTATGTCCATGATCCAGTTGCCTCGAAACAGTTGCCTCGAAACAGTTGCCTCGGAATAGTTGCTTCGAAACGGTTGCCTCGGATTAAAAAAGGATCAAGGACATAAGGGTAGCTTCTAAGGTGTCCTAACTATTGCTCTGGTGACTACACTGTCCCTACAAACGAATTGACCCGAACACCTCCAACGGTGGTGCTACCTACCTCTCAATGGTGGGATGGCACTACCTTAAGGACATTTACACAGCCTAATTCCTTAGGGTAGGTAGATGACTCATGGATACTTGCTCTCTAAAAAACAAAACAAAAACCTTTTCACACTGACACTTTCAAAAAAAGCTTTCAAAGCAAATTTTTCAAACACTCTTGAGGACAAATACAAGAGTTATTCCGAAATCTTTCAAAGAAACTTTTTCAAACCCACTCACACTTTGAAAAGCAAACATTTTGAAAACATAAAGAGCAAGTATCTAAGAGCCCATGGATAACCATGGATAGAAAGGGTGCTAACACCTTCCCTTTCTATAAATCTACCTCCCGAACCGAGAAACTATCTCATAAGGAATTTTGCTGTGCTTTTGTCCTGTCCATGTTGGAGAAAATAAAAGACGGTGGCGACTCTTGCTTCCGCGACATTTCACGAACCAGCTTTAAACAGTCAGTTCTAAATCCACCGATCACACTTCTCTTCAAAGAATCTCTTGTGCTTGAAGCTCTCACCAACGAATCTTTCATGGAACTCTATAAAAGGAGTTGAAGATTTGAAGAAAAATACAACAGTGTGCCTTAACAAGAAAAGAAAAGTTACTCTATCAAAACAAATAGTACAAGTTAACTTAGAACTTCTTATCAATTTTACATTCTTCGAAGTTCTTAAGTCTTAAAGTTTTCTGTGTTGTAATTCTGTTTACACCTTTGATTGTATATCAAGTGTAATTATCACTTTATTTATATAATTTATCTGTTTGATAGATTGTTAGAAGTTTTTAGCTTGTGTACTTAAGCAATTAGAAGTCTATTGCATGTGTGCTTGAGCAATCAAAAGTATCTTGCTTGTGTGTTTGAGCAAACCAAAGTCTCTTGCTTGTGTGCTTGAGCATTGAAGTCCCTTACTTGTGTGTTTGGTGTTGTACCCCAAAATTTTCCCTCCCATATTATTCAAAATTTGCCAAGACAAAGCTTCAAAATCTCCCCAAGGGTTGCACAGTTCAAGAGCCTCCTAAGCAGTCAAAATTAGGGTTTTGGTTCTGATCAAGAAAATGAATTTTCCAAGGGCCCAATCAAGTCCCACATGCCTACAAATATGGTCAAGCATCCTCATACCAAGTTTCAAGACTTTCAGCACAAAATTGCACAGTCAAAAACCCTAATTGCACTACAGTCAACTGCAGGGGCAAAATGGTCATTTGACAGTCAAAAGTCCAAATTTTTGGTCAACATCTCATTTTGAAGCCACAAACATCATTTGATCAATGCTTGATCATGATTTTCAAAGCTTGGCTCAAAAATCATCAGGATGCAAAAGTTTCCTTATTTGGACAGTTGAAAAAGTTAACTGTAAATTGACCAGGGCATAACTTTCACATGGATTATCAGAAAAATTCCATCCAAAGCTCATTTTGAAGAGAAAGACATTTCCTACAACTCATCTTCATACTCCAAGTCCAATAAATTCTCTCACAAAAAGTTATCAATTTCAACATTATAGGTCATTTTCAAAAGTCAACAAAAAGGGACTTTAAGTCAAAGGCCATAACTTGAGATTGGTAAATCAAAATGACATGGGACCAAAGGAATTGGTTAGGGGACTTAAAGACCTTTCCAAAATGTCCAAGAACATGAGCAAAGCTTAAAAATTTAGCAAGTTATGCCTTGTGGAAGTTGGGAAATTTTTGGATATTTTGAAAAGTCAACATTGATTCAAATGACCTAAAATTGCTAATGGGCCTATTTTTCTTCCACAATTCATCATCCAAGGCATGTGCACGACCACTTGGACCAAAGGGAAGTTTTTCTTCATTTTTTATTTATTTATTTGAATTTTTATTAATAATAATTCATTTAAATCAATTAAATACATGAAAAATACTTAACCTGAGTTTTTCAATCTTTTTGTGCATGAAATATACTCAATAATTCGTGCATGATCAGATATGGAAGGAATTGAATTGATTGGATATGATTAGGGTCAAAATAGCATGAAAAAATATTGAAAAAAGATCTTTGAAAATCAAATCTTCCAAACCATGAATGCAAAGGTTTTGGATCAAGTTTTCAACCCTAAATCATTCATACATAAGTACCAAACGCAACCCTAATGCCATTGACCAAAAAGCTGCGCAAAAACTCCATTATCAAACTCAAATTTTTTGGCAAAAATTCCAATTCTGAAACCTAGTTCTAGGACGATTCAAGGCCAAATAGCTATTCCATTAGCTTCCTTAAGGATCATAGAACGTGTTCCAATCATTCCCTAAGCCCCATACTCAAGAAAACGCGAAATCACCATTGAAGTTGGTAAGGAAAATTTCAGAATCGTTTTCAATCATTCATGCATTGTTAACATGTTTCATTATTGTTTTTGTGTTTAGAATGATGTTTGCGAGCTAACTGCATAGTTTGATTTGAGTTTCATGCCAAAACGAAGAATCCACCATGGTCGTATCTTAGGGTTTGCAGAATTGTGAATTGGGGGTTTTCGTTTAAGAAAAAATTGGAGCTTGAAACCTAGGCCATTCAATTCAATGCGCTTGGACGGAGAGAATGAGGCCGTCGCGCTCAATTTATGGAGCCCCAGGGGCTATTCGCTATTTTCTCTAATGATGCCTTTTAGAACGGTGTAAAAACTGTTGCCTATGTTTGTTATATTTTCAGGAAAAATAAACCAAGGAAGAAGAAGGATGCGTGGCCATCAGTAATTGGCTAGTTCAAAATTTCGCGCTAAAACATCATTAATGTTTGGCTTTATTTTATATTGATTGTTTGATATCAAATATACAAACGCGTTGAGTGGAGCAGTTGGTAGAGTGCATCGCTGGTAACGTTCATGACCTGGGTTCGAGCCCCAGGTCTTCACTCTTTCCATATTGTTTTTCATCTAATATTCCTATGCAGCGTCAATATTAAAACATACCATGCATCCACCACATCAAGTCACCACGTGCCTACTGAGATGGATCAGAAGATCCAGATTGGGGGAATACCGTGTACGTCAGTCAATGGAGATCCACGTTGGCGCAAAAGTCAACCAGGCCTGAAGGTCATTGGGCCCAGATTGCTAAAAGGAAACCTCACAATTTGGGGCAGACCCCCTAGGTTTTGCCATCTTTTTTACATTCTTTCTTTTTATTATTTCTATTTTCTTTTAATTATTGTTTTGTTTAATTAATTTATTATTTTCATAAAAAAACATAAAACACCAAAAAAATCAGAAAAGATAAAAAAAATAATAAATATTTTTATTTTAGTATTTTTTGTAAAAAATTGCATTAATTCACTTAGTTTTAATTTAGGGTTTAATGGTAATATTTTTTAATAAAAATCTAAAAATTGGTAGAATTAGGGTTTAATTAATTTTTTATCCTTTTTTTCTTTTCATCCATAATAATTAAATATTAAATATTTATTTTTGTAATTAAATTGCATGTAAATTAATTAGGATTAATTTTAGGTTAAAATTTAATCTTCTTTTTAATAAATTAAAAACAACTAGAATTAGGGTTAGCATTTATTTTAATTAATTCTTTTTCATTAAAATCATAAAATACCAAAAAAATACCAAAAAAACAATTTCTTTTCTTTTTTAATTAATTAATTTCATCATTTAATTTAATTTTGCAAAAAGGGTCCAACGCCCTCGTTTTCATTCTTATTTAATTCGCATATTTATTTTTATTCTTTATAATTATGTATCTCTCCCAAGGCCATGTAACGTTTTAATTTTCTCGCACTTTGCTTTGCTTTTACTTTCTTTATTTTTCTGTCAAATCGGGTTCAAGAAATTTTGGCGATGTGGACCCGCGCCTTTTGTAATAGCTTAGAATCTTTTACTTCTCGCAAACATTTTAACTGTTAATCAAGGCATGCAAGAATGAATGGATAAAAATAAAAACAAGCGTAGATCACCAATAACATGACAAAAGACAAAAATATCTGAAAACGACACATAAATTCACACACCACCCCTAGGGTACGCCTCACTGTTGCCTTGCCTCGAAAGGTGATCGTCGAGTAGAGGATGTCTTAGTAAGTCCTCATGATCCGGGAACCTGGCATGAGGGTAGCTTCTAAGGTGTCTTCCTATTGCTCCGGTGATCACCAAGTCCCGAACCTCGAATTGACCCGAATACCTCCAACGGTGGTGCTACCTACCTCTCAATGGTGGGATGACACTACTTTAAAGGACATTTACACAGACGAATTCCTTAGGGTAGGTAGACGACTCTAGATACTTGCTCTAATTTCAAAACAAATCAAAAATACTTTTCACACCAACACATTTTCAAAAAGCTTTCGAAAGCAATTTTTCAAACACTCTTGAGGACTGATACAAGAGTCGAACTGGAATTTTCAAAGAAACTTTTTTTAAAACCCACAATTGAAAAGCAAACAAACCAATTTTGAAAACACAATGAGCAAGTATCTAAGAGCCCATGGATAACCATGGATAGAAAGGGTGCTAATACCTTCCCTTTCTATAATCGACCTCCCGAACCGAGAGCAATCTCTTTAAGGAATTTTTTTGTGCTTTTTTCCTTTCCATTTGGAGAAAATAAAAGACGGTGGCGACTCTTGCTTCCGCGAAATTTCGCGAACCAGCATTAAACAGTCAGTTCCAGATCCACCGATCACATTTGGGCATTGGAATTCTCTTACTTGTGTGTTTGGGCAACTTATAATAAAATTTGGTTATAGTGGAAATATCTTGGAAGTGAAGGGGGACTAGACTACTCCTGATTTGTAATCAAATTTGGTTATAGTGGAAATTTGCTTGTGTGTTGTCTTGCTCTATACTTTATTTCTGTTGAACATTATTCTGCTGTTATTCATCAGACTCTGAATCAGATTCTAACTTGTGCAATTAGAATTTGATTATAAATCTTAGAGGGAAAAGGAAGAAAAAGTCATCACAACTCAAGACCCATTCTTGTGTTTTTCTCACCTTCAGACATCAACTGGTTTAAAATCATCTTCGATATTACACGATTTAACATCATCATCCACTTCATTTAGTTTAACATCCACATATACGGTAGCTTTAGGGAAAGTATCAAGGTGCATCATATCAACATCCAAGCATAACTGAAAAAAATATTTAATATTCAAATTTAACTTTAGAACAACCCGAAAGTGTGTATGTGCGTGCAACCTATTCTGGCGATTCATCTTCAGACTTAACATTCGTTTTTACATAACAAAAACCTAATTAATGCAAGCAATATGGAAGAAAATATATGTTTTAACCTTAAATTACAACTTCTTTTGCTCTTTTTGATGTGATAAAACACAAAAATGTTGTTTTGGAGTGCAAAAGTTGATTTAGAATGGAATGAGTTTTTTTAAGGGTTTGAATACAATATTGGTGTTTAATCATTAAGAAGAAGAAAAACATGAAAGGGTTGTATTTTATTAAATTTCCCACTTGACATTTTCGGAGATGCATCTCCAGATTTGTCATTGATTTAATTAAACTAGCTTAATAAACTTAAAACACCATCAATGACATACTATGGTCGTTTTGGAGATGGATCTTTAGGTTAATTTTTGACATGAACGGGGAGTGGCTCACTTGACACTTTTTGTGTGTGTATCGAGTGCGTTCGGAGATGCATCTCTAAAATTGCCACTGATTTGATTAAAAAATTCCTTAATAAACTTAAAACACCATCAATGATATATAGTGGTGATTCCAGAAATGCATCTCTGGATTAGTTTTTGGCATAAACAAAGTGTGATTCACTTGCAATATTTATTTATGTGTATTTGTTGCATCCGAAGATGCATCTCCAAAATATCAGAAAAACAAAATCGAATTTTCAATGTATTCACTATTCCATGGAGAAGATAAAGTAATGTCTGTAACATTTTGGTAGAGAGTTGTATTTATAATAATGTATTTAATATTTAAATATATTAGTGGTTATATTTTAATAGTTCTAGAAACTTCTTAGGTCTTGTGATTGTGCCACTTGGATGGCTAAGATGTCTTAGGAGTAGTATTTAAGTGGTAGTATCTCTTTTAAACCAATCAATGAAATCATTTTATCTTCTTATTTTATTTTCTTGGTTCTTAGTGTATAATTTTACTGCATTTTTTATAGTTTATTAAGGTTCTAGATTTAGCATCCTAATTTTGGTGCTTTCATCCTTGAACTTCAATCCCTCCATGGCATATCCATATTGTCATTCTTTCATCCCTCCATGTGTTAGTGCTCCATCACCATTTTATCATCACTTTATTCCTTTTTATTATTCAATTGTCACAACCATACCACTTACATCATATAATCCATATGCACCTTCACATAATCCATACATTCCATACCAACAACAACCTCAAAACTCCAATTCATAACCAGAAATAACTCACCAACAATTAGAAACTCTCAAACAATATTTGATTGAAACTTATGAAATCTCAAAAAAAATTCTACAGAAGAGTTGAAAGAACAAGTTCAAGCTTTACGTATTTCTCTCAAATATTCAACACAAACAAGTTCAAAACAATGTTCAAATTTCAAAACAAAACTGAGTGAAAAATATCAAAAAAGTTTGGTTGATACTGTTAACCCACATTTTATGAGTTAATACAAGCCTTTATTTTTCAACAATTAGTCTTTTTATTATTTAATAGTTGTACTTTCTTGCATTTTAATAGTCTGTATTTGTTTAACTTGGAGAATAATAGGTACTCCCTTTTTATTAATAATGTTTGTTTTTGTGAGTAAAAGGTTAGAAAAGTCAAGCTGAGGCAAGACTGTAGTGGTCTACTGCATGAGCATCAACAATTAGAACTTGAAAGACTCAGGCCAAAGGGAAATATTTGTTGCAAGCAACTGGCTGAGAATGATAGCATGGAAGAAAGATAAATTAGAGGGAACACCTTTTTGTATTGAAAAAGAGGAAGAAACATTTTAAATTCAAAGCACAAAGGTGTAGGCGCTAGAGGACAAAACGGGTACAATAGTACACTACACAAAGGACAGTGCGCCGCCTACACCTATTGTGGCAGTCTGCCGCCATACACTTTATCTCCCACCATGGTCTCCTTTTAACAAGTTCCTTGTTGGTTAAGCGACTGAGGTTATATGTTGGCACTACTTTTTTGTATGGGCTTGATGTGATTTTCTCATATTAGGCCCATGATCTGATACAACACAAACCCTAATCCTTGGTCTATAAATAGAGCTGTAATGAGAAATGAAAAGAAGGTTAACCTGTTCTAAGAGAAAAACACCAAGAGTTTGAGTGCGTGGATAGTGGAGTGTGTAAGAGTTTCTTTCCTTACCCAATCATGTACCAGCTGATGAGAATTGGCGCGACTGAAGATATCTCTTGAAGACTAGCCGTCTCAAGTCATTTTCCAAGTCTCTCTTAGGTTTATATCTTTTATCATTTATTGTTTAAGAGATGTTCCTATTTAGAACCATGTTTGTAGCTTATATTCAGCTCACTATAAGCTAAACCTTTTGTAGTTGAGCAATGTGAAGTTAATATTAAAGTGTTTTCATGTTAAATGGTGTGTGGTTAAGTGTTTATTTTATTATACGTTAATCTGTTACAAGTTTACTTCTTTTCTTGATCAACTTAAGAGTAGATGACAACTTGTTGTTGTGAGATCCAACAACAGGTGATTTTCTTAATAAAAAAATTGAATGAGTGGGATAGAGATATTCACTTGCTTAGCTTACTTAAAGATAAGAAGCTACAACTATTGAGGATTTCATAATACTAATAGACGCATATTAGGGTTATGAGTGAGGCTTAGAGATTTGTTCCCTTGCCCTTGTTATGCATGCTTTGATGTTGTAGAGATACACCACAAGATCACTCTGACCTCAATAGTCACGACACCACACATCTTAAACACTTGAATACACTAATAATATTAATGGAACATAGATTAACTTAATCACTCTTAATATATTTCCATTTCTTTTCACCTTACTTTTGACATCTGTTTTAAGTGAACTTAAACTCATAAACACCAATCATTATTTCTCTCGGCTCATGCTTAAATCAAAAAAATAGTTTCCATACAAAAATCAAATCTAAGTAACAACACTACCTGTGAGTATAATACTCTTATACTTATTACTTGTTTCAATCACAACATGTATACTTGCATGTGACACTTAAAAGGACAACAAGTTTTTGGCGTCGTCTTCGGGGAGTGAATTAGTTACATTTATGGTTTTTTGTATTCATTACTATTGTTTTTGTTTTTAAGCATTTGATCCTTTAACATTTCACTGTAATCTGGTGTCACGACGAGTCTTTTAGCTATTGTATGCACATGTTGTTTTGCCCGGTTTATAGTGGATATCTTGAACTTGAAAGAGCACTAAGAGCACTAAGAAGATATCAACTTACTAGACACATGCCAGGGGATCCTATTATTGTTGATATGGAAAATTTAGGAGACCCAGAACCACCAGTGCAACCAGAAGAAGAAGAGGAGCCAATCCATGCCATGGATGATAACGACATTATCGGTATTGCCAATGATAAGACCCATAACATCAGAGGCTATGCAGTTTTTTATCCAAATGCTATGAGTACTGGTATCATCTTACCTGAAATCATTGCAGTTCAGTTTGAATTCAAGTCTATGATGTTTCAGATGCTGCAAACCATTGGCCAATACTCAAGATCTCCTAATTAAGACCCTCATTTTCACTTGAGACAATTCCTGGATGTTGCTAGTAATTTCAAGATTCCTGGCGAGACTGATGATGCCTTTCATTTGAGGATTTCTCCTTAATCTCTAAGGGATAGAGCCAAAAGTTGGTTAAGTTCCTTGGAGCCTGATTCCATTGCCACATGAAATGATCTAGCTGAGAAGTTCTTAGCTAAGTATTTTCCTCTTTCCAAGAATGAAAAGATGAGAAATGAAACTACTTCGTTTAGGCTAGAAGATGAAGAATCTTTATTTAATGCTTAGACAATTCACTCACCATGGCATACCCATCTATATTCAACTTGAAACTTTCTACAATGGGTTGATTCCTTTTTCAAGGAACATGTTTGAAGCATTAAGTTAATGAGCACTTTTGTCTAAGTCGTATGAAGAAGGTTATAGATTGATTGAGAGTATTACAACCAGTAGTTATCAATGGCCAGTCACAAGAGCCACTATTAATTCTACTCAAAATAAACCTATTGGAGTTCATGAAGTCACTGAGACAACAACTCTTGCTGCTCAGGTGGCTCAAATTCACCAAATGATGAATAATATTATGACTCCAGAAGTGGCTAAGCTTAATCCAGTGAAAGTGGTTACTGACACATCTTCAGTTGCCTGTGTGTATTTTGGAGGAGCTCATTTGTTTGAAGAATGCCATGCAAATACTATTTCAGTCAACTGTGTTGGCAATAATTACAACATGAATAATAACCTCTACAACAATACATACAACCCAGGATGGCGCAACCATCCCATCTTTTCATGGAGTAACAACCAAAATCAACCTAAATCTCAAGCTACTCAATCAACTCAATCACCACAAGTACCACCTAGTTTCGTTGCACCTAACTATGTTGTGACAAATCAAGGCAACAACCAGCTAGAAAATATTTTGAAGTCCTTCATTCAAGAGACCAAAAATCACTTTCAAGCGCAAGGAGTGAGCATAAATAAACTATAAAACCAAGTAAGGCAAATTACCACTGCTTTGAGTTTAAGTAATGTAGGAACACTCCCAAGCTCTACTGAAACTCCATCCATAACTTCTGGAGTGAAGAATGTTGAAACATGTTAAGTTATCCAACTTAGGAGTGAGAAGGAATGTAAAGGATCCTCTTCAAGAAACACTGATAAGAGTGGAGTCCTTCCTGAGCAGGATATTGTTGAAGAAAAAGAAGATCCCAATGAGGAATCATCCTCATCTAGAAAACATGAAGAAAATGTTGAGCTACATGCTAAAAACATGGCTTCCAACTCAAGAACACAACCTGAAGTCATGATTGAGCTTGACATAGAGCAAAGGTTTGTTCAAGAAATAACTCCACCTCCTTTTCCACAGAGGATTAGGAAATCTAAAGAAGAGCAACAATTTGGCAAGTTCATGGAGATTCTGAAGCAGCTTCACATCAACATACCATTGATTGAAGCCATTCAACAAATGCCAAGTTACTTTATGTTCATGAAGTATATTCTCAAAAGAGGAAAAGAGTGGGAGAATTTGTAACCATTTCACTCACTCAAGGAGTGTAGCCAATTAGTCTAAGCCAAGACCCCTCTAAAGTTAAAAGATCTTGGAAGTTATAGCATCCCATGTACCGTTGGAGACACCTTCACTGGTAGAGCTCTTTGTGATTTAGGGGATAGCATAAATCTTATTCCCTTGTATATCTTCAAGAAAATAAACTCTGAATGTATAAATAGACCTTTGAACTATTTTCCTTATACACAACATCAAATGTCCAAGATCTTGATATCTTATACTTCTTCATCACATAAGCATCACCTCATCTTCTACTACACAGAATAAGCATTCAACTGAGGAGAAAAAGTCTGAAAAGGTTTGCTAAACATGGATTGAACCTTGGAAAAAAAGCCAACAAAGTGCCAAACTTTATACTTCAACCTCTTGTAGTCTTCAATAACATAACTAGGTGCCCCAGAATGGGAGACACGTCTAGCATTTGCATCGAACTCAGGAGAAAGGTGAAGGTGTGAAAAACACAAGAAAGGGGGGGTTTGAATTGGGTTTTTAAAACAAAAACAATTCTTTTAAAAATAATGCCCTTTTAAGTTAAAATTATTTTTCCTCCACTCTTGATAATAATAATAAGTAAGAACAGGAAGTAAAGAACAATGTATGTTTATACTAGTTCTGGAAAAAAATAAGTGTCTGGATTACATAAACAGATCATTGTGAATTCAATGGCGGTGTCCTTTTCTCCTGAATGTGCGTGTAAATAGAGTTTTGAAGAAAACAATAGTTCATGCCCTAACGATGGCATATAATTTTCTCTACATTAGAGCTTGATCTTTTTGGTTCAAACATGTCTCACACATCATGTTAAACGCATTTGGGCAATCAAAAGTAAACAATAGCGCATAGATTGACAAATTCGAATTGAGAAATTTTTTACCGAATCAGAGGGCTTGAGCATGGTGTTCAGGACGTGGAATGGGATTCTTCTTAGCTTGTATGAGTTCCTGAGAACTTTAGGAGGATGATTCAATCCTTGGTTTGGACTGAAACATGTTGGAGGCTTTGATACAATATGTCACTATTCTTTGAAAATTTTGTGTTTTGAAACCCTTGTTTTTTGAGGAAGCCTTCGTGTCTTCTCTTCACCGATGATGTCCTCTATTTATAAGCATCATATTAAGCCAACAAAAATGAATGGCAATCATGAGGAGTTAAGTGTGAATTAAACATGATAAAACATGTTTTCAAGCTTCCAAATTTGAAGATTCTTGCCAAAACCAATTAAAAACCTTCCAAAACAAATGAAATTATCTTTCCATATTGAGGCAACACAGTTTTACCAAGTTGGATATATGATCTTGGGCTTGAAAATGATCCAAAACAAAAGCCCACATGCCTTGGTCCATCATTTGCTATTTTATTTGATTTATTTTGCTTTTAAATGAATAAAAATCAAAATAAATGAAACAAAAATAAAATATAATGCATGAATGCACTTATGGGTCCTTAAACATATCATGAACATGTTTGAAACTAAAAACTTAGGCCCATTAGCCCAAAAATGCAATTTTACTCAAAGTGGACCTCATGCATTTTCTCAAAATTTCTCAACTTGCACCAATCATAACTCTCTCAATTTTTGTCATATGAAGTTGATCTTATACTTTTTGGAAAGCTCAAGATGTCCCCTACAACTATCTTGTTGGTAATTTTTTCATTTGAAATATTTAACTTGATGTAAATTTCTTTGACAAAAAATGTTTTTTTGTTGACTTTCAAAATGACATGTAATGTTTTGGCTCATATCTCTCAATGAAGCATTTTTGGACTTGATCTTGGAGAGAAAAAGTAGTATAGAATTGAATTTCCTTCAAGATAGGCCTTGTTTGAAATTTTTTTGATGAAGTATGTGAAACTTATGCCTGGTCAAAGTTCAGTTGACTTCTCCTAAAGAAAACCCTAATTTAGCAACTTTTAACTTTTGATGAATCTTGAGTTTTCTCCATGAATCATGATCAACCCTTGATCAAATGATGAATGCGACTTCAAAATCTTGATGTTGACCAAATATATTGATCTTTGACTGTATGTTGACCATATTTGACTTTTTATCTAATACAATTGATTTTCAATCATCTGAGCAATTGATTGAACAAACTTGTGATACGAGGCTTAAAACTTGTCATGAGGGTACCTTGAAGCATATGAGGAATCATGGAGTCCACTTAAGGTATTAGAAGCTCAATTTTATTTGAGAAACACAAAATCCTAGTTGTGGGTCAATTTCTTAGGAGAGGTGCTTGTATGCTCAAACCCTTGAGTATTCTTGAGCAATTGAGAACCCTAGGAGCATGATGAGGTGTCTTGAATCAATTGTCTTCAAAAATAGGAAGGTAAATTTTGGGGTACAACAATGCGTTTGATATTCTCAAAGTCTGGAGAACCAAAAAGGTTTCCATTGGATTAGGGACATTTTTGACTGAAATATCTTTTGATGACTTGAGATAAACAGATTAGAAGTCTTTCGATTAAGTCAGAATCGTATTCTTTTAGACTACGACTAGAACACAATTGATTATAACTTACTCTGGATAGAAATCCATTTTCATATTCTTTAGAATAAACATAAATCTATCTTAAGCCAATGGTTTTGTAAAAATATCAGCCCATTGATGGTCTTTATCTATAAACTTTAAAGATAGAATCCCTTTCTAAACTTAATCTCTAATAAAATGATGTTTGATTTCTATGTGTTTAGCTTTAGAGTGTATAATAGGATTCTTACTCAAGCAGATATCGACAGTGTTATCACAGAAGATAGGGATGTTACTTTCATATATATGATAATCTTCCAGCATATTTTTCATCCATAACATCTGAGTGTTGCATAGTGCTGCTGATATGTACTCTGCTTCTTCTATTGAAAGAGCACTTGTTGATTGCCTCTTGCTTGACCATGAGATTAGATTCTTTCCTAGAAATTGAAAATTTCCAGAAGTGCTTTTCCTTTCTAGTTGATCTCCAACATATTTTGCATCACAAAAGCCAACAAGAGAATACTTTCATGTTTTCTCATACATCAAGCCGAGGTTAGGGGTTCCTTTTAGATACCTTAGAATTCTTTTAACAGTAGTTAAGTGAGATCCCCTGGATCAGATTAGAATCTTGGGAAAAGATGTACACCAAATAAAATATCAGGTCTAGATGTTGTTAGATACAGAAGAGAGCCTATCATACCACGATAGAGCTTCTGACAAACCTTTCAACTTACCTCTTCTTTTTCCAAGATACATGTAGGATGCATTAGAGTCTTTTCTATCATGCAGTCTGTCATGTTGAATTTATTCATAAGTTCTTTTGTGTACTTACTTTGATGTATGTAAGTAGCCTCTGGTTTTTGATCAATCTGGATTCCCAGAAAGAACTTCAGTTCCCCCATCATGCTCATTTCAAACTCAGCCTCCATTAGCTTAGAGAATTCCTCGCAGAGAGATGGATTAGAAAAACCAAAAATAATATCATTGACATAGATTTAAACAATTAGAATATCATTTTTGAATGTTTTCCAAAAGAGTGTAGTGTCAACCTTTCCTCTGGTAAACTTATTTTCTAACTGAAAATTGCTCAATCTGTCATACCAAGCTTTGGGAGCTCGTTTCAAGCCTTGAGGAGATTTATTTAGTTTAAAAACAAAGTATAATTTCTCATATTTTCAAACCCAAATGGTTGTTTGACATATACTTCTTCTGAAATTTAACCATTCAGAAATTCATTCTTAACATCCATCTGATAAAGAATGATACTATGATTTACAGAAAAGGAAACTAATAACCGAATATCCTCTAACATGGTGACTGGTACAAAGGTTTATGTATAGTCTATACCATCTTATTGACTATAACCTTGTGCTACCAATCGAGATTTGTTTCTGACAACTTCACCCTTCTCATTGAGCTTGTTTCTGAATACACAATTGGTTTCAATGACGTTGGCACTTTAGGTTTATGAATAAGATCCCACACGTCATTCTTTGAGAATTGGTTCAGTTCTTCTTCCATATCCAAAATATAATCCTTATCTAGAAGAGATTCCTAAATTTATGTAGGTTCTAGTAAGGAGACCAAACCTAGAAGCTCTTCATCAGAAGGTTTGAGAGTCGATCTTGTTCTAACTAGAGAATCTTTACTTCGAAGAATAAGATCTCCAGGATGAGAGGATGTGATTTTGTTCTTCTTTGGTTGAGTTGGATTAGAAAGAATATCAAAATTATCAGAAGAAGGAGCTTATGATTCTTTGTCTTATTGAATCTTCTCCTTTGGTTCAGTGAATGTTATAATCAGATCTGCAAGCTTTTCACACAACTTTGACTTTTCATGGTCAAGATTATCATCAAATTTGACATGAATTGATTCCTCCATAATCTGTAACTTTGTGTTATAGATTCTGAATCCTTTAGAGCGTTCAGAGTATCCTAATAGAAGACACTTATATGCTTTGGAATCAAACTTACCCAAATTCTCTTTAGTGTTTAACTTATAACAGATACATCCAAATGGGTAGAAATAGGAAATGTTGGGCTTTCTATTCTTCCATAATTCATAAGGAGTCTTGCACAAAATAGGTCTTATGGAGATTCTATTTTAAATATAGCATTCTATATTTACTGCTTCTGCCCAGAAGTGCTTAGCCATCTGAGTTTCTTGGAACATGGTTCGAGCCATTTCTTGCAAGGTTCTATTTTCCCTTTCTACAACCCCATTTTCTTGTGGAGTTCTAGGGCAAGAAAAATCATGTACTATGCCATTTAAATCAAAAAGTTTTTCAAAATCTTTATTTTCAAATTCTCCACCATGACCACTACGAATTCTGACTATACTGTAACCTTTTTCATTTTGCACTTGGGAACAAAAGGAAGAAAATACAGAGAATGACTCATCCTTGTGTTTCAAGAATTTTACCCATTTCCACCTTCTATAATCATCAATGATGACAAGTCCATATTTCTTACCATTGGCAGAAGCAGTTTTCACTAGTCCAAATAAGTCAATGTGAAGAAGTTCTAATGGCCTAGAAGTAGAAACAAACTTTTAGCTTTGAAAGAGGTTTTTGAAAAGTTGCCTTTCTGACAGGCTTCATAAAGGGCATATGAAGAGTACTTTAGATTGGGAAAACCTCTGACTAATCTAAGTTTATTTAGTTGAGAAATCTTTCTCAAGCTAACATGACTCAGACGTCGATGCCAGACCCACTGCTCTTCTTGAACAGTTAGAAGACATTTTGCATTTTGATTTTTCAAATCTGATAATCATATTTTGTAAATATTTTTCTTCTTCTTGCCATTGAACACAATTGATCCATCCTTCTGACTAACAACTTTACACAATGTTTGATTAAAGATGATGTTATGACCATTGTCACTAAGTTGACTGATTAACAATAGGTTATGCATCAGGCCCTCTACTAAAATAACATTGTTAATAGAAGTAAATTTACCATTACCAATCGTTCTAGAACCGATGATCTTTCCCTTCTGATTTCCTCTGAACCCAGCAACGCCTCCACACTTAAGTTCCAAATCTTTGAACATATGCCTTTCGCCCGTCATGTGTCACGAGCATCCACTGTCCAGGTACCATGACTGGTGTTTCAATGGCGCCATTAAGGAGATCTGCAATGTAGATTATCTTATCCTTAGGAACCCACTTTATGGGTCCTCTTTTGTTAGAAGTTCCAGAGGTTCTGACCCCCTTTGGATTTTCATGCAACAAGATAATCATGTAAAATTTGTGCATGATACATTGGTTTAAAAATTTTCTTCTATGTTCGTGCTACAGAAGTATCAGAACCTTCTTGTTCCAGAAATTTCAAATCTATGTCAGCAGGTACGAAATGTTCAGAAAGAGGTTTTGGTTTGATATACAGAGTCTTATCAAATTTCTTTGATGGTCCTAAATACCCCAAGTCTCTGCTTCCATTTCTACTAACACCATATATCATTACAACCATTTTGCTTATATCTATGCTTTTAGCAAGAAAGTGTTGAAAAGATCTATCATATCTGATTACTCTGTCACTAACAGACGTGTTAGAGAGAATCTCTTCTTCTAATCTAGGCACTTTACATTTTAGAGCAATGTTTGAATTTTGTAAAACAAATAGTTTTTCATTTAAAACAAAAATACTTTGCTCATCTATAGTCGTGTTCTCTGAAGTAGCCACAACACTCTTTTTCAAGATTTTTGTGTTTACTTAGAAGATATTGATACATTTTCATTAATTCAGTTAAACCAATTTCAAGTTCAGAACGAGATAAATAATAAAGTACCTCTTTGTCATCATCAGGGTCTGACTCATAATTTATTGTCAGTTCGTCTTCTGATGCTGTTTCTCCTCTGCTGGTCCTGGCCATGAATGCCATGTTTGCCTGTTCTTCATCAGAATCTTCATCTTTTGATTCTGAATCATCCCATGTTGGCATGAGATCCTTCTTGGCTTTGTAAGCCTTTTTAGGCTTTTTGTCTTTCTTAAGCTTTGGACAATCATTTTTGTAATGTTCAGGCTCGTGCATTCAAAACAAGTGACTTCTTTTTCCAGAAGCATTTCTCTGACCATAATTGGATTCACCTCTTCCACATGTCCTTCTTTGACCTCTGGACTTGGTTTGTTTGTGATTCCATATTTGACTTATTCTTCTGGATATTAAGGAGAGTTCATCAACATCTAAATCTTCTTCAGATTCTTCTGATTCTTCCTTAGCTTGGTAAGCATTAGTTTTCCTAGAATTAGACTTTAGAGCAACTGATTTTACCTTCTTCATAGGTTCATCTTGTTCCATCTCTATTTCATGACTTCTTAAAGAGCTAATCAGCTCCTCAAGAGAGGTGTTGTTCAGATCCTTTGCCAATTTTAAGGCAGTTACCATTGGTCTCCATTTAACAGACAAACTTCTGATAATCTTTTTAACATGATATGTGGTGGAGTAACCTTTGTTCAGAACCTTAAGTTCTGCCACAAGAGTCTGAAATCTTGAAAAGATTGTTTCCACAGATTCTTCGTCTTCCATCTTGAAGGCTTCATACTTTTGAATTAAGGTCAAATCCTTTATTTCTTTTACCTGTATGTTGCCTTCATGTGTCATCTGAAGAGAATCAAAAATAGAATTTGCAGTCTCTTTCTATCTGTGATTTTCTCATATTCATTATATGAGATAGAAATTAGAAGAATGGTTCTTGCTGTAACACCCGTGATTTAATTAATTATTTAATTAAATTAATTTTGGAATATTTGTGAAGTTGTATTATAATTAATTGGATTTAATTATTTTATTAAGTGGAGAAATAATATTAGAGATATAATATTATGTGGTGAAATAATATTAGAAGTATAATATTATTTGATGTGGGCTTATTTTGAAGGAATAGAAGTAATAAGGGGGTGTATTGGTTTTAAGCCCATTAAGGAGTAAATAGAATAATAGGGTTATTTTATTGTTGTTGGAATAGAATAGAAATAAAGAAGCAGTAGAAGAATAAGAATTTAGAGAAGAACGTGCAAGCTGCTAGAGAAAGTGGAGAACAACAAGCACGAGAATTCAACTGGAAATTGTAGAGCGACCTTCAATCCAAGGTAAGGGTGGGGTTCTGACTCTATAATTGGGTTTATGATTATTGGTATGCGGGGTTAGAGGTGATTGTTGTCTTGTTCTTGAATTGAGAATATATGATCGATGTATGATGAGAATTGATGAATTTCGATGAATATTGATGTCTTGATGCTGTTAAAATGATGTAGAATTATAAGGTAATTATGGGTGATGAATTGTCATGATTAGATTAAGTTTTAGGGCTTTAATTATGAAACCGTAGTGAGATGCAAAGAAGGAAAAACGCAGAATTATTGCAGTGATGAAAAACACAGAATTACGCTGGAACGATACCAGGTGTTGCTGTATTAGAATGATGAATTAATTTGGAGAATAGAATTTGTCATACTGTTCTTAGTTAGGTTGGTATCAGGCAAAGAATCAGAACAATAGGATGAATAGAAAATAACAGTTTTGATGTTAGACGTAGGTTGTTAGAAGTTGCGTGGCTTAGTGAAAGGTAGAAATTCTGATGTTAGAAGTTGCGTTGAAATTATTAGAAAGTAACAGTTCTGATGTTAGAAGTTGCGTTGAATCATTAGAAAGTAACAGTTCTGATGTTAGAAGTTGCATAGGTTAGAAGCTATGCTGTCAGAGGACTGTGTCATCAGAAGTTGCATTAGTCAGAATTTGTATTAGTCAGAAGATGGGGTTAGTCATAATCTGTGATGATCAGAAGTTGTATCTGGTCAGAGGTTGGGTTAGTCAGAAGCTGTAATGATCGGAAGTTGCATCTGATCAGAGGTTGAGTTAGTTAGAAGTTGCATTCGTCAGAAGTTATAGTAGTCATAAGATTGTGTCGCCCATAGGTTGTGTCATTAGAAGTTGTGTTATTAGAAATAATGTTGGTTAGAGGTTGCTTGGTCAGAAGCTGGGTTGGCCTTTACGTTGTTTTCGAACAGAACGATGAACATTAGATGCTTAGAAGCTGTTGTTGAGCTATAACAGTAGGATAATGTCGATCTTGACGTTAGAGTTACAGAATGACAATGTTGATTTACTGTGGAAATTAAAATACAGCTGAGTTGTTAGTGAGAAGTTATTAATAATATTGTGTTAATGATTTATAATAAATAAATGGTGTTTGATAAATTATTTTGATGATCTGAGATGTTGATTAATTGAGATGTTTCTGAGATGGTGATGACGAGACGTTGAGATGCATTTGAGATGTTGTTATTTTGAGATGCTTTTGAGATGTTAATCGAGATGTTTTTGAGATGATTTGAGATGTTGTTAACTTGGGTGTTGTTATTACATTCATGGTTGTGTCGCATACATTGCATTTTTGAGATGGAGCTTATGCTCGTTGAGATGGCCTGTATTGGCGAATTTTGAGATGAAGGCTATGCCTTGTTGATGCCTATATTAATTGGCAAATTTTTGAGATGGGAGTTCTGCTCCAATGGTACCACATGCATTTACATAGTATTGATTCGCATTATATGATTGAATAAAGAAGTGTATTTTGATGTTGATGAATGTGTATATGTATTGCGATTATTGTTGATTATGAGATAAGAAGTGGTGATGTTATTGATCTAATTTAATATATTAATTATCATGCGCTTATTATATTGTTAGATATCTCACCCCTTCTGTTTGAATGTTGCCCTTATGTTGGTAATGTGCAGGTAATCGAGAGTGAAGGTTGTATACCTTCAGTAGTTCGAGTCAGTGTCATTGCTCTGATATGTAACACTCGGGGGGGATGAACGCTTGCTATTTTGATTGTTGATTTTCAGTTGTTGAACTTTAAATTGATTATTATTAAATATGTGATGTTTCGAAGTTGTTGTTTTGTTGTTAGAGATGTTATTAAGAATTCCGCTGCGTAAATGTTGAGTTATTTGATTAAAGATGTTATGTTGATGGTTCACCCTATGTTTTAAAAAGTGTTATATATCCACGATAAATGCAATGAATTTTGATAGAAGAATTTGTGACGTCCCAATTCGTTTGTATGATTGAATTTTATAACTCTGATTTATTTATATAATTTGCCGGGATAGAATTGGGGTGTTACACTTGCTATGTAGTGATATCTGCATACTCTCTTCTGTGCTTCAGTCATTGCACTTCTTGCAATATTATGACCTTTATCATCTACTGGGTGAGTGTAGCCATCAACTACCAAGTCTCATAGATCCAAGTCATATGCTAGAAAGTAACTTTCTATTCTATTCTTCCAATAGTCAAATTTCTCCCCATCAAACATAGGAGGTTTTGAACTATAGTAATCTCTACCATTATCCCTATTATCAATAGTGGAAGTAGATGTAGCCATTAGTTTTTCATACACACTGGACCAGTACTAGACACTGTTAAGTGTTGATAAAAATTCAAACTTTTTATCTTCTCAGAACCGGAGCTCTAATACCAAATGAAGGTGTGCAAAACACAAGATAGGGGGGGGGGGGGGGTTAGATTGGGTTGGGTTTTTAAAACAAAATGATTCTTTTAAAAATATTCCCCTTTTAAGTTAAAATGGTTTTTCCTTCACTCTTGATAATAACAATAAGTATGAACAAGAAGTAAATAACAACAATGTATATTTATACCAGTTCACTTGAAAATTATCAAGCTAGTCTAGTCCACCCGCCAAGGTGATTTCATTTCACTCAATCAATGACTTAATTCACTATAACCAGACTGATTACAATCTTCACAAGCTACCCTCAAGTTACTAAAAACCTCTAGACTCACAAGCCCTAGACTTCTTAAGGACTCAGACCTACCCGGTCCCTTAAGGATTATCAACTAATAATCAACCTTATTATTACAATGCACAAGCTACCCGCAAGTGACTAAAAACTTATAAAAATCGCAAGTCTAGACTTCTTAAGGATTCATACCTACCCGGTCCCTTAAGGAATATCAAACAATAGTTTGAATACATGTTTTGTTTAGAAGAATGTTGCTTCTAAAAAGATGAGTATGTGAACTATTTTATGAACAATTATTTAAGAATGTGAAAGCAATGAAAAACGTTTGCACGTGAATATTTTGTTAGTTGGATACTTTCTTTCTTATTCTTCAAGACTTTATATATGGCCATTAGCATAATGTATCCGTTGAGGAATACTCTTGGAATTTCCAGAAACATTGGCAGCTTGAATAGTAATGTGGGGGAGAAGATCGTGCAATGCGTTCGTCCTTTCATGGTAGTGGAATGAAACGTTAATTGTACCATGTACTATTTGTACCGTGTTAACGTTATCTTCTTTCCTTCTGCACTTCAGAGACTTCTGCGAACATGAGTTTAGAAGTGAGAACATAACATCAAGAACTTCGAGTCTTTAGAGTCTTTAGAAATGCGTCTTCAAAGTCTTCAGCACTTGGTCGTGAGAACCTTTTCTTGAAACCTTGGGTCTTTAGAACTTCAAGTCTTTAGATTCTTTAGACCTTCTGTCTTTTAGAGTCTTCAACACTTGGTCTTCAGAACCCTTATCTTTACAACTTCATTAATATAAACACAAGCTTTCAACATTTGGACTTCAGTAGAAACTTTGTCTTCAGATCTTCTAACTTTGTTTCTTTGGAACATGTTGTCTTTAGAAGCTCGAGCCTTCAACATCTGGACATAAGTAACAACTTCTATATTCAGATCTTTTGACTGGTTTATTCAGACAAATATCAGAGTTTACACTTCACAGCCTTCTGGAGTGTCTTGCTATTGTTCAATAGAACTTGTGTAGCATAGAAGCGGAATCAATTCTCTTCTAATGTATTGGCCACGCCATTCATCAGAAGCAGAACCTGTTTGATAAGTACTCAACAATAACAAACATTAGTATAACAAATTTTTTTCATACAATCATACTCATTTGTTATCATCAAAAGTCAGAGATAATATTGCAGAACCAAATCTTGTTCTGACAAGGGAATCATGTGTGTGCCCTTAAGTAAACTATATGTGGAAGAAGAAGAACCACTAGAGTTGTTGGAGTTATCCACTACTATTTAAAAGCACAACTCACCTTCAGTGGAGGTCCCCTTGACGTGGAACTCAAGTAAATACCTGCTTATTTACAATATGCTTACCTGGAGGCAAAGCATAAGTTATCTGTAATTTTTGCAACAGATTTGGCTGAAGAGCAAAAGAGCCAATTGTTGGAAATTCTAAAGAAATACAAAAGATATGTTGCTCGGAGATTTTCTGATATTAAGGGAATCAACCCTATAATTTTCATGCATAGAATTTTGCTAGAGGAAAATGCCAAGAATAACATTGAAATCCAAAGAAGACTAAACCCCATCATGAAAGAAGTGGTCAAGAAGGAAATTATCAAGCGGTTAGATGTTGGGATTGTCTATCCTATTTTTGACAGTGTGTGGGTGAGTCCAATCTAATGCATTCCTAAAAAGGGAGGCATGATTGTAGTAAGCAATGGAAATATGAGCTAATCCCAATAAGAATTGTATTTGTTGGAGAATTTGCATAGATTATAGGAAGTTAAACAAGGCCATCGGGAAAGACCACTTCGCCTTACCCTTTACTGATCAAATGTCAGATAGATTGGCAGAAAAGGAGTATTATTTCTTCTTATAAAGATATTTGGGCTACAACCAAATAGCCATTGCACCTGAAGATCAAGAGAAGATCACTTTCACTTGTCCTTATGGTACCTTTTCTTTTAAAAGGATTCCTTTTGGATTGTGGAATGCTCCAACCACTTTCCAAAGATGCATGATGGCTATATTTTATGATATTTTTGAGGATTCCATGGAAGTCTTCATGGATGATTTCTATGTTTTTAGGGAGTCATTCAATAAGTGCTTGGATAACCTGGAGCTGGTATTAATAAGATGTGAAGAAAAAATCTAGTGCTGAATTGGGAGAAGTGTCATTTCATGGTGAAAAATGGATTGTTCTTGGACACAAAATCTCAAAAATGGGCTTGGAAGTGGATCAAGCCAAGATAGAAGTCATTGAAAAGTTGCCCCCTCTAGTGAAAATCAAAGGAATTAGAAATTTTATGGGGCATGCTGGTTTTTATAGAAGATTTATCAAGAAATTTTCAAAGATACCAATCCACTTTGTCAATTTCTGCAGCATGACGTGCCTTATGTCTTCAGTCAAGAGTGTTTAAATGCCTTTAACTTATTGAAGAAATATTTGGTTTCTACACCAATTTTGAAGGCCCCTAACTTGACACAACCATTTGAATTAATGTGTGATGCTAGTAACTTTTCCATTGGGGCTATTCTTGGTCAAATACACAATAAGGTGTTCCACACCATTTACTATGCTAGTAGGACTCTAATTGAAGCACAAATCAACTACACCACATATGAAAAAAAATTTCTAGTTGTTGTCTTTGCTTTTGACAAGTTTAGATCCTATTTAGTAGAACAAAGGTCATAGTTTATACTGATCATGCTGCCATCAAGTACCTGCTTGCTAAGAAGGATGCTAAGCCACATCTCATAAGGTGCGTGATTTTGCTACAAGAGTTTGACCTGGAGATTAGAGACAAAAAGGGAGTTGAGAATTTGGTTGCTGACCATTTGTCAAGACTACCAGAGGAAGTCCAAAACAAAAGTGGTGGAGAAATTCAAGAGAATTTTCCTGATGAGAAGTTATTACTGATAACTACAAGCGTGACTTCTTGGTATGCTGACATTGTCAACTACCTGGTCAGCATATTTGTTCCACTAGAGTTCAATTCTTAACAAAGGAAAAGGTACTTCCGTATGTATATACGTTACCTTTGGGATGAACCTTTCTTCTATAAAAGTGTGTTGATCAATTATTAAGAAGATGTGTGTATCAACCAGAGGCACGACATATCTTGTTTACCTGTCATAAAGCTCCTTATGGAGGAAATTTTGGAGGAACCATAACTGCTACCAAAGTTTTACAATTAGGTTATTTTTTGCTCTCTCTTTTTAGAGATGCTCATGAACTGGTTAAGAAATGTGATACGTGCCAAAGAGTTGGGAATATCTCCACGAGGAAAGAAATACCTCTTACCAACATCTTAGAAATTGAATTTTTAATGTATAGGGCATTGATTTCATGGGGACATTTCCTCAATCTTTTGGAAATTTGTACATATTGGTAGTTGTGGACTATGTTTCTAAATGGATGGAGGCAGTAGGAACCCCAACTAATGATGCTAAGGTGGTGACCAAATTTTTGGTGAAAAATATTTCGTCTAGACATGGCATCCCTAGAGTAATCATTAGTGGTGGAGGAATCCATTTTTGCAATAAAATATTTTAAAATTTTATGGCAAAGTATGGTGTGAAACACAAGGTTGTTACGGCCTATCACCCACAATGCAGTTGGAAAGCTGAAGTTTCTAATAGAGGAATAAAGAGGATTTTGGAAAAAGTTGTTAACCCTTATAGAAACGATTTGTATAAGCATTTAGTTGATGCTTTATGGGTATATAGAACAGCTTCTAAGACACCTTTAGGCATGTCTCCTTACATACTTGTCTATGGGAAGACATGCCACTTGCCAATTGAGTTAGAGCACAAGGCTTTTTGGGCAGCCAAAACACTTAATTTTGATTTGTCTAAGTGTAGCGATAAAAAATGTAGCGGGGTAAATCAGAGATCGAGCTATTAATTAAATCGTCTCACAAAAGCAAGAGTCACCATCGCGCTTTATTATTTCCAAGGGAAAAGGGAAAAGAGCGAAATAAAACCCTAAAATATGCAATGTAAAATAATACTTAAAAGTAGTGAAAATACAAGGCGTTTTGAAAAGAGATCTAGAGTTCGGGGGTTGGTTATACAATGGGAAGGTATTAGCACTCAATGCATCTATAGTATCCTATAGGAACCTTTTGAAATATCTGTTTATTAAAATTGTTTGTTTGATTAAAAATAGCTTGTTTGGCTAAAAATGGGTGCTGATGAGAGTTCGAAGATACGACGACCTAATGTCGAAGTTTTGACTTAAAAGGTGTGAGTTTGAAAATTGCATTTTTTTAAGGAAAATTATCTTAAGTTTTAACAAAATAATGAACAAACAAAAGATGAATGAGGGTATTCGCATGATTGGATGAGATATGTTTGATGACATGAAATCAACAAAGTTAAAGCATTTCCCTTGGAATTGAGACAGACGAAAGATATAAAGATTAACGATTGATGACAAAATTAATTAAAATGACAATTGAACACTTAAATAATGGAAATTAAATTATACTAGCATGCATTTTAAACGATTAAATAAATAACCAAAAGTACATAAAGATTAAATTACAATATCATGGATTTTTAATAATTAAACAGATAGCAAGAATTAAATCATGAAACATATATTTTTTGAATAATTAAATAATAAAAGGTTAATAACAAAAAATTAAATAAATATTAGACTATAAAAGCATGTTTTTATGTGTTTTTTAACTAATAATTATAACCTAAACTATATGTAATTAAGTTCAAAGGGAATTTAAAAAGGAGAAATGCAAAAGAGCAAAAAAAGAAAACATCCCCACCAAGGATCGAACTCAGCTTCTTTAGATTACAACTCTTTGGCCCAACCATTAAACCATTAACGTATTTTTGTTATATCTACATCTCAATTATATTAAAAGGAAAAAACTTAAAATAAACTGGACCAAACAGGCCCAATGGGCCAACCGGGTTTATTGATTAGAAGAGGGAAAGAAATGTTCATGAAACCCTAACAAAACTAAGAGGCGCCGCGGGTTAGTCTTCATCTTGGAAAAGGAAAACCAATTGAATTATTATTATTATTACTGTAAAATTTATTTTCTAAGTTCATCACAAAACAAATCAAAACTCCTTCTCTCTAACCTCTCATCAATAACGTCACTACCTTGAAGGAAGAATCTTCTCTAAACTTCCAACACCATCAACAACTTCAAACGCATTACAAACATCAAATGCTTCTCTAACGCCTTCTCGAATCGACCTAACGGAAGATGTACGGCCAACACGGTTGCCAACACCATCTCCTCCGTGGAGGAACATGACCGGTCGCTTGGTTCGTCTCGCCAAAAATGCATGCTCAGATCCAAGAACAAGGTAAATTACTGGAAGGAACGATTAATACACATGTGTTCAATAGAATATTAACAACGCTATTGTGATGTTGCTGGGTGCATATCCATAGAAATAAAATCCATATTCCACTACTTGAAGGTTGATGATTAGGGACTAAATGGAAGTCCGACCGGGGGTTTGGGAGGTTTGCTGGAGACTAGAGTGGAGGGTAGTGACGGAAGGTGGTTGTGGGATGGTGAGTAGCAGGTTGGGTTGATTGAAGAAAGATGAGTTATACAATATAGCTTTGATCTTCTATTTGAATTAACCTCTGCTTTTTGTGTCATTCCTATGTGTTTCTGTAACAAAATTGTTCTTTGATATGATGGTTGATAGGTTCTGTCGGGGCTTGCACAGGCAGAGACAGAGGATCTCATTGGAGAGCCTCAGGTGGTTGTGTACTAATGCTCTTTGCTTATGCTATTTCTTTTTGATTTTTGAACCAAATCGAAACAACTCTAAGAACATGTTTAAGGTATCCTGCTTCCTCTGTTTCTACAAGTTTTTTTTATCTACAGGTTACTTCCGAAAATTATGTTGTGCTGGTGTATACCATGAAGGTGATGATGATAAATGGGTGATTGAATGAGTAGGATCTATGGTGAGGTTAGTATCGTGGATATTCTAAAGTTTGTTTTTTCTTGTTTTCTGATTATGCAGAGAAATATGAGATTTTGTAATGCAGATTTACAGTGAAGGTTTAGGAGAAAAATTTAAGCCAGTTTTCTACTAACACTTTTTTTTTCATCTTCTCTCTCTCCTACCTTCTGATTCAGTGTGTGTTGATCTTGTGTGTTGGTGGTGGTGTTGAGTTAGAGTGGGTTGAACACATAATGTACCGTCTCTACAATTTTATTTTCTGATATTTTAAAAAAAACTGTTTTTCTTGGTGTTATTATTACTAATGTTTTCTAAATGTTAACAAATTGCAGCAACTCTAAAAATACAGCAAGGTAACAAGTCGAATAATCATATGGCATGAAAGTGAGGAAAAGAAGACTAGAGTATATAAATGATAAAGTTATGCATAAATAAATAAGGAGGAAGAAGAAATACCTATCGGAGTCTCTCCGATGGAGCTTCAAAACCGTAAGTTTGTTCCTCTTTTTCCTGTTTTTCTTCTTGCTGAATTTTTGGAACAAAAGCTCTCTTTCTATATTTTCACTTTTGCTGAATTTTTGGATTCCCTTCCTCTCTCTTTTTGTGTTGATGAAAGCCTCTATTTATAATGAAATGCGTGGGGTTTTAGGGGGGGGGGGGGGGACAGTAGAAGTTTGAACTATTCTAGGCCCTGTTTTGATGTTTTATGGGATAGCTTTTTGAAGTATCCATTTTAGTGCAATATTTGGAGCTTTGCAAACTGTTTTTGTAGCAACAAAATATGCATATTTTTGTCTTATGTGCTGCATTCTGGACTATTTTGCAGGGCAGATTTGGGCAGCAGCTTGGCATGGTCTTTGTTGACACAAGGTTGGACAAAATGGACAGCACTACACTAAAAAAAGGACTGTTATGGATTAATATAGTGCTGGAAAAAAAGGCAGCATTGGGACTGTTTTGTAGCAAGAATAATAGTTGATTTTCATGTACAAAATTTGTATTTTATTTTGTAACACTGTAACAATAAGTCCAAATAAATTGTAACATGAATAAACATGTATTCTTCAATATATTCTCAATTCCTTTTGTAATTATAAATAACCTTGAATCTTCATATGAACATGAATCTTGATATGTCTTGATAAAAATTCAAGGCCTTCCATTTGAATTGGGAAAGAGTTGAACAATACTTGAATAAATTGCTGAATGATGAATAAATAATAATGCAAGTCTTAGACTTTAATCTTGCATTTTTGTAATAGAGATCCAAATAAATCACATGAATTAATTTTGTAATCAAATAGAATTCCTCATGTATTTAGTCTTGTGATGACCGATTAATTGGATCGAATTCCTTTTCCCACTAACTTCTTGAATGAATGCTTCATGTAAGTCCACCAAAATAATCACAAAAATAATCTTGAATAAATATTTCATGCGATAAATGATTATTCTTGGATGAGATCTCTTGATAGCTCATATTTAATTATCACTTGAATTCAAATAAAGAAAATTCCAAATATTCCGAATAAATTCTTCTAGAATGGTTTTGAATTTAATTATCCTATTTTAATGAAATTCACCCCACGTCATGAGAAAATTTGCAGATGACTTTGGTCGAAGTGATCGAAAATGATTGGCATAACTTGGTTTTCTTGTATTTTAGAATAATGTGAAACACATACGAACCAAAGACAATAGAACTTCGACTGTTCTTTCTAAGAAATATTCAGAGAAACTGGAGACCATCTGTTGGACAAAGTGTGGAAATAAATGCACACTTCTCTGAAATTCTTTGATGAACCAGCCTTTGAGAATTAACGACCGACCTCGTTTCTGCCCCGAGACTCGAAACCCTAATCGATGTGTGACGTCTGATGCTCTTCTTTCAGACCTGTTTTCTGCACATGAAAACAAAACAACAAAACATACACTTCGTGCTTGATTAGTGGTTAGTCATTCGTAAGATAAAATGCTCACAACACTCGATATTCTCTACACAGTTAAAGCTCGAAAGCAAAACGTTCGGAACCTACCATATTTTGTGACCTTGATGTATGTAGAAAATAATTCAGATGAAGCAGGGATCTTAGGTAAAAAATTGGGGTATGACACTAAGGTTGGCCCAGCTAGAATGCTTCAACTTAATGAGCTTGAGGAACATAGGCTATTCTCTTATGAAAATGTTGAATTGTATAATGAAAAGACCAAGAGGTGGAATGACAACAAATGTATGAAAAGAGAATTTCTTGAAGGTTAACTTGTTCTTTTGTCCAATTCTTGAAGGTGGAATGACATAGGTATCCTAATTCCAAAAGGAGAAATTTGAGTAGAGTTGAATGTAAATCAAATGGTTGACAATGAGGAGCCAACACCAACATTTTCTGATCATATCTTGGGAGAGTTGGAAAATGAGGATGAGGTGAGTAAATATGAGAAGAAGAAGAAGAAGAAGTTGGTGAAGCAAGGTATGAGACCAGTAAAAACAGGTAAGGTAAGAGCTCCTAGCGCGTCCACATCATGTGTGGCTAAGGATGCCTCCCTTGAGAAGCCTAGAAAGAAGAAATCAAAGAATGAAGTTGAGAAGCTTGTGAAGGAGAAGCAAAAGAAAACAATGATGGAAAAAGTACCTATGACTAATGAAATAATGGTTGAGTTATAGGAAGAAGAATGAACTTTGAAAAAATATTGAAGGAAGTAGCTAAAGACAAAAAGGAGATGAGAGTTGATGCGTCTAAAAAGGCAAAAACTAAAAAGAAAGTTGCTGAGAAGAATGCTGGTAAAGTTGTTGAAAAGATTGTGGAGAAAATTAAAACTGAAGTTGCTGAGGAGAAAGAGAAAAATAAGAGTGATTCTAAAAGTAAGGGTGAAGACAATGATGAGGAAATGCAAGATCCATGTGACACGAATGAGGATAATTATGCTGAGGAGGAAGAGCAAGAAAATGAAAAATCTAAAGCTAAGGTTGTGGTAGTAGAGGCTAAGGAAACTGAGGAAGACAAGGTTGAGGAGGAGGAAGAAGAAAAGAAGAAGGAAGATGTTGAGGAGGAGGAGGAAGATTCATCTGAAATCTTGAAAGAATTGGAGCAATTGGATGAAATCTATGAAGAGACAAGTATTGATGTGACTCCAACATTAACCCTGAGAAGAAGAAGCCAGTAAGGTTTAACACTCCTTACTCAACCAAGAAAATTAAAAAGAAAGTTTCCCAAGCCAAGCCTACTACCAAGCCAAAGACCCCTCCTAATAAAGTTCCTATTAAGCCTGGCGCCACCTCTATGGCACCAAAATATGCTGGAAAGAAGTTGTCAACCCTTGAGCCTTCCTAGAAAGAGGCTCATAAGAATAAAAAGAAAGACCTCGTGCGCAAGAGCAACATGCTTAAAGCATCGCTGGTAAGAAAAGGTAACCTTTGGCACACCCCATTCCACATGCTGACAATGAGGACATTCTCCTTAATTTAAGTGTGGGGGAAGTGGCGGCTAGCGTCATGACCCTGTTTGTCTCTATAATACGGTGGGAGAACTGAATTTTTGGTTTTATCCAAATGTGCAGATAGCAAGAGTCGCCATCGACTTTTCTTTTATCCAATATTTAGGAAAGGTGAAAAGAACATGAAAGAACTTTGATAGATTTTGAGTTCGGGGGGTAAGTTATGAAAAGAGAAGGTGTTAGCACACTCTTCATCCGTAGTTATCTACGGGCTCTTAATTGCTTAGCTCACTTTTGAAAAACTTGCTTTGCGTGTATGATTTGAAAATATTTCGAAACGCCAATGTAAGGCTAACTTTGTAATGATTGTTGTATCAGTCCTCAAGAATGTATACAAAGTATTTTTGAAAATATTTATTTGAAAGTGATGTGAAAATGTATTGTTTGTGAAAAAGGTTGTGAGCAAGCAATTAGGAGTTCTTACCAACTAAAGTCTTTCTTGTTATTTTCCTTCTCCTTTAAAGATAGTATTATCTATACTATTTAATTGGTAGGTAATCCTATCTATTGGATGTGAAGGGACATGCGTAGGATCATCGCATGGTCATCGAAGGCAACATGTAAGGATACTTCAGCAATTGTATCGGATGGACTATCATCATTCTGTAGGCAAATTGAAGGGTCATCGAGGGACTGTGATCTTTATTCAAAGGGACTATGATGATTTAATCGAGGGTCTTTTGCTAAAGTATCCCCACTTTTGAGGGACGTGACCAATATTCGTAAGGTAACAAGAGTGGTTACCCTAAAGGTATAAGTGTGAAAAGTGTGTATTTTCAGTTATTTTGATATTGAATAGGGTTTTCTAGACTGCTTTTAGTTTTTCCATACAAACCCTAGTTACTAACAGTTAAAAATATACAGAAAGTTAAAGTGTGGAATGTAAAACCTAAGCTATTACATGGCTTTGGGAGAGATACATAGGTATACAAATTTGCGGGAAAGTAAACATACGTTATTACATCCTCAGAGCAGATACATAATAGGGAAAATGCGCGAACAATAAATCTACGCTATTACATAGATAGTGCGACCTATACATCTTTGTCTAAGAAAATTAAATAGAAATGAGAAAAAGAGTATTTAGAAAAATATTTAAAGACCTAAAGTTCTAAATGTTAATGTTTTTTGTGTTTTTGTACAAAATAATTTAAGTGTTAATAATTAATTAAAACCTAATTGTTTCTAAATAATTTTAATATTAAGAAAAAGGTTAATTAATTAGTAAATAAAATATATACAAAAAATTTAATTACTAATTAAAAACACTAACCCTAATTTGTTAAAGTGCTAAGAAAAATTAGGGTTTGATAATGATTAATTAAAAAGAATTAATTAAGAAAATGGAAAAGAAATTAAGGGTTAGAAAAATAAGAAAACAAAAGTATGCATGGGGTGGGTGTTGAACTCACACCCTTGGCCTCACAGGATGCTCCCTTTACCACTAGGTCATGCGCTCGTTTGTGATGTTGACTGAGAATGAATCAATGTATGATGAACCTGCGCATCAGTTTGGAAAAGAAACAAAATAATTGCAAAACATAGGGATTGAATCCATGCCTCTTATGTTACGGCATCCATCTCTAACCATCTGCGCTACACTAGCTTTTTGTTACTAAAATACAAATAAATAAATATATAATAAAAGCTATATCAGAGAAGCACCAGAGCCTTAACTCCTATCATCTTTTCCGGTGGATCCAAATTTCAACCTGTAAAAATAGCAAGATTTAAAGATCAAGAGGGGTCGTGTCCCCCTAATTTGGACCTCTTGAATCCAATGGTGGTGTTAGTTTAGCCTGAAAACGCTTGTAACACAAGATACAAAACAAACAGAATTTTATGCCCTAACAATGGCATCTCGTATTCCCTGCGTCAAAGCTTGCGTTTTCTTATTCAAACATGTTCTAAACATCATCATGAATAAATATGTATGCATCAAATCATTCAACAGCGTGTGTATTAAAAATTTGAAATCCAAGAATTGTACCAAACCGACGATGTTGGAGTATGCTGTTATGACGTGCTTCAAGCTTCAAAGATGGTTGAGATGAACTCCTGGGAAATTCAGGAACACGATATGATGCTTTGAATGTATTGAAAGTGACTGGAAATAAGGGTTTGAATTTTCCCTAGTTCTTGAAATTTTTTGAGATTTTAGGGTGTGTTCTTGAGGCCATGTTTTGTATCCTCTTGGTCTGAATATGTTGAGTATATATAGGAGAAAATATTAGGTCAACATTTGGGCTTGGACATCTCATGCAATTATATCTTTGATTTGGTTTGAAAATAAGTTAAAATCTTCCAAAACTATGAAGATTTGTTTCAAACATAGGCCACACAGTTTCTTGAGCGTCAAGGTAGATTTTTGGGCCTCCAACATGATTAGAACAAAAGCCTACACGCCTTGATCCATTAGTCTTGTATTTTATTTGATTTATTTTGAATTTAATTGAATAAAATCAAAAATAAAAGAAATAAAATTCAAAAAAATATATGAATGGATTTAGGAGTCCCTTATGAGGTCATGAAAACGTTTGGACCTGAAAAGTTAGGCCCATTACCCAAAAATTCAAGTTTGCTCAATTTAGGTTTCATGCATTTCCTAAATATTGCTCAACATGCACCAATCATAACTCTCTCAATTTTTGTCATATGAAGATGATCATAGACTTTTTGGAAACCTAAATATGTCTCCTAAAACTTTCATGTTGGTCATGTTTCCATTTTAAGTCTTTAACTTTATGTAAATTGCTTTGACAAAAAATGTCTTTTTGTTGACTTTTAAAATGACATGTAACATTTTGGCCCATATCTCTCAAATGAATCATTTTGGGCCTTGAGCTTAGAGATACAAAGTTGTAGAGAATTTAATTTTCTTCAAGATGGGCTTTTGGCCCATATTTCTTATGAAGTATGTGAAAGTTATGCTTGGTCAAAGTTCAGTTGACTTCTCCTAAAGAAAACCCTAATTTAGTAACTTTTGACTTTTGATGAATCTTGATTTTTCTTGGTGAATCATGATCAAAACTTGATAAAATTATGAATGTGACTTCAAAATCTTGATGTTTACCAAAAATCTTGAAGTTTGACTGTAAATTGGTCAAAGTTGACTTTTTGTCCAATACAATTGATTTTTAATCATCTGGCTAATTGGCTGAGCAAACTTGTGATGTAAGGCTTGAGATTTGGAATTAGGATACCTTGATACATATGAGAAACCATGAAATACATTTGAGGCATTAGAAATCCAATTTCCTCTGAGAAAAGCAAAACCCTAGTTTTAGGATAATTGCTTAGGAGGAGAGTTTGTCTGGTAAATCCTTGAGTAGTCTTGAGTGTTTGAGACCTTCATGAGCATGAGAGACCTATTGAAATAATTTGTCTTGAAAATGTGAGGGAAAATTTTTGGGTACAACAATTTCTCTCTGTTGTACCCCAAAATTTGCTCTCTCATTTGTCAAAATTTTCCTCACAAGACTCTTTGGACTCAAGACAAGATTAAGGTTTGCTCAACTCAAGACCTCACCTTGCACTGATAACCTGAAATTAGGGTTTGAGTTTGAACAAGGATTTTTGGACCATCAATGATTCATGTGACTTTCATACACCATCTTGGACCCCTAATATTGCTCATATCAAGTTTCAAGCCTTGAATCACATTTTTGACCAGTCAATAGGACAGTTTACCTAAAAATCAGATGTATTGGGGAAAAAGTCAACCATGGCCAATTTACAGTCAAAATTCATAATTTTTGATCCACAACAACATTATAGGCTCATATGTACCATTTGATCAAGTTTGTATCACAACTCCTCAAGAAATTTGATCAAATCATTAAAAGGGCAAGATGGTCAAAATTAGGGTTTTGACTAAGAAAGGGCAATTTCTGATTTTTGACCTAGCCAATGACCAATTGGGTTCAAGCATGATTTCAAGGACTCAATAGAATCATCTTTACCTAATAACATAGTTCAAAAGATCTCAAATGCATTGGATTGACAGATGAATTTTCCAGTCAACTGATCAAAAGTCAACTGTACACTGAAAAGTCAAACTTTGACTTTTTGGTCAAAATCAAGTGCCAAAGGTCATAATTCATCAAGATATGTAAAAATATGAAACTTGTTGACTAAGAAACCTAAAATTTCAAATTAGGGTTTTAATTTGAAATTTTTCATAACTTCGAATTTTTCTAAGTTATGGAAATTTCTTATTTTTTCCCAATTTTCCACAACTTTTTCACCATGATGCAATTGGATTCAAAGAAAACTTCCAACATGAAAGTTGTATTCCTCCATGAAATATACAACTTTAATTCACAAAGTTTTCCCAAATGATGCTTGGATCTCAAGTTATGATTTTGTGAATAGGGGTCCATAAACTTTTTAACTTAGTGAAATTTTGCCCTAGTTTAGGCAGGTTTTTGACCTAACTTCATGGCAATTTTTCACCTAGTTCCAAGAGGTATCTCAAAATTCATTTCAAAGATGTATTTTAGAGCATGTTACAAGATTTCCAAAATGTCCAAGAACTCTCCAAGATCATTTATGGTTAGGGAGAATCGAAGAAGGGAAAATGGCAATTTATCACTTTTGTTCAAAGGCATTTTCACAATGGTTCAAGTTGCAAATCTGTCCTAGCATGCTTGTACTTGGTATTACATGTCTTAATCCCTTCTACACTCCATAATTGAATGCTAAAACAATGGATAATGGTTTTATTTTGATCTTTGAAGCATTGTACAATGAATTAATCCAAAAATGGCATAAAGTTCACAATACCATTTTGATAAAGCATGCTTTTTGCAACTTTGCAAATCTTGAGCCATGGACCTGATCTTTTGTTGCAAGCAAGATCCACAAACATCAGGAAAAGTACACCAACCCTCTGCAGTCCACAAGCTAGCCTATACAGGCCTTTGGCATGGTCATGTCAACTTCCTTCAAAAGCAAGCAAACTTGCAAAAGTCAAGACAACTGGTCCAGATGATAAAGGCAAGGCTTGGCTTCATTTGAAACAACTTCAGAAACTTGTCACAAGCCAGAAACACGAATTCACAACATTCAAAAAACCCAAGTTCCTGCCCAAATAGGGCATCTTCTAAAGAACCTTTGCCAAATCAATATTAGCTCGTGCGTTTTGCTTTGAAACACTTCAAACACTTTACATACATCCTACCTAAGCTGTCCAGGCCATTGTCTTGCAACTGTAACCCCTGTTTCAAGCATCACCATTTTGATTTTGGAGGTTTGCAGGTTGACTTCTACAAGGAGATTCAAGCATCTACAAAGCCAACTAAGCATTGGAAAAGCTTGAGGGAACTTCAAGGAAGCTCACACGATCTTCAGGCCTCACTCAAAGTCCCCACATTGCCATATCCAAACTCAGCTAAACAAGGTATTTTTCAAGTTTCTATCTCTCTATTTAGGCATCCTTAGGTCACGATTTGTGAAGCAAAAATGTAGTCCTTAACTTGCTTAAGCTGTACATATGCATAGTTGTCATTTATATTAACTGAGCTAAGAGTATTTGATTGTTGAAGTTCATGAAAAAATTAGGTCAAGAATTAGGGCCACTTAAATTCTCCCTGGTTTCTTAGAGTTAGGTTTCAAACTTTATATCACTGGAATCGTGAGATCATGAGCTACATTTTTCATGTTACAAGTTTTTGATTTTATGCAAAGAATAGCAAGTTACAAGTTGAAGCACATAAATGCGCGTTTGAGAAGAGCTGGAGGACAGGGACGACCTGTCTGGGCCTGGCGCGCCTGGGCCTTATTTTTTCTACTTTCCACACCCCATATTTCCTATTTGCACCCCCTTTGATTATTTTTATATTTTTGCATATTTTCTTGCATATTTTATATTTTTGACTTGCATTTATTTTTCTGAACATTAAAAATCACAAAAGTAATTTTCTTAATTTTTTGCAATTTTATTTTATTTTTATTATTTTTTCACATAGAAAATAATTTTATTTTTATAAATAGAGCTTATTTTTTTATTTATTCATAAAAACTTTTAATAAAAATATTTTACATTTTTATTTTATTATTTTTTTCACACAAAACATTATTTTCACACATATTTAATTTTTAATATTGTGTATAATATTACTTATTTATTTCTAATGACAAAAATGGACAAATGAATAATAATAGAAGACATATTTTCTTTTAAAACAAAATTAGGGTTTCCCCTTTCAAAAATAATAATTTTATTTTTTTTATTTTTAGGAATTAGATAATTTTATTTTCTCATATATAAAACAATTACAAAACATTTTTTTACATAAATACACATTATTGCATATTTGAATACTTGTTTATTTATTTATTTGTGCAATAAATTCAATTGGGTTGTGTGATCGGTGGAACTGGAACTGACTGTTTAACGCTGGTTCGCGAAATGTCGCGGAAGCAAGAGTCGCCACCGTCTTTTATTTTCTCCAAATGGAAAGGACAAAAGCACAGAAAAATTCCTTATAGAGATTGCTCTCGGTTCGGGAGGTAGATTATAGAAAGGGAAGGTGTTAGCACCCTTTCTATCCATGGTTATCCATGGGCTCTTAGATACTTGCTCATTGTGTTTTCAAAAATGGTTTGTTTGCTTTTCAACTGTGGGTTTTTAAAAAAAATTTCTTTGAAAATTCCAGTTCGACTCTTGTATCGGTCCTCAAGAGTGTTTGAAAAGATGCTTTCGAAAGCTTTTTGAAAATGTGTTGGTGTGAAAAGTATTTTTGATTTGTTTTGAAATTAGAGCAAGTATCTAGAGTCGTCTACCTACCCTAAGGAATTCGTCTGTGTAGATGTCCTTTAAAGTAGTGCCATCCCACCATTGAGAGGTAGGTAGCACCACCGTTGGAGGTGTTCGGGTCAATTCGAGGTTCGGGACATGGTGATCACCAGAGCAATAGGAAGACACCTTAGAAGCTACCCTCATGCCAGGTTCCCGGATCATGAGGACTTACTAAGACATCCTCTACTCGACGATCACCTTTCGAGGCAAGGCAACAGTGAGGCGTACCCTAGGGGTGGTGTGTGATTTGTGTGTCAGATTCATTTGCATTTATCTTGTTCATGCCAAAGTGATCTAAGCGTTTGTTTTTATTTTAGGCCATTCATTCTTGCATACATTTATTTAACAGTTAAAAATTGCGGGAAAGATAAAATTCTAAACTATTACAAAGGCGCGGGTCCACATCGCCAAATTTTCCAGGACCCGATTTGACAGAAAATAAAGAAATAAAGTAAAGTGCGAGAAATTAAGTTTACACGGCTTTGGGAGAATTACATAAAAAATTAAAAGAAAAAGAAATAAATACGCGAATTGAATTAAAATTGGAAACGAGGGCGTTGGACCTTTTTTAACGAAATTAAATTAAACGATTAAATTAATGAAAATTAAAATGAAAGGAAATTATTTTTTGAGATTTTGGTATTTATGATTTTAATGAGAATTAAATGAAATTAAAAGATTAACCCTAATTCTAATTGTTTTTAATTTATTAAGAAAACATATTAAAATTTAAACCTAAAATTAAATCTAATTATTTAATGACAATTTGATTTTATGAAAATAAATAATTAATTATTAGTGAAAAGAAAAGAAAAAGGATAAAAATTAATTAAAACCCTAATTCTACCAATTTTAAGTTTATTAGAAAAATATTAAGATTTAAACCTAAATTAATAAACTAAAATCAATTAATGATATTTATTTACAAAAAATAACATTAAATAAAAATACTTATTTTTGTCTTTTTTCTGATTTTATATTGTTTTTATGTTTTTTATGAAAATAATTAAATTAAGGGAATTAATCAAAAAAGAAATAGTTGAATCAAATAAAAAAAAACAATGAAAAGAATATTGCAAACCTAGGGGGGTCTGTCCCCAAATGAGAGGTATAATCCAGTATTTCAGGCCCATTAACTTCTGGCCTGATTGACTTTTCTGCTAGCATGTATGGGCGTTGACTCTTGCCCAGAGTGTTCTTCCAATCAGCGCCTTTGGACTGATCTTTCTATACGCGTGGCAAGCTTGAGATTATGGATGTATGGTATTCCCTAGTACTGAAATTGCACAGAAGCGTTAATGGAAAAATAATATGGAAAGTGGTGGGGACCTGGGGCTCGAACCCAGGTCCTGATGCTTACCACTACTATGCCTTGCCAAACGCGCTGCTTTACTTCTTTGTCTATCATATAACCAATAAACATAATATAATAAAACAATCGTTAGTGCTTTGTTCCGCGCGAAAATTTGAATCAACCAATTATTGCTGGACACTTCACCATCTTCTTCTTCGTTTTGTTTTTTTTCTGAAACATAAAACCATTAGCAACGGTTTTGAACCGTTCCTATATACACCATTCTGGAAAATAGCGACTAGCTCCTGGAGTCACATAAATTAGGCGCGAGGGGTGTTTCCCAATCGTCCAAGCACGCTGATTTCAATGGTCCAGGTCTCGAGTCTCAATTGTTCCTTAACCAGGAAACCCCAATTCAAAGCTTTGAAAACCCTAAAAGACAACAATGGCGAAATCTCCAATAGTGCATAAAAACTCAATTAAAATACGCAGTTAGTTTCAGAATCCATCAATTAATAAGAATCCATGAAAAAAATGCAATGAATATGCTTGAATACTAAAACACGATTATGAAAAAAATGTGAAAAAAGTTTGAATCCTATTCACCAATTCTGGGCGTTAGGGACGTGGAAAGTGATTCAAAAACGTTTCTTGATGTCTCAGGAAGGTGATGAGATGATTATCTCAGCTTGAATCGCCCTGGAAGACAGTTTTCAGTATTGGACTTTTTTTGAGAAAATTCAAGTTTTTGTTATGGCTTTTCTGTGCAGCTGGGACATTCTTGGCATTAGGGTTTGCATGAGTACTTATATGTGAATGATTAGGGTAGGTTTTCTTGTCCAAGGAATCAAGGAATTAATGTATGGAAGATTTGATTTTCATGCATAATGTTTTCAATCTTTTCATGCATATTTCTACCAAATCATGACAAATCATATTGATTCTTTCCAAATATAACCATGCACGAAATATTGAGTGTATATCATGCATAAAAAGATTTAAAACCCTAGGTTTAGTATTTTTCATATATTTTAATTAATTAAATGAATTTCTAGCATTTAAAAATTCAAATAAATAAAATAAAAAATGATAAAAACTTCCCTTTGGGCCAAATGGTCGTGCACATGCCTTGGATGATGAATTGTGGAAGAAAAAGAGGCCCATTAGCAATTTTAGGTCATTTGAAGCAATGTTGACTTTTCAAAATATCCAAAAATTTCCCAACTTCCACAAGGCATATCTTACTCAATTGTTAAGCTTTGCTCATGTTCTTGGACATTTTGGAAAGTTATTTGAGTCCTCTAACCAATGCCTTTGGTCCCATGTCATGTTGATTTACCAATCTCAAGTTATGACCTTTGACTTAAAGTCCCTTTTTGTTGACTTTTGAAAATGACCTATAATGTTGAAATTGATAACTTTTTGTGAGAGCATTTCTTGGACTTGAAGTATGAAGAGGAGTTGTAGGAAATGTCATTCTCTTCAAAATGAGCTTTGGATGGAATTTTTCTGATAATCCATGTGGAAGTTATGCCCTGGTCAAGTTACAGTTGACTTTTTCAACTGTCCAAATATGGAAACTTTTGCATCTTGATGATTTTTGAGCCAAGCTTTGAGAATCATGATCGAGCATTGATCAAATGATGTTTGTGGCTTCAAAATGAGATGTTGACCAAAAATTTGAACTTTTGACTGTCAAATGACCATTTTGCCCCTACAGTTGACTGTAGTGCAATTAGGGTTTTTGACTGTGCAATTTTATGCTGTAAGTCTTGAAACTTGGTATGAGAATGCTTGACCATGTTTATAAGCCTGTGGGACTTGATTGGACCCTTGGAAACTTCATTTACTTTGTCAGAACCAAAACCCTAATTTTGACTGTTAGGAGGCCCTTGAACTGTGCAACCCTTGGGGAGATTTTGAAGCTTTGACTTGGCAAATCTTGAAGAATATGGGAGGCCAAATTTTGGGGTACAAAAGTTGCCCCTGTTCAATCTTCTTAGACCTGAGGATGCAGATTGGCTGACGTGCCTTTCGTAATCCGAGGGTGGAAGATGATTGAACACTAGAGTGCCCAGAAATTTGCGCTCACATAGTAGCAGTGTGATGATGGGGAATGGGCTTGCAGATGCCATTTTGAGATTGATGGATAGGATGATGGGATTATAGATGCCATGCTAAGAGATGATGGAAGGTGGATGGGCTTATAGATGCCATCTGGGTGTTGATCGTGTAAGAGATTCCTTAGCGAGAACTTGCGTACCTGCAAAAGAAAAATGAGTACCTGACCTATTACAGGAGTTGGTCTTCAGATTCTTTGTATAGATGTGTCCTGACTGGTTACAGGAGATGGATCTGGAGCTTCAAACAGTGATGAATGAACCAGGGATGGTTACCACCTCAACAGGAACGCTGAGAGAACCTTGGGCGACTTCAACTTCAACAGTAACGCTGAGCGAATCTGGGGATGATTACTACCTCCGCAGTATCGGGGAGAGAACCATAGACGACTTCAACCTCAACAGTAATCATTGAGAAAATCTTGGGCGACTTCAACCTCAACAGTAATCATTGATAAAATCTTGAGCGACTTCAACCTCAACAGTAATCATTGAGAGAATCTTGGGGCGATTACTACCTCCGCAGTATCGGGGAGAGAACCACAGGCGACTACAACCTCAACAGTAATCATTGAGAGAATCTTGGATAACTTCTACTTCAACAGTAACGCTGAGAGAAACTTGGGATGATTTCAACCTCAACAGTAATCATTGAGAGAATCTTGGGGCGATTACTACCTCTGCAGTATCGGGGAGAGAACCACAGGCGACTACAACCTCAACAGTAATCATTGAGAGAATCTTGGATAACTTCTACTTCAACAATAACGCTGAGAGAAACTTGGGATGATTACTACCTCCGCAGTATCGGGGAGAGAACCACAAGCGACTACAACCTCAACAGTAATCATTGAGAGAATCTTGGATAACTTCTACTTCAACAGTAATGCTGAGAGAAACTTGGGATGATTACTACCTCCGCAGTATCGAGGAGAGAACCACAGGCGACTACAACCTCAACAGTAATCATTGAGAGAATCTGGATATCTTCTACTGAGTCTTTATCAGGAAAATCTGTTAGGGGTCAATTTAGCTGGACTAGAGAAGGCCTTGGACTGGATAAGAAACAGAAAATCTTAGGGTCGATTAACTGAACCGGTCTAGGTCTTGAAATGTCTTCAACTGGATAAGAAACAGGGAGATCTTAGGGTCGATCTGACTGAACCAGAGAAGGCCTTGGACTGGATAAGAAACAGAAAAGTCTTAGGGTCGACTTGACTGAACCGGTCTAGGTCTTGAAATGTAGCAGAGGACTTAACTGAATCTTTCCTGAAAAGTAAAGGTCAGTCATATGCAATGCATGATATGGATCAAGCAATGATGTTCTCAACGTAAATGAGATTTGTAAGATGCGATGCGGATATGCATGCTATAATGTATGAAAATGTGATGTTTATGAATGTATGTTTTCGTCTTAGGAAAGTAAATCCTTTGACGGGTGCCGGGAAGTCACTCCTGGGCTGGTGTTGGAGAATAGATTTTTGCTTCCGCTGGGGATGATAGTTGCAAGAATACCGGCAGGAGAAGATAACTCCGTTGGGGAATAAACTTGGCGAATGGATTACTCTGCGGGGAGAAAAGTGCTCTAACTGTCTTGCTGGGAAGCAATACTCTGTGGGGAGAGAGATACTTTGTTGAGTGTTGATAATAACTTGCTGGGGATACCCTTGTTGTGTTGGAAGTGTTAATAGACTTTGCTGGGGATAAGGAGACTTCGTCGAGGACGCTCTTTCCGTGGCTTTTGGCTGAGGATAACCCAGTTATATCCTGGTAGGGAAATAACTCTTTGAATAAAGTCGTAGGACGCGTTCGTGCTCTGCGAGGATAAGCTTCCAGAATCTACTGGGGATAAGCTTACTGCTTGGGGAGATGGATTCCAACTTTCCTGGGGAACCTGGGTTGGACTCTCCTGGGGAAATTTTGAATTGTACCGGGGGAGTGACTCCATGGAATGTTTGATATACCGCCGGGGAACAATCTTTAGACCAAGATTGCCGGGGATGCTTGTTAAGAATACATATATGCTGTTGGGGAATGTTGAGCTCTGCGGGAGGATACCCAACTTTCTTGAGGTTTGAAAATATAGCTTGGGGAGAGTGCACTGACTTGCTGGCTCACTCTCTGGGGAATTAAGATGTACTGGTTATGTTCTTTAGCTGAACCTACCTTGGTACCTTGGAGGACAGAACAATTAGATTGCTTAGACAACTCTTTATTGCCCCTGTTTCTAGTGTTACCTGTAATTAATCCTTTGTTTCGTATGCAAATATTCATGAGTTAGCAAATTATTGTCAATGCATATATCACAAATTGAACCTTGGACGTTCTTCGCAAAACAAAATAGAAAAAGGAAAAACAATTGGCACTTTTAACTGAAAAGTATATTTGTATTGATTTTTTGAATTGCCCGTAAATAGGCGTTTTATGTACAAGAGGCTGACGTCCTAGTAAGAGAACGCCGCCGAACAAAAGAGTTTATACAAATTTTGTACAAAAGAAAATAAAACAGCTGTGTGAAATGAATGATCCCACTGGGTTTCAACTCTGCTATTGCCTTTATAACTCCGAGCGTCTCATCACTTGATGACCTTGGTTGAAGATGAAGCTGACTGATCGATGCCGTCTGAACTTGATGTAGATACCAGATTCTGGATGCAAAGTGATCAATGAGACATAGTATTACGCTTTTATCCCTAACTTTTTCCTGGACCGCCCTTTCGAGTTTTCAGTCCACCGGGATACCCATTTTTGCCCAAGCCGCCTTTTCAGGTTTTCGACTTGCCGGGTGTACAGATTTTTTTCATTTCATCCCTTCATTTTGCCCGAACCCTTTTGGTTCGCCGGGAAGCCCTAATTTTTGCCTAGGAATGTCAGCCTAGCGGGTCTTTTTCTTATGCGTAGTATCTTTTTACTATGTCTGCATTGGCGGGGTGAGGGAGGTCGTCACCATCCATGTTGGTTAGAATCATGGCTCCTCCTGAGAACACATGCTTAACCACAAATGGCCCTTCGTACGTAGGGGTCCATTTGCCCCTTGGATCACTCTGAGGAAGGATGATTCGCTTGATTACCAGATCCCCAACTTGATATTCCTGTGGTCTGACCTTTTTGTTAAATGCCCTGATCATCCGTTTCTGATACGTTTGACCATGACAGATAGCAGCAAGTCTCTTTTCATCAATTAGGTTTAGCTGATCAAGTCGTGTCTGGATCCAATCATCTTCGTTCAGATTTGCATCCTTCATTATCCGGAGAGAGGGTATTTGCACTTCGATTGGTAAGACTGCCTCCATGCCGTAGACCAAGGAGAAAGGAGTTGCCCCGGTTGACGTTCTGGCTGAGGTACGGTACCCATGTAGAGCGAACGGTAACATCTCGTGCCAATCTTTATAAGTCACTGTCATCTTCTGCACGATTTTCTTGATATTTTTATTTGCTGCTTCTACAGCCCCATTCATCTTCGGTCTATAAGGAGAAGAATTATGGTGCTGTATCTTAAACTGCTCGCAGAGCTCAGTGATCATCTTGTTATTCAGATTGGTACCGTTGTCTGTAATAATCCTTTTTGGGACGCCGTATCGACAGATCAGATTATGCCGAATGAACCGTGCCACAACCGTCTTGGTTACCGTAGCGTAAGATGCTGCTTCAACCCATTTCGTGAAATAATCAATCGCTACCAGGATGAAGCGATGCCCATTGGATGCCGTAGGTTTAATCTCACCGATCATATCTATGCCCATCATTGCAAACGGCCAAGGCGCAGTCAGAACATTTAGGGGAACTGGAGGAACATGCACCTTGTCTGCATATATCTGGCATTTATGGCATGTCCGAGAATGCTGGTAACAGTCAGCTTCCATTGTGGACCAGAAATACCCTGCCCGAAGGATCTTCTTCGCCATAGTGTGTCCACTGGAATGCGTACCAAAGGTCCCTTCATGTAGCTCTTCCATGATCCTTTCTGCTTCAGTCTTATCCACACAACACAGTAAGGTCAAATCATGGTTTCTCTTGTACAAGATGCCGTTGCTAAAGAAGAACTTCGCTGCGAACCTTCTCAGAAACTTCTTACCATTGACGGAGGCACCTTCAGGGTATTCCTGAGCTTCCAGATATCTCTTCACTTCATGCTACCAAGGCTTCTCAGTCACCAATTCAGTCTCTAGATCACAACAGTATGCCGGTTCGTCCAGTTTCCAGATGATGATCCGGGGAGCCTCATTATCCCATTTGACCTTGAACATAGAAGACATCGTAGCTAACACGTCCGCCAGCTGATTCTCCTCTCTCGGAAAGTGTTCAAAGGTTATCTTTGTGAAGTGGGGGACCAAGGTCAACACACATTCTCTGTAAGGAATAAGATTCAGATGTTTCGTATCCCACTCTCCTTTGATCTGATTGATCACGAGAGCGGAATCTCCGAAGACACTCAGAAACTTGATCCTTAGGTCGATCGCAGCTTGAAGACCCATGATGCACGCCTCATACTCCGCCATGTTGTTGGTACAGTTGAAACATAGCCGGGCAGTGAGTGGAGTATGAGTGCCTTGAGGGGATATGATCACAACGCCGATACCGTTACCCAAAGCATTGGAGGCTCCGTCAAAGTGCATAGACCATCGGGATCCTTCCTCAGGTCCTTCATCCGGTCCAGGTACTTCACAATCAGTCACAATCATGATGCTCTCGTCCGGAAACTCAAAGTTCATTGACTGATAGTCGTCGACTGCCTGATGTGCCAAGTGGTCTGCCAATACACTTCCCTTGATGGCTTTCTGGGTTGTGTACTGAATGTCGTATTCCGTCAAGATCATTTGCCATCTTGCTATTCTCCCAGACAGAGCAGGCTTTTCAAATATGTACTTTATCGGATCCATCTTTGAGATCAACAAGGTAGTGTGAGTCAGCATATACTGTCTCAGTCGGCGAGCAGCCCATACCAAAGCGCAACAAGTTTTCTCAAGCAGTGAGTATCGGGTCTCACAGTCGGTAAACTTTTTGCTAAGGTAATAAATGGCATGCTCTTTTCGGCCAGACTCGTCATGCTGCCCCAGCACACACCCCATTGAGTTGTCAAGTACTGTCAGGTATAGTATCAGAGGTCTCCCTTCAACCGGTGGCATAAGGATGGGTGGTTCTTGGAGATACTCCTTGATTCTGTCGAAAGCATCCTGACATTCATCATTCCAACGTACTACCTGATCTTTCTTCAGCAGCTTGAAGATTGGCTCACAGGTAGCAGTCAGGTGTGAGATGAACCGAGCAATGTAATTCAGGCGTCCTAAAAAGCCTCTGACCTCTTTCTCTGTCTTAGGAACTGGCATCTCTTGAATAGCTTTGACCTTAGCAGGGTCCACTTGAATACCCTTATCACTTACAACGAAGCCTAGCAACTTCCCAGATCTTACCCCGAAGGTGCACTTGTTCGGGTTTAACCTCAGCTTGTACAGTTTCAACCGGTCAAACAATTTCTGCAGATGATCAAGGTGTTCTTCCTCAGTCTGGGACCTTGCGATCATGTCGTCAACATACACTTCTATCTCATGATGGATCATGTCATGAAATAAAGCAACCATGGCACGTTGGTAGGTTGCCCCAGCATTTTTCAGTCCAAAAGGCATGACCTTGTAGCAGAAGGTGCCCCACTGAGTAACAAAGGTAGTTTTTTCCATGTCTTCAGGAGCCATCTTGATCTGATTGTAACCTGAAAAACCATCCATGAAAGAGAACACCTTATGCTGAGCTGTATTGTCAACAAGGACATCAATGTGAGGTAGAGGGAAGTCATCCTTGGGGCTGGCCCTGTTCAGATCCCTGTAATCGACACACATTCTGACCTTTCCGTCTTTCTTTGGTACCGGCACTACATTAGCAACCCACTGAGGGTAAGAAGTCACTGCAAGAAACCTGGTATCAAACTGCTTCATAACCTCGGCTTTGATCTTCTCAGACATCTCTGGACGCATACGGCAGACCTTCTGCTTAACCGGAGGGCAGCCTTCCTTAGTAGGCAAATGATGGACCACAATATCAGTATCCAACCCGGGCATGTCTTCGTAGGACCAGGCGAAGATCTCCACATAATCATGTAGCATCTTAGTCAACCGTTGCTTCACGCTGAGCTCTAGGTTGGCACCAATCTTTACCTCCTTCCTGTCCGCTTCAGTACCCAAGTTTATTGTTTCCACTGGCTCTTCATGTGGTTGAATTGCCCTCTCTTCCTGAAGTAACAGTCTTGCAAGCTCGCCAGGCACTTCGCAATCATCTTCACCTTCGTCTTCGGCTATGTTGATCGGATTTTCGAAGTCATAACTGGCAGTAGCAGAGTCGTTACCAGTGAGATCTAGAGTGGATTGAAACCTGTATGAGTGAGTGTGTGTAAATACAGCTATTTTGAAATATGTATAAAGGAAGGAAAGACAGAAAAGGAGCATAAGATTTGAAATGCGAGAAAACGTCCAAGATTTTCATTTATGATATATGAAATGACAATTTATATGCCCTCACAAATGAAGCCACGGTGCCCCAGGTAAGACACCGGGCCATAGAGTTCAATTTATTGTTTATTACAAATAACAAAACAAAGAAGTTTATTACTGCGTAACAAAAGTAACAGGGGTATGGTCTTTGGCAATCCAATTGGTTAATCCGCCATCAGTTGTCGGGTAGATCCAGCTATTGAACTCTGCTTCATCCACTTCATCTTCGTCCCCAATAGCATTCACTCCATGAGCAGGCAGGGGAGCTGTCACCACATTAGGCTTCTCAGATGCCTCAAATTGTACCTCCTTGGCGTCAATAAGGTCTTGCAGCTTGTTCCTTAATGCCCAACAGTCATCAGTGGAATGCCCCGGGCTATCAGAATGGTAAGCGCAATGAGCATTTGGGTTGTATTTGGGGGAGGCAGTGTTCACAACTTTTGGGGCCTCTCTGACAGTCACTAGATTGGTGGACAGCAACTGCGGCAAGATTTGCGATAAGGTCATGCTCAAACGGGTGAACTCTCTCCGGGGTCTTTCAGCCCTTTGAGGATTGGTTGGCCGAGGAGCGGCAGCAGGCTTAGCAATCATTACCGCACTGACAGATTGGCGGCGCTCAGGTTTCTCTTGTCTCCTGGACCCGTACACAACACTAGCATCCTTTTTGAAGGGTTTCTTCTCAGAACTTGTAGATGCACCCTTCGGAATCTTACCAGACTTCAACCCAGCCTCAATTCTCTCTCCAGTCAAAATAATATCAGTGAACCCAGCAGAAGAATTCCCAATAAGATGGTTGAAAAATGGCCCAGATAGGGTCCCCAAGAACATGTCTACCAACTCCCGATCAGTCAACGGAGGCTGCACCCTGCCAGCCAGATCCCTCCACTTCTGAGCGTATTCTTTAAAACCTTCACTTGAACCTAACGACATACCCTGGAGTTGGGTACGTGTAGGGGCAAGGTCGGCATTATATTGATACTGCTTATAGAAAGCAGTAGCCAACTCCTCCCAGTTACGAACCTTGGTCCCATCCAGCTGATAGAACCATTCGAGATGAGTCCCTGAAAGACTCTCCTGGAAGAAGTGGATCCATAAATTCTTGTCCACTGAGTACGGCTGAATCTTCCACACATACGATCTGAGGTGTAGCTTGGGACAAGACGCCCCGTCATATTTAGTAAAAGATGGTGCTTTGAACTTACGAGGAATGATCACACCGGTAGACAAACCCAAATCTCCAAAATCCATCCCAGGCACCTGTTGGATCTCCATAGCATTCAGCCTGTCCTCCAACTGCTTATATCTGTCTTCTGCAGGAGGATATTGCTCTTCATCAAAATCAGTCTCGTTGTCGGAGACTACCGGACTTGGACCTTTTCCTTCTTGAGGAGTACCCTTGCCTATAGAAGAACCAGCCTCTTCATTCTGCAGAGTATTGCCAAACCTTCGGCCCGAGTTGAACAGAACAGTTCTTCTCTTCTTCTTCTTTTCCTTCTTCAGGAGCAGAGCCTTCAGCTCTTCTTGGCCCTGAGCCAAACCCATGATTAGTTCCTGAAATTGCGCATTCTGCGCCTGAAGAGCTTTGATGGACATCTCAGTTGATGACGAGTCGGGGTTCATGATGCTGAAATAAACAGCGAAGAACGGTAAGCAACCTGAAAAGAGGAAAACCTGCTATGCACATTATGAATGGAATGCGTATGATTTATGTTTTCAAAGACAATCGGGAATCAACTTTGTAAACAAAAAAAGGAACACACTTCATTAGATTCAACTTTGAAACTGAAATTATTCAACAGGTTGCCCTTAGGCGTTACATGAAAGGAAATACTGAAAAGGGAAATAAAACTGTAAAAGAACATCCAGAGCTCCTTATTGATCCCATGGTCTCCTCTTCTCAGTACGGATGTAAGCATTCAAGACTCGCTCATTCTCCAACTGCTTTATCAGCTTCTGGATCTTTAATTCCTGCTCGTTGAACTTTTCCCGGTAAAAATCCCGTTCTTCTCGCAGTTGCAACCAAGATCTCTTCAATGTCTCATAATCAGTAGGTATCTGAGGAGGAAGGACAGTTGGAGGAACACCATCCTTGTCAGGACACTCAAGAATGACGGGTCTGACAGCTTCATACGGCATACCTAACTTCTGAGCACAGATGCGAACCCATTTGTAGTAGGCTTCCATAGGTAAAGAAGTCTTTGGCCCCAACTCTTGTGGGTCAGCTTTATGAACTTTGTCCCAAGCCTTGATGAACCTACGACGCAGCTCGTCACTATCCACCTGAAACTCAAAACTGATGTGAGGCACCAACATCTCATGGGGGCCTGCTCTTCTGGCTCTTCCAAACTGACGGAGCGCTAGACATGGATTGTAAGAGATTCCTCCTTGGGTACCAATCAGAGGAACATTAGGGTATTCCCCGCATCGATCAATAATAGCTATCTCATCCAAACCTCTGCAAGTCCAAGTGATGTCTTTATCGGTGAGAGACATTAACCTATGAGCCCAACCTCTTCCTTCTTGGTTCTTCAGTACGAACTTAGGGAGGTGCGAAATAAACCACCTCACCAACAAAGGGATACAACACCATAGGGTTCCTCGTCTTCGGGTAGTACGAGCATGAAGTTGTTGCAAGATGTCACCCAAGAGAGTGGGTACAGGATTTTGAGACATAAAGATCCTTATGGCAGTGACATTGATGAAGTTGTCAGGATTAGGAAACAAGACTAACCCATAGATTAAGAGAGCCAAGATGTCTTCATATGCCCTAAAGTCCAGGTCATTCCAGAAACTGTTAGCCTTACCAATCAGAAACTTGGCCAAGAAACCCTTAACTCCGCTTCTAGCTACCCAGTTGTCCATTACCTCTTGATGTGTCAAGGGAAGAGCTGCAGCAACATCCTCAAGCCTGAGGGTCTTTTCCCAACCAGTGAAGGGAGTCTGATCCAAGATAGGGATACCAAGCAAATCAGAGAACTCTTCCAGGGTAGGGACCAGCTGGAAGTCTTGAAAGGTGAAGCACTGGTACAGAGGGTCATAGAACTGGGTCAGAACACTCATCAGTTGTTGATCCCGCTTTGCAGTGACTAAACTGAGAAGAGAACCATGCCTCTGAATGAAGGAAGTGGTATTTGGAATTCTGCTAACCAACTCTTCGAGCAACTCAGGTAAGTGAACAAAGTTGAACCGGATAGTATTCCTTCATACAGGCATCATGATGTCCTACAAAATAGAGCAAAGGTGAAACCCTCTTGTCTTTGAAATGGTCAGTCCTTATGCAGGATGCATGCAATGCTCATGATGTTATGATGTTATGATAAAGCACACCACAAATAGGTACAAAGGCAAACATGGTAAGGCACACAAGTCACACAAGACAGACCCTTAAAGTTTAGGCCAGCATGAGGTCTAGGTATTACCCTCTTTCAGTTTGTTGGTTCATACCTGTCCTATCAAAGTAACCGGGTTCTTAGAGGATCCCAATATCATTGACTACCCTCAATCGGTCATAACTCCAGCATCGCAATCTTTTCTTGCGGCCAGAACCATCACGAGAGTTTAGCCTCAATGGGCGTAGCATAATGCTACTGTTCTAATGGCCAAGTTGTGTCATTTAAGGTTCTAAGGTTGTTGGTGCTTAATGACTCCTCAGAAGACCCATATTCTCCTCGTTGCAACACAAGGGATATCGGTACAGACCAAGGTGCCACACCAACGTAGCCACTGCTTCACCCATGTCGGTCTACGCCGGACAGGTCCCTCACAGCTTATGCTACCTAACAGGGTATCCCCAGATCCGGGTTAGGATCTATGTAACTCCCATGCAACCCACAAATTTAAAGCAGACAAGTCAATACAATTGAAAACACAGTTATGAACTAACCCTAAGGTACACCTCACTTTATAAATGTCCCCAGCAGAGTCGCCAGTTCTGTGATCGGTGGATCTGGAACTGATTGTTTAACGCTGGTTCGTGAAATGTCGCGGAAGCAAGAGTCGCCACCGTCTTTTATTTTCTCCAAATGGAAAGGACAAAAGCACAGAAAAATTCCTTATAGAGATTGCTCTCGGTTCGGGAGGTAAATTATAGAAAGGGAAGGTGTTAGCACCCTTTCTATCCATGGTTATCCATGGGCTCTTAGATACTTGCTCATTGTGTTTTCAAAAATGGTTTGTTTGCTTTTCAACTGTGGGTTTTTAAAAAAAATTTCTTTGAAAATTCCAGTTCGACTCTTGTATCGGTCCTCAAGAGTGTTTGAAAAGATGCTTTCGAAAGCTTTTTGAAAATGTGTTGGTGTGAAAAGTATTTTTGATTTGTTTTGAAATTAGAGCAAGTATCTAGAGTCGTCTACCTACCCTAAGGAATTTGTCTGTGTAGATGTCCTTTAAAGTAGTGCCATCCCACCATTGAGAGGTAGGTAGCACCACCGTTGGAGGTGTTCGGGTCAATTCGAGGTTCGGGACATGGTGATCACCAGAGCAATAGGAAGACACCTTAGAAGCTACCCTCATGCCAGGTTCCCGGATCATGAGGACTTACTAAGACATCCTCTACTCGACGATCACCTTTCGAGGCAAGGCAACAGTGAGGCGTACCCTAGGGGTGGTGTGTGATTTGTGTGTCAGATTCATTTGCATTTATCTTGTTCATGCCAAAGTGATCTAAGCGTTTGTTTTTATTTTAGGCCATTCATATAACCAATAAACATAATATAATAAAACAATCGTTAGTGCTTTGTTCCGCGCGAAAATTTGAATCAACCAATTATTGCTGGACACTTCACCATCTTCTTCTTCGTTTTGTTTTTTTTTCTGAAACATAAAACCATTAGCAACGGTTTTGAACCGTTCCTATATACACCATTCTGGAAAATAGCGACTAGCTCCTGGAGTCACATAAATTAGGCGCGAGGGGTGTTTCCCAATCGTCCAAGCACGCTGATTTCAATGGTCCAGGTCTCGAGTCTCAATTGTTCCTTAACCAGGAAACTCCAATTCAAAGCTTTGAAAACCCTAAAAGACAACAATGGCGAAATCTCCAATAGTGCATAAAAACTCAATTAAAATACGCAGTTAGTTTCAGAATCCATCAATTAATAAGAATCCATGAAAAAAATGCAATGAATATGCTTGAATACTAAAACACGATTATGAAAAAAATGTGAAAAAAGTTTGAATCCTATTCACCAATTCTGGGCGTTAGGGACGTGGAAAGTGATTCAAAAACGTTTCTTGATGTCTCAGGAAGGTGATGAGATGATTATCTCAGCTTGAATCGCCCTGGAAGACAGTTTTCAGTATTGGACTTTTTTTGAGAAAATTCAAGTTTTTGTTATGGCTTTTCTGCGCAGCTGGGACATTCTTGGCATTAGGGTTTGCATGAGTACTTATATGTGAATGATTAGGGTAGGTTTTCTTGTCCAAGGAATCAAGGAATTAATGTATGGAAGATTT